>CM037155.1:21004055-21604055 GCA_020921065.1 Vaccinium darrowii
CCATTCCTGTATAAGATGTAGAACAGTGATACCTGTAAAGTGGAAAAAGGTTAAGCGTTGCTTTTAATGACTCTTATGCGTCGGAGATGCCGAGCGGGGTATAATAGGATACCCTTTATAAGAAGGTCACCTATGTGAGTATGAAGTGGGGCCGCTTCTGTGAGAATTCGGGCAAAATTCTCGAGAAAATACTTGCAGAACCAGGAAGGGGGGTGTCAAGGCCGAAATGAACCCAACAGTGAGAACTGAACTACGTCAGGAGAAGTCCTGTGTGACGTCTGTTGTCTAAGTTTACACCAGCGACGGAATAGTTCAAAGCAGAACTGCACACTGGTCTGTCAGTAAACTCGATAGGCTATCACAAGGGAAGGTTCAAGGCCAAAAGCTACCTATCCTATGCAGGACCTATCTGTTGTCTCTCTTTCTAGGTCAGCATTATAGTTTGCATTAGAATGCATGCCAATTTCATTCATGGGGGGGATTGTTGGAATTTTGACAATTCAATGTGAATGAATTTGTGCACATGGGTGGCTTCAATGTGAATGAATTGTGCACATGGGTGGCTTCCCTTTGTAGGCTACCTAATCTTCCTCATTTCACACTAGAAGTCACCATTGTGGGCTACTTAATTTATCCCTCTTTCACACTTGGAGTTTCTCCTATAAATAGGTCACTCCTCATTGTGTTTTGCATCAAGGAAAAACAATCCAATTCATTCCTACAAATTTCATTTGAGTCAGGAAGAGAGACAGGCGCTAGTTAGTTCGCCAATGCGGTCGACGGTGGTGTTTCGTCGGCTCGTGGTTCTAGCCGTTGTATCCTGGGACGAAGACGTCGGTTCAACCTACAACACCCACGGTAGGCGACGAATCTTTGTTAAGGAGAGTGTGGTTACACACGACTCGGCAGTTTCCAATCTACTGTTTGTATCTCTGTTTCGATTCTATTATTTTTCGGTTCATGTAATTTGATTACATTTTGTTCATGTATAATGTTATAAGAAGAATTGTTCTTTGGATCTGTGATTGCCACTATATTTTCTCCAACACAAAACACCAAACCAATGGACCCAAACCAAGACTAGACCAAGACCGCAGAAACCCAAGAAGAAATCAAACCAGAATGAAAAATCTCTCAATTTTGGCAGCTTTAAGCATCTAATACCAGACAAGCATCTTTTGAAATCTTCCACAAAATATGGCCTTAGGTCAAAACAAGATTTTGTCCATAAAGCTACCAAAGTTATGCAACTATCAACAAGTTCCTCTTCACCAAGAACCTTATTTCTGATAATGACGTTTTTTTCTAGCCAAAGAGACCAGAGCACCGCATAAAAATTGATATCCCAGCAAGTTTTCTCAAAACTTTTAAAGTAAAAAGATGACCATCAATGCATTAAATCATAGATGTTTGAAGGGCAAACCCATTTGATCTCCCACCATCTCATAATTTGAGACCATGTTCTCCATGAAATTGGGCAAAGTAATAAGAGATGTACAACAGATTCTAACTCCCTTCGACAGAAAAGGCAAAGACCAATTAGGCCCTCCCCTTGATGAATAATATTTCTCTTGATCAACTCACTGCCTGTTGCAAGCTTATCTTGCAATGCTTGCCAAGTGAAAATCTCCACTGTATGAGGACATACATTCTTCCAAATAAGCTTACATTTTGGCCCAATAGGATTCACTACATTTGATGCCTGTTCCCATTTTCCATAGCATGATTTCATTGAAAAAATTCCAGCATTTTGGTCCCATTTCCATTTTAACTGATCCTCCCCTTGGTTATGAATGGCTATATCATCTAGCCTTTGCCTTAATAGAGTCAATTGGTCTTCTTCCCATTGAAATTAATAGACCTCATCTGAATAGTAAGTTCCACATCAATCTTGAATTGTCATATACTTCACACACTTTGGCTTGTTTCTGAATGGACAATGAGTATAATCTTGGGAATGCTCTTTCCAACTTAATGTCTCCCAACCAAGTTTCTGTCCGGAAAGCAGTATTTTGACCTGATGCCACCTTAATGAAAAATCCATCTCTTATGATTCCAGCAACCTCAGAACCCTCCCCAATCAAAGAAGCAATATCACCCCAAATATGAGAATATCTAGTCAAATGACAAGGTTTCACATGCAATCATGATGAATCCTCAAAATACCATACTTGGCTCTAATTGTTTTGGCCCAAAGAGATTCTTTCTCTGTTCCAAACCTCCACCACCACTTGCTTAACAAGGAGAAATTATGAATTTATAATTTCTTAATACCCAAACCTCCTCCTTTGTTGCTTACTGATACTCTATCTCATTTCACCAAATGGAGTTTTCTTCTTTCCTCAGAATCCCCCCCACAAAAATTGCCTTTCAATTTTCTCCATCTTTTTAACTACTGTTTTGGGCATTTTAAACATGGACATGTAGAATTGAGGAAGAATACCAAGGGTGGATTTAACTAGGGTCAATCTACCTCCAAAATTGATGTATTTTCTCTCCCAAAGGGCCAATTTCTTCTCATATCTGTCAATCACAGGCTTCCATGTGGCAATTCTTCTTGGATTTGCACCAAGAGGAAGGCCAAGGTGTAAGGACCAAGTTTCGGACTCCTTTGTTTTGGCAATTCCGTTTGACAAAACACACATTTACATCGAGTTGTAATTTTATTATTTAGAGTGTCTGTTTAGGTGTCGAAGGAAATCACTATGTAATTCTTTTTATTGCGGTCATTATTTTGATGTAATTCAAGAAACTTGCTCAAGCAACATACAAGCTACACATCAAGCAAATGGGCTGCCTTTAGTAACTTGCTCGAGCAACTACGAACCTACTCAAGCACATTTTGAAGCTTATAAATATAACGTTGGCTAGGGTTTTGGAGTGAACTTGGCCAACACTCATATTTTCCACCTCCAAACATCTGTGGCGGCTAGGGTTTGTGAATCTCGAAGAACTTCAAAGATTGATTGATTTTCTAAGCCAACAAATAATCTTCGGGAGGATTTTACATCAACATCATCGTTCTTTAGGTTAAGCCCTTTCGTAGAGTTCGAAAGGCAAAGGATTGGAAGGCTTGTGCGATTCAAGGCATTGGCGATCAAGATCACTGGGTGCGGTGTACGTGTGACTCGGCAGGTGATACTTAGAACGTTGTGAGGATTTACTTCGTTTGGATAGGTATATCTGTAACTGCACAACGATTATAGTGATTTGATTCCTTCCCGTGGTTTTTACCCATTCAGGGGTTTTCCACGTATATCGTGCGTTCATCTGTTTGATTGCTTATGTGATTTGTGCTGAGTAACTTATTGATTCGCATTCATACTATTAGGGTTGTTTATTTAACAGATTATTAAGGAACCCTGATTTTTCATAAGGTACTTGATTGGAAGTGATACTACTCTACATTCTAAGATATTAGCAAAAGATTGAGTTCCTTTGGCACTCCAATTAGGGGTGAGCAGAAAACCCGTCAAACCGTGAATCCAGTCCAAACCAATCCAAACCGATTGGTTTGGTTCGGATTTTTAGTAGCGTGGTTTGGTCCTGGTTTAAAAAAATTAGAATCCGTAGTCAATGGTTTGGTTTGTGGATTTACGTTCATGGTTCCGATTCCAATCCGATCCGAACCATTTATTATTATTATTATTATTATTATTATTATTATTATTATTATTATTATTATATAAGCCATAGTTAACTAACTTCCTAATTTAATTTATTCATTATTCCTTCTCTAACAAGATTTTATTTTGTCTAAGATTCACAACTTATTCCCCTAATTCTAATACACCAATAGTGGTTTAGTCATAGCAAATAAATTCGGTGACGAAATTCTCCATTCTAATTTTGATTCCACAGCACATTTCTATTTTTTCAAATTTCTATACATGATTCGATCATAGCCTATTCCTATTCCATGATTTCCTTCATTACTGTGATTAATTACCCTAAATTTCTATATATGAGGACCCATTCGTATTCTATATATAAACCTAACGTAGTAAACCTAAATTTTAATTACTCTAAATATTTTACGGAAATAATATCTCAATTTTAAGCAAACCGTGGTTCGAAACCGAATCCGATCCGTATTTTAATGGTTTGGATTGGTTTGGTTTGATGCCTTTTGTGGGTTGGTTTGGTTCGCCAAATTCATAATCCGCAGGTAGTGGTTTGGTTCTTGGTTTACTACAAATCCGAACCAATCCGGTCCATGCTCACCCCTAACTCCAATACCACATAGTTGACTCTTTGAAAAGTTAATTTCTCTATAACCGTTTCATTACAGAAAAAACACCTTTAGCTAGGAACACTTAAGGGCATCCTTATCAGCCTCACCAAAAAAAAAAGAACACCAAATTTAACTTCAAAGACACCTTTTATAATTTAGCAAGTCATTTATCCAAAAACTCACGAAATCAGACTTTTTATCAAAAACACCAAATTTAACCCAAAAAACTTTTTCCTATAAAACTATTCTCCCAATAGGGGATTTGCTCGCGCTCTCTCTCTCTCTCTCTCTCTCTCTCTACTTTATCTTTTTTTATTGGGTGCAATTGTACTTTACCAAATGAAACCCACACTTTCCCTGTTTCCCAGACTTCCACCCACACTTTTTCTCTCACTCTGTACCGGATGAAACCCACATCACACGGAAAAAATAATATAAAATGGAAAGGTTAGTGTACAGTAACTACTCAAATTTGAGTAGTCACTGTAACAAAAACAATTTGGTGAGGAGAGATGAGTAGTCTGATTTTTTTAGGTTTTGGGGGGGGGGTTGGCTCCCTGTATTGACTCAAAAGCTATTTTAGGTAGCCAGATAAAAATGCTCTAAGTGGGTTACATAAACCGTTTCATTACAGAAAAAACACCTTTAGCTAGGAACACTCAAGTGGGTTGCAAAATTTGAACACAAAGTGAGTTAACTTCTGCAATTCACAATTTGTTGTACGATTCATATTTTTTTTTTGGTCTTTCAGATGCAAGATTAGGAGCAAAAGAAAAAATTACATTAAAGGACTCACAGACGGTATCAATTGGAGAAGCTACACGTCGAATAAGGGGCAATTAATAAAATATACTTGAGACACTTTATAGAAACTTCCACATCATGGAAAAAAAGGGAACAATTTGTAGCATAAGGTTATTCATCATTTATGACGACAAATATGTCTTTTTCGGCTTACTCCCTCCGTCCCATATTGTTGGGCCTCTTTACCTTTTTGAACGTCTCAAAAAATTGCTTATATCTCATAATCTATAATGTTTTTTGTCATTCCAGCAACTTTGTTTAATAAAACTAATTATTCTCCTTCGGATATACTCAATTGCAGCTGTTTGATGGTGTTTCTTAGCTGGATATTGGTTTGGTTTGCTTTAGGGTGGTTTATTTTTTTATCAGATTCCTGCATTTCATTGGGTTTTACTCTTATGGGATTGTAAATGGGATTCTATATCCCTTTGGCGTGTGTTTTTTCCCGTTATTGGAGCTTGGTTGATCACTTTCCAACCTTGCTTCTTTCAAGGCTCGAGTGGCATATGATTGTCGAGAGTCTTGTGCTCCAACGAATGGATGCTTCTCTGTCGTTATGATGTCTATTCTCTTCTCTTTTTAATCTCTTGAAACCATTAAACTTGATTAATAAAGTTTTTTTGCCGTTAAAAAAAAAGAGATCTATTAAACAAGATCCATATTGAATATAAAAAAACTTAATAAATTAAAAGTTATAGGCAATTCTTTCAGATGTCCAAAAAAGGAAAGAGACGCAACAATATGGGACGGAGAGAGTATTTTATTTTTCTGATTCACTCATCAAGACGAACCATCTACAAAAATTTGACACGAAAGGTGAATTTTTTTGAATGATTTAAGACCTAAAAAAAAAAAAACAAAGAGTCAATGACTTGTGAAGCCAAACTAGCCAAATATATGTGCGTGTATGTGGGAAAGAGAGAGGAGGGCAGCTGGAGAAGAAGACAGAGGTGAGAGGAAGACAAAGCCGAATCTACAAAGACTCACAATGTGGAGAGGCATTGTAGCTCAAATTAAATTGTTGACGCTTTTGTTGAGCTGCATGTTTTTGGTTGCTCGAATAGCTAGCCAAATGTAGTTTGCTTAGGGTATCCACAGTGGGCTCCCTAAAAATTGCTCCTAAGTTGTATCCTAAGGTGTACACATAAGCATAATTGGGGTCCACTTTTCACTCCTAGAGTTTGTCAAATTTGGAGAGGATGTGTGCACTCAATGGGCTAGCAATAAAATTCTCTATTTTGTGAAAAAAAATATTATGAGCAACTTTTTCCCGGCAACTTTTTCAAAGATTTCATATTAAAAAAACATTTAAAGACTTTGGCTCCACTTGGGGTTAGCTAGAAGGCTACCTAAATTTAACTATTGTGCTAGGAATCAAACTTAGGAGCCACACTTAAGAGTTTGTATAGGGAGCCCATTGAAGGCAATATTTAAGCACATGACTAGGTAAATCTTAGGAGCCTCACTTAAGAGCCATTTTGAGAGTTCACTGTGGATGCCCTTAGGCTCTTGTACATGCTATCATGCTGTGAAGAAACTGGCCTAAATACATGCGTGTGTCCTGATTTTATCATGTTGGAAGTTAGTATACATAAAGTCTACAAAATTCACTTGGTTTGAGAATAGAAGATAATGCAGCGACGGGAATATTTCTCAAAATATTCTTCTTAAAACTCTCAACCAAACAAAGTGATTGACATTAAATAATTCAAAAAATAAGTACAACTGATACACCCAACTTCAAAAAACAAAAACAAAAAGGGACTTTATAGACCCCAAATAAAATGAAAAACAACTTCTCGTATAACGTGGCTCCAATTCCACAACCCCAAATGAAAAGCCAGCCACCCAAATGCCCTTCTTTCTGACACGACTGATCGCCCCAGATCCCAGTGATTTAGCCGTGAAAAGCTTTAATTAATAACCTGAATCTCACCCCACCGCTCTCAATGACCCCAAGTATGTTTGGTAAAGAGATTTAGGCAATCGTCATCTCCATTTCTATTTCTTTGCCCTTCCCGAATCTCTCTGGCCGATTCCTCCACAGTGCGTCTACATGCCTCTAACTTAATTTCACGAAGTTCTTTTAGGTTAGCAAAATCAATCGGGATCCGTTTCAGTCTTCTGCAATATTCAAGCACTAAGACCTCAAGTTTCGGAAATTGATCTTTAGAAGCATCCCACTCCTCGATATCCAGGGCGACAAACCTTAAGTACTTGAGTTGAGGGAACCCTTCAAGTTCACTCGTGTTCCAAACTGGTCCACGACAGGCGAGCCATAATAATATGAGAACCTCTAGGCTTGGCAGGGTTTGCAGGATTGACAGCTCCTCCCACTTTAAGCGGGTATGTTTAAAAGTTATTCGCTTAATAGTCAGAGGCAGCTTTAGCCCTAGCGGAAGAGTGGTGTTTTTCACGAGCAAATGAGTTGTAGAGTTGACGGTGAAAGTGAGTCTCTCTAGGCATTTTAAGAAATCTAGGTCAGGGAACCTCAAAACATTATCCTCTGTGCTCTCCCCTCCATAAAGTCCTAGCTTCCTAAGATTGGGAGTCCTTACCAAGAAACTTCGGCAACCCTTACAAGCACATATATGTTGCAAGGTCTGTAGGCTTTCTAACGTGGAGTAGGGATCAAAACCAATCGTCGCTGTTTCTTCTCCATAAAGGTGAAATGCGAATGCCCCATTTTTGGTATAAAGATGCCTTAATTTAACCATCTTAATTATATCGCAAGGCAAACATATGGTACGTCTATTTAATATAGAGTCGAGAGTCGGCACATTGAGGATAAGGGTTTCTAGGTTCCAGTGGTAGGAAAATGGTTTTACAATTAGAAACTCGTCTAACGTGAGTGCTAAGTATCTCAAATGAACCAGATATCCTATACCTATTTCTCCATGGCATGTACTAGACATAAAACTCAACACCCTGAGAAGTTGGAAGTTTTCAACAAATAATGACCAATTTGTTTCAACCTGTAATTGTGATCTTGTTGGTAAGCTGAGGCACAAAAAAGAACGAAGGTTTGGAGGCCTTAAGGAAAACTTTTCGAAGAACTGACGGCCAATAAAGAGGCGACGATGCTTATTTGTAGCAGAAGGTGAAAAAGAATCATCCTGGTAAACTTTCAAGAAGAAGTTATCATCCTCCGCTTTTTTCAAGCATAATTCACGTAGAAGATCATGGATACGACATGTTTTGATTCCTCCAAGGGGACTTTTCCTAGCTACCTGTATGAGACTTCTATCTAAAAGGCCGATTAAGTACTCTTTTGCTATGGCCTCCAAGCTTTTCCCCCCCTCACTTCTCTGAATAAATCCCTCCGCGATCCATAACCATATCAACTCGCGTACAGGGATTTCGTTATCTTCTGGGTATCCTCCAATATAAAGATAACACGCTTTCAAATGAAGAGGCAAGTGTTTGTAACTAAGTTCTAGTATCTCCATGCAGTCCTCCTGGTTTTTGGCAATGATGGAACTTAAATGTTTGGCAACTTTCTCCCACTCGTCGAGTGTCTTGTCTTCCATTGCCAAAATGCCACCTATTGTGACAACTGCGAGTGGTAGTCCTTCACATTTTTCTGCTATTTGCTCACCAATGTCCACCAAGTCCGGTGGGCAGCATTTCGTCCCGAATACCTGATCCGTATATATGGGTGAACTTAGACATCAATAATTGTAGTTACATACAACTCGATACAAATAATAAATTTTAACAGCTCATATGACAAGAATAAAAAATGTTTGAAGATACAAATTCTTAAAATTAGAAATAGGAACCATAAGACAACAGTATAGGGAAGAATATGTTTCAAAAATAATTATCTTTTTTAGAAACAAATATTTTCTTTGTCCCAAATTTCTTGTCCACTATCACTATTTGGTCATATCAAAAAATTATTTATGTATCTAAATGAATAATGATTTTTTTATGCAATATGGATCTTATTTGATAGATCTTAATTATTTCTATTGAATAAAATTTTCAAAATCATAAAAAACATAATAGATTGAGAAATATAAGAAATTTGAAACTCACACACATGCCAAAAAATGGAAAAGAAATAATTTGGGAAAGAGTACCTTTTTTTTTAACAACTCCCAACACCAATTTTTTGGCAAGGGAGCCAAATAATGAGGGACATAGTCGACGCTATCCAGTTGAACATGTAGTCGACTAGTGAACAACACTTTACTCCCCTTGCGTTCCTTAGGGAATGATCTTTGGATATCATTCCAGACCTCAATGTCCCAGATGTCATCCATGACAATGAGATATTTCCTACCCTTCAAGCATTTGTGTACGTCTTCTGCCAACTTATCATCGTTACTCTTCCCGTAATCTTGATCTTTTTCTGGGCTAATTGACTCCAAAATACAAATCAACAAATCCCTCTTCCTAGTCTTATCATAAGCTTGAGAAACATTGATCCATGCACGAATTTCAAAGGTATACGATGTGAAAGGATCGTCATAAACTTCCCTCGCTAAAGTGGTTTTGCCGCCACCACCTGTGCCGATGATTGATATAATCTCTAGCGGTTTGCCTTCTCTTCTGTCGTCAAGCTTATCTATTATTTTCTTTACTTCCTCCTTGAAACCCACCACCTCAGTCTCTTTTACCAGTTTGGAGGAGTAGCTCCCTCTTGATGAACCTGAACTTCCTATTGTAAAATAAAACGAAGGTTATGATCGATCAAGGACGAAGCCAAAATTAATTGAAGAGTTGTAAGTGTTACCAAAAATGAATTCTGTGTTTTGGAATGCAACCATTCTCTTATCCCATTCATCAATAAATAGTCTTTTTGAACAATCTTTGAGCTGTGTATGTAGTACAGTCTTAATGTATATTTCACGGGACTCCCATTTCGATTTAATAGCCTAGGGTAAAAGGAAAACAAAAACTGTGGTTGTTATCATCAAATCAGTTGAATTAATGCTAAATTAAGGTGTATTGTAGCATTCACCTGCAATTTTTATGGTTCGTACAACTAATTATTATGATCCATGTCATGTTTTTTACTGGTTGAAGTTACAAATAATAAGTTACCCCTGAACACTATAAAATTCTGATTCTTAACCAATACGATATGTTTCCCAAATCAATACGATATGTTTCGCAAAAGTCTAGAAATGCAAATTCGGACACAATGTATGTAGAACCGTCGATGCATGTATAAACGTGTGCGTTCCAGACATAAATGTGTCTGGATCAGTATTTCGAATATGTGTTCCTATCTTCCTATATTTTTCAATGCGTAAAATGGGCCATGTCATTGAGTCACATGAATCATAAAAAATTTTAAAAAAAGGAAGCGGCTACAATACACACCCCTCTTACGTTGTGTATCATATGCACCCTTGCTATCCACCGTTGGATCACTAAAAGTTACGAATCAATTATAAAAAGTTACGAATTGGTAACTTGTTAACCTAAGCAACAGGTTACGTAATAAATTGTAGAAAAAAAAAATGAAAACATAAACCTAGGAAAAGGGGAAAAAACCTACAGCAGAGGAACAACGGTGTATCAAACTCTTCTATCGTCGTCGTCATCTCCGCCATCTCCTATCACCATCTCCTATCGTCATCGCCGCCATCTCCTATCGTCATCTCCGCCATCTCCCATCGTCGCCATCTCCTCAACGGTGGAACAATAGTGAATCAGCCCCAGATTCGCTCAAAAACCCTCTGAAATTTTCAGTCGACCGCCCCAATTTGTTCGAACCAGCTCAGATTTCTCAATCATCATCGTGCAAACTGGTTTGGATGGATCTGCTGTTAGAATCCTAGGGTTTTGCACGTTTCATATCTGTTCACTTTTCCCAATCATTCCTCTGATCATTTTTGTCTGCGCATGTCTCTTATAAATGTTTTCTCTGTTTGCCAGACTTCTCAAAAATTTTCTTCATCGCCAGACTTCTTAAACGTTACAAGTATGTTCGTTTTTCACTATTTTTCCTAATACTATTGGTTACGCTTCAATCCTTCTCAACGTATCTACTCCCTCACTCCCGTCACAGACAAGAATGAAGCCATAGTTGAAAAAGCCCTAACTATGGTTGATTTGATATTTTTCTTAATTCTTGGCAAAATACAAGGCTAGGGTATTAATTTTTCTTCATTAGCATGTTATATCATATTGAGATTTGCACATATTATGCACTTATAAGGTTTAATGATCTTTGTTGAGCTTTAATTTCATTCTTTAGCATGTATGATTCTAGGATTATGCAAGAATGTTCCCCTTATAGTGAGGCGATGGTAATCGAGTGGCAGAGGGGCAATGAGTGGTGATCATAATTGGGGCTTCAGGTTTTAGGTTTCGATACGTAATTCGGATGGTTTTTCTACTGGCCTTTTTCATCCAACAAGTCAAGCGGGTTTTTCTCCTTGTCGAGAAATTTTGCCCAAGAAGTTGTGTTGCTGGAAGTACCCTTTGTCACTCGTCTTCGTATTCAAATAACTATTGGCAATTTGTCTTCTAGGGTTTTCTTGGATTTGTGTGTTGAAATTTGGAGCTTATGATTCATGGCCCATAAATATGTAGGGTTTATTTACAGCTTTCCTTGAGGTAGGTTTATGTTGCCCCAATAGTTTTGGGGTTAATCTTGATGGTTTCATCTGCTAAAGAGGAATGATCCTGGCAGTGGTCATTTGCTTGGTAAAGTCGCCAGGTTATCGTATGTGCCTAATGGTTGGCCTGTATATGCCTCATTTTTTTTCTCCTTCAGTTGAATTGTCCACAAAGTTGGTTTGTTAATCCCCAAGGCTCGTGTGGATTTGTTTCTGTGGAGGACTAAGGCGATTGATAGACTGATGAATAGGAGAGATATGAGAAGGGAACGCTTCGTGAATTCGACACTCGGGTACCCCTATTGATCTCCCCATTTTGTATTTGTTCTTCGTGGTGTTTTTCCATATATTAATATTGCAATGTTGCAGAATGAATGGACATTATATAATTAAAGCTTGTATCTTTAATTGGAGCTAAGATTAATTGTTATGCTTATATTTCTCTCCCCCTCTGCAGATTTATTTGCGCAATTGATACACATAAGCCATTGACTTTTCTTGGCTACATATGGCTCTTATTTTCTATAACCAACAACTGCCCATTTCATGCTGAAAGAGGTTAAAGATTTAATGATAAGTTGAGATAGTTGCAGATCACTTCGAGGAACTTTCACTATGGAGAGACTATATTTTTGCTCCTCTATTCCTTTCTTTCTTTGTTTGACCCCATGAAATGATTGGTGTACTCCATTTTTTTTGTTGGTAAAGTAGAAGAAAGCAAGACCCTCGAAGCTTTTGTTGTAAATATCTCGACGTCATTGTACAGGAAAACAACTGTCCGACACCAATTAAGGATGAAATGTGGTTTTGACAAAACATATAAGTTAGATTACCCTAAAATTTCAGTAGATAAGGTTGATCCCCTTCAAGCATTTGTCAACTGGGGCATCAAGCATTTGAAACTAGTGAGGTGTTATAGGGTATTCACCTTTTCTGATTGAATTGCAAGGTTGTTGTTTTTTGTGTAATGAGAATACGTTATTTGTGGACACTTCCTGGACTACTATCTTTGATTTTCCTGTCATAAGTTCTACCCTGAAGTGGTTTTTGTTGTGTGTAGGCGACAATAGGCATTGGGCTAACTATATATTCTTCATACTAGAAATAAATATCAGATTCTAGGGTGTTGGCATAGATCCAAGATTTTTTTCTTTTCCAGCGGCCCAATTAAGGGCGATGGCATAGACCCCATAACCAAGGAGTTCCTTTTTCAAGGTGGTGTGATATTGATTAATCAGCTCTTCTTTGAGAATGAAAAGGTTTCAAGAATTGTATGGCCTTGGCTTTTTTGAATTCCTTCTGCGCTGGCAAAGAGCAGTCTTTTTCTTCAAAAAAATCTTTCCGAAAAAAAGAGAATTGAAGTGTTCTCACTTGACTTACGTTCTCTTGGTTCATTAAATTGGGCGTCATCCAGTTGATAACAAGAGAATTGAAGTACTTTCACCTGAAAACTTCACGGGGGAGGAAGAAAATGCCATTCTTGATGCGCTTTCATGTTGATATCATGTAGACATTTCTAAAACGTTTTTTGGACACATTCTCTCTTAGACTCTACCTTTTCTTTTGAGATAGAAAGTTATGCCTGTGCTTGATTCCTTTACTGCTGCTGCAGCCTTTGCATGATTATCACCATATTGAGAATCACAATTAAGAAAGTTTGGGTGGATGTTGAAAAGAATGTTGAAGTCTTTTTAAAAATTTTACATATGAATTGCTAAGTTGTCATTTATGTGATTTTGAACATGGCAGGCAATTGGTCCAGAGTAATGGAGAAAAATGGCCTCAACAGGTAACCAAATCAATCTCATGATTTGTGTAATGTTTTGAACTCTAAGCCATTTGTTCCTTTGCAACAGCATGAATACAAGAAATCACTCTTTGGTTTCTTATTTTGAACTTCTCCAGCACTATTTTGCATAGGCCTATTTTCTCTTTTGTACTTTTGATGAAAATTTCACTTATAGGTTCACTAATAAGTGAAATTTTGGCGATTTCTCATTCACACATTTTTTTTTCAGTCCTCAAATTTTTGGAACCTATAGTTTGTTCAGGAATGACTACAGATCCAATAGGCAACTCCTAGAACTAGAAACGAAAAACTATACTAATTGTGTGAAACTTGGAATATATGCTCATGATGATTTTGTTATTGCATTTTCTCCTCCAAAGAATAGATTATGTTAATTCCTTCGGAAGGTCTCATTGTCCACTCATTTAATCTAATGGGAATGGTGACTTGTTTGTTACTTCATAAGGTTTCTTGACAGTAAGGAGGCATATCTAGAACAGCGCACAATGGCTGCATTTGAAGGTTGAAGAACCTGTCGGAACAACTGTTTCATGGCTTATTAACAAATTTCATATGGACATTAGGGTAATGCACTTTTTGGCACTTTTAGATATCGAAAAGGAATAGATTTTTGTTTACTCCTTTATCTATAAAACTGGTTCAGCTGCTCTTTTAATTGCTTATCCAAACTGAAAGGTTGTTTTCTACTTTATGTAGGTCTACAGGTTGGAAGAGACGAGAAGTTCTTTCGTGACTTTTTTGCTGAAGATATAGATGTGATCTCGCTTGTGTCGCTTAAGTGGTTGAAGCATTTTTTTTTTTTTGACATTTTGGTAGGAGGCTTGTGCTCCACTTTTGGGAAGGACATATAGTATACTCACTTGTATTTAATGTTAATTACTTTGATGTTCGGAGATATATACCTATATATGACCAAGGAATGTGCAGTCATTGGTTTTTTCTTTGTTTTGGTTAGTTTTCTACTGTAAGCTGGCTATGGAATTATATTTTGGTTATAGGGAAAAAAATTGGAGCCAATTATGACCAAATAAGCTGCAAAAATAGTAGTAGGCTAAAAATGTTAAATGTCCAAAAGTGCATCCCCGAATGTGCTCTGTACATTTTTCTGTGCCTATCTCTCTGTACGGGTAGCAACGCCCGAATATAAGGGCTTAAATTATGAAAAATCTAAGTTTGAATGAAACGGGCAGATTTTGGATCAACCACTTACGAATGTTGGATCAAGGTGATTTCTCGCAGGGCCCCTCAGAAAATTATTCTAAGATGAATGAACGGTTCGGATCATCCGTGTAGGACCCAAATGTGGGTCCCCGAATAGCTCTGTACATTATTTGTATGTTGTCTTTCTGTACGCCTACCATCCTCCTTTAAATTACGCCATAGGCTCAACAAGTTGCCCCTAACTATAGTTTGGAAAAAAAATTATGAGTTTAAATTTTTAAATAAGTTGGGTAAAAGTGTTTTCAAATTTGAAGGGAAGAAAAGCCCAAATTAATATCTAAAATTAGTATAGAATAAAAATATATTCTTCTTCTTTTTTTTTTTTTTTTTTGGAAGATTGAAACTAAAATTAATTTTTAAAAAAATTCATTTACTTACTTTGAAATACATTGGCCTCAACAATTACAAAGGCCATTTAATATCAAAAGGTAATAAAAAAATCAAACCTAAATATTTTTTTAAAACTATTTTTAAGACTGTTTGAACCATGTAAGGTCAATTTTTTTCTTTTTCGTATTTTTGAAAAAAATGCATATTTTCAATATATTGCACAACACTTTTAATTACATAGAAAATGATAACATAACTTTTTAACTAATTAGTTCTCAAGGAGATAATAGTTTAATTAAACAACAGTGAAATCGATCATGCAAGTTAAACAAATATGGAACACTAACAATGAAGGTAATGGGCGAGCTACAAAGTTATTTACACGAGATTACCAAAATAATATTAACTGCAGTAAGATAACATTGAGGATGCACTACTAGTGCCTTGTAAATTAGTGCTCGTAACACGATTAAAAATAATTGATCACTCTGATTTTATAAGATGGCCAGTCACATGTGTTATCAAGACCAAGCAATTGAGGAATTTCACACTAACCGATTCCACAATCTATTAGAAAGGATATTGAAAATGATTGATTGCCAAATCAAATACTCTACTCACCCAATTTGATTGAACAATCGATGTTGCAATGTATACCCATTTTATTGCATTGCATAATTGATTGTGTCGCATAATAGATTATAGCATTAATTGTAGAAGTGATAATGTATTCAATTGTTCCCAACCGTTTTTTATAACTCAAATTTGAAGACCACTTTGATCGATTACCCAATTGATTGTGTTGTGTTGAGTAATCGATTATGGAATTGATTACATAATTGATTATGTATTCGATTGTTCCGAACCATTTTTTATAACTCAATTTTGAAGACCACTTTGATCGATTACCCAATTTATTGTGTTGTGTTGTGTAATTGATGCTGGAATTGATTCCATAATTGATTACGTATTCGATTGTTCCCAACTGTTTTTTATAACTCAATTTTGAAGACCACTTTGATCGATTACCCAATTGATTGTGTTGTGTTGTGTTGTGTAATCGATTATGGAATTGATTACATAATTGATTACGTATTTGATTATTCCCAACTATTTTTTTATAACTCAATTTTGAAGACCACTTTAATCGATTATACATGGTTGAACAGTTATGATTTTTTATTAAAGTTACAAGACCAACAAAAATGTTACGAATCATATCTGCGAAAAGTTACAAATCATATTTGTGAAAAGTTACAAAATGTACAAAAATGTTACGAATCATATTTGAGAAAAGTTATAATTTTTTTATCTCAAAGTTACGAGTTCTACGAAAAGTTATGAAACACACAAAAAGTTACGAAACAAAAAAAAAAAAGTTACGAAACAAAAGAAAATGTTACGAATCATACTGTCCAAAAGTTACAAATGCTTAGTATAAAAGTTACAAAACATACAAAAATGTTACGAATCATATTTGAGAAAAGTTATAATTTTTTATCTCAAAGTTACGAAACCCACGAAAAGTTACGAAACACACGAAAAGTTATGAAATGAAAGAAAATGTTACGAATCATATTATCCAAAAGTTACGAATTCTTAGTATAAAAGTTACGAAACAAACGAAAATGTTACGAATGACCGGTACTCCAGGTCATTTTTTATGAGGTGGCGCAATATGGACCACACAATGGGTGCATATCTTACACCCTAAAAGGAGGTGTGTATTGTAGATTTTTCCTAAAAAAAAAAAACACTTAATTTTGTTTCATAAAACACTGCGATATAAGATTTGTGTAACAAATATGTCGACATGTTTGGAATATATAAATAAAACATATAAATATACACAATGAATTAGGCGATTAGAAAGACGAAGAGTGATTTGCTAACTTTATAAGGACAACAAATGTTTCAGAGCTGGTAACTAAAGAATTTTCCTTTGACTATATCACATCTATTACATGATATATATTATGCTCATGGCTAAAACTGAAGGCATAAAGCACCAAAGTCTTATCAAAACTAAGTAATTCTGGATCGTTAGGTATTGAAAGTATGTAACCATACCTTCACTTTCGGTAGAATAGTGCTTGAGTAGTTTTACTGCTTCTCCCTTAATGTCATACATATTCTCGTCGTAAATTTTCTTCACCTCAGCCGTAAGAGTCTTCATCCTCTTTTTGATAGTTTCAAGGTTAAGGGAAAGATGATCGTGATGTTCACGAAGTGTATTATGGGCATGATCCACCTTGAAAGCATGAACTACAAACAGTTCTACGATGTTCTCTGCCTCGAATACTAGGTCTCTGATATGCATCACCAATTTCATCACTTTCGAATGATTGTTGCGTTTCTTCTCCGTAATCTTGAGGAACCCTCTCAGGTACTTTATCTCCTCTTCAAGAGATTGAAGTTGACATTTCTCGTCAATGAATAAACCGAGCTTGGAGCTCGTTATAAGCTGTTTCAAGGTCTCCAGGAAAATATCAACAACAGAGTCACCCATCTCTCTCTCTCTCTCGATCAACACATTGATCAAGTAAATGGAAAAAGGGATAGAGGACTAGGAGATTGATGGAACAGATCTAGAATTGTGGTTTCTTCTTTTTTGGCTCGTCATCCAATAGGCTAAGACTAAAAGAGAGACTTTCCAGTGGTTGCACCAAGTCTGACTAGAACAAAGAAGAGGAGGGAGTTGGGTAAGCCATTTGAGTATTCTATCCTAACCTGGGTCTTTACCCGTTGAATTAGTACATATTTTATGTTTGCTTTAGAATTCAACCTAGAAAAGCTTAGTACTAAAACAAAAATAATGCTACATTTACGGCATACCCAGTAGCAGAGCCAGGATTTTGGCCCAAGGGGGGCAACTAAATAAACATATCATTCTAGCCGTAATAAAATAAAAAAACACTTAATAAACATATTTTTATCTGCACATCAACTTATGAGTTTTGGGTTTGCAATATAATACATTTGTACATTGAAATTATTCTAACCTAACACACTAAAAGTATACGAATCATTTTATTCGATCTATGCAGGATACAACAACATGCACTCACATACTTATTTGTTTGTTTATGAAAGAAAATTGATAAATAAGAATGTAAAAAATCAATGTTTTACTAACTCAAACCAAAATTATTAAGATTTAACTAAGAAGCTATTACACCAACAATATCTCTAATGATAAAAAAATTAAATACTCTCATTTTTAGAGATATTTTAAAATTGGGTTGAGGGGGGAGGGCTAAGGTAGCTCCGCCCCTGGGCATATTTGATGATGCCTACATGATCCCGGCTCAATATGCCCACCAACTAGTGTACATAAACAACTCTACAAAAAATTGTGATTAGAATGATGTAACCATGACCTTATTATCAACTTATAATTTACATAATTTAAATGGATATTTTGCATATAAGTCCTAATGCCGCAACTTCATATTGTGTGATAATTCTGCAATTGATTTTGTTTGTTCATCTGCTCATTCAAATATTGTGATAGTTAAATCTACCATTAATGGTATGCCTCGTTTCGCTAAATGGCTTTTTGGAGTTTTTATTTTTAAAAGATCCAAAGATCCCCTTCGCAAAATAAGACTTAAAAGGTGCTTCTTTTACCAGGATGAACTTTTGGTTTCGATTCTCACCATATAGTCCCATTCCCTAACTCCTTAGATTTGGCTAGTGTAGGTTTCAAACACACATAAGAAGAAGTCTGCCATCGGTAATTTCTTAATAGAATTGCGCAATATGTATGATCTATGTCCATGTTAGGTTCTCCCTGGAAATTAAAATATCGGCTCGCCAAGCAAGAGGGCGCTAGAACCGCATGAGATGCTGGTAGCTTGCTAGAAAATGGACAAAGCAGTACTAAATGTTAGCTTCTACAGAGCAATTAAAATATCGGCTCGCCAAACAAGACGGCGCTAGACCTGTATAAGATGCTGGCAGCAAGCTAGTTTATTAAGAGGTGAATTAATGACCATCTGTCACTTCCCTCCAAAGTCAACAAATTGTTATTTCAGAATTTCACACCATTTCGATTGAGTACCTCAAGCTATTTGTAAAAATGCAAATGCATAAAAGCCACATCTTGAAGTGCTTATTAGTTTCTAAGAGTGTCCTTATCTGGAGCACCAAATTTTACACCAAATTTAACTTCAAAAACACCTTTTACAATTTAGCAAGCCACTTTTACAAAGTTCATAGAATCAGACTCTTTATTCTACCTTTACTGTATTAAATTATTCTTTCTTTCTACTCATACGCCCAAAAGTAATATTAAAAAAATGAACAGTGTGTGAATAATGCCCTTGGTGAGTGAATAGTGCCGCACCAAATTTGGTGCGGTACTATAGCAAAGTTAGAAGCTTAACCAATTTAATCAACCATTTGGTGAGCCTGGTTTTGGCTTATTTTGGGGGTTTGGCTCTCTACACTAACTCAAAAGTTAAAGTAGAAAGCCACATAAGGATGCTCTACGGGAAGGTCTAGAGTTTGAATCTACGAAAATGAAAAGACCCTTAAAAAATCAATCTGACCACGAATTGTCACATAACAAAACTAATCATTATTGCTATCTGTCTCCGGTTGTCTTTTATGAAGAAGCTGGGTACATGATAACCTACTAAATCACCGTCTAACTTCCACTAATGTATAGAATACGGCAATAAAAAAGCTTGTGAATGTCAATCGCTAATCACAGCCTAACCCCAATTTGTGGTAGCCTACTAAATCACCGTCTAATTAACTTCCACTAATGTATTGAATATGGCAAAAAAAAGCTTGTAAATGTCAATGGCCAATCACTGCCTAAACCAATTTTTGATTGAAAATTTTAAGTTCTTATGCTTCCGGAAACAATTCAGACCACCCTTAGTTTGACCAAATTATATTGTCAGGATAAAACTAATAAAACAAGTTCAAATCACTAAAAAAGATTTGGAAAATTTTAAAAGGAAGATATATTCAATTAATATTAATGCGTAAATAATATGTTTTATAAGATTTTTCACTTAAAAAATATACATAAAAGTCCTACTACCTTTCTCTTTTTTCTTTTTTTTTTTTCGCAAAAGTGTCCAGCCAGAACAACCAAAGGATTGATTTTCCAAGTTAGGATCGACCGTTCAAATCAAGCAAACTGATCTTGATGCATGGGAGTACTGAAACTGCAAGCCCCGCTCCTGCTCTGTGGCAACTGACTCTTGCTGTCCGATGTTGCTATCTTATTTAAAAAATTGTTAATGACCAGAAATGCGGGCTTATTTAACAGAGAGGCCTTTGGCTCTCCCTTCTGTCAAATCAACGAAATCACACAACACCCACTCCTAGAACCATACAAAGTCATATAAACAACAAGATTTTATTTATGTATAAGTCATTGTTTACAAATAGGGGTTGGGAATTACGCGAACTTTACTTGAGTGATTTGCCGGGAATATTTACGCAAATTTTAATTGAGTGATTTTCATTCAATTACTCATATTGGTTGGTAGCATGTGCAAGTTACAACCCCTTAACTTACTAATAGGAGGAATTATGTCTTTATTTATTTATTCATCCAATATTTTCTCTAAATTTATTGTATGATTGTTAACAAAAAAAAAGTTTAGTTGGTGATCCCCAAAATGGGAGCGTATAGTAGCTTTTTTATTTTTTAAAAGCAGGTCGGTCAAACGTTAGCCCAAAAGAGCCCATAATGTTGCACCCGGAATTTCGACCAAGTGTATAGTAGGCATGATCGAGTGATTCAAGTAATATTCAAAGCGACGTGACTTTATAAAACACGGGTTTTACAGCTGTGACTGAGCTGAACTTTTGAAAAACATATTTGGTTGAAAATAAATAACTCAGAGTCGCCACCTGGAAAGGAGTTTAGGTGTGCCAAGTCACCGGTTGAATAATCCGACGACAATTCAAGCGTTTTGAAAAGAAATAACATCTCGGGTCAAAAGATCCGGTTTTGTTTAATATAAATAACTTAGTTTTTTGTTTGATCAGTGATTTTAGAGAAGAAAGGGTTCGGTAATTCACTGTTAGATGTAGGGAAGCCAGAGCACCCTACCCCTCCCTTGCGGTACTCGGAACAAACATTTCAAAAATTCATAAGTAACATAAGACTTGTGAAGTTGACAAATAATGACATACATACGATGACAAGAAGAAAGATAGTATTCTGTCTGAAAATATATTTATTGCAGAGACATTCAAATAAAGGAGGATATATACAAAATCAACGTATCTCCAATCTCAGGAGAATCAGGTCATCACGTAGTTCACGAAGACAAAAGAGATTTTGAAAATTGGGAACGAGCCCGGCATCAGGGTTGCCTAGGTACCTTCGGCCTCAAAAGAATCAGGTCTCGTGTAG
Organism: Vaccinium darrowii; assembly: GCA_020921065.1. Taxonomy (NCBI): domain Eukaryota; kingdom Viridiplantae; phylum Streptophyta; class Magnoliopsida; order Ericales; family Ericaceae; genus Vaccinium; species Vaccinium darrowii. The sequence goes on from CM037155.1 coordinate 21,025,418, forward strand.
TTCGGAACTAAAGTTTTAGATAAATTAGACTCTCTAGGGAATTTAGCCAGTGAGGCACATAGGCATTTCTACCGTACAATGACCACATGGTCTAGACTTGTGGACGGTCGACTTCCACGCGCCGGTTTGGTTTTGATTTGAAAATAGAGTCGCCACCCGGGTTTTTAGAAAATGATTTAGGACTCGAGAAACCGTTTTGGAAAGTGATTGAGAAAATGATTTATAAAACAGTTTGAAAACCAGAGATTCGTTTTGGATTCGGGAGCCAGGTTACGAACGGGGAAGGGTTTTAAGGCACCCCGTTCGCCCGATTTAGAATCGGTCTTTACTAAACATTTGTGGGATTTTTTTAGAAAATGTTTTAAAGCCGAACTTCAACAGATAAACATTTGAATTATGCAAAGCAGACGATAATAATGAAAAGCAAGCAACTAGTATGTAAATAACAGTAAATATACAAAAACCTGGAGTTTAACCTGTTCATGCAGAATACTGATCAAAATTTTGATTTTTGCCAGAAAAGTGTGCCGTGCGGCACACTAGGAGTGCTGTGCGGCACACTAGGAGTGCCGTGCGGTACAGAAAGTGTGCCGTGCGGCACTGTTCATCAACCCAACGGTCGAATTTTCAAAAGAGTACTGTACAGCATTCCAAGTGTGCCGTGTGGCACAGAAGGAGTGCCGTGCGGCACTGTTCATTGCACAAACAGTTCAAACTTTAGTTTCTAGACATGATTGATCAAAGGCACATACAAGGCATGGAATAAGATTAAAAGTGAACTATTTTGAAGAAGAAAACAGTATGCTTGAATGAGGGATGTTCCTCCTTGCTAAACTACCCCGTACAAGGCGATGTTTTCACCGTACGACGCAATCGGGAGATTCGGGATTTGCTATAACATGGGTATACCAAGTGTGGGGATGATATAGAAGATCATCCCACACTTGGCACCCCTCCCCTCAGGGTACCAAAGTTGTGGATTTTGGCGAAACGGGATCGTACCTCGGTTTGCAACTCTCGGATTAAACTTCTTTAGAATTCCTTGAACGTGGCTTGGAACTCCTCTGAATTTCAACTTCTCTCTGATGTAGCAGCAAGGACGGTTGAATGGCTAGAACTTAAACGAATTTGGTAAGGCAACCTCTCGGGTGTAGACCGAAAACAGAGGGACTTGATCTTTGATTGGGTTTGTTTTGGAAGAAGAGATTGGATTGATTTCTGGAGGTTATGAATGAGAACGAAGATGGTTTTCGACCAAGGTGATATTTCTTGGCAGAGTTTATGAGTAGAACCTCATGGTTTCTCTTACAAAAATTTTCGGTCCTTATTCCGTTGAATTCGTTCGGGATTTATAGCCATGGGAGAACTTGGCCACCAAGTTTACTTGGTCTTCACACTTGGTGATGATGGCTCTAGAGTAGCCTTTCTTCTTTGCACGAAACCATGATGAGCTGAAGAAACGAATTCGTCAACATTTGAGCTGCTGGAACCTCTGCAAAAGCTGTGTGACAAGTGACAGTGCCGTACGGCACACGAACTGTGCCGTGCGGCACACTGACTGTGCCGTGCGGTACACCTAACCGCCAAAATTCAAAAAGTTGCTTGGGCTGTGCCGTGCGTGAGAGATGAGTACCGTGCGGTACTGTTGACTGAGTTGACTTGGAGAATTTTAATCCGAGAGTTCTTCCGGGCATTTCCTTTCATCATTGGGGATTGAAATGTATGAGAGTCTCATTTTGGGGTGTCTACAAGACTCTAGCGGAAATACATAGCTAGAGATCAAAAATTTTGTTGGGAAACTTCGGGACAACTCCAGGAAGGTTCTAAGGTTGAAAATATGTCTGAGAAGACAACATGACTCAGTTGGGGATGAATAGAAAAATTGTCATATAGGGCCACCGACGGCTAACAGGTGGTCCCCAGATGTTTTGGGGCGATGCTGAAAATGGGTTTAAAAGGCTATTTATATGTCTATAGGAAAAAGTTGAAATTTTCCGACCAGAGCAGAAAACTGTAGGCCCTGGGATATATCTGCTAAAGTTCTACAAAAAAAAAAAACGAGTGCAAAAGACTAGGAGGATCTTTTAGTAAAAATTACAATTTTGTTGCCTAGAGCCGAAAAATGGTCTCCGACGGGACCCGAGATATTTTCGGTAGGGTTTATAGGCTTAAAATAAGAGATTGAGACTCGAAGGGTATTTTGATAAAAAGTTAGAAATTTTGGTGTCGGGGCTGCATACTGCTGTTGGTGGACCCCAGGAAGCTTCCGAATCGACTCCGTAGGCAGAATATACTCTGGATATGACAGAAGGATATTTTGGTAATTTTTGTTTGGAGATGACTTCAGGACCGAAAATGACTCGAAACGGACCCTAGGGCACTTCCTAACTGACTCTATGGGGGAAAATAGGCCAAAGAGACAACAAGGGGTATTTTATAATTTTGGAGAGAAGCTGATTTCGGTACTGGAACAAATTAAGTGTAGACTACAACTCCTAGGTATGCATGACATATATAGTCTGAAAATGCTTACAAAACACTATATTAGCAATATTGTAAATAGTATAGAATTTACTATCCCAATCCTACACAGGAACCTGGGCAGCATAAAATGGTGCCCAATGGTGGTTTTCAAAAGTATTTGAAAATTATATGATAGTATGATAATATGACTCTTAGGAGAAAAGATTTTTGAAAAAGTGTGAGCGAACCCTCTTTGGGCTGCCTACATATCGCCTGCGCATAAAGGGAATCAAGTCACTCCATAGTTCAACCCTCGATCCGATTTATGAAAATAAATTTGGATTCATTTAATCCTGATGTTATTATTTTGGGGTTTTGTATCTCCACCCGGACGGCTCATAAGTCAAGGTAAGCAACCTAAAAAAATATCGGAAAAGACCCAATAGGGAGTCAGAGTGTTAACACTAGATTTTGCCCCACCTCTGTCTTTCAAAACAAATCGATGACATCGACGCTCGCTTGAGAGAGATGTTGGGTCGTCAGCAATTTAAAACAGCCTTATTGTGCGGAACGCACGATTCCCAATAAAGATAAACCGACACCGTACGCACTGTACTGATGCCACGATAAGTCAAATATTAGCTTAAAATATTAGATATCATATAACATTTGCATGTGCATAGCTTGGATGATAGGTATGCCATTTTAGGGAGGCCGCACTCCTCCCTCCATCAATTTATCATAAATCAGCTCCTAGAAGCTCGATGCTATGCCAGTCGACCAACTTTATCTTTGCGACATCCAGTCAAACATCAAGATCATTGGATGCACTCGTTTTGACATTTTTACATGATTAGTTCAGGCCACATCAAAATCGGAGAACGTTTGATCATCGAATTATCACTCCTCTTTTACCTTTACCTAGTAAAAATAGACGAGCTGAGACAGAGGACCCAGGTTTTTTTTTGTACTTCTCAAAATCAATCCAAATTTTATATTTAAGCTTTACGTGATGTATTTAAGTCTCACGTCAAGTTTCGAGCGGTTTGGAACCTGTTGGCTATTTTCGGGGATACTACACTTTCCGAGACGGCCGATTCCATGATCATGGACATCGGGACCCAATTTTTGAAATATAACTTACTAATAATTTTTTTCTAACCATTGTGAAGTTTCCTATAAAATTTCAGGTCGACTCGACTTTGTTTGGTTATCAAATCGCCTACAATACTCCAATTCAATCGAGAACCAGATGGTCATGTTTCTCTGTCTTTGGAGCATAATTTCAAAAACCGGACAACGCCAAGACTTTTGGAGCACCTCAAAACTGAGCGCGATCTCCTTGGGCATTCTTGGATTAAAGCATCCTATGCAAACATGGTCGAGTCAAGGTTGCATCGTGCAAAGCGGTGCAAACCCCGTAGAAGCCCATCAAATGGGCGCATATTTCAAAGAAGCCCATGGGAGGATTCCACGTGGCATTGCCTATCCCAAGGGCGCCTAGCTCTCCTATAAATAGGAACCCCCTTTCATTGTTTCATACCTCATATACACACACACTTCAGAGCATTCGACTTTCCGAATGCTCTGATCTTTTCCCATTTGAGAAAGTTTTCAATCTAGGGAAAGCTCGGGGTGGACATTTTCGTTTGAAAAATCCGACTTCCTTTCCTGAGTCTTAGTCCGTCAGGTCTTAGTTCTTGCCATTATATTGGACTAGGACTTAGATTTTTTACACTACGCGGTAGCTTTGCCGAATTTCTCCCAAAAGAAATACTGGTGCCAAGGGTTACGTGGAAGCGCTACCGGATTCCTCTCATAAGAAATCTCGGGTCACGAATCTTGCTGTTACTCTGTCTAAGTACCGAGATAAAATCATCCATTTTCTACTGGAGGCTATAGCCATTTTTGAAGTTCGAAATGGCTATAAGTTTTTGAAGTTATAGGGTTATTTTGGTAAGGTCTAAGGGTTGGAAATAAGTTTTTGAAGTTCGAGGTGTATTTTGGTACAAATTTATAAAATTTAGTTTCGGGGGTCCGGATCTGTCAGCGAGCCCTGGGGAGCTTTCAGATCAATTCTGTAGGCTGAAATGACTATGGGTATGTTATATGGTTATTTTTGTAATTTTGACATGGAGCCGACTTCGGGACCGGAGAATACTCAAAACAGATCCTAGGACACTTCCTTATTTACTCTTTTCGGGAATTTAGACCAAAGAGACTGAAAGGAGTATTTTGGTAATTTTGGGGAGAAGTTGATTGTGCGTCCGAAACAAAGTCAGGACGGACCCTACGACTCTTGGGCATGCATGACGTTATCTGAAAATGCACACAAAATACAATATAAATAATATCGTAAATATAATAGAAGAGGCTATCCGGCCCCTGTGCGGGAACTCAGACTGAATAACTAGGTGCCCGAAGGTTGATATGAAAAGAGGTACCTAAATAGTATTGTGATAATATGATATTATCATGTTGGGAGAACTTTTTTTTTTTTTTTTAATGACCGAACCCTCATCGTGCTACCTACGTATCCCCATGTGTATATAGGGAATCAGGTCATTTTGTAGTTTGGACCTTGGCCCGGTTTATGAAAATATATCTGGTTTCATTGAATTAATCTTGATGCTTTTATTTTTGGGGTTCTATACGAACTATCCGGACGACTAGTCAAGTCAAGTTAAGCGATCTCAGAAAGTACCGGAAAGGACCCAGTAGGGAGGCAACGGTATAATGAGACCTCTGGCAAGCCTTACTTCAATGCGCATGTTGTTTTGTCAATCTTTTTGATATTCCTCGCCTCAAACCTCGACAAGACTGTCGTGATGCACTACGACAGTGCACGTCTATATTATTATGAATTTTATTGACACACATAGTAGTTGAATATAACTATGTAGTATAACGGTGTGTGAAACTATACGCGAGCCTGACCAATGGGCAATAGTCGGACCTATATAGTTCTAAATATTTCTACTACATTTTAAAAATAAGCTGGTAGTTATTGGTATTTGAAATTGATTTATTTACAGACTCCCGACTCGAACCCCGGGTAGAGAATTGGACAGAGCTTCCTCTGGATATCGAATAATATCATCTGGAAAAATCGGCTATAACCTCAGGCAGAAAAATGGTTGATTTTGAGTCGAAACTCGGGCAGAGTAACAACAGGATTGGATGATTTTGATTCGATACTCGGACAGAGTAACGACAAGATTCTAAGATCTGAATTACTGTTAGGAGAAACCCGGCAGTACTTCTGCTTAGCCCTGACCACTGGTATTTCTTCTCGGAGAAATCCGGCAGAGCTTCCGCGTAACTTTGTCTACCAGAGTTTCTTCTCATAGAAAACCGACAGAGCTACCACCTAAGCTAGTGACATATGAGTTCAAACTCGCACATGGGAAATGTTGTAGCCCTTTCCAAACTGAACTTAGAGGTGTGTGAGGTGGGTGGATTTGAACAATTTAGGGGGGGGGGGGGGGGGTGAGGGCCTCAATTTATAGAAATTGGGGGGAGCCCGCGCCTATACTATGGATGCCTGTCACGTGGCAAGCTCCCATAGGCTACCTTGGGCTAGGCACCTATAGTATAGGCGCCTAGGGGTTTGCACCACCTTGCACGATGCAACACTAGCTCGACCGTGTTCGCGTATAAACCTTTGATCTAGAAGCATCCAGGAAGGTATCCCCAGGGCTTTGAGGTGCTTTGAACGTTCTGGTAGTGTCTGTTTTCCCAAATTATGCTCCGAAGATAGATAAATGCAATCGTCCAGCTCTCAATTGAATTAGAGCGCGATAAGTGATTGGATGACCAAATGAAGTCCGATTGACCTAAAATTTTACAAGAAACTTCAATATGATTAGAAATAAAGTAAAAAAGGTTTAGATTTCAAAAATTGGGTTCTGATGTCCATGTTCATGGAATCAGCGGTTTCGAGAAGCGCAGTGTCCCAAAAAATAGCAAACGGCCTCCGAATCACCAGAAACTTGATGTGAGACTTATTTTCATCACGTGAAGCTAAATATGAATCTTGGTAAGATTTGGAGTTGTACAAACAAAACTTGAGTCTTCTGGCCCTGTTCGCTTATTTTTTACCAGGTAAGGGTAGTTCAACGGTAAAACGTCTTCCGATTTTGATGTGGCCTAAACCAATCACTCAAAAATGTTAAAACGAGTGCATCCAATGGTCTCGATGTTTGATTGGATGTCTCGAAGATATAGCTGTCTCAAGCGCAGTGTCCCAAAAAATAGCAAACGGCCTCCGAATCACCAGAAACTTGATGTGAGACTTATTTTCATCACGTGAAGCTAAATATGAATCTTGGTAAGATTTGGAGTTGTACAAACAAAACTTGAGTCTTCTGGCCCTGTTCGCTTATTTTTTACCAGGTAAGGGTAGTTCAACGGTAAAACGTCTTCCGATTTTGATGTGGCCTAAACCAATCACTCAAAAATGTTAAAACGAGTGCATCCAATGGTCTCGATGTTTGATTGGATGTCTCGAAGATATAGCTGTCTCATTGGCCTAGAAATGAGCTTCCGGGAGCTAATTTTTGTCAAAATAAAGGGGGGAGGGCTATGGTCTCCTAAGATGGCATGTCTGGCATTCAAGCTACACACATGCAGATGTTAGCTATTATTTTTTTTTATTTGATATTTCACTTACCGCGGCATCATTACTTTGTACAGTGCCGGTTTACCTTTACCCAGAATCGCATGTTCTACACGATAAGGCTGTTTCTAATTTTTGATGATCTGACGTCTTTTTCGTATGAGCACTGACGTCACTGATTTGTTTTGGTATATAGGCGTGGGGCAAAATCCAGTGTCAACACATATATTTTCTGTATGTCTTTGTTTTGTAGTGCAATATGCCCCAATGGGTTCCACGCGCTATTGCCTAGATAAATGTCCTAATGGGTTCCGCGCGCTATGAGAATCTTGTGATATGATCCCTGAAGAACAATAGACTGAACGCTGCAACTACAACGAGGCACTACAAGCTAAAGATGTAAAACTTTGGCAAAAGATCAAGAACACATGTTGTGCGAGCTTAAGAAGTCCATTTGTGGATTTAAGTAGGCATCTAGGTCTTGGAACATTCGTTTTGATTAAGTGATCAAATATTTTGGCTTTGATCAATGTTCGATGAGCTATGTGTGTACAAGTAGCGCAACAGAAAAGTGGTGGTGTTTTGGTGTTATATATCGATGATATCTTGCTCATCCAAACCGATGTAGGAGTGTTGTCTTCGGTAAAAGAGTGGTTATCCAGCCAGTTCCATATGAAGGATTTGGGAGAAGCCAGTCATCCTTGGGATTAAACTTATGCAAGATCGCAAGCAAAGGATGTTGGGCTTATCTCAAGCTTCCTATATTAATGCAATCGTTGCTTGTTTTAGCATGTAGGATTCCAAGAAAGGATTCTTTCTTTTCAAAGACGGAATCAATCTATTTAAGGACCAGTTTTCAAAGACACATGAAGAGATGGAGAAAATGAAGGCAACTCTTTATGCTTCAGCAGTAGGAAGCCTCATGTATGGTATGATGTGTACAAGACCTAATATTTGATTTGCTATAGACATGGTTAGCAGGTTTCAGTCTAACCCTGGTCAAGAGCATTGGACTACTGTGAAACATATACTCGAGTATCTGAAAAGAACTAGGGATTATATATTGGTTTGCTAGTCAAATAGTCTAGTACCTTGTGGGTACATAAACTCAACTTTATGTCAGATAAGGATTCCAGAAAGTCAACCTTGGGATATGTGTTTACCCTAGGAAGTGTAGTCATAAGTTGGAGGAGTATCAAAGCAATCATGAATTGCTGATTTCACCATAAAGGCAGAGTATGTGACTAGCTTTTGAAGCAGCCACGGAAGCCATTTGGCTCAAGAAATTCTTAACGGAACTAGAAGTGGTAGCTTCGGTGCAGTTGCTAACTCGAATGAGCCGAAGACTCATAAGAAGGGTAAACACATCGAGCATAGGTATCACCTGATTCAAGAGATCGTACATAGAGGTGATGTAGCTGTGACCAAGATTATATCAGCAAACAACTTAGCAAATCCTTTTATGAAGGGCATATAGGCTGAGACTTTTGATAGTCACGTAGAGGGAATGGAAGTGAGATGCGTGGTGACATGGTTTTAAGCCTAAGTGGGAGATTGTTAGGAATTTATACTAAAAGCAATGCATTTATGTAATGGATTATTTAATTAGTGTAATTATTAATCAGTTTTATCCCTTTTTCATGAGAGTCCATTATGGGCAATGTTTGTATGATATTATTGTATTTTGTGCATATGTCTTATAATTCTACATAGTAGATGATCCAGTTTATAGAGTACGGCTTACATACGAAAGATTGGATCATCGGTTCTTTGTAGAATATAAGTATTTCGCTCACAATCTTAGATGGAATTTGACACCCCATCAGTACAATTGTAGCACAATATTTTAGTAGGTCTGTCTTATATACATTTAATGTTGTTGACTTTGATTCACTATAAAGTGATTTCCTCTTTAGGGTCAATAGTCTTGGTGAGTTGGGTCACGACATTATATCTGCTATATATGGATATTAGTTATTGATGGAATCCACGTCCAGGTCGGGATTTATGATACCCCATTGAGTAACCTTATAAGTTTCGATTATGTCAAATCCTGCAGGTGGATATTTGTATCTGACATATCGAATAAGTCAAGTGGAAAGATGGGAGTACAATTATAATTATTAATATGGAGCTCAAAACATAATTGAGATAAAGATGGGGGTACAATTATAATTATTTAGTGGTGTGAATTATAATTTGTGAAATAAGAAATATAAAGTGGATTTCTTTGCACATGAAATCCAGATTTATTTCTCCTCAGGTTCCTGCCCTAGTCCTATTATGTTCTCTAGGTCTCATATAATTATTCAGAAAATTAGAAAAGATGCTGTGAGAAAGAGAATAATGAGACTACGTAGAAGTCCGCCCTTGACTATGTAATTGAGGCATAAGGGAAATAGCAAAAGATCATGAGGTACTGTCAAATAGAGTTTGTTGCGTACAATAATCGAGACTGTCAAGTTCTATAAAAAATAAAAAAAAAACAAAACAAAAAGAAACAAGTCAACCAGCGTTCGTGTCTACGAATGAGAGATAAATCCTAATTCTGCCTCGTAGGGTTTGTGTGTGTTTTTTTTTGTTTAATTTTTACGCGTTATTACTAAGTTTTGGGATTCGTTTCCCAACAAAAGCATTGTCGTAGATGCACTCAATAATTTTCCGGAGTAAAAAAAAGCCTCACATGCCTCGCGCGTAGTTTCACGCGCAGACAAAATTGTCTACCTCTTTAATGGCGGGGAGCAAACCCCTTTTTAAAAAACTCCAGTATATGCATCTAACGGATGAATCATTTGTAGAGAGAGAAACTCTGTGAAAGAAGCGTAAGATCCATATAGACAATACACATTAAAATGTTGAAGGGGGATAGAGACGGTGCGTTAATCTCGTTGGTTGGTGGGTTTGCTTCCACAATTCAAATCTGGGATGAGACCGGAGTTCAAGTAATTTTTTGTGAATCCCAAGTTTCGGCGTGGATAACTTGCCTTTTATTGGACCAGAGATGAATTAGTTGAGGTGAGCGTAAGTTGGCCCGGACTCCACGACAGTCGAATGAATGAAGGGGGAGAGAGAGAGACTCAATCTAACCTGTAAAAAAACAGAGATATAAAAAGGTGTTTTCTGAAGCAACAAAGAGGCCACCAGCATTGCCATTACACTAATAATTTTTGACCTTCAACGCACATGGCTCCTTGAATTTCTCTCCTCTTCTCTCCCATTTGTTTTCCTTTTCCCTCACATGCACTCCTCTCTCTCTCTCTCACACACTCACACACGCACACACACACAAACACTATACAAAACGCAAGTTGTTATCGTCCAAAACTTTGGTAGTTATTTTTTTGATTGATCGACCACTTTCTCAAGAGATTCTTTCAGATCTACAGTGTCAAAAAGGAAGAAAGCTGCGAATCACACTTCCATTATTGCTGGAACACAGAGTCCTCGTACTGTCTTTCTATCAACCAGGTTAGCTTTTTCCTCTGCCTTTGCAATGTCCTTGTTTTTTTCTTGTTTCTTTTGGTTGAGGTATTTCATCGAACGTCTCTTTGGCAGTTGCATTGTGGTTTGTTCATCATGCATAATTGATGAATTTTAGTTTCTTTCTGGGTTTTGGCTTGTTTTGGGTTTTGAATCTTAATTTATGGCCGTCCAAGTCGGATAAAATTTCAATCCTTCTTTTGAAATTCTATCTGAGTTTGGTTTAGACTTCTGGATGGTCTGTTGAATCCTACATCTTACACATGCGACGTACCACGTTCCCATTCCAGTTCGATGTTACTGTACTATTCGCGTTTCAGGTAACATAAAGCCCCGCAACAATTTTACTGTTGTCAATGTTAAAGAGAACTCAAAAGGTTGATGCAGCAGAGCCAAAAGACAGAACTTCCTTAAGTTGGGCTGGTTTTTTCATAAAAGGCTTCCTCAAATCTTTATTGATTCTGATTCAGGGAAAAATTGATATGTGAAATATAAAAAAAATACTTCTAAAAAGTATGCTATTGAGGAGGATATTGTCAAAAGGAAATGTTATAAAAGAAAGGGCCTGTCGTTTACTTTTGGTGGGTTGATAATTGAGATGGGTAGATGAGGAACAAATTTTTCTATCAATGATGGTATTAAAGATAAAGGAAATCTAGCATGGAAGAAGACGGGAATAAAAGTAACTTCGGTTTATGAATCAATATGCTTGGCTAAAATTATCGTTCAGAGGATTATCTAAGAATAAACTATTTCCCGACCTTATCATTAATGCGACCTTATATAGTCCTCATTTGATGGCAAATTTTGTCAGTCATGCAATTGCAATTTGGTTATGATGCATTACCAGATTTCTAACTTCTGCTTAAATTATGATTATTTCCTTCGTTCTGTTGTTCTGGCTTCAATCAGATTTGGAACTTCTCTCACGCTCCCAATATTTGCCAAATTTTCAGTTGACTCTTTTTTAATGAGGAAAATGTTACCTAGCAAAAAACTCAACGTCAGCCAAGACAGTATAACATCATTTTGATGTCCATCTGCATCACAGGTATCGGAACTGAATGTGATATTGACCTCAATTGTTTGTGAAATGGAGAACAACAATGTTGAAGAGATGGACATTGAAAGCCTCTCTTCTATGTGGCCTGAAGATATAAATGGAAAGCAATTCAATATAGAAAAGCCAGGAGCAGATCAAGCTATGTTGGAGGATATTTTCATAATTGAGGAGCCTAAAATTGTTGATTTCAAGCGCCTTGTAGAGTTAACAAATTACAGTGAGAAGGGCTCCTCTCAGTTAGCATACCTTGTAAAGAACTGGGAATATAGACAGGCATATGCCGTGCGACTTCTCAGAGAAGAGCTTGACACCCTGAGCAAACAAAAGCAGGAAAGTGAGCTCAAGGAATTGGAGATTACAGAGGAACATCGTTTTGAGCAAGAAAGCTATGGTGGTGATAAACGTCCAATATCTGTACTAGATGAAGAGTATGATATATTGCCAGATTTTCCTCGGAAGATAAAACATGTGGTTGTTGAAAACAAAGGACTAGAAATAGAAGCCGACTATGATACTGTAATTTACTGGAAACAGCGTGCCAGGCATTTGGAGGAATTGTTGGAGGCTAGCATCCAGAGGGAGCAGATACTTGTGGAAAAGTTGCAGGAAAGCATAAAGAATTTGGAAAGGCAGTCCTCACCAGTCGAAGAATTGTCCCAGATTTTGAAAAGAGCTGATCATTACTTGCATTTTATTCTTGAGACTGCACCGGTCACCATAGGTCACCAGGTAATAATATGCCACATCATGTTACATCTTCTCACTTGCTATAACACACCGGCTACCAGTACTTCGCATGCTACTTCTGCACGTACTGTGTGCGAAGTACTTACCAATATTTTCCTCTCTATTTTTTGCTATTCCCCAAAAGAACCCCAATGTATATACCCAAGCTGTATCCATCCAACATAGTATTGTGTTTTTTACGGTGTTGAACTTAATTAGATAAGACGTTCTTCTTGTGCTTAGCATAGTTGCAGAATTAAGAATTTCGAACCGAACTTGTCTAAACTCTGGTTTGTACCTGGAGTTTGGCGTTAAATTATTGTTTCCATGATAGTTTTTTAGTTACCTAAGTCATTCAACAATGTCCTTTATTTATGTCATACATTACTCTGAATTATGGTGGATGATTAGTTTTACAAAGTCATACATTACTCCGAATTATTCAAATAATTTTATTACCGCACCCCAGTCATTCAAGTACCTAAACTTTTTTAGGTTTTTCCAAATCATCGTACATGTATTGTACAGGTACCCATACTCACACCCGTACGCATGCTTCATTTGCTGCAGTGCTTCATTTGCTGCAGTGCTGTTGATTCTCTACCCTCTCTTATAGGATGGATAGGCCTCAACCGTTTTCCAAATGCAAAAGCCCAAGTCTTGTAGGTCAAGGTAGGGGTTCAGATATAATCATGCCTTGTTGCTTGCATTAACAGACCCCACTCACCCCCTCTTTCTGCTCTTGCTTTCCACTCAACAACTTCTCAAGCGTGATTTGAAGCTATTCGAAAGTATTGAACTCGCTACAAAGTTGTTGATGATTTGGCCGTTGTGTGTCACTCGCTACAAAGTTGTCAATTGGATCGGTGTTCAAAGTCTCCAGTTTCCTCCTGATGAATGATCCTTTGACTGTCCTGTTCCTCACTAAAGTCATCTCCTCGGTTTCATTCTCAGGTCTATATTTGGATCAATTGCAACAAATTTCCTTTTATATTGGTTTCTCATATTTACAGCCACTACGTAAGATCAGGTTTGGTTAGAAGTTGGAAACATTAAATGAGCTGACTTTTGCCAAAAAGAAATTTGGATTAGGAAGCTGATCATACTAGGGATGACTTTTATGAATCCAAAGAGTATCTGATCGTACTAGAGACAGCAATAATCTAAAGAATACATTTCTCTCCACTTTGTTAAGGTCATTAATAGTGCTTCTCTATCATGTACAACGGTTTTCTTGATGCATTCATCATTCATGTCTCAGTCTTGCAGTTTGTTTTCTGTCAGGATAAAGACTTGCGGTATCGGTTTATGTATAATCCTTATCCGAGCTTGCAAGAGGAGGTAATTGCGCAACTGATTTTTTTTTCAGGGTTGGTTATTGTAGTCCTAAAGCTTCACGTTCTTCTAGAATTTCCTATTGTATACGCTGGTGTGAAATCTTCCAACAGTTTTACTATATAAATTAGTTTTATATAGTTTCATTTATGTTCTTCTTAAAGTTTTTGGTTTCTTAATCATTTGCTTCTTCAAGGCACTGTTCACATAATCTAGCTCAGGGGTTCCTCAAATTCTTTTACTTTCAGGAAATTATAGGAAAAACAGATGCGGAGATATTCACTGGAGGTGGTGTTAAGGAAGTTCAAGACTTCAAAAGAGAAGTTCTGGAAAAAGGATTACCAGCCAAAAGGGAAATTACTTTCGAGACACAACTTTTTGGGGCAAAGACATTTTTAATATATGTGGAACCTGTCTTCAGCAAAGCAGGAGAAACTATTGGTGTGAATTACATGGGGATGGAAATAACTGATCAGGTGAGCCAAATCTGGCTATCTTGTGCCATTGCTGTACTTACAAAATTTTAAAGGGTTGTTATATAGTAAACTGATGAGCAGATTTTGTTAATTTCTTTTATATATTAGTCAAAGTAAGAAATAGTTGAACAGAGAAGAAAGACTTTAGTAATCTTTTTTTGTTGAACCACAAGTCTGAGGACTGAGATATTGTAAATTTCGAGTTAAGCCCAAAAATTTCAAGAACTAAAGCCAAAGATGAGCTGCCACAGGAGAGTGCAAGAACAAACGATTCACAGGCTACCCAGCACCCTGGCATGTAAAATACGAATCTCAACAAGAACTCTTCTCGCTTCCTCAAAATGTGTTTAGGAAGAATGTCCTCCTTAGTAGCGGTTGAAGCAAAGTAATCCACCTTTGGAGGGCCTTAGAACACCAAACCCCTTTAGATGGGGCTTAGAACACCCAACCCCTTTAGTGGGTTAAAACAATCAGCAAGTGGTGTTAAGCACCTATAAAGCAGGGCTGAACTCGCCAATAGGAAAAAAGAGAAAAACAAAGGATGCCACCGCAAAGGTCCCATTCGAAGCTGGCCCCCCAAACTAAGGTATTCTCAATAATCAGCCGTAAGGAGTCGGCAGATCACCATGCCAATAAATCAACCGCCGAGCTCTTTTAGCCCTATCTGTTTCACTATAGCATTTTATTTGTTCTCCGCTTCCTTTCTCACTCTCAACATTTATTATTTCCGTTTTTGTTTTCGTTTTGCGTAATCATTTAGTTCTTTAGACAATATGAGAACAAATGATAAAATTTGTTAGTGATTACACAACAGGTGAGGAAAAGGGAAAAGATGGCAAAAGTTCGGGAGGAAATAGCAGTTCAAAAAGCAAAGGAGTCAGAACTCAACAAGACCATTCACATAACAGGTCCGTCTATCTCTTTGCTCGATTCTTGATGGATTGTAAATGTTTCGTGAATCAGCTTCGAAAACAAAGGTTATTCAGTTTTCCTATTTTCATGTTTCTTGTAGAGGAAACAATGCGAGCAAAAGAAGTGCTAGCAACCATGTCTCATGAGATAAGATCTCCACTATCAGGAGTTGTAAGCATGGCGGAGATTCTATCCACCACAAACATTGACAAGGAGCAACGACAAATATTGAAAGTCATGTTATCTACAGGAGATCTAATTCTTCAACTTATAAATGACATTCTTGACCTTTCTAAAGTTGAGTCAGGTTTGATGTTTCATCCTTTCAATGTGTACATTTACAGTCCTTGTTCATACCAATTTGTGATAGCATGATTTATATTGTTGCACCCATCTTTTGCGGCAACGCTTTTTTTTTTTTTTGGTGAATGAATGGGTGCAAAAGTTTAGGTTTTTGGATCTAAGCTTGACCATATTTGTTTCTTATCAATATATATGCTGCTGCTCACAGGGGCGGAGCCAGCTTAGAACGAGGGGGGCACGTGCCCCCACTGGATTTTGATCACCTGCTACTATTTTTTTTTTTACTAGTTTGAAGTTTACTACATATATTATAATTATGTCATTTCATAATAAATGGTCAATTGCCCCAGTGGCATGAGCGCTTGCCGTCCTCCCTAATGGGCTGTGTTCGAGACTTCTTGGCGGCTGCTGGTATTCGTTTTTGATGGATTTTACCCTTTTTTTTCCCACATGGGACAAGAAAAAGAGTACTTATATTTTGATCCCAGTCTCATTAATTTTGAAACAAAAAATAATTGAAAACAATCTTAATGATCCTTATTACAATTGATTTAATTTTTTGTCACAAAGATTAAGAATCAAATAGTTAAGCGAGCTATCATAATTTTATGATTTCTCCAAAAATGAGCTTATATTGATTTAATTTTTTTGTCACAAAGATTAAGAATCAAATAGTTAAGCGAGCTATCATAATTTTATGATTTCTCCAAAAATGAGCTTATCTAGAGTTTTTAAGCTGACATTGACAATATACTTGGAGCAAGATGTTTTTATGGTATTAGTAACGAAACAATTATGCAGAATTTTTGAAAAATGAAAAACTTGTGGGGTCCATTGTAAATAAAATTACCAACAAATATTTAGGTTTTTTTTTTTTTTTGCTTATATTTAGAAGTGTTTCACAATATTATCCTACAAACTTTTGTGCCTAATGAAGAATGTTTGAAGTTTTGTTATTGGAACTTCTTTATCCCCTATATTTTACTGCGATTTTTTTTTATTGTGATAAGGTGCCCCCTCTGAACGAAATTTCTGGCTCCGCCACTGGCTGCTCACTAGGTTCTGTTCAGATTCCTGCAGTTTGTGTTTTAAGCTACCACCCTACGAGCAAGAGGGGTTGCATGTGAGTGAGAGTGAGAGGCTAATTGTCCTCTGGCTTTTGTCTGCATAACAGTGGCAACTATGGCTTTAGTGTCTTTTGAAATTATTCGTTTTTGTTTTTTTGTCCATTTTGTATTATTTATTCCTCTTTGATTATTATTGCCATGAAGTTCAAACAACCCAATTTCCTTTGATTTTGGTTATTTGGATTTTTCATGTGAGCGCTTGTCCTACATTGGTTATTTGTAACCTCCAAAACTAGTATATGAGACTGGGTGGCCTTTCCATTCATTGCAAATTGATCTTGAGTTGAATGCTTTAACATGGTATGCGAATTGCAAGCTAGACTTCTGGAGGCTTTTGGACAAGACTCTCTTGATTGATTGAATGTTTGGACTTGTCCCACATTGGTTCATTGTAACCTCCAAAACTAGTACATAAGCTCTGGCGGCCTCTCCACACATTGCCAATTAATTATGAGTTTGAAGTTTTTTGTTTTTTTGAGATTCTGAGTTTGATGCTTTAACAGATAATTTTACCCATTTTGTTTAGGAGTTCTAAAGTTGGAAGCTACAAAATTTAGGCCAAGAGAGGTAGTAAAGGGTGTACTTCAGACTGCTGCTGGATCATTGCAAAAGGTGTTAACCTTGGAAGGCCATGTAGCAGATGATGTTCCGGTGCAGGTGAGAGTGATAAGTTATAGGAGTTTATTTGTCATGTATTTAGTTCCTAGGGGTAGTTGAGTCCTTGTCTCTTTGTCTATATACATATTGTTGGAAAGAGGGATGTCCTAGGGCATCTCTAGTGCCCTATCTAAAAGAGTACCCTAAAGTGCCCTAACTAGTTAACTAAGAAAAACTCAAAAAATGCTCTCTAATGCACAAAAATTGACCCCCTAAAATCCTAGGTGGTACCCCTCACTCCCTAAAGTGCCTTAAGTCATTACCTAAATTTTGGGAGAGACATAAGGAGAGAGAAAGAAGAGAGTGATAGACAGAGAAGGGAAGGAGGAGAGAGATAGAGAGAGAAGGGAAGGAGGAGAGAGAAAGCGGAGAGAGAGAGGAGAGAAAAAGGAAAGACTAAAAGATAATGAATATACTCCCTACGAATATCCGTGCCATTTTCAAACGTCTATATCTTTTTATTGGTAATGTTTTCAAAGTTTTTAAAATTTTTGTCTAATAGAACTAATTGAGATCCATCAAATAAGATCCATATTGCATATATAATACATTATAGAACAAAACTACAAGAGTTTTAAAAAGGCACGCATAACCGTAGGGAGCATTTAAATTGGGACGGAGGGAGTATATATATAGCCCATTAAAGTGCATTCTTCATTAGCTAGCTAACTAAGTTCTTAGCACATAAAATAGGGCCCCACATGTGCTTAGGTGTACATTTTAGCAAACATTTTTTAGCTAGTGCACTAGAGATGGCCTAAGTACCTAAGTACCTAACACTTAATGAGAAAAATACGTTTGACAACTCCTGACTCTCTCTCTCTCTCTCTCTACAAAGTTAAGATGGTATCAAAGCTTTGATCCATTGTCGTTCTTGCTTCGTTGTTTGTTGATCGAGTAAGAGGAGTTGCCTCATCGTCAGCTAGTATCATTGTCTGGGTCTTCGTTGATCTTCCTGTACGACTTCCGATGACCACTGACCGACCATCGACGACCTTCGGCGACTGCAGTACGACTTCCGGTGACCCCCAATGAATACTGTATGACTTCCAGTAAGTCTTTTTAGACTGTGTTGTCCTCTGTTTGTGTTCGAAATCGACTGGTAACCACCATTTGTTTCTGAAGGACATAGGGTGATCTCGAAATCAACTGGGCTTGATTTTTTTGAAGTTTTTTTCTATTCCTTCTGGTCACCTTTTCGAAGTTTACGGTGGCATCTGGCTATTAGCAGTTTGTTATTATTGTTTCCATTTTGAACTATGACAAAGAGTCCCAAAGAAGATTATGGTAGTGGAAAGGATGAGTTGAGTTGTTTTGGGACTCCAAATAACTCTCCATTGAATGTTTGCCCTATTAAGTTGGATGGGTCAAATTATTTGCTTTAGTCTCGTGGTTTTACTTTGGCCATCACTACCCAAAGCTTGTTGAAATTCTTCACAGGCCCTGTTCCACAACCAGCGGCCACTAGTCCGGACTATGAAAAATGGACTTCTCAAAATATTCTAGCTATGACTTGGTTATTCAACTCTATGATACCCACTATTAGTCAAACTTTCCTGTTTCTTGACACTCCACATAAGGTTTAGGCTTCTGTGGCACAAACATATTCTCATAAGGGTAATGATGCTCAGGCTTTTGAGTTGAGGAAGCGACTCTGGGGGTTGGACCAAAACAATCGGTCCTTAACAAAGTATTATGCAAAATTGAGTGCAGTGTGGCAGGACTTGATTTCCTTGCTGGCCTTAACATGGAGTATGATCAGATTCAAGTGCAGGTATTGGACCAAGTTTCTTTTCCCACTTTAGGAGAGGCCTATGCATGTGTTCAGTAAGAGGAAAGTAGGCGGAGTGCTATGGTACATGTTCCCATTCGGGATCGCTCAGCCTTGGCTGCTTTTCCTACTCCACGTGACAAAAAGGTTACTTAGAATTCGGTTGGGGATAAGAGTGGTTCTATTGATCGTGATTTACTTCAGTGTAAATATTGCCACAGGACTAGACATACTAGGGAGTTTTGTTGAAAGCTCCGTAGGTGTCCCTCTCGAGGATGAGGTGGTAGTCAAGGTGGTGGTCGAGGTTCTCGTGCACATATTTCGGAGTCCATAGTGAAGACCTTGTCTGATCCTAGTGGAGGTCCGCCACATGCTTCAGTTTCCGATAGCTCTTATGGTAGTGCTCTTTCTCAAGGGAGTTACAAACTCTCAAGCTCCTTATGACCATGCTTGACACTCCATCTACTACGGTTTCTACTTCCACTACTTCCTTTCACTTTACCCAAAATAAAGTACTTCAGCGTACAATTTTTTTTTATTTTTTTCATCAAGTTAAACCACTAATCAAGAACTTTCATTTAATACAAAAAAAAAATTAAAAATTTTATAATTTAGAATTTGACATTGTTGGGGTATAATTTAAAAATTACTAAATTAATATGTAAAATACAGAAGCGCCTAATTAGAAATATAGGAAAAAAATAGGTGGTATGTATAAATATGTAAAATACAGAAACGGGTAATTAGAAAAATAGAAAAAAAAAGGTGGTATGTATAATTCAATTATAAATAAATAGCAAAACATTAGGTGGTATGCATAATTATTAAAATGAATAATTAAAAAAAGAATAATTAAATCTTTTAATTTTAGATATAATTAATAAAAAGAATTATTATATCATATTTGTTGACAATTATAATTAATTTAATTATTCTTGCATTTATGTATTTATTTTATCGTAAAATCTAATATGACCCATGCACAAGGGCAAATAACTCATTTGTTAGGTTTTTACATCATCCCCCAACATTATCCCTCTTTATGACAAACTCATCCAAACCAAGTCCTCTCTCATAAATAAATGAGTAATGCTACTTACACACCCTCCTATTCACACCCCCGCTCACACCCTATTGTGTGGGACCTATCTCGGGATCTCAAACAAATGATCGGAGCCGCTCAATTTGTTTAGAATATGTTTTTAAGGGTCTTTGTGAAAAATCAACTCAATCAAATAGCTGTAAAGACTCGATTGACTCGTTCAAGTTTCAGTTCCTGAATCAAATGGACCAAAACTTTAACAAACTTATCAAGCTTTTACCGATTTCTAACTGAGCTGATTTTTTACAGGAGCCCTTACAAAAATATTCTAAACAAATTGACCGGCTCTGATCATTAGTGTGAAACCTCGAGGTAGGTCCCACACAATAGGGTGTAAGCAGGGGTGTGAATGAGAGGGTGTGTATGTAGACTTATTGCTCATAAATGTCACATCAATATGAGTTAATTTTATTAACACCTCTTACTATCTTATCCCTTATTATTTTATCCCACCAAAACTCATGACGCATCCTATTGGGGTTAAGTGAGAAAACAGTCAATTGCAAAGAATAGCAGAATAGCAGGAGCGGCGGGACAGAGGGGGAGCTGCGGAACGTGTTGTGCGGCAATTTTCGGCGCCGCGCTAGCATCATTTTGACGATCGGAAACGTCCATTGCATAGAACTCGTCGAGTACTACAACTGTACCAAAAATCAACTTGGTCGGATATCGTTAAGTACCTTATCAGAACACATATAACTTCAAAAAAAAATCAGAACACGTATAACTTGAAGCACTGGATGAAAACCATTGAACTCATTTTTTTCAAGTTATTTTTCTCTGATGAGGGACTTCAGGATATCTGATCAAGTTGATTTTTATTAAAGTTATAGTACTCGTCGAGCTCTATGCGATGAACATTTCCGATCGACGGAACGATGCCAGTGCGATCCCGAAAATCGCCGCACAGCTTGCTGCACAGCATCCCCTCTGTCCCCGGAGAGCAGGTGCAGAAACAGAGAGCAGATACAGGCCCAGTTGGAAAAACACAGAGCAAAACCAGAATTACTGGAGATTACCGGAGATGCAAGAGACTCGTAAATCAAAGTCGTCTGATGCAGAAGTCAACAGAGATCATTTGAGATGGACACCAAGGCTAGTGAGTGTCAAACTCACTGGGTTTTGCAGATAAAGAGCCGATAACACATACCGAGGCAGATCTGAGGGTCGCGGGAGTGTGCAGGGTTCAGGCTAGGCTGTAAACTGGTCGTCAGAGGTCGAGAAGGGTTGCCGGGGACTGGGGTTGCAAGTTCGGAGGTTGTCGGAGGTTTTCAGAGATCTGGGTGCTTCGTCGGAGTATAAGGAGGCCTGTCGGAGATGTGACAGAGGTCGGAGCTCTGCGGCGACGTAGTACGGTCACCGTCGGTGATCGTCGAAGTGGCACCAGTGGTTGTCATTTGTCAAAGAATTCTGGTCTTGATAGAAGAGAATAACGTGACCTTAGGGACTGATTGCAGAAACATTAGTTATTGGTGATGGAGATCAAAAGAGTGAGAGAGAGAAATTGATTGGGGAAGACTGATCGCAGATCAAGAGTTAGGGTAGAAACCGCCCTGATACCATGTTACAATTTACAGCGAAGAGAAGAACGAACTGATTGTATTACTGAATTTCAGAATGCTTGTTACAATGCTAACAAATGTTTAAATAGAGATGAGATAACCCTAGAAACAAACACAAAAAATACGCCTAATCTATGTCTTAAATAGACAAATGCAACGAGATACGATAACGATATTTAAGAGATACACAAAGATACACAAGAATACATTCACAAAAATAACTCAACACGGCAACATTTCCGTCGACATTTAAGTACTGATTCCTATTTACCGTAGATGTGATAAAGCCTGGTCAAATGTCTAGCTTGACATGTAAGATGCAACTAATGAGAGATGACACTACCATTGTTTGATTTTGAAGCTCTTCGGATAAGTGTACAGGGTTTCTTAAATTTCAGAAGTTTTCATAATGTTATTAACCAATATGTATCATTTTCAGGTTATTGGAGATATTCTACAGATTCGACGAATTCTCAATAACTTGATCAGGTACTGAGTTCCTCTGGACTCAGAATCTGCTTGATTTTTGTTGATGTTTCCTTCTATTTTTGATGCAATAGAGGGTGCTAGATATAGTAACTTTTTCTGCCAATCGGTACCTAGGAAGTTCTGATTTTCAACAGCTATCCTCACATTCTTATTTATTTGGTGAGGGCCTTAACAGTTTTCCATAGGGAGGCAAAACTGTCGTAACCATCTGCAGTAGGAAACTGAATTATCTTTTCATATAGCATCAGAATTTTTTTTACAACTAGTTTGAGTTATTTCCATCTACAGTAGGAAATTCAATCATTTTTACATATAGCATGCACAATTTTTTTGAAAAATATTTGGAGTTATATATGTGAGTATGTTTGCTAACCTGCAGGATCATGTCCATGTATAATTGAGTCATTACTGTGTGACCATTCTTGATTTTCATTAATCCTAGAATCACCCTTCAGTTGTGGTACTGAATCCAGTTTAATAACTTTTTCCATTTTAGATGGGCGACCTTTAATGCTCTACTAAAGTTTATATTTTTGACAGATGTGCCTTTAAGGGATAATTGACCTTTTACGTCTATCCATGCCTTTGCGGGCTTATCTGCATCCAGAACTTGTGCAAATGCATTTTTCTTTCCAGCAATATTATCCATATGCAGCATATTTTGTCCATGGCTGTTTCTCTGAATTTAAATGATGGTCAAATGCCTCCTTGAAAGAAATTTCGATTTAGTGGCTGGGCTATCTTGATTCTTGACATAAGCTTTTTGGGTCATATCATTAGTCTCTAACAAATTATTGGGCCAGTGGTCTCCCTGGTCGTTGCAATATGTACTTCTCTTGACACTAAAATGAATATGGAACGTGGTTTTCTGTCTTATTGCCTTATTTGCATTAGCTAACCAAATGCTTGATTGTGCTTCATAGTATTGACTATTCCATTATCTCCAGCAATGCAATCAAGTATACCCACAAAGGGAAGGTTGGTATAAAGCTCTACAAGATAACAGCACTATCCTGTGATTTGAGAGAAGGATCTAAAGGGAACATCACTGCAGATAGGTCGGTCTTTTCAGCCATTATTCGGGAACCAGATAAATGCTTATCACTGTCACAAAGTGGAAGTGATCTGAACGGGTTTCTGGAAGGTCCTCGCAAAAATTCACATGATGATGAACCAGAAACCCCAGTTATAAATGGAGCCTCGATGGATGGAGGTGAAGAGAACCACCGTCACCCAAGTGAAACAACCATGTGGATAGGCTGTGATGTTTATGATACGGGGATTGGAATACCTGGTATCTTTTTTTTCCAAGTGCTCTATTTTTATATTACCTATCTAATTGGATTCCGGTTATAACCATCACTCTTTCCATTTTATTGCGATAGAGAATGCTTTGCCCACTCTATTTAAGAAATACATGCAAGTAAGTGCAGACACAGCACGGAAGTATGGTGGGACTGGACTTGGCCTAGCAATCTGCAAACAGCTGGTGATCATTTTTATCTGTCAGCTATTTTATTCGGTTTTTCTTACTGGCTACATGTAATGCATAGTTTTCGTTTTTCCTTAAATTACTACTTCAGTTGTCAGGCTGAAAATGTGAAACGCAACGGAAGGCATATTTGGCTCAATGATGTGGCTGAAGTACTAAAATTCATGTGCTTCAAAACCTTTCTACTCAACGACACTATTCTACTTTGTGCAACACTAGTCCCTGCTCAGAGAAGCTCCATAGAATTCATTTTTTTATAGGACATTAGCTGGTTTTCAAGTGAAATGTTACTGAAAAATGGGCATTCCAAGCGATGAATCATTTTATAATCTGTCTTTTCGTCCAAATCAGAATTAATTTAGAGTTACTACACTTGGTAGTGTGGAAATTATGATCAACTAGGACTTTGTCTCATTCTTTTTCGCAAGTATAAGAAATGTTACTGTGATGTAAAGTATGGAATTTTCTCTTGTAAACTAATGATATTCATATGCTTATGGAACAGGTGGAGCTCATGGGAGGTCACTTAACAGTGTCCAGCCAAGAGCACCGTGGGTCCACATTTACATTTGTTTTACCATACAAGGTTTCACCTCAATGCGATAATTCAGATGATCCTGATGAGCTCTCAGATATGAATGGTCATGATGCTATGCTGGACTCGCATGATGATGATATAAGTTCTGGGACTTTCATTTTTGGACCACGCATGTTAGGTTCTCTGTCCTCTTCTAGTAGTTCTGCAAGAGCTCAAAACCAATTACCCAACAGAGTTGCTTTCAATGCCACACACAAGCTTAATGGGTTGTCAGACGATCCCACTTCATTCCCCGGTAGTAGCATGCCATCAAAAGAGGTGAATTCATTAAAGGATGCATGTTCGGCTGTTGATGGTCCTGCGACATCATGCCAACAGGAAACTTCAATGATGCAAAGCCCAGATTCTAATTACAAAGTCACAGTTGGTAGTGAGAGAGAGTATCAGCATAAAGAATACGGTCAATTCCAGGATACTTTCAAGGTTTCCACTTGTTCCTCAGGGGTGGAAAGCAAAGAAGTGAGTGAAAAAGTAAGACTAACAGACTGCCAAGAAGCAGAAGAGATTCAGGAGAGATTTGAGAGAAGCTCCCAGTGCTCTTCTAGCAAAGGACAAGAAATTATCGAATCGAAGTTGAAACCTAGGATCCTTCTTGTGGAAGATAACAAGATTAATGTGGTGGTGGCACAGTCAATGATGACTCGGATGGGCCACAAAATAGATGTCGTGAATAATGGAGTTGAAGCTGTGCGCGCAGTTCAGTCCAGTAGTTATGATCTCATTCTAATGGTGAGTTTGCTAGAGTCAAAATTATTTCTGTTTTTTTATTACCGATTTAGCTGTCAATTTTCATAACTCGATGTCCTATCTTTCTCTTAAAATTATTGTAGGCTCCAACTAAGTAGAACCATCAAGTTGTTTGCACTTTAACTGTTGGAGCTACTGAGCTAGTAGAATGTCTAGCATCATACCATCTCTAACTATTTTCCCTCCAATTTATTTTCTATTGGCACCACTACTAGCTTGTTCTACCAGATTCATTCCTCGTTTATGTTCTTGTAACGCCAATTATCCATCTCAACAATCTCATTTCTACTACAATCATTTTCTACAAATATTTTTTCCTAAGAAAAATGACCTCACTTGGTCCGTCCTCTAGAGGTCCTATAAGCATTTGCCTATAAATTATTAGGATTCTGAGGTCCTATAAGCATTTGCCTATAAATTATTAGGATTCTGATGGATCCTGATGCAGTCTTCCATTTTATCCACCTCACTCCAGTTCTTTTGGCCTCATAAACCTCAGTATTTCCCTCTCTGGGAATAACTGACCCAAGATTATCGAAAAGTATCAGTATTATTTTTCTTTCTCTGAGGTGGAATCAGGTATCAAATTTAGACTGGTCCATTAAAATGGTAAAGCTATGCACTGAAAGCAAGAACTTGCAAAGTTGCAAGCTACTTCTGATTTTAATCAAAGGGGTGTACAGGATTACGTCTGTGTGTATATGTATATGCAGAAGGTGATATGTATATTGAACATTATAGCAAGTACACTCTGAAGTGTAAACTGAATTTTGTTTGTTGAAACGAGATAGGTATAAGTTCATTCAAACTGTTAAGGGCACGCAAACAAATTTAAAAACGTCGACTTAGTCTTGTGTCGAATGAGTCTTGGTTTTGGTTTTGTAAGTGATTAAACGTGCTGAACTCTGTTCCATGCGCAGGATGTATGCATGCCAGTTGTGGATGGCCTCCAAGCCACAAGACTCATTCGTTCTTTCGAGGAAATGGGGAATTGGGATGCTGCTGTTAAAGCTGGAATTGAATACCAGGTGCCACAGAATACAGCACCAAATGATCCACAATTAAACTTGTTGCGGAACAGGATCCCTATTATTGGGGTAAGCTGTTGATTCTTACTGTCCTAAAGAGAGTTCACTTAGTCTTTTTTCTTCTCTCCTTTGCCTCTGATATTCTCTTTCATGTCAATGCCCATCTGTTCGCTTAGTCTTTTTTAATTAATACGCATACATGCATGCATATATGTGCAAGTACATCTGTTGATGCAACTTGTTGGTATTAAATGCAGATGACAACAAACGCATTGTCAGAGAGTGCGGATGAGTGTTTTGCAAATGGCATGGACTCTTTTATATCGAAACCTGTTACATTTCAAAATTTGAAAGAGTGCCTTGAACAATATGTAATGTGATATCTCCTGTAAATGTTTGCATCTGAATAAAACGGAAATGAGCATTAGGGAAGTTTTGTAATCGATGTAACATCTTCTGCTCTGATTAGAGTCTCTATTGACTTGTGTATATCAATGCCATCTTTTGTTGCATATATATATATATAGGAAGCTGTTCTATTGAGGACTCCCTCACGGATCTCCTCCGTGAGGACCACCCATTTTTTGATTTTTTGAACCAAATTTCGACAATCCGAACCGCTCAATGTATTTAAATATGTTTTTCATGGCCAACGCGAGGAATCACAAAAAACAAATATCCGAAACGGCTTCATCCGAGCAGTTTTTCATAATAACCGTACATATATAGTTTATTGAAAAATGTTGGAATGAAGCCCTTCCGGGTATTTTTTTTTGGACGAATCCTCGCGATGACCTTTAAAAACACGTTTTAAACACATTGAGCGGTTCAGATCATCTAGATTCGACCTCGATCCATGAGGTCCGCAAATTGGGTGTTTGAGGGAGTCCTTAGTAGAACGGGATTGATATATACAGAGAGGATCAAGTCAGGACTCCCTGACTTTGTTAAAATACAGACCTCCCCTCTCCCGGCCATATGGTCGGGATCCAAACCATTAAATGTGTTTAAAATGTGTTTTCAATGGCCTACGCGAAGATTCGGCAAAAAAAAATGACCCAGAATGGCTTCATCCGAGCAGTTTTTCATGAAATATAAATCTTACGGTCTGTATGAAAAACTGCTCGGGTGAAGCTCTTCCCGGTCATTTTTTTTGCCGAATCTTTGTGTAGGCCCTTGAAAACACATTTTAAACACATCCAACGGTTCGAATCCCGACCATTTGGCCGGGAAATGGCCGGGAGAGGGGAGGTCCGGATTTTAACAAAGTCTAGGAGTCCTGATTGGATCCTGACCCTATCTATATATATTTGTTTCCTAAGGAATTTACCATAGTTTGGTATGAATAAAGAGAGGTATTGATTAACTGTGGCTGTGATAAGAACAAGATTATTGATGAGTTCATGACCGAGGAAGTCAAGCGCTAACCTCGGACTCGGTTGATGCCAACAGAGTGAAGGTCGTTGACCTTGGACTCGGTTAACTGCAAAGGTCATCTACATCTGTGACGACCAAATATACAGCCGAGAAGTGCCCCACTTGGCTGTATATAAAAATGTACAGAGCAAAGCAGCAGAGGCCATCCACATCTGACGAAGATCATGCCTTACAAGCCAAACACATAGGAGTATGAAAATTACCTTCATTCCAAAGGCCCCTAATCTATATATTACAACGGAGAGCGGTTTTTGTCCGAGCCATATTTTTTGTCCCAGTCATTGTATTACATTTTATCTCTCTCCCTCCACCGGCCCACTACACGCAAAATTTCAAACTACATTCTCTCTCTCTCTCCCATTTTTGAAATTCAAATCACATTATCTCTCAATACCTCCTCTCCTTCCTCTCTAAAATTCGAAGGACCATAAAAATGGGCACGGGGGCACGAGCACATGCGTAGGTTGCTCAAGCTGTGTCTTCAGGCACGGGCACGACATGCACTATTTCTCTAAAAAGTCTTAATCCAAACACAACTTTGTAAATTGATGTGGGCTTTCATGAAAAACTTAATTTTCTCTGTTCACCTGCCCTTGATTGGGTGGCCTTTTTAATTTTGTAAAAATTTGGAGAGGACCATGGGCTAAAAGTTGGAAATTGGGTAGTCCAACTCAAAGCCTGCTTTCTCCAATATGGGCCCCCATATGTCCGGACTGTTTAAAAAAAATTCTTGCTGCTTAAACAAATCTTTGGTCCAAAATGAGAGGAAGAGATGAAAGTGGAAACACAATCAAGGGAAAATATGTCGATTTTTTGATATATATATTTTTTTCTCATGTTGAGCGAAGAAAGTGTAAAGGTGAAATAATTAAAAATGTATATATTTATTTGCCAGGCTCGGGAAAATGTATCCGTGTGCATTTTCGTAAACCCAAATAATGTCTTTTGAAATTCTTTTAAATAATTGTTACAAATACATTCCAAAGTTACATAACTTCTCCACGACAAAGCAAGAGAACTTAGCAACTGTCATATCAAGGGTTAAGAAATACTCCCTCCGTCCCTTTTTAAATGATCCATTAGGAATACGTGCAATTTCAAAGCCCTAAAAAACATATTTCTCTATTTAACTTTTTAATTTGTTTTATACAGTACCAAATTACAGTGCTCATTGAGTACTTTAATTTGGTGCCAAAAAAAAAATTAAAAACGTTTTGCAGAAGTACATTTTTTAACGTCCACAAAAATACACGTTTTCCAAAGGTATCACTTAAAAAAGGGCGGATAGAGTACTATTTTAAGAACAATCCAAAATAAAATACTAGACTATAATTTGGGGATGGAGGAAATACTTTCATATTCTTTTGCAACATGATAGGTGTTTACTACTTGTATGTATTAATGGTAGGTCTGCTTCCCGTTTTAAAACTAGAACAATTTAATGATCACAATAATTTGCTCACAACTGTGCATAAAAACTAATGTGACATTATTTTTTTTGGCAATGAATGGATTGCTATTTTAGCAAATTTTGTGTACCCTTCCTCCCGAACGGCCCCCAGCTACGCCAACCATTTGCGCATTGTCTCGAGTTTGAAAATGTGATCTGAACCGTTACTTCATAGATCTCAGCGCATTGAAAAATCCTAGAAAAAATTAAGTCAATTGGCATCGACAACCCAATTAGAAATCACATTCGTACAAGGTTGTTATCAATATCAAAAAAGTCAATCCTAACCATGTGATTCATTCACTTGGTTATTGATGCTCGATCAAGTTTTTAAGAAAATCAAGCTCTCTAAAATGAACAATTCAGATCACGTTTTTAAGCTCGAAACAGTGCGGAAATGGTGTTCAGTGTGCACCCGACTCCCCTCCATTATTGTAAAACGTTCCTAAATTTTCTTGGCCCCTCTCATTTTCTAGCTTTTGATCTGAACCTTTCAAATCAGCCCCGGAAAACTAGAAACTTTGATGCGTAAAATAAGGTGCAATCACAAGCCACTCTGCTGTTCCGCAGCAGAAAGCGCGGAGTGCTGCTGTCCACTTATTAATTATTGCATCAAATGGGCAATTTTATAATCCCAAAAGAACCCCACCTCCCCTCGTCCTTGGGTTATTTTGTTTAGATGCTCCTTAGTCTTGGGGTAAAAAATAAAAATTTCATTATAAAGAATAATATTCGTAATAATGACATTGACCTGAATAATTTCATCGATCCGATGATTAATTCTGTAATTTTATATACCAATCATTTATTTTGAAAATTTTGCTAACAATCGACATTTTTCGTTTTTACAGATTGTGTATTGGGCCGAACCGAAACACCAATTACGATGGACGGGCTATGCTTGGACCAGCATGCTAGGATAGGTGCGTGACTGAAGTGGCATGCCAATGAGGGTGATTGGGTTGGCACGTTGGAATGGGAGTGTGGCCTGATGCATTAGCCCAAGTACGCGGTACTACGATGCTAGGTCAGGGTCGGACCGAGTCAAATGAGGTCGGATCCTAGCCAAGACCGAGAGTCCGCGCGATTATAAGAGGTTCAATTCAGTCAGATGGCACTCGTTGCATCATGTATGACGTCAGTCCAAGAAGTGGTTATGGCGGCGAAGCACGAGTTTACTTTGAACCTAAGGCAAGTCACACTATATAAAGTACATTTCTAAACCCTAGAGTGCTATGCTATTAGCCTATTACTATCAACTTCATAGAGCTCTGCACTTTCCTTTTCTCTGTTTGAGACTGACTAAGGCATCAGAGTGCCTATTGCCTGACTCTGGCCGACAAGGCACTGACATTATTCTATCTTACAGATCTTGCTCAGGCAAAGCTCTCTTTCAATACAAACAAGAGGTCTACAGGAAATCTAAATAAGCACTACCCCACAGATTAAGCTGGAATCTATGATTACCATGGCCTAGTTTTTATAGTGGGATTGGAGTAAGAATGCGAAGGTGATGTCATATCACCACAATTTCTGGGCAGTGGGGGGGGATGGTATAATGTAGCAAATGCACTACGCCGTGCAACGTAATTTAGCCGTCTAAATGTGTTTTCGACCGTCTAGATTTAAATAAAACTCTTCAGAACCATCAAAAA
Organism: Vaccinium darrowii; assembly: GCA_020921065.1. Classification (NCBI taxonomy): domain Eukaryota; kingdom Viridiplantae; phylum Streptophyta; class Magnoliopsida; order Ericales; family Ericaceae; genus Vaccinium; species Vaccinium darrowii. The sequence continues at coordinate 21,055,909 of CM037155.1, forward strand.
CACATTTGAGCTGCTGAAAAGTCACCTTGCATGGTGCAACGCATTCACTGCACTGCATGTGTGCACTCCAGGGTCCCGACTCCCGATTTCTGCGTTTGGCGCCAAGCTAAATAGAAATTTAGTTCCTAATGACATCTTTCAACCAATAACTACATGCCCAGTCAATGGGAGTTTGTTTCCTCCACCCTTATCCTAGATTTATAGGTAAGAATAGTTTTATTCATGAGGTTCTAAAATATACAAACACCCACTTATACCTTATAACCATATAGGTAAAAATATTTACTAATATTAAATACCTATATATACATACATATTCATATATATATATATATATATGTGTGTGTGTGTGTGTGTGTGTGTGTGTGTATTATGTATATAAGCATGGTCTGATTCATTTAATCCACGTACAGTTCCATACGAAAATGTGGACCAAACCATATACCATATATCTCTCAAATTTTATAATTCATGTCCAGACCGTTAATTCAAGGATGGGAACCAAAACATACGGTTCAATTTCTGACAGGTTTAACGAGTGTTTCGGCTTTTGTTGCCGCCGTATAATCACGCGCGGATGTTATTCCTCCGTAGAAAGGAGAGATTGTTCAGTTACTCTCTGGGCCACCGCCACGTGGTGCCTCATACTCCTATTTAACACACATTTGGCGCAAAGCCTACACACTTGTCTTGGCCCCACATCAAATGTGTGATGAAAAATGCACCACGTTGCATGTGCATTGGATAATTTTTCCTAATTAGGTGTTAATCACAAGGCATTATTTTTAATATTATTAGCTGTAGTAAACAGTTAAAAAATTGGCCCCAACCACGTGAGAAATACTAGTAAAATAGAAGAGCCTAAAGGCAAAGCAATTATTTAGTGCGTGATTTAGAGAACCCACCTGAGCACCAGATCCGAGTAGCTAAAGTCCAAAGATAAAGAAAGTCAACAGAACGAGACAATAAAACAAAATAAGGAAAAAAATTGAATAACTTATTAACAAGGATTAATTTTTTATTTTAAATAATTTTTTTAGTGAGAAATCAAATTTTGATAAAATTCCGTAAAACAAATAAGTGAGAAAGAAAAAATCAGTAAAATAAGTGAGAAAAAAAAAGATCAGTAAAAAACCAAGGGGTAGAGCCAAATGAATTACTAGTATTAGTGGTTACCCAAGCCTGATTCCAATCTTGGTTGCCCAATACTTACCGTTAAGTCAAAAAAATAAAATGACATACAAGTAAAAAAAAAAAGAAAAAAAATCAAGGTGACATTGTACTTTTAGCTTGAACAACATCAAAAAATCACAATCAAAATGTAACAACAGTTATAGTGCTTTATGATAAGCATGATCCGATTCAAAAAAATCAAGATATGATTATAAGTGTTTCTTTTGAAGAAAAAAAAAATTGCTTCATATTTTAATTATGATTTGCGTGAAAAATAATAATTAACCTTGTTAGCTCGCTTATTTTAAAATTTTCCACCATTAGGATTTGTTTTTAATCAAATGTAAGAAAAAAAAATCATTTCTACATCATTTGTTGTATTTCTTAAATGCAAAATTTCTAGCTAGTAGTAGTAATTGACTAGTGTGGTTCTCGTAAAATTGCGGATTGGGAGGAAAAGAGCCATAAATAACAAAAAAGGAAGGAAAAAAGGCCTGAAAGAGGTCAGATTAGGGAGCACTGGGAATCGATCCTTGCTCACACGGATGCTTGGACGTAGCGTGTTGATTTTAGAGACTGTTACATATATATAAAAAATTGTCTTTTTTAGTTTTTTGTTTGGTATTTTTTTTTTACTTGTTGATCATGTTTTATATTGTTTACGTTTATATTCTCAAATAACTATTGCAAAACTAACAAAACTTAGAAAGATAAAAATAAGAAAATTTAATTATAGACAAATCGGATATTTTATTTTTTCTCTTTCTCGTAAAAGTTATTCGGTTGGCGTAAATATTTCTATTTCAAAATAAATGCAGGTATGCGCGCTATTTTTCAATCTGGCCGGGATTCATTCAGTAAGGCTCAAGAGATTTCCCGTGGTGGCATTATCGACATTTATTGTTAATAACACAATCGACTCCCATAAGTAATGCCACGTAAATGTAATCAGCGTCTTAAAAGTGATATTTAAATAGTTTGTGTGAGGAGGAAGAATTTTGTATATGAAAAGAAACACACACAGAAAATCTGTAGGAATTAGCCCCTGTTGCTCCTAATCAGTGACCGCTTAGGCCTCTACGGCAAAAAAAACTAAACCGGTTTTTTGGTTTATTTGTTTTGTATTTATTCAATTTTTTTTTTTACATTTGTTAGTTTTGTATCAAGTTTTCGTGGTTTATTGATTAGTCTCGATAAGACGAATCTAAAAAGTATAAAATTATAGTAAACACTAATTACTTTTGAATAAAACCAAAACTAATCCAATAAACTAGTTTACTCTTGGTTTTATTGAAAATCAATTTAGTTTTGACCATAATTTCATAATTTTTGGATTCCTCTCGTCGAGACAAATCAATAATCTACGAAAACTTGACACAAAATTATCAAATATAAATTTTTTGAATAAAGGCAAAACAAATAAACCAAAAACCAGTTTATTGCCTTTTTGCCAAAGGAGATCCCTGTCACCCATTTGACGGAGTAGGATTGTACAAATTCGACTGTTATAGATATTGGTAATGTTGCGTATTTGATCCAAAAACTTAGTCACCCATGGTGGGTAACCGCTGAAGAGGCGTGGGAGGAATGAGAGATTACTAGATTAGATTCACGTCCTTGATTAATGCTAGACCATCCATGGTGGGTGGGCAACATGTCAACCAAAGATTCACAAGAATCTATTATCAAGGCTAACCCGCCCATATTGGTTGACAATTATCCTACAAGCACGGAACTAATATAAAGTAAAACATAGTTTCCAACCTAGCCTATGTGGGACAAAAAACTATATCGTTTCCCTTATTTTGTATTCTTTCTCTAACATACTCTATAGTACGTAATTAAACAAAACCTTCTCTCCTATTGGTTGAAATGGTAGGGGACCCATCACAAAGTGATGTCATGTTTACCAAAAAATGCATTACTGAGGTAAGCATGACATCACTTGTGTGGGTACCACACCATTTCAATTTTCAACTGCAAATTTTTTTTTTTTGTGTGAATATTTCAACTGCAATTTCATGAGTTACCATCACTACTTGTGCCCAGATTTGTGATTAATAAAATTTTCTTTTGAGTTGTTCTAAAAATTTCTGTGATTGGGCACAAGACAAGTGGTGTTTGTTCTTGCATGCAGAGAGGCTACAGTTAGTCACGCCCAAACTCCCCTTTCCCCGAGGAAAACAGAAAACGAAAAAGAAATTTTTTTTAGAGAACTCCTTCACCCATTGAAGACAAACAATCCTAGCTTATTCTCACAGGTCTTTTCTTGTCTCGATCTGGTCTTTCCAGGTTCGGTGGGTGTTGATGGTGGGCTAATAATTTTGAGTTGCTTCCTGCTTTCTTTTTTTTTGTGCACGGCAAAAAGAATTTTATTAATCTTTGAAAACGGATTACAAAGATTAAAGGGACCATAGAAAGAACCACGGACCCGAAAGGGAAATAACAAAAGGTTGACAAGGGGACAACCAGAAGAGGAACACAAGCCAACTTGCAATTACACTATAAGAGAAATGCAATGACTGGATCATCAGCAGCAGAAGTGAATAACAGCCAAGAGAATTGAGCTTCAATGATGATACACATCCTTTGGGAGCCAAGTTATAGCCTCATCCTGGAAAAACAAAATGCCTATGTTATAATCTAATCATAATCTTCACGATTTGTAAGGAGTTTAATCTCTTTCCTCTATGGATCACCCTAATCCCGACTTTGATTCGGTTTGCCCGCGCACGCAACAGTTGGTTGCGATGCGCAGTATAGGTTAACGAGCGCGAGACTCATTTCACGACGTTTGAGGTGGCTTCTTACTTTGTGCCTAGTTGTTTTATCCATTGTTTGTGTTGGATTGTCTCTCCAGATTATTTTTAGTGTATTTTGGATGCAGAAACGACCCCAACACCTTAATTACCTTTCAAATTTCAAGTACAATTTTTTTTCCCGGTTTTGTTGAATCTTTCAACTGCAACTTCATGAGTTATCATCACTACTTGTGTTCAGATTTCTGATGATTTTTTATAAAAATCTTGTGATTGGGCTCGATGACCAAGTGGTATTTGTCCTTGCAGGGAGAGACACCACAGTTAGTCGCGCCCAAACTCCCCGTTACCCAGAGGGAAAAAAAAAACGAAAAACAAATAAAATATTCTTATTCCCATTGAAGAAAAAAAATCGTACATGTCCTAAAATCCGAAGGGATGCGAAGAATATTTGAAATCACTCTCGAACCATTCCAATCAACCCTACCTTGTACTTGAGAAGGTACATGTCCTAAAATGTCTTTTTTGTTGGGCAATTTTTTTTCTTCTTGATCATGTTTTATATTGTTCAAGTTTATATTCTCAAATAACTATTGCAAAACTAACAAAACAGATATTTTATTTTTTCTCTTTTTCGTAAAAGTTATTCGGTTGGCGTAAATGTTTCTATTTCAATAAGGCATGGGCATTATTTTTCAATCTGGCCGGGATTCATTCAGGAAGGCTCACGAGATTTTCCATGGTGGCATTATTGACACTAATTGTTAATAACACAATCGACTCCCATAAGTAATGCGGCCTACACATAAATGTAATTTTGTGTATGAAAAGAAACACACACAGAAAATCTGTAGGAATTAGCCCTTGTTGTTTCTAATCAGTGACCGCTTAGGCCTCTTCGGCAAAAAAGTTTAAACCGGTTTTTGGGTTTATTCGTTTTGTATTTATTCAGGTTTTTTTTTTTTTTTTTAACATTTGTCAAGTTTTGTGGTTTATTGATTTGTTTCGATGAGACAAATCTAAAAAGTATAAAATTATAGTCAAAACTAATTACTTTTGAATAAAGTCAAAATTAATCCAATAAAGTAGTTTATTTTTGGCTTTATTAAAAAAAATTAGTTTTGACCATAATTTTATACTTTTTGGATTTCTCTCATCGAGACAAATAAAAAATCTATGAAAACTTGACACAGTCCAAATTTTTTTATCAAATATAATTTTTTTTTTGAATAAAGACAACGAATAAACCAAAAACCAATTTATTGATTTTTTGCCAAAGGAGGCCAATTGTTATAGACATTGGCAATGCTGCGTGTTTGACCAAAAAACTTAGTCACCCATGGCGGGTAACAGCTGAAGAGCGGTGGGAAGAATGAGAGATCAAATTGTCCATAATTAATGCTAGACCATCCATGGTGGGTGGGCAACATGTCAACCAAAGGTTCCGAAGAATCTATTATCAAGGCTAACTCGCCCATATTGGTTGACAATTATTCTACAAGAAGGGAACTAATATAAAGTAAAACGTAGTTTCTAACCTAGCCTATGTGGGACAAAACTTATATCTCATTTCCCTTCGTATTCTTTCTCCAACGTACTGAATAGTAATTCCGTGGGGTATGTTATTCCGAAACTTAAAACGACCCCAACACAATAATTACCTTTCAATTTTCAACTGCAACTTTTTTCCCTTTTTGTTGAATCTTTCTGCAATTTCATGAGTTACAACTGTGCGCCACCCATTGTGACTCCCACCGTTCGATCATTATAATAATTTGAACCGTTCATCTTGTAGGTCTTGCAAAATAATGTATCCACACAAAAAATTAGCTTGATTGGATATTGATAGGTATGTCAAAAGTTGAATTTTTCGTTTTAAAAACGGACGGTCATAGACATTTAAACTTCAATATTATTGAAAAAATCTAGACCGTCCGTCTTTTAAACCAAAATTCAACTTTCGACATACTTATTGATGTTCGATCAAGCCGATTTTTTGCGTGAATACATTGTTTTCCGGGCTTTACAAGTTGAATGGTTCAGATTATTGCAATGTACGCTCGGTGATAAGTTTGTCTCGAGATAACGAGACATGCACAAAATTCTTCCTTCCTCCCCTACTCGTCTATTCTTAGCTTTCTTACATCATTATAGTGTACTTAGCTCCTAATTTAACTACTCCCTCTGTTCCATTGCGATAGTCCAGTTCGGTCTTCAATGCAATTTTTAATGATGTGGCACTTTAAACATGCTGATTACATTTATGTGTAGGACGCCTTATGAGAGTCGATAGTATTATTAACAATTAATCTGATATATATATATATATATATATATATATATATATATATATATATATATATATATATATATATATATATATATATATATATATATATATATATATATATATATATATATATATGGTAAGCTTCCAATCAGGTATACCTGATAAGTTTCCCATCAGGGACTCCTATTTCCTGATCAAATTTTCATGATCCAAACTGTCCAATGTGTTTAAAAGGTATTTTTAAGGGTCCCCGCAAGAAATTAGTGAAAAAAAAATACCGGGAAGAGCTTGATCTGATCAGTTTTCAATAAAAATGTATATATATATATATATATATATAGTTTTTATAGAAAACTGATCGGATCAAACCCTTCTGGTATTTTTTTCACTCATTTATCGCGGGGATCTTTAAAACACCTTTTAAACACATTGGACGGTTTGGATCATGAAATTTGATCGAAAAATTGGAGAATTGTTGGAGTCGCTGATGGGAATCCCATCAGGTATACCTGATTGGAAGTTCGGTGTGTATATGTGTGTGTGTGTGTGTGTATATATACTTACAATGGCAATATGGTAAAACAGGAGATATAAGATTAAGGCCTTGTTTGGTAACACTATCAATTCTCTGTTTTCTATTTTTGTAAACAAGTTTTTATTTTTATTGAAAACAAAAGCAAAAAAGATAATTTTTTTCTTTTTAATACATGTAACAGTCTCTAAAAGCAATGGCAATGCTGCGTGTTTAATCCAAAAACTTAGTCACCCATGGCGGATAACAGATGAAGAGGCATTGGAGGAGTGATCAGAGATCGTTTCATTCATCAATTCTAATGCTACACCATCCATAGTGGATGGCAACATTTTTGTTTGCACATCAGTATTAGGCAACATGTCAACCAATGATTCAATAGAATTTGTTATCAAGGCTAACTCGCCCATATTAGTTGACAATTATCCTTCAAGCACAGAACTAATATAAAGTAAAATATAGTTTCTAACCTAGCCTATGTGGGACTGAAACTATATCATTCCCCTTCTTTCGTATTCTTTCGCTAACCAGAAACGACCCCAACACATTAATTACCTTTCAAATTTCAATGACTTCTTTTCTATTCATTTACGTTGAATCTTTCAACATCCCATTGAAAAGAAAAAAAAAAAAAAAATCGTAGCTTCTTCTCACAAGTTTAGAGAATAACAACATTAAGAAGGATTCCCTCGTCTGAGTCGCAAATATATACCTTGTACTTGATCGATAAGGTACTTTTTCTTTAACAACAACATTAGGAACGTTAAATGAAAACATATGAGATAACAACTAGTAACACAAAGCAAAATTAATACACTAATAGGGCTCGTAAATGAACTAAACTAGCTACTCGATCGAGTTTGAGCTTGGGCGTCTTTGCTTTTTAAAAATTCGTTGAGGTTAATCTGTTACATAACATAACAACGAACGCTAATCAGAATGCATTAAGGGGTCGCTTGTTTCATGGGATTGAGGAATGAGATTGGAATAGTAATCCTAAGTTGAGCTTCCAATGTTTGGCTTTGTATTTTGTGCTCAGAACATTAGCCCCAACAAGGATTATGTTAGGTATTAACTCGTTGACCTAGGCAGGGAGTGGGAATTCCAATGCCGGAATAGGGAGAAAATTTTGGACGCAAGCAGGGTACTGATGTGGTACTCGTAGCGTCCCATCACAGCCGTCCATCTCTGCCATCGATGGTCTGGGTTTTAAATAAACTCTTCCTAGAAAGAGCTTATTTAAACTTTGCACCGTCCATTACATTTTTGGACGGCGGAGATGCGTGACAGGTACCGTCCCCGTCCGGCACCCAAGTTATTGTTGGAACTTTTTAATAAAAATAAAAATGTTATTACTTAATATTATTGATTGACCGTTACAAAACTTATTGTATATAAATATCTTTTATGTTACAAAAGTTAATAGTGGATTTATTATTTGTTATTATTATCATTAAGGAGAATTATATATTTACCTCTATATATTTGGGATTTGTCAAAAGGTAGAAAGTGTGGAAAAAAGGAGAAAGTGTACAAAGCATATGGAGAGTACACACAAATATTGAAATAGAGTGTTATAATATTCTTATACTTTTTTCTATAGAGTTGGGCAACTCGGTTCATGACTCGTTCAACCCTCCCGGTGATCGTGAACATCGGACGAGGAATGTTTGCGAGCTCTTGGGTTTAATCTTGGGGCTAGTACACTCCGGTGGAACCTTCACGAGGGGAGGAATATTAGCCTTAAGACAGTGACTACACGACTCTCATTCTCACAGGCAATATCTTTTCCTACTTTTACTACTTCTCTATTTTTCTCATACTCGTTGTTTTCTATGTTAATACGTTTAGTAATTTATATATGTGATTAAATGATATTGGTGTTTAAAACTCTAACAGTTTTTCTACGGAATTAGGGAGTAATTGGACTAACATGTAAAATACCAAAAACCGCCTTATTTACCATTATCAATGGTGCCAGTAACTTCTATGAGAAAGAGAAAGAGAAAAAAAAAACTATTCAATTTGTCGTTTAACTAAATTTTCCTCTTTCTAAATTTTGTTAGATTTGCATTAGTTATTTGACAATGTAAACATAAATAATATAAAACATGATCAACAATTAAAAAGATTACTATAGAAGAAAGCAAAAAAGACAATTTTTTAATACATATAACAGTCTTTAAAAGCAATGAGAATGATGCGTGGTTAATCCAAAAACTTAATCACCCAAGGTGGGTAACAGCTTAAGAGGCATGCACTAGAGGAGACTTTGGATTGTAGTTTAATGCTAGAACATCCATGGTGGGTGGGGTATAAACCAACATGTCAACCAAAGATTCAACAGAATCTGTTATCAAGGCTAACTCACCCATATTGGTTGACAATTACCCTACAAGCACTGAACTAATATAAGGTAAAACTTAGTTTCTAACCTAGCCTATGTGGGACATAAACTATATCGTTCCCCTTATTTTGTAGTCTTTCTCAAATATATTAAGGGTTTGTTCCGCAACTTTATTTTTTATTTTTATTGAATTGTCTTTTATTTTCATTTTTTTTTTTTGGCTTTTTGGATTGATGTAGTGTGAGAATGCCCTGTCTCATAGAGTGTGAAAAGACAGTTTGCAAAAAAGACAGCTTTGTGAAACCACCCCTTAGAAAGCAACCTACTTCTACTCATAACCTTTCAAGTTTCAATTGCAACCTTTTTAAGTTTCCCTCGTTTTTGTTGAATCTTTCAACCGCAACTTCATGAGTAAATCATCACTGCTTGTGTCCAGAGAATTGTGATTATAAATTTTTCTTTTGGGGTGTTTTAAAAATCTTGCGATTGGGTGCAATGACACGAGTGTGGTATTGTCCTTGCACGGAGAGACGCTAAATTTAGTCGAGCCCAAATGAATAAAGTTGCATTTGTGGTTGAGTGTAGACAGCTCCATCAAATCAATTGACGAGCCATATGGGACTCAATTGGCTTTAGTCCACCTCTATTATAGATGGAGTCTTACACTTGCGTACACAGTACACCATCACATAGAGATTTCATTTGTGAGAGAGAGATAGACAAAGTACAGTTCATCAGAGTGTTCCGAAGTTTGCAGTCCAGCAGTTATATACTGAGAAACAGACGCTGGTTTCAACCTACAACACCCTCATTAGGTGGTGAATCTATTTTAAGGAGATGGTGGTTACACGGGACTCGGATCTCGAATACTCCAATACTGTTTGTATTTCTTACTGGTTTTGATACTGTAATTGTTAATCCGTTATAATGGAAATTGTTCTTTGAAATTTCCTGTATTACCGCAAATTTTTCCAACATAGTTATCGTAGTTGAGCTTTCAATGTTCGTGTTTGTATTTTGTGGTCAGAACTATTAGTCCCAACAAGGATTAATTATCTTTGCATTAGGTATTAAAATAGTAAGTCGTCGACCTAGGAAGGGAATGGGAATTCTAATCCCGGAATACGGATAAAATTTTGGACCCAAATAGGGCATCACGTGGTGTCTGATGTGATACTCGTAGCGTCCCATCACAGCCATCTATCTCCGCCATCAATGGTTAGGATTATAAATCCGAACCATCCATTACATTTTTAGATGGTCGAGATGTGTGACGGATGCCACTAGGTGGTAACCCTCTGACACCCAAGTTTTTTAGGGAGTAATTGGACTAACATGTAAAATACCAAAAACGGCCTTATGAGAAAGAGAAAAAATAAACTATCCAATTTGGCTTTAACTATAAACATATATAATATAATATAAAACATAATCAACATTAAAAAATTAATAAAGAAAAAAGCAAAAAAGACAAATTTTTTTTATACATGTAACAGTCTTTTAAAAGCAATGGGAATGATGCGTGGTTAATCCAAAAACTTAATCACCCATGGTGGGTAACAAATTAAGAGGCAGGCACTGGACGAGACTTTTGATCGTAGTTTAATGCGAGACCATCCATGGCGGGTGGGGTACTCAGCAACATGTCAACCAAAGATTCAATAGAATCTGTTGTCAAGGCTAACTTGCCCATATTGGTTGACAATTACCCTACAAGCATTGAACTAATATAAAGTAAAACTTAGTTTCTAACCTAGCCTATGTGGGACGGAAACTATATCGTTCCCCTTATTTCCTAGTCTTTCTCAAATATATTCAAGGGTTGTTCCACAAATCTGTTTTTTTTTTTTTACCAAATTGTCTTTTATTTTCTTTTTTTTTTTGACTTTTTGGATTGATGCATTGTGAGAATGCCCTGATAGAGCGTGAGAAGATAGTTTTCTGAAACCACCCCCTACTTCTACACATTAATTACCTTTCAAATTTCAACTAAAATTTTTTTTCCCCGGTTTTGTTGGATCTTTCAACTGCAACTTCATGAGTTATCATCACTACTTGTGTTCAGATTTCTGATGATTTTTCCCCCCTTTTGGGTGTTTCATAAAAATCTTGTGATTGGGCTTGATGACAAGTGGTATTTGTCCTTGCAGGGAGAGACGCTACAGTTAGTCGCGCCCAAACTCCCCTTTCCCCAGAGGGAAAAAAAAAAAACGAAAAACAAATAAAATATTCTTATTCCCATTGAAAGAAAAAAATTGTACAAGTCCTAAAATCCGAAGGGATGAGAAGAATATTTGAAATCACTCTCGAACCATTCCAATCAATCCTACCTTGTACTTGAGAGGTACATTTCCTTAAAAAAAAATTCATATTTGTTGACAACATAGTAGCATGCCTCTTCCTTCAACAACAAAATTAGGAACGTTAAACTGAAGCATACGGGGGCATAAACTCATCATACACTTGCATATGCACCACCATCACATAGAATTCTAATTTGTGAGAGAGACAGGCAGAGATTTGTTCCCCAAGGCGTTACTCAGAGGTGTTCTGAAGTTCTTAGTCCAACCGTTTAATTTTGGGAGACAGAGGCCAGTTTCAACCTACAACACCCTCGGTAGGTGGCGAATCTGTTTTGAGAAGACTGTGGTTATACGGGACTCGGTTCTCGAATACTCCAATACTGTTTGTATTCCTTATGGGTTTTGATACTGTAGTCGTTAATTCGTTATAATGGAAATTGTTGTTTGGAATTCCGTGAATGGCCGCAAATTTTTTCAACATAGTTATGCTAGTTGAGCTTCCAATATTTGGGTTTGTATTTTGTGGTCAGAACTATTAGTCCCAACAAGGATTAATTATCCTTTGTACTAGGTATTAAAATAGTAAGTCGTCGACCTATGAAGGGAATGGGAATTCTAATCCCGGAATACAGATAAAATTTTGGACACAAATAGGGCATCACGTGGTGTCTGACGTGGTACTCGTAGCGTCCCATCACAGCCATCTATCTCTGCCATCAATGGTTAGGATTTTAAATCCGAACCATCCATTACATTTTTAGATGGTCGAGATGTGCGACGGATGCCACCACGTGGTACCCGTCCGACACCCAAGTTTTTTAGGGAGTAATTGGACTAACATGTAAAATACCAAAAACCGCCTTATTTAACATTATCCATGGTCCCAATAACTTTTATGAGAACGAGAAAAAATAAACTGTACAATTTGGCTTTAACTAAATATAAAACATAATCAACACGAAAAAATTACTAAAGAAAAAAGCAAAAAAGACAATTTTTTTTTATTTTTATTCATGTAACAGTCTTTTAAAAGCAATGGGAATGATGCGTGGTTAATCCAAAAACTTAATCACCCATGGTGGGTAACAGATTAAGAGGCAGGCATTGGAGGAGACTTTTGATCGTAGTTTAATGCGAGACCATCCATGGTGGGTGGGGTATTAAGCAACATGTCAACCAAAGATTCAATTGAATCTGTTGTCAAGGCTAACTCGCCCATATTGGTTGACAATTATCCTACAAGCATTGAACTAATATAAAGTAAAACTTAGTTTCTAACCTGGCCAATGTGGGACAGAAACTATATTAAGGGGTTGTACCACAACTCAGTTTTTTTTTTACTAATTTGTAAGAATGACCTATCTCACATAGCGTGAAAAGACAGACAGTAAAAAATAGTCTGCAAGTTTGGAACCACCCCTGAAAGCAACTTACTTTTACACAGAACCCATCAAGTTTCAACTACAAACTTTTTTCTCTCTCTCGTCTTTGTTGAATCTTTTTTAACTACAACTTCATGAGTTAAGTCATCACTGCTTCCAAATTTGTCATTATAAAGTTTTCTTTTGAGGTGTTTTAAAAAATCCTGTGATTGGGTGCGATGACACGAGTGTGGTATTTGTCCTTGCCGGACGAGAAAAATTTGGGTACGGGGTACCCTCTCAGTACATCTGGGCCGTCCAAACAATGCAACCAACAGTCCAGATTGAAAGTGCCGTCCGAATTTTAAAATAAAAATAAAAAAGAAAAGAAAAAGTATGTTTTCATCCGAGCCGTCCGATGCATTTTTGGACAGCCCGAATGTGCCGAAGAGACGACATTGGGCACGATTCCATCGTCTTGAGTCACAAGTATACCGTACCGTGCACTTGAGAAGATGCTTTTCCTTCAACAACAACTTTGGGAACCTTAAAATGAAAACATATGACATTATTAATTAACACATCAAAATACAGTAATAGGGCTGGTAAATAACCAAATTACTTGAGTTTGAGGTTATGTTTGCTCTTTAAAAGTTCGTTGAGGTTAGGCTAGTTTGTTATATAACACAACAACAAACTCTACAAAAATATAGACTACGGGGTCGGTTGTTTCATGGGATTAAAGCATGGGATTGGATTATTTATCGTAAGTTAGCTTCCAATGTTTGGTTTGCATTTTGTGGTGAGGAATATTAGTTCAGGAAGGATTAATAGGAGGTGCGCGCAAGCTGATCAAGGAAGGATGCTACATGTACAAACCGAGGGGCACAGAAAATGCACAGAGCGTGCTCGGGGACCCACTTTTGGGTCTCACACGAGTGATCCGAACATTTCATTATTCTTAGAATATTTTTCACGAGTGATCCGAACTGTTCATTATTCTTAGAATATTTTTCCGAAGGTCCTCACAAAAATTCAGATCAATCGGATGGTTAAAAGTGGTTGAACCAAAGTCTCACCGTTTCAATAAAAAATCCCATTGATTGAAACGGTGGGACTTTGGTTCGACCACTTCTAACCGTCCGATTGAGCTGAATTTTTGTGGGGCCCCTCGGAAAAATGTTTTAAGAATAATAAACGGTTTGGATCACTCGTGTGGGACCCAAAAGTGGGTCCCCAAGCATGCTCTATGCATTTTCTGTACCTATGGGTCGGTACCCATAGATTTTCCGGTGATCAAGACATCCGGTCATTGAAACAAAGCACATACCTACTAAAGACAATTTTTATGAGAAATGGAAACAATTAAATAACCAATTTGTATTTAATTAACTGTTCTTCTTTCAATCTTTCTAACTTTTGTTAGTTTTGCATTAGTTATTCTGAGAATACAAATTTATACAGCATAAAACATGACGGACAATTAACAAAATTACTAAAGACAAAAGGAAAAAAAAATTGTTAAAAATGTAACGGTCTCTAAAAGTAGCATTGATCGATGTGTTTTTAATCCAAAAAATTAGTCACTCATAGTGGGTAACAGATTAACAGGCATTGGAGACAAATAGAGATCGAACTGACAATTCATTTGAAATGCTAGGCTATCCATGGTGGGGTGGGTAATAAACCCAAAAATGATACAGACACAAACCCTCAGCCACAACCCCTCTCACATGTGGGGGACCCACCCTGAGCAGGCCCCACCCCACATGTGAGAGGGGTTGTGGTGGATTGTGGTTGAGAGTTTGTGTATGTATCATTGTTCTAATAAACCATTGCTTCAGCCAAAGATTCAACAGAATTTGTTACCAAGGTAAACTCGCCCATTTTGGTCAACAATTATCCTACCAGCACTGAGCTTCTATAAAGTATAGTTTCTTACCTTAGCCTATGTGGAATGGAAACTATGCGTAGGTATTGCCCTTTGTTTCGTATATATTCTTTCTATAATATATTTGAATGGACCAACCCCACCACCACCATATGCCATTGCACGCTCATGAACGAATCAAACTACTCGAATTTGAACTCGTGTTTGCTCTTTAAAAATTCAAGCTTTCAAACCAAATTTAAACAAGTTACTATTCTCTCTCAATTTAAGAATGGGCAAATTGCGTTTTGCTTGCGCTTTTGCTCTAATCTCATATTTGCTTTAATCCCACATCGGGGAGAATAAGCTTCAGGGATACTTAATAACTATAAAATGTTAACCAGGAACAGTGTCAATTACATAAGAAGGAACAAGGTTCAATTACCATTACCGCTGTAGAGCACAATTCCCAACGCTGAGTGCGTTCCCCGAAACCTTCTCTAGGCTTTACCATTAAGGAAGCATTGAACAGCCCAATTTTTTTTTTTTTACAGAAAATTGGTCTAAGGGCATCCTCATCAGGTTCCCTATTTTAACTTTTAAGCTAATATAGGGAGCCAACCCCCTCAAAACCCCAAAAAATCAGCCTCTCTATTTGCCATCTTCAAATTATTTTTGCTACAGTGCCTACTCAAGCTTGAGTAGGCGCTGTTCACTTACCTCTTTTTATTTATTTATTTATTTATTGTTTTTGCCCGTGGGGTTTGACGGGAAAGGGGGGACAAGAGAGAGAGCAAGTGGGCTACAGAAGGGAGAGAGAGGGAGGAGAGAATAGAATGGTTACACGTGTACTTCACCAGAACTTTCAAATAGTAAATGGAAAAAGTTCTGGACGGAAAAGGTCTTGAATGGTTGCACGTGTACTTCACCCATCTATTTTTTTTAATAGATTTGAGGGGGAATAGTTTAATATAGTAAAGTTTGGATAGAGAGTCTAATTTTTTGAATTTTTGATAAAGTGACTTGCTAAATTGTAAAAGGTGTTTTTGTGGTTAAATTTGGTGAAAATTTTGGTGCTACAGATAAGGATGCTCTAAAGGCTAAATTTGAGGCTTTAAAAGATGTTTAGTCCAGTTTAACTTATTTTAAAGCCTTTAATACATTTATGTGAAATTTTTGAGGGTCAAGGACAATTAGTGGACAAAAATACCCTTAATGATGACAAAAAATTACAAAAAAAAATGGCTGGTACCCGATGACTTTCTTTTCCTTGGCTGCTGATGGAATGCTGACCCGTGACTTTCTTTTCCTTGGCTGGTGAAAGTGTCGAAGAAAGACACTTGTCTGACCCATGCACCCTCTCTCCCACCTGTCACTTTCTCTCTCTCATGCATGGGTGGGACAAAATTAATTCTCTCTTCAATTTTGGGTTGGGTTGGGTTCAATTTTAGGGGGTTTAGGCTCTTTGCGGTAGGGTATAAGTTTATGCACTTAGGGTGCACTTTCCAATTATAGGGTTTTAGTGGTTTAGGCACTTTCATAGGGTACCCTAGGGTTTAGATTTAGGCACTTTCATTAGGTTTGAGGTTTAGGCACTTTTATAGGATTTTGGGGATTTAGGCACTTTCATGGGCTAGCGGGGACATTTTTGGAATATGTAGTTGATTTGTCCTTTTGGCATTAAGAAATTAGTTTGTGTCCTATTTCCATGATTAACTCCTATATCATGTCTTTGTCGAAGAAAGACCCATTTTTTTAATTAAAATTTGGTCAAGGAAATTACTTCAATGGGGCTGGTTCTAGGGAGCCGACCCCCATTGATTGGGACATAAGGCTCGGTTTGGTTTGGTTTGGGACATAAGGCTCGGTTTGGTTTGGGTTGGTTCTAGGGACACGATAAAAAACACACGTTTTTGTTTCGGGTTATAAGATCCAAACCGTCCATTTTGTTTAAATGGATTCACTTTGTTAAAATGACGTTTTTGTTTTGGGTTATAAGATCCAAATTGTTCATTTTGTTTAAATGGATTCACTTTGTTTAAATGGATAAAATAGAAAATCGTGTAAAAATTCAGCTCAATCGAATATCAGTAAGTGACGGTTTTTCAAAAAAATTGGCAGGAACTGATGTTCTCAGCATTGTCTAAGATCAAGCACTTATCGATATCTGAATGAGTTAATTTTTCATGGGTATCATTAAAAAACATGTTTTAAATAAGTTGAACGGCTTGAGTTATTAGTTTGGGTGTAACGGTCTTATAATTTATTTATTTTTAAATTAGTTAAATTTTTAAGTTTTATTTATTCAACCTAAGTGGGCCTTATTTACTACTACATCTTTTGTTTACATATATAAATATACATATGTATAGGTATATAGATATATGTATGTGTGTATCCATTAAAGTCCTAACTAATTACCCTAACTAAGGTCCTGATATTACTAAATGCCCTTTTTGCTTTCAATCAAACTCATCAATCCACCATCAATTTTGTTTAGCTATTTTTGGTTCCCTCTTTCCCAACCAATAAGAAATCAACTAGGGCTGCTCAAAAAAACCGGTGAACCGTGAATCGAACCGGACCGAACTGATCCGTACGTTGTGGATTTTAATCATGGATTAATGGTCCAGACACGGATTCAAAAAATAAAAAACCGTGACTCGCAGTCCGGACACGGATTTTGATTTTGAAACCGTGGATTAACCGATCCGGACTGTGAGATTTTTGTTATATATATATTTAAAAAAAATAAATATATATGTATTTTTGTAGCCTACTTTGTTTAGAATTCCAAGATGATATATGCATTTTGTACTTGTGACTGTCTATTTATATGTGTTTGTTGGCATGTTTAAAAAGTCTGATGTTTACAATTTACAATGCTCAACCTCAAATTTATAGCCTATAGTGTTTGGGATTCCAAAATGAATTTTAGGTTTTGATTCCATAATGTTCAAGTTTAGATTTGTTTAATTCATTTGTTGGAATGTTTAACAAGATTTCGTTATTTCTTTCTAGTGATTGTTCTTTCTTTGTTCTTATTGATGCTTTATATTCTCATCTACTAACTATACTGCTGAAGTGTTTGTTTCAATGTTAAGTTTGAGTTTTAAAATGAGTTGATAATTTTCTTTTAGAATAAGTTGAAAATCTGTGGATAAATCTGGAACTGATCTGTGACTCACGGATCGGATTGGAACCGAACCATGAGACTTTTGGATCGGACACGGATTTTATTTTCAAAAAACCGTAACTCGTGGATTAGGATTGGATTCATGCCAATCCGGACCGTGAACACCCCTAAAATCAACACACCCCACTAATACTTTCCTCCATCTCCTAATCAATAGGTTTCCTTCAAACTTCTTTTTATCCAAAGGATTAAGTCTTAAACTCAACGACCTTTAAACTCTTCTTCTTCCTTCACATTTCAGACAAAAAAAGAAAAAGAAAAGACAAAGAGGGGCAGAAAATTTTGGTAGAAAAAGAGATGAAAAATTTCAAAGGAATTACTTCTACCTTAACCACAACTTCCTCAACCCTTTTATGGTAGCAACTCCATCTCCATAACCCACCACTTGTTCTCTTCTATTTTTCTTTTTTTTCTTTCCATCCACTGTCCAAAAAATCCCAACACGAAACCAGATGTAGAAATAGCCTAGTAAATCAGTCCGTTCCGTAGCAACCGAATCAAACACCGAAGTACCATTCAACTCCGCTATTTTTTCTTTCCTCAACCGTGCTAGAACTTCGGAAGAGAGGTAGTTAAATCTGCCTCCCTAAATATAAATATGTTTGTATTTATGTAGATGAATTTTTAGAAAGTTATTTATGCGATCCAGAGCTTTGTGTCGTTAAAAAAATGGAGTTCCGGCTGAAACCAAGCGAGACCCACTACTGGGTCCAACTCCGACCATTTGAGCATCATGATTTTAATAATGTTTACTGCCTAACTGATTTGTGTTTGCAACTATGTTTCGTGCCATAATTACAAAAGTGCTAGTTACGTCCTTATACTGCCAATTTACATTTTTCCTTGTTAAAATGTTAGAGTTTTGTTGCATTTTTATTATGAGTACTTGCCATGCATAATTATTTGTCGTCCCTTAAAAATTTAGACAGACAATAGTTTCACGGGTGGTTACGGTTGGAGTGTTACACGTAGACGCAAACAAGTTAACAGATTTAAGAATTAAGAATATGATGAGAAGGTAAAGTGTGGAGGATGACCATGGAAATGGGAAATGTTGAGAAATGCAACCCTGGGTAAGACACAATGGGGATTGACTGCGAGAACAGGTTTGAGATTTTTGATGGAAATGTGCTTGTGTCACATGTCGAGAAATATAGATTTCCTCGGGATTATTTTGTACCTTCCTTGCGTGGTCGGCCGATTCGTAGATTTGGGTATCTAACCTGATAGCTCCGATCGGGACCTTTATCAGCAGGGCAGTCTGAATCACATTGGGTGGGGCTTATGCTGGCGGTTATGGGTAGGACGGATCCCATAGAGAGATTTTAGATCTCACATAAGTTAAAAAGAACAGTGATAAAATAAAAAGAATCATGTATTTTTTTTTTTTATTACATTGCATTTTATATCATGTTGTTTGTATGTTATGGGTTCGGGTAGGGTTTAGCTACTGAGCATCAATCGCTCATGGTACTGCGTTGCCCTGGTAATCTCTCGCCAGGTACCGAAGAGGAACAGACATGCTGTACGATCAGACAAATTTCAACACTGCTGTGGAGGAAGTCAACGAGCCTTGGTTTCCGTATGCTTAGTCGCATTGGACACTTTTAGTCGACTATTTTTTGAGAGCTTCAAGTCCTATTCAAAATTGTAATATTTTGATAGATTTATTTGCCTTAACCTCCCCGAAAAAAATACTGATGTAGGTTATAATGCGCAATTCTATCATATTTCAAATAGTATCCTCCTTATCTTATGAGTAGAATACTACATTTAGTAAATTCGAGACGTTTAAAAATATTTTTGGACGGGTTGAATCACGCACTACATCTCTGTAGTACTACACCCCGCTCTACCACTAGGCTTGGCCATTTATTCCTGTCGACTAAAGTATTTTCTCGGGCATTGGTGGCAATCAACAAGAAGTCACAGAATTGATAAAAAAACAAAAAAACAAGAAGTCGACCACAGAGTACCACGTAGTTAGGCGATGACACGGCAGATTGACTTTTAATGATCTACAGTACATTTTATAAAAAATTAATAACCAGATCATAGATAATCTAATCAAAGACAAACAAGTAGATTGGAATAAATACAGGAATTCAGTGCCTGTTGGATCAAACGAATAAAAAAGCTTTGGAATTCTAGAAACAGGCTGGGAAATATTTTCAGTCTGGAAACTTATCACGGACATGTCTGTATGGAGCTTTATCCGATTTCAATTAGGCTCGTCGGAGGTGGGCGATGGAATTAGACTTCGAGTATGAGTCGAGGTGCGCGTTAGTTGGCCCGAACACTTGAGTAATCAAATAACTTAGGGTTATCTACTATTTTAGTACCTATAATTCGGCAGAGTTTTCCAAAAGATTTTAGCAACCCAGTTGATAAAATCATGGTAATTTTAGCAAATGAGTTCAGCAGGTGCTAAAATCATGGTATTTCAAATAAAAAAATAAGTGTTTCCGTGTATTATTTTTTGAATTTTTTACACCAAATTAAAGTACACGAGGAGTTTTTAAGGGTCCCCGCGAGAAATTGAGACATTTGTCAATCTTTTGTAGTGATATATTTTGGATCTTTCGCTCAGACATTTATTCCCCTTTTCGATCGTTTTGGGCTGACTACATCGATGGAACAAGTATAAGAGAACATATTTTCAAAATAAAACGCACCAAAGATAAAATGGAAGGGAAAAATAGATGAAAATTGTGCAATCCTTTTTGGTGGTCCGGTGGGCGTTTTGTTCTTGAATGTTGTCTAATATTTTTAACTTTTCTGATTCTCCTATTAAAAAAGAATATGAAAAGTAACATATTTTGACAAGAAAAATGACCAGGAACAAAAAAAATTAAAAAAAAATTCAAGAAGTTAAGAATACCTTAGTTTACTTTGGTTTGCTACTTTCAAAGAAAAGGGGAAAAATAAGCCACTCAAGCAACTAGAAAAAGTGTCTTGTGAATAACTCATAAGGTCATCCATCCACAGGAGAAAAATCTAATTGGTAGCTGAAAATAGAATGGTAACCATAAGGGGTTAGC
The DNA here is from genome assembly GCA_020921065.1 of Vaccinium darrowii. NCBI lineage: Eukaryota > Viridiplantae > Streptophyta > Magnoliopsida > Ericales > Ericaceae > Vaccinium > Vaccinium darrowii. The sequence goes on from CM037155.1 coordinate 21,076,781, forward strand.
AAAGTTGCCTTAGAATTTAGAGGTTTGCTCCCATTTAAGGTCTCAGATTCGATTTTTCTTGTCAGTAATCTTGTGGGGTCACTGGGGGTTGGTCAGTCGTTACCTCCAGAGCCCCAGAATTAATCGAGGTGCGTCCAAGCTGGCCAGGGAATCCGATTATTAAAAAAAAGGGTGGAAATAGAATGGTAAAAGTTGATACAAAGCCATACTCACATTCTTCAGTATTTTCAAGCAAAACATTTCTTTTCAAATCATTTAGAAAATACAAGTAACCAAAGTACTCCCTCCGTCCGGATTTGTTAGTCCATTTTGCGAGTTCGTGCCACTTTTCAGTTTTCAAATGATTATATATTGTAATTTATAATGTTTTTATGTAATTTTTAAAACATTGTCTAGGATTAATCGAGATCTATCAATTTACAAGATCCATTTTGGATATAAAATTTATTACCAATTTAAAGGTATCGCTAGTTTTTTATCCGGTTACAATAGAACGAGGGACAAACAAATCCGGACGGAGAGAGTATATGTAACTCACCGAAAGCTTGCGTCTAACTTCTTGTCAATTAACTACTCCGAAGAGTTTGCAGCTAACACACAAATATTGACGATTACTCACAGAATTACTATTATTATTAACTTAACTTAAGCTAGACCAAAATCATGATTTCGTAATTGCTCCGGTTATGATTCTTACAACTTAACACCGGGTACGGTCAACAACAAATCAAACGATTCATAAAATGGACGGCCTACATTCGGTCAACAGTTTTTAAGTTAAAATAACTATGACTGTTCGTTTATGAACCATAATTCGGTTTTTGATATATAACTATCGATGTCCGATCAAGCTGATTTTTCACGTGAATAAACTATTTGTAAACCCTACAAGATGAACAATTCAGATTATTGGAACAAATGCACGATGGGCCCACAATGGGGACCGAAAACCCCACGGTTTGCGGATCATCCGGAATAACTTTTTCCCTTCCCTTTTTCCTTTTTCTATTGACATTTGTAATTCCCCCTAATTTCATGGTGACGCCTAGCATCGCGCATCTACTTATCGCAATTTTTGTCTGACCAGTCCAAATTTCAGTTTCCAAAAAATTTCAAAAATTTAACATAAGCTAATTTAATTACAAGGGTCATTGTGGTGGTGTTGGATTCCTGTAGGACAATCCTAAAACTCGAAATATCATACAGTGCATTTCATTTTACACGAGAAATGCGTATATTTCAAATTCTAACTAAAAGTCTCTATGGATTCATTCAGACGTTTCAAATTAACCGTGACATGTTACCAACTCCACGCGTTAGCATTATTTCAAGAACCAAAAATGCCCTTAACGTATCATTTATTTTTACATTTATAGCTGTTTTACGATCGTGGATGCCAGTTATTACTGATAACCAAAACGGAGGACGACTTATTCAACCACCTTAATGCCCCTGTTTAGGTTACAAGCTCTCGCGACTGAGCCCGGCTAACATATCATTTATTGATTCGTAGCTATTATTGATTCTAATAAGCCCTTTTTCAATAAGCTGCCCTTTTCAAAATGATGCCAATTTGACTACATAGCATGGGCATTTAGAATCGAGATTTTACATGTATACACTTGATTATCTGAACATATATATTACTATTAACTAATAACTAATTCTGTAATTTTTCTTGTAGTGCAAGCTTTCTTCATGTCTTCTTTTTTGGATACAAGTGTAGAGGAGAAGAACATCAATTGTCAATACATAATTAAGCCTTTAAAATTACTCTTACAAGTGTAGAGGAGAAGAACATCAATTGTCAAAACATAAGCCTTTAAAATTACTCTTTAGAGGACTCAACTCCTCTCCAATCCCTTTCCTATTAGGCCCTTTGTGACGCATATTAAGGACCATAGTCGGAATCACTCATTTTTTAGAGCTGGTCAAGAACATTAATCATATAAAAAATCATAGCCGATGATTGGATATCAGTTTTGATTTAGTGCTGCAATGTTTTTTTTTTCTAATTATATCTATGTGATCCGAAAACTTATTAAACAATTTTCAATAAACGTACTTTTTCATGAAGTTGATGTTCTTCATAAGTTTTTAAAAGTAAAAGATTTCGATTATCAAAATAAGTGAGAAAGGCCCACGATAGGCCCAGCGAACCTTCCCGTCTCAATGGAGAGGATTTTATTCCTTCTTTAAAAATACAGTTCCACACAAATTGACCTGAACATTGTTTGATCGCCTTTTTTTTTTTTTTTTTTTAAGCTCATTTAGTGGACAAATGTATATTGTTTTTTGTAATGTATTATTTAGGAATGTTGAACATATTCTTTGTCAGCCCATTAGCTGGATCAATGGGGCGGCCATTGCACGTTGTCTCTTCAAGGCCTAGCCCAGGCTTGCCTTAAATATAGTTTGAAAAAAACCTCAACTTGTATATATCATAGACCACCATGTTATCCAACAACCTAATTAAGGATTAGCACTTAACTAGATATACTTAAAAAACCTAAAGATTCTATACAACTTGAGGGCTATTTTAATGTAGTTTGTTATTCAAAAGTAGATGCAAAAAAATGCTACCAGAATATAGATCTCAAAAATTATTTTTTAAAAACTACTTTTTTATAATTATTGGCCCATAAAACTAAAAGCAACCTTGCAAGTTGTAACAAACAACCAACACTACTTAGAATGACACCAAACAACCCCACACACACATTAAAAGTATCCAACCTGAAAAACATCCCTCAATCCGTATTAAGATGAATGACATTTAATTTCACTATTCCGGACTTAGGAAAAAAGTTATATATGTGCCTAGATTATAATATTTTCGTCTGCAATATCTATTTTGTTTGATGGATTTGATCAATTAGTTATAATAGACAAAAAAAAAAATTTAATATCATTAAAAATCATCTACTTCAAAATAAAAGCGAGTATTGTAGAGAAACGAATGAACAATTACTAGAAAATATTCAATATATGCTCTCCGCTCTCTCTTAAACACACATGATCGAGGGGGTGAACATGCGTGATTAGGACCGCTAGGGCGAGTTTGAAAATGCATCTTGAAAGTGTCTCGAAATACTAAAATTCACAAGAGTGAGAGCAGAAAACGCGATAGTATAACGAGAAATGATAGCGGGAGTGCAGAGGGCCAACCAAAAAGATTGTGTGACTAATTCCGATCTGGGATCTCAAGTCCTTAGATCTGAGCTTAGGTGTCGGAGTTGTGGGCTTTTCTGGAGCGGTGGTGGCGCTGGGTAGCATAGTTTTAAATAGCGGTATCGGTCGCGATATCGGTGTATCGGTATCGGGACGTATCTGCGATACGTCGCGGGAATCGGGTGTAGCGGTCGTGAATTTTTTAACTTTTTGAGCGTATTGGCCAATACGGTACGGTACGTATTGGTATCGGAGCCTCTAAATCCCGAGACGAACTGGCCGATACATATTGTATCGGCCGATATTCAAAACTATGCCTGGCAGTTGTGTCTGAGGTGGGACAAAGAGATGTGGAGCTCCGGACACTAATCTTCGTTCGTCTACATCAGAGTGGATTGGTGGTTTCTATCATCGTTGTATAATTTTGCGGCTTTTATTTTTTTCTTTTGTTGTTTTCTTGTATTTTCACACCAATAACGTCATTAACTATGACCCCTACACCAGTAACACGAGAGCAATTTTGTTCACCCTCCTTAAAAGAGGGTGAACAAAACCCTCCCTCCTATTGGTTGAAACGTGTGGGTCCCACTACAAAGTGATGTCATGCTTACCAAAAGGTGTATTGCTGAGGTAAGCATGACATCACTTAGTAGAGGGATCCACATTAATTCAACCAGTAGGAGGGAAGGTTTTGTTCACCCTCTTTAAGGGAGGGTGAACAAAATTACACTCCAGTAACACCAGTATACGCCTATATGCCTATGTGGTTGAGAGAGAGCATAGGGCATTGCCGCGCAGATGCACTCAATAATCTTCCCCAGCGAGACTTGAGGGGTTGTAAAGAAACAAACTCACATGCCACGAGCGTCGTCTCACGCGCAGACAAAATAGTCTACCTCGTAAATGGCGGGGAGCAAACCCCTTTTTAAAAAACTCCAGTGTATGCATCTAGACTCTAACGGATGAATCATTTGTAGAGAGAGAGTCTGTGAAAGAAGCGTAAGGTGTATATAGACTATCCAGATAGAAATGTTGAAGGGGGACAGAGACCTGCGTTAGTCTCGTTGGTTGGTGGATTTGCTTCAACAACAGTTCAATTCTGGGATCGGACCGAAATTCAAGTAGTAATTTTTTGTGAATCTCTATTCGCAGCGTGGATAACTTGTCTTTTATCAGACCGGACATGAATTAGTCGAGGTGAGTGTAAGTTGGCCTGGACTCCGGTGGAATGAATTGGGGGGAGAGAGAGAGAGAGAGAGAATCTAACCTGTTAAAAAACAGAGATATAAAAAGGTGTTTTCTGAAGCAACAAAGAGGCCACCAGCATTGCCATTACACTAATAATTTTTGACCTCCAACGCACATGGCTCCTTGAATTTCTCTTCTCTTCTCTCCCATTTGTTTTCCTTTTCCCTCACATGCACTCCTCTCTCTCTCTCTCTCTCTCTCTCTCACACACACACACACTATACAAAACGCAAGTTGTTATCGTCCAAAAACTTTGGTAGTTATTTTTTTGATTGACCGACCACTTTCTCAAGAGATTCTTTCAGATCTACAGTGTCAAAAAGGAAGAAAGCTGTGAATCACACTTCCATTATTGCTGGAACAGACTCCTCGTACTGTCTTTCTATCACCCAGGTTAGCTTTTTCCTCTGCCTTTGCAATGTCTTTCTTTTTTTTTTTCTTTTGGTTGAGGAATTTCATCGAACGTCTCTTTGGCAGTTGCATTGTGGTTTGTTCATCATGCATAATTGATGAATTTTTAGTTCCTTTCTGGGTTTTGAATCTTAGTTTATGGCCGTCCAATTCGGCTAAAGTTTTCAATCCTTCTTTTCAAATTCTATCTGAGTATGGTTTAGACTTTTGGATGATCTGTTAAATACAGTGATTTTAGGCAATTCCGTGTTCATGTTTTTTCTTTCAATGGATGTGGGATTGTGGGTAGCTAACTTTCTCTTATATTTCAATTGACGACTTTGAATGATTGCCACCCAACTTTGAGGGCATAGTTTTACAAGAAATCTTGTCACTTTTTGTTTTGTGGGAATTTTCTGTTTGTTTTGTGAAATATATGGAACTGCTTCCAAGTAGATAACCGCTTGAATTTTTCATTACTTGTTCACAATTGGAAAGATTGAACACAATTTGTGATCAGCTATTTCTCAAGTTGTATGGTACCAGTGAACGCCACTACTTAGCGAATTATGTTTTGGTACGAACGTTACGAAACATGGTACACTTTTGTTCCAAAAGGATAAGTATAGCAATCCCCAAATTTTTTCCAAAAATTGAACTTATCATGTAAAAATCTAGAAAAAGAAGGGAATGATAAGAAATGTAATAATTCTGTCATTTTTTTGCTAGAAATGTGTTCTGCATGAATAATTTGGAAAATGATACTTGGGTTTACTAGATGTTTATCCCTTGGAGGTGTAAGTTTTGATTTTGTTATCTACAGAATCCTACCCCTTAGACATGTGGCGTACCACGTTCCCATTCCCGTTCCCGTTTGTTGTTATGGTACGATTCGCGTTTCGGGTAACATAAAGCCCCACAGCAATTTTACATAAAGCCCCACAGCAATTTTACTGTTGTCAATGTTAAAGAGAACTCAAAAGGTTGATGTGGATGAGCCAAAAGACAGGACTTCCTTAAGTTGGGCTGGTTTTTCCATAAAAGGATTCCACAAATCTTTATTGATTCTGATTCAGGGAAAAATTGATATGTGATCTAACGTGGTATTAATCTAGCATCTGTGCCATCTACTATTCTAAAAAGTATGCTATTGAGGAGGATATTGTTGAAAGAAAACGTTATAAAAGAAAGGGCCTGTCGTTTATTTTGGTGGGTTTATAGTTGAGATGGGTAGACGAGGAACAAAATTTTCTATTAGTGATGGTATTTAAGATTGAGGAAATCTATCATGGAAGAAGAAGCGAATAAAAGTAACTTCTGTTTGCGAATCAATATGCTTGGCTAAAATTATCGTTCAGAGGATAATCTAATAATAAACTATTTTGCGACCTTATCATTAATACGATCTTATAGTCCTCATTTGATGGCGAACTTTGTCAGTCATGCAATTGCAATTTGGTTATGATGCATTACCAGATTTCTAACTTCTGCTTCAATTATGATTATTTCCTTCGTTCTGTTGTTCTGGCTTCAATCAGATTTGGAACTTCTCTCACGCTTCCAATATTTGCCAAATTTTCAGTTGACTCTATTTTAATGAGGAAAATGTTGCCTAGCGAAAAACTCAACGTCAGCCAAGACAGTGTAACAGCATTTTGATGTCCATCTGCATCACAGGTATCGGAACTGAATGTGATATTGACCTCAATGGTTTGCGAAATGGAGAATGACAATGTTGAAGAGATGGACATTGAAAGCCTCTCTTCAATGTGGCCTGAAGAAATAAATGGAAAGCAATTCAACATAGAAAAGCCAGGAGCAGATCAAGCTATGTTGGAGGATATTTTCATAATCGAGGAGCCTAAAATTGTTGATTTCAAGCGCCTTGTAGAGATAACAAATTACAGCGAGAAGGGCTCCTCTCAGTTAGCATACCTTGTAAAGAACTGGGAATATAAACAGGCATATGCCGTGCGACTTCTCAGAGAAGAGCTTGACACCCTGAGCAAACAAAAGCAGGAAAGTGAGCTCAAGCAATTGGAGATTATAGAGGAACATCGTTTCGAGGAAGAAAGTTATGGTAGTGATAAACGTCCAATATCTATATTAGATGAAGAGTATGATATATTGCCAGAATTTCCTCGAAAGAGAAAAGATGATGTTGAAAACAAAGGACTGGAAAAAGAAGCAGAGTATGATACTGTAATTTACTGGAAACAGCATGCCAGGCATTTGGAGGAATTGTTGGAGGCGAGCATCCAAAGGGAACAGATACTCATGGAAAAGTTACAGGAAAGCATAAAGAATTTGGAAAAGCAGACCTCACCAGTTGAAGAATTGTCCCAAATTTTGAAAAGAGCTGATCATTACTTGCATTTTATTCTTCAGACTGCACCGGTTGTCATAGGTCACCAGGTAATATATTCCATGTGATGTTACATCCTCTCATTTGCTGTGATGCTTCAGTGAAGCATGGGTACTTGTAGAGCCAAGTCATACTTGCAACCATAACACACTGGGTACCAAAACTTTGCATACTACTTCTGCACGTACTGTGCGCGAAGTACGTACTGATATTTTCCTCTATATTTTTTGCTATCCCCAAAAGAACCCCAATGTATATCCCCAAGCTGTATCCATCCACAACAACAACAACAATAACATAACCCATTAAGTCCCCAATAATTGGGGGTATGGGCGGGGGATGGATAGGAGACAGACTTAACCTTTGGCAATAAATGCACAAAGTGGCTGCTCCCAGAATACCACTGAAACAGAAGGATTGGAGACAGACCTAACCTTTGGCAATGAATGCACAAAGTGGCTGCTCACAGAATACCAATGAAACAGTGGTGCCCCTATATTGTCGTATTTGCTGCGGAATCATGCACGCAAATCAAAGCCAAAAGGCATCAGAGAGAGCAGACCCAAGAATCATTTTGATTTATGTGCACATTACCATGCCTCTTTCATTCAGCATCCAGAGCTTAGCATGGTTGCAGAATAAAGATTTGAACCTAACTTGTCTAAACTCTGAGTTGTACCTGAAGTTCGGCGTTAAATTGTTATTTCTATGATGTTTTTTTAGTCACTTAAGTCATTCAACAATGTCCTTTATTTATTTCATCATTACTCGGAGCCATGTCATGTCATGGCATGCCTTAGCTCATGTCGTGCCATGCCTTGCCTAGCTTGGTGTCAAGTACATGTCGTGGCATGCCTTGCCTAACCCAGTGTTGACCACATGTCGTGGCGTGGGACTTGGCTATCTAAATCCTGTTTCATTTATTTATTAACGAAAAAGAGGATGCTTTATATTTCCCATGCTCATTTTTCTACTTGAATTAGCTGCTCTTCTTTGTCTGTTGGTGGTAAACCATTTTGAAGTTTTAACTTTTCTTTATTGTAACTTATTGAACTTGTACTATTGCTGGCCTAGCTACTCATCTAATCCTAAACTCAAACAACAAGCTACACCAAGTTGGCTACCCAAAATCATCCCCAAGAATCCCAATCATTGGTGCCAAAGCACCTATATTCTTTTGTTGAAGAAAAAGGAACTGAAGTTGGGTCTCATAGTTGAATCTGAACAATTTCATGATGCATTAGTGCATAAAAGATGCAATTACGTAGGGAAGAGTATATACTAGGCAGTAAGCAGTAATTCAGGATTGAACTCTGAAACTGTTCTATAATCTGTATGCCTCACTCCTTACGCTAACTTAGCTCTTACAGTATCTGAGTACATTTCTGTCCAATTTGTTACTGTCATTAATAGTGCTTCTCTATCATGCACAATGGTTTTCTTGATGCATTCATCATTCATATCTCAGTCTTGCATTTTGTTATCTTTCAGGATAAAGACTTGCGGTATCGTTTCATCTATAATCCTTATCCGAGTTTGCATGAGGAGGTAATTGTGCAACTGATTTTTTTTTTTCCAGGGTTGATTATCGGAGTCCTAAAGCTTCACGTTCCTCTAGAATTTCCTATTTTATACGCTGGTGTGAAATCTTCCAACAGTTTTACTATCTATAGTAGTTTTATGTTCTTATCAAAGTTTTTGGTTTCTTAACGTTTTGGTTATTCGAGGCACTGTTCACATAATCTAGCTTAGTGGTTCCTCAAATTCTTTGACTTTCAGGAAATTATAGGAAAAACAGATGAGGAGATATTCACTGGAGGTGGTGTTAAGGAAGTTCAAGACTTCAAAAGAGAAGTTCTGGAAAAAGGATTACCCGCCAAAAGGGAAATTACTTTCGAGACAGAACTTTTTGGGGCAAAGACATTTTTAATATATGTGGAACCTGTCTTCAGCAAAGCAGGAGAAACTATTGGTGTAAATTACATGGGGATGGAAATAACTGATCAGGTGAGCCAAATTCGGCTATCTTGTGCCATTGCAGTAGTTAGCAAAATATTAAAGGCTTGCTTTATTGTAAACTGATCAGCAGATTTTGTCAATTTCTTGTATGAATTAGTCGAAGGAAGATATAGTAGAACAGAGTAGAAAGACTTGAGTAATCCTTTTTTGTTGAACCAAAAGTGCGAGATATTGTCGATTTCAAAGTGAGCTCTAAAGTTTCATGAAGTTAAGCCAAATATGAGATACCATCAGACATTGCAAGAATAAATAATTCACGGGCTCCCCTTTGCAAGAATAAATGATTCACGGGCTCCCCTGCAACTTTGTACATAAAAGACCAATCTAAAAAAGAACTCTTCTCGCTTCTTCAAAATGTCAATAGTAAGAATGTCCTCCTTAGTAGCTGTTGAAGCAAAGAAAGGCACCTTTGGAGGGACCTTAGAACAACAAACCAATTTAATGGGGTAAACCAATCAGCAATTGGTATGAAGCACCTGTAAAACAGGACATAACTTTTTTTTTTTGAACAGCAAAAAATTTATTAACCTTTGAAAACGAATTACAAAGATTAAAAGGATCCAAGCAACGAGGCATCAAGACGGAGATGGGGCAGACCCACAAAGAATACTCCCCTCACACCAAAGACACCTGCCGCTAGGAACCAAAAGGGAAAACAGGACAGAACTTGCTAGTAGGAAAAGAGAGCAAAACAAAGAATGCCACCGCAAAGGTCCCATTTGAAGCTGCCCCCCAAACTAAGGTATTCTCCATCTTCAGCCGTAAAGAGTAAGCAGATCACCATGCCAATAAATCAACCGCCGAGCTCTTTTGGCCCAATCTGTTTCACTACAGCATTATGATTGTTCCCCGCTTCCTTTCTCACTCCCACCTTATACTATTTCGGGTTTTTGTTTTCATTTTGCATAATCATTTGGTTCTTTAGACAATATGAGAAAAAATGATAAAACTCGTTAGTGGTTACATAACAGGTAAAAAAAAGGGAAAAGATGGCAAGACTTCGGGAGGAAATAGCAGTTCAAAAAGCAAAGGAGACAGAACTTAACAAGACCATTCACATAACAGGTCTATCTCTTTGCTCGATTCTTGGTGAATTGTTAATGTTTTGTGAATCAGCTTCCGAAAACAAAGGTTATTCAGTTTTTAGCTTTCCCTATTTCTTGTAGAGGAAACAATGCGGGCAAAACAAATGCTGGCAACCATGTCTCATGAGATAAGATCTCCTCTATCAGGAGTTGTAAGCATGGCAGAGATTCTATCCACCACAAACCTTGACAAGGAGCAACGACAACTATTGAAAGTCATGTTATCTTCCGGAGATTTAATTCTTCAACTTATAAATGACATTCTTGACCTTTCTAAAGTCGAATCAGGTTTGATGTTTCATCCTTTAGTTACGGTTATTGTTCATACCAATTGTGTGAGGGCTTGATATATATTGTTGCACCCGTTTTTAGCTCTAAAGCTTTTCTTTTAACTGGTGAACAGAAGCTTTGGTATTTGGATCTAAGTTTAGCTATATCTTCTGTGTTTCAAATCTGTATATGTACGCTACTGCTCCCTATCTTCTGCGCATATTCATGCAGTTAGTGTGTCAGCTACCACTCTTCCATGTGAGTGACAGTGAGAGGCTGATTGTCCTCTGGCTTTTGTCTGCATTAGAGTGGCAAATCTGTCTTCAGTCTATGTAAAAGTGGCGTCTTTTGAAATTTTAATAGTTTTTCTTTTTTCTGCATTTGGTAACATTTATTCCTTGTTTGACTATAACTCATGGATTCTTTTATTTCTCTGATGCGACTGAGTGCCATTCCAAATTGGTTAATTGTAATCTCCTAAATTAGTATATGAGCCTTGGTGGCCTCTCGCCCATTGTTTATTGATCTTTGAGTTGATGCTTTTACCAATTATTGTTTAGGAGTTATGAAGTTGGAAGCTACAAAATTTAGGCCAAGAGAGGTAGTAAGGCATGTACTTCAGACTGCCGCTGTATCATTGCAAAGGATGCTAACCTTGGAAGGTCATGTAGCAGATGATGTTCCTGTAGAGGTGATAGCTTTTACCGCCGATTGTTACCTTTGGTTTACGAACTATAATGAGGTCTAGATGCATGCTGAATGCTGTATTGTTGGCAATGTTCCATCCTTTCTGCTAATCACAAAAAATGATATTCCTTCTATTCTGTGAAGACATCTTTTTGATGCGATAAACATAAACTATGAACAGGCAAGGTCAGGGATGTCCTTAAAAGATACTTGATGGTTATATACCATATTACTGATCGTAGTTATGTAACAAGTCAGTCGCATAAAATAAGTCAACAAGGCAACATATCGGTTCACATATAGGTAGTGATTGCTGTGTCAAATTAGATTTGATAAAGCCTGGTCAAATGTCAAGCTTCGCATGTAAGATGTAACTGATGAGTGATGAGTCTGATGACACTATCATCGTTTGATTTTGAAGCTCTTCAGATAAGTTTTCAGGGTTTCTTAAATTTTAGAAGTCCTCATAATGTTATTAACCAATATGTATCATTTTCAGGTTATTGGAGATGTTCTACGAATTCGACAAATTCTCACTAACTTGATCAGGTACTGAGTTCCTCAGGACTCAGAATGTCCTTTGATTATTTGATGTTTCCTTCTATTTTTGGTGCAATAGTGGTGCTAGATAAAGTAACTTTTTCTGCCATGCTGGTACCTAGGAAGTTCTGATTTTCATCAGCTATCCTCACATTCTTCTTTATTTGGTTAGGGCCTTAACAGTTTTCTATATGGAGGTAAAACTGTCGTAACCATCTGCAGTAGGAAACTGAATTATCGTTTCATATAGCATCAGAAATTAATTATTTTTGAATAACTAGTTTGAGTTATTTCCATCTGCAGTAGGAAATTGGATCATTTTTATATATAGCATGCACAATTTTTCGAAAACTATTTGGAGTTATTTCTGTGTGTACGTTACGTATTCTAACCTGCAGGATCATGTCCATGTATAATAGAATCATTAGTGTGACCATTCTTGATTTTCATCAATCCTAAAAACCATTCAGTATTGGTACTGAAGCCAGTTTAATAACTTTTCCATTTTAGATGGGTGACCTTCAATGCTCAGCTGCTGCGGATATGCCTTTAAGGGATAATTCACCTTTTACGTCTATCCATGCCTTTGCGGGCTTATCTGCAAATGCCTTTTTCTTTCCAGCAATAGATCCATATGCAGCATATTGTGTCCATAGCTGTTTATCTGAATTCTCATTTGATTGAATTTGTGATGGTCAAATGTGAAATGCCTCCTTGAAAGAAATATCGACTTAGTAGCTGGGCTATCTTGACATATGCTTTTTGGGTCTTATAGTTAGGCTCTGACAAATTATTGGGCCAGTGGTCTACCATTTCGTCCCAATATGTACTTCTCTTGACACTAAAATGAATATGGAACCTGCTGTTCTGTATTGTTTCCTTACTTGCATTAGCTTGCCAAATGTTTGATTGTGCTTCATAGTATTAACTATTCCATTATCTCCAGCAATGCAATCAAGTTTACCCACGAAGGGAAGGTTGGTATAAAGCTCTATGTGGTATCAGCACTATCCTGTGAATCGGGAGAAGGACCTAGAGAGAACATCGCCGCAGATAAGTCAGTATTTTCAGCCATTATACAGGAACCAGATAAATGCTTATCACTGTCACAAAGTGAAAGTGATCAGAATGGGTTTCACGGACTGATACATCCGGAAGGTCCTCACAAAAATTCACATGATGATGAACCAAACACCTCAGTTATAAATGGAGCCTCGATGGATGGAGGTGAAGAGAACCACCCTCACCCAAGTGAAACAACCGTGTGGATACGCTGTGATGTTTATGATACGGGGATCGGAATACCCGGTATCTCTTTTTTTTTCCAAATGCTTTAGTTTTATACTACCTATCTAATTGAATTCCAGTTATAATAATTGCTCTCTCCATTTTGTTGTGACAGAGAATGCTTTGCCCACTCTATTTAAGAAATACATGCAAGTAAGTGCAGACACGGCACGGAAGTATGGTGGGACTGGACTTGGCCTAGCAATCTGCAAACAGCTGGTGATCATTTTTATCTGTCAGATATTTTATTTGGTGTTTCTTACTGGCTGCAGATGAGCATAATTTTCGTTTTTTCTTAAATTACTACTGTAGTTGTCAGCCTGAAAATGCAAAATGCAATGGAAGGCATATGTGGCTCAATGATGTGACTAAGTACAAAATTCATGTGCTTCAAAACTGTTCTACTCAACGAAACTATTCTACTTTGTGCAACATTAGTCCCTGCTCTGAGAAGCTCAATAGAATTAATTTTTGTATAGGACAGTAGCTGGTTTACAAGTGAAATGTTACTGAAAAATGGGACTTCCAAGTGATGTATCATTTTATAATCTGTCTCTTCTTCCAAATCAGAATTAGTTTAGTATTACTACACTTGGTAGCGTGGAAATTATGATCCACTAGGATGTTGTCTCATTCTTTTCGCAAGTGTTAGAAATGTTATTGTGATGTAAAGTTTGGAATTTCTACTATCTTGTCACCTAATGATATTCGTATGCTAATGGAACAGGTGGAGCTCATGGGAGGTCACTTAACAGTGTCCAGCCAAGAGCACCGTGGGTCCACATTTACGTTTGTTCTACCATACAAGGTTTCACCTCACTGTGATAATTCAGACGATCCTGATGAGTTCTCAGATATGAATGGTCATGATGCTCTGCTGGACCCACACGACGATGATATAAGTTCTGGGACTTTCATTTTTGGACCACGCACGTTAGGTTCTCTGTTCTCTTCTAGTAGTTCTGGCAGAGATCAAAACTTATTACCCAACAGAGTTGCTTTTAATGCCTCACACAAGCTTAATGGGTTGTCAGAAGATCCCACTTCATTCCCCGGTTTTGAGGTGACTTCATTAGAGGATGCATGTTCGGCTGTTGAAGGTCCTGCGACATCATGCCAACAGGAAACTTCAATGATGCAAAGCCCAGATTCTAATTACAAAGTCACAGTTGGTAGTGAGATAGAGTATCAGCATAAAGAAAACGGTCAATTCCAGGATCCTTTCAAGGTATCCACTTGTTCCTCAAGGATGGAAAGCAAAGAAGTGAGTAAAAAAGTAAGACTAACAGACTGCCTAGAAGCAGTAGAGATTCAGGAGAGATTTGAGAGAAGCTCCCAGTGCTCTTCTAGCAAAGGTCAAGAAATTATCGAATCGAAGTTGAAACCTAGGATCCTTCTTGTGGAAGATAACAAGATTAATGTGGTGGTGGCACAGTCAATGATGACTCGGTTGGGCCACAAAATAGATGTCGTGAATAATGGAGTTGAAGCTGTGCGTGCAGTTCAGTCCCGTAGTTATGATCTCATTCTAATGGTGAGTTTACTAGAGTAAAAATTGTTTCCAATTTTTTATTACCAATTTAACTGTCAATTTTCATAACTTGATGTCCTATCTTTCTCTTAAAATTATTGTAGGCTCAACTACGTAGAACCACCATGTTGGTTGCACTTTAACTGTTGGTGCTAGTACAATGTGCATCACACCATCTCTAAATCTTTTTCCCTCCAATTTCTTTTCTATTGGCACCACTACTAGCTTGTCCTACCAGATCCATCTCAACAATCACATTTCAGCTACAATCATTTTCTACAAATGTTTTTCATACGAAAAATGACCTCACTTCGTTCGTCATCTAGAGGTCCTATAAGCATTTGCCGTAAATTATTAGGATTCTGATGGATCCTGATGCAGTCTTCCATTTTATCCACCTCTCTCCAGTTCTTTCAGCCACATCAACCTCAGTATTTCCCTCTTTGGGAATAACTGACCCAAGAGGTGGAATCAGGTATCAAATTTAGACTGGGCCTTTAAAATGGTAAAGCTATGCTCTTAAAGCAAGAACATGCAAAGTTACTAGATACTTCTGATTTTAATCATTCGGGGTATAAAGGATTATCTCTCTGTGTATTATGTACTTGGAGAAGGTGATATGTATATTGAACATTATAGCAAGTACACTCTGAAGTGTAAACTGAAAGCTGTTTGTTGAAACGAGATAAGAGCACACAAACAAATTTAAAAACGTCAAGTTGAAAGTTATTTTGCAAATTGTAGCTGCAACAGTAATTTTTGGAAGTTGAGAGCACTGGACTCCCTTGTCTTTTACTGGCTCCCAGCTCTTGCCTATCCAGTTTTCCTTTGTCGTTATCCTGATTTCAAGTTTAGCTTAAGGACAGCACATACATATATCTTTTTCCGCTAAAGTTAATAGATTTTAAAGTATCTCTCTACCATTCTAGCTTTAAGTTTACTCTTGTTTTGTCAACTAAAACTATATCATCTCCAAATCATATACCCCTCCTCTTAGACATCGGAGGGAGTTATGCTTTGAATCCATATGTTGATTTGCTCTTTTGAATCTACTTTTCCACAAGTGATGTGTCTTGAAATTTGTCCCACATCAGTTAATTATCACCTTGAAAACTAGTTTATGAATATGGGCAGCCTCTCAGTGGAGAGGCCGCCCAAGCTCATATACTAGCTTTGGAGGTTATAATTAACCAATGTGGGACAAGTTCTAACATTCCCCGCACGTGCGACCCCTGAACCGCACGTGGAGAGATAAACAACGATTCAACACAAATGACAACTATCAACCATCAACAGTAGAGAGTCTTGTCTAAAAGCCTCCAAAAGCTAGCTCTGATACCATTTTAAGGCATCCAACTCAAAACCAATGGGCAACGAGTGGAGAGGCCGCCTAGGCTCATATACTAGCTTTGGAGGTTATAATTAACCAATGTGGGACAAGCTCTAATAGATGCTTTAACATGGTATTATAGCTAGGTTTTTGGAGGCTTTTCCTCTTTGTTTGTGCCATAGTTGCACTTTGTTTCTTGTGATCCGTATGTTCCGGATCCTTTGTTGACCTCTCCACATGTGAGTCAGGGGTTGCACATGCGGGGGAGTGTTAGAATTTGTCCCATATCAATTAATTATCACCTTGAAAAGTAGTATGTAAGCTTGGGCGGTCTCTCCACTCATTGCCAATCGGTTTTGAGTTGGATGCTTTAACAATGTGTATGATCAACTACATGTGCTACTGTCAACAGGAAACATAGAGCCCTCCAAACACCATCTGTCCCCTCCCCTGTGATTCTTCCTCCCTCCGTATTCAGTTTTATAGTCTGAACTGCAGTTTCAGCTGTTTTTTTTCTCTGCATTTGTGATATTTTGATCAAAAATTTGTTATAGTGGCGCATGGAAACATTTTCCCTCTAGCATGGCTCGCAGCCATAGTACCCTGTAAAACCCCACCCACTAAGGCAAAGAAAGGAATCCTATCAGTCAGTAGCTGAACAACTGACATTGTTCACTTTGCCTTCTCATGCATTTTCCACCATTGAACTATTCAGCGTGAAAGTGAGCATGAACTTACCTATGATCCAAGTTTTGCTAGGTTGTCATTATTCTTTCATGGCATTGTTCCAAACATACAGAAACAAGCACACAAAAGATTAATGACTTCTTCTGTCATTAAACTCTGTTCCATGTGCAGGATGTATGCATGCCAGTAATGGATGGCCTACATGCCACAAGACTCATTCGTTCTTTCGAGGAAACGGGGAATTGGGATGCTGCTGTTAAAGCTGGAATTGAACTCCAAGTGCCACATAATGCAGCACCAAATGATCAACAATTAAACTTGTCGCGAAACAGGATCCCTATTATTGCGGTAAGCTTTTCATTCTTACTGTGCTAAAAAGAGCTTGCTTAGTCTTTTTCTCTTTTCTCTTTTGCCTCTGATATTATGTTTCATGTCAATGCCCATCTGTTTACTTGGTCTTTTTGATTAACACTATACATGCATGCATACATGTGCAAGTACATCTGTTGATGAAACTTGTTGGAATTAAATGCAGATGACAGCAAACACATTGTCAGAGAGTGCGGATGAGTGTTTCGCAAATGGTATGGACTCTTTTATATCGAAACCTGTTACGTTTCAAAAGTTGAAAGAATGCCTTGAACAATATGTAACATAATATCTCCTGTAAATGTTTGCATCTGTATAAAAAGGAAATGCGTGTTAGGAAAGTTTTGTAATAGATGTAACATCTTCTGCTCAGATTAGAGTCTGTTATCTTATGTATATTAATGTCATCTTTTGTTGCATATTATTCTTTCTTTCCCAAGGAATTTACCATAGTTTGCTATCTTTCTAAAGAAATGAGAGAGGCGACGACAAAGTTTCCCATGAAATGCAGTAAGAAGTAAGAGGAGGTTCATGGGGCAACCTTATCCTTGCCAAAAGGGCTCACAGTAAGGAATGATCATACTATGAAGGGCTTTTGACATCTACAGGAGCTAAGACCGCAAAAAGAACAAAAAAAAGAAAAATCTTATTCTCACATTTCAGACCTATAAAAAAAGGAAATATAAAAAATAACCAGAAATAAAAATCGAGTTTTTTTTTTTCCCACGGTAAAAACCAAGTTTAGGAGGGGAAGAAAATAGCTTTTGTTGAGGTTCATGGATTTTTTGACCTTCCTTGATAATTTAGTTCAACATGACAATTCGAAATTTCGAATGTATTATCCGGGGTCCATTAGCACCCCTACGCTCTACACCATGCAGCACTTGTATCCCGATCGTCTATTTTCGCAATCGATGGTTAACAAACTGAGTCCGTGCAGCATAGGGAGCATAGGGGCGCTATGCCTTGCAGTGCTCAAATCTTGACCGTCCATCTTCGCAATCGATGGTTCAGATGCGGTTTCATTTCAAAATGATGTCATGAATAATTCATGAGAAATTTTTTACAGATTACATTCCATAAATGATAATTAAGGCAACCAAAAAATCCAGCAACCTAAGCCTCCATAAAACCAAAGCTTTAGATGGTTACAATATATCACATTAATATAAATAGTAAAAAACAATTTACAACAATAGGTCAAATTATAATTATTTATCAAATATTAAATAAATAAATATGTGTGTGTAATTTTGTTTTCCATTTATCATTTATAAACGACCTCACAATCTGGTTCGATTAATCCATAGTTTCATAATGAAATCCATGAACTAAAACGTATCTCACATCAGTACACAAAACAAACAGAAACACGCACTCAAATACACTTTTTACCCTTTCCAATACATTTACATCAACTTTCATACATTTTTCGCATATTTCAACATCCTTTTTCAACCTTAACATGTGCGTAGCATTTTCTTGTTTTATTCCGTGTCTGAACCATTAATCTACGGATCTAATAAAAAACATACGGTTCGGTTCGGCACGGTTTGGTTTGTTCGGGTTGGATAGGGTAAGGTTTCCCATCAGACGGCTCACCAACTTGATCTTCCGCGGGAACCATATGTCCGAACAGGCCTAGAAAAAGAGGTAAGGTCTCATACAATCACATACGACTAGAAAAGCCTTTCTTACATTACATTTACCATTCAAAACGTTGATCAGCTGTCCCAATGTAATTACGTTGTTTGTCAAGTCTAATCAACGTCTGTCCTTGACATACGCCAATATTGCTATATTTGAAATCAAACAACCCATCGCTCTTAACGTGCATTTGCAAATCTGAGCCTAATTAGCAGTTACCAAATTCATGCATACATCCATATAAAAATAGCCTCTCACCTGATTTTCTGAATTTCATCCCTACAACGAACCGAAATTGCATCCTAAAACAATGGCCGAGTATATTCCGTTGAAGACGACGACGACCGACCATGATTCCACCACCAAAGATCCCGTCAACATTAACAAATCCACCACCATCGACGAACCCACCACCATTACCATAGACGCAGAAAACCCCAAACCAATCGATTCCAATGGAGGCCAACGACCATTATCTCCATCGCCATCGCCACCTCCACGTCCACGACTTTCGGAGGAAGAAGAGGGCATTTTGGGCTGTGTCATTGTTATGGCCATGCTCGTAGTGTGCTTTGTGAAAATCCATATTGACAACAAAGAGGTATCGGAATACGTGCCCACGGTTAATCCAATAATCCAACTTCAGGCAGCCACTTTTTCTATCCACAATCTCTCGTCCTCTACAATAACTGCAAAAGGCGAGGTTTCTTTCATTGTAACAAAACCGAGCGACTGCACTGTTGCCTTCTACGACACCATGGTGGTTTCGCTTTTCCACATGGAAAAGCCTCTTTCGATAGCCAACATGGAATCATTTTTCCAAAATGAGTCTAACCACACAATGGTGAAAGCAATCTTCCCCCCAACAACTGCCCCCTTGGAGAAATCCGAGTCCGAGAGAATGGCCAGGGCTTTTAACTCCAGTTTGTCGTTTGAGTTCTCTTTCGATGTCAACGCAAAGGGGAGGGTGTGGCAGAATAATTGGAAGACTGAGGATGATATGGCAGAAGACCATCAGATGAATATTTGGTGCCGTGATGTGAAGGTTAAGATTATGGCGAAAACCAGGTTGGGGATGATGGCAGGGGAGCCAGCAAAATGCAAAATGCAGACTTTTTATGAATGAAGAAATTTGTGTGATGTACAATTGGGCTATTTGTATCCACATTTCTAATCTACCTCTGATGCTTAGAATTCAAAGCAAAGCAATACTTTATATTATGAATCTAGCCATACTTTTTGTATGAATGGAATCTTGAACTTTAACCTAATCTGATGTTCCATTTGCATGAAAGTGATACAATCAATAGTTGATACATCATTCTGTATCGATTTTGGAAAATTCTACGTACCCAGAATATTACCCGGAAAGTGAAATCAATATTTGGGTATGTAGCACTGCTGATTGATTTTCTTGTTGTACAGTGCGTTACAAAGTACGCGACGTATAAGGGTGCTCTTACAACTCAAGTTGGAGGAAACTCACATTCATGGGAAACAAAGTACTATAGCTTGCTTTATCTACACTGTTGATTTCATTGAATTTGTTAGAAATATTGGATATGCTTGGATGGGTCGTATGGTTTTCTATATTCATGTGTGGGTGTGGATATTGTCGAATATATTAACTAATCAAAGAAAGTAAACATGTTCACTTAATTAACTGTAAAAAGACACACAAAAACCACTAGATATGAGCATAAATCAAAACAAATAGAAATTGACCAAGGAAAAAAAATGGCAAGACGGTTAAAAGAGAGCATCGTCAAACAGACGGAGGGAGAGCTGCAGAAAGTGTGACTTTAGCTTTTGGTATTCTCCAGCTGCCATAGCCCATGAGTTTGGGTGGGCAAAAATTGATGGTGGAGTGAATCCACAATCCACAATCCTCATTTGGATGGATGAGAAATTAAGAAAACAAAGAACGAAAACATGTAAATTATGATGGAAGAGAACTCAAAACAGATTCCAACAAACTGGTAAACACAAACATATTAACAGGTTTACGATATTAGAAATGCTAAGAACCAAGAAACGGTACCCATAAATTATGATGGATAATTTCTGGGTACCATTTTGTGTATGTAGCAATTACGATAATTAAGTTCCCAAATCCATTTCTTTTTAGCAACTAATCTCCAATCCTTCCACCATGATAAGAGAGCAATCATGGATTGAGGGGTGACCCATTTAACACCCTATCAAAGAATTATATCTGACCAAACATCCCAGACACGATGGCAATGAAGTAACAGATGATCCAAGTGTTTCTTGATTAGAGTTACAGAACTTACATATTGCATCCTCAAGGTAGTGAATAACTCCAATTCTGAACAAATGATCAGCAGTCTTAACTCTTCCAATCCTCACAAGCCATCCAAAGCACTGGATTTTGAAAGGAGCAACATTCTTCCAAATATAATGAAAGATTTCCTCATGGTTATTGATACTGTGAGTAGTTACCAAATCATACATGGATTTAACAGTGAATTTACTTGAACTGTCACCAATCCATGTCAGTGTATCAGATTGATCATCTTTGCATTCAACTCCATTTTCATCTAACACCACCTGCAGCTCCTCTAAGGCTGGTTTCTCCCAATCCCACAAATTCCTTCTAAATTGAAACTCCCACTTCACAAAGCAGTTCATCCTTATTGCAAATAAGTTAAAAAATGCTAGGGAAGACTGAGGCAAGGTTTGGTTTGCTACACAACCAACTATGATACTTACATTATCCAAATAGGTGGCATAGCACTGAAGATTTTTGTCTTGAATCAACATGATATCCCTCCATATATTTGACACAATATTTGTGATTGTCATGTTAGGGATCCATCCCTTTCCAGGACCTTTGTATTTAACATTTATTATTTTCCTCCATAGAGCTTGTTTTTCATTCCCATATCTCCACCACCATTTTGTGAGTAATGCGTCATTCATTTCTTTGATTCTTTTAACCCCAAGCCCACCACTACTCTTAGGTTGAGTGATTTTAGACTAGGCCACCACGTGGATCTTCTTTTTCAAGTTAGAACCCCCCCAAAGAAATCTTGCTTGAATGGACTCAATGCGTTTAGCTACGCCTTTAGGCATCTTGAACAAAGACATAAAAAATTGGCAGACTAGAAAGGACATATTTAACGAGTACTAGCCTACACCAAAAGAAAGATACCTCCTCTTCGATGTGGCTAACCTTTTACTGATATTCTCAATCACCTCTTTCCAAGTGAATTTTCTTCTAGGACTAACACCAAGTGGCACCCCAAGATATTTTATTGTCAGCTTTTGAACTTTGCACCTCAGAATTTTGGCATATATTTTCATTTCCTCGTCTTGCACACCCACCACATAACATGGTTTTGTGATAATTAATTTTTAGCCCAGATGTGATCTCAAAATTTCTCAAAACCCTAGCCTTATGATATTTGCAACATTTTCCTCATCAGCTTTACAACAAACCAGTGTGTCATCTGCAAATTGCAAATGAGTGAGCTTAGGAGAACCATTTCCAAACTCCATCCCATAAATTGGACCTTGGGCATCCATTTTCTTAAACATTCAGTTCAAACCTTCAGCTGCTATGATAAATAGAAAAGGAGACAATGGGTCCCCTTGCCTGACATCTTTTTGCATTTGAAAATCTTTTGTAGGAGCTGTTGAGTTTGGACACCCCAAACTAGACACTTGTATTGAATATTTTCACTCTTATTCAATACAAAATTATACAAGTACACTCACTAGTATACAAGACACATGACACCTCACTCTCACACTAGAGTTTGTGTCAATACTCAATCAACTCACTTATGCACACTCACTTGGTGCTCACCACACACTTGGTGTCTCTCACCAACACCCACACTTGGTGTTCCTTACACACACTTACAAATGAGCTCCCACTCCTATTTATAGGGAGCAGTGGAACTATCTAGAATAGGAATATCCTAGAATAATTCTACAAGCTTCTAGAGAAGTCTAAATATTTCTACTATACTCTAGAAGATTCTAGAGTAACCCGGAAGACTCTATCATCTTCCATAAGTTTCTGGAAGGTTCTAGAATAGCCCGGGGCATTCTAATGGGATCCAGAACGTTCTAGTAGAGTCTAGAATATTCCGGAATATTGTGGAATGTTCTAGTAAATCCCAGAACATTCCGGAAGCATCCGGAGACTTCCGGAGAGTCGGTGATGACTCTCAACACTCCCCCTCAGCACCGACTCTGCTTCATATCCTTGAAGTATCTTTTTCCACTCCGGTGATCCTTCCACGAACATTGTTGATTGCTTCTTGGTTTCATCACTTGCACAATTCTTTTGGGGCTTTTCTCGGCTTGTTGGTATCCTTAGCAATTGCCCATCCTTTTTATTATTTCCCTGTTGAACTGGGTGAGCTTCTTTTATCTTGTCGTCGGCATCCTCTTGCCACACTCTTGTATATTCTTCTTGTCTTCTCAGCTCCCCCATTTTCTCTTGCAACTGGGCTGAATTCTTTATGATCGTCTCTTCTTGACCACCTTGGCCATTCTCGGTCACACCGACTATCTTCAGCTCTTCTCCAAACATGTGGTCAAATTCTTTAACTTTAGCTTCTCTTTTGAAGGAAGGCTCATCAGGCTCAATGACAACAGTGCATATTGTCATTTCATCATTAGTCGGCTTGTGCTCATCCTCCACTTGTACGTCAAAGTCAATCTCTTCTTCGGTGTCTGCTTCAGTCACGGTGAACACTTCGCATGGTGAATCGAAATCCCATTCTTCTTCATCATCCGTCTCCTCTTCAGACCCAAGGACTCCATAACTAGTTTGAGCATCCCACTCTTCATCGCTTTCTTCATGGTGACCACATGAAGTAACCATATTAACTTCAACTTGTCTTCTAATAAAGGGACACTCTCTTAGATAATGGCCTTTCTTGCCGCAGTTGAAGCATTCTATGTCTTGTCTTCCATATTCCTCAGTCCTTTGATCACCTTGACTGTTGCTGAACCAAGCTCCCCCTGCTTGATAGCTCCTTCTAAACTCTGACTTTCATCTTCCACTTTCTTCGGCTTCGCAGCGTTCTGCCACCTTGAGCCTCCATTCCTCTTACTGCAGAACAAGGCCTCCTCTTCATCGTTCTTTATTTTCGCTCCAGCCATTTGCTCCATCAAGGTTTCTTGATTTGCCAAAAGATTCTCTAACTCCACCAATGATGGTTGTGTCGACCGTCCTCGAATAGCAGCCATGAGACCGCTATACTTGGACCTTAAACCTCGAGTGATAATGCGTCTCATCCTAGACTCACTAATCTTAGACTCAGAGTCAAGTTGAGAAATTTCATTGCAGAGAGTCTTCACCTTGAGGAAATATTGGCTCACTGTCATCGATCCTTGTGTCACCGTAGCCAGCTCATTTTCGAGAAATTGAAGACGAGCATCATTCGTCTTGGAAAACAACGCCGCAAATGTATCCCAAACTTCTTTTGGAGTGGTAGCCTCTCGTACATACTCCAACAATTCTTTCTGAACTGTCGTCCTCAATATGAACAACGCCTTCCCTGCCTTGATCTTCCACTTGCGCAGTGCTTCGGCATCTTCTTTTGCCGGCTGGCTAGTTTCATCGCCACCAACGATCTCCCATAGATCTTGACCTTGGAGATATGCTTCTATGCACATCTTCCAATAGTCATAGTTATAGTTGTTTAGCTTTTCAAATCCTCCCCTAAGGTTGCCAAACTCCGACATTTCGCTGGTGCCTAGACCATGCAGCTTTGCAATCTCCAACAACACTATTTTCCAACAACGTCTTCAACCACGATCTCTAACCGGCACACCCTTCACGGTCCCTGATCGCTACACGCCTCACAGACCCCCGCTGTGACTTCACAAATGACGTCTTGGAATGATCGCCTGATTGCTTTGCTACTCCAGGTCCCTGACCGTCTCGCTCTGATACCAGATTGTTGAGTTTGGACACCCCAAACTAGACACTTGTATTGAATATTTTCACTCTTATTCAATACAAAATTATACAAGTACACTCACTAGTATACAAGACACATGACACCTCACTCTCACACTAGAGTTTGTGTCAATACTCAATCAACTCACTTATGCACACTCACTTGGTGCTCACCACACACTTGGTGTCTCTCACCAACACCCACACTTGGTGTTCCTTACACACACTTACAAATGAGCTCCCACTCCTATTTATAGGGAGCAGTGGAACTATCTAGAATAGGAATATCCTAGAATAATTCTACAAGCTTCTAGAGAAGTCTAAATATTTCTACTATACTCTAGAAGATTCTAGAGTAACCCGGAAGACTCTATCATCTTCCATAAGTTTCTGGAAGGTTCTAGAATAGCCCGGGGCATTCTAATGGGATCCAGAACGTTCTAGTAGAGTCTAGAATATTCCGGAATATTGTGGAATGTTCTAGTAAATCCCAGAACATTCCGGAAGCATCCGGAGACTTCCGGAGAGTCGGTGATGACTCTCAACAGGAGCACCATTTACTAAAAAAGATATCTAGGCTGAAGAAAGATATTCCCTAATCCCTTTGATCCACTTGATGGGAAATCCCATGAGATGAATCATTTTAAACAAATAAATCCAGTTGACATTATCAAATGCTTTTTCAAAATCTAACTTGATGATCAGCCCCTTCTTCTTGTTCTTTTTCCAACTGTCAAGTACTTCATTTGTTATTAAAATCCCATCTTGGATGTTCTTGCCTATTGAGAAAGCTGATTGGATATAAAAGACAACCACTGGGATGGTTTGTTTGATTCTATCAGCAAGTAGCTTTGACGGAATTTTGTACATGCTAACAATTAGACTTATTGGTTTGTAATCCTTCAGATGAACTGGATTATCAACCTTAGGAATAAGAGTAATGAAAGATGAATTGAACCCTTTTGGGTATTTTGCAGTTTGTGTGAAACTCTCCCATAAAATCCATAATATCCTTCTTCATGAAAGACTAACCTTTCTTGATGCTTTGCATAGTGAAACCATCAGAACCAAGACTTTTATTCCCATCACAACTCTTGATTACATTCCACACTTCTGCTTCTGAGAAGTCCTTGATGAGTTGAGCTCTCATTTCATCATTGATAACATCCCCCTCCCTTTCCATGAACATAGGTCTACTTTCCCATGTTTCAACATATAAATTCATGTAGAAGTTTAGCACACCATTCCTAATTTGATCCATATCCTCCACAATGACATAATCGATCTCCAAACAACTCAAACAGTTTCTCCTCTGTTTACTTGATGCCATGATATGAATTTTTTTGGGAAAATGACCAATAAATGGTTTTTAAAACTAATAATACCAATTATATGGTAAGGTTTTTAGAAATACCCAGATTGATGATAAGGAGAAAACAAATTCCACATAAGTGGTAAGGCCTACCTAACTGCCCTTTATGCCTTTGAACCACTAATATTTCTGCCCTAAACAAAAACAGAGAATGGAGAGACCTGTGAGAATAAGATGACGAAGAGCGCCACCACTAGCACTTCGGCGAAGACCACCACCACCGGCAACGACCGCCACCACCATCGCGTAGCATACCGACGAAGAATATGCTTCCACTTCCGGCGAGGAGGAGACCTCATTCTTGAACTCCGACGAGCTTCAAATACGTAGACGAGGTTTCGAAGCACACACAATGAAGGTCTCTCTCTCTCTCTCTCTCTCTCTCTCTCTTTCATTGTTTCAATTAGTTCTGCTAAAAAATTAGCGTTCAATTTCAGAAACCCAAGATTGAGTTGCTGGGGTTATAAAAATTCTGGGCAATTCCCTAATTTCCAGTGGTGCTTTGATAATTTGATTTGTTAACCCTTAATTTGAACTTGTTCAAGTTTTCTTTCTTAGTCTAGCTTTGAACTTGGTATGAGCCGTCGACATACCGATTACCGAGTCACCAAATTGGGGAACCAAGTAAATCTCTCTGTCTTGATGCTAGATTTATTCTTCCCGGAATTGTGTGGGTCGGGCTTCAAAACTGTTGGTTGGGGTATCTAATAGTATGGTTGTTCGGTTCGATAATGGTATGGGTGCAATAATGTTTCTTCTTAAATGGATCAAATTAGTAAGATTACCAGATCACCATCCCCTTCGTGGTTTGTATATAGTCTAAATGGAAGATCCTTCTTACTGCCAAAAATTGAAGCCACTTAAAATGCACATGTATAGCTTTTTGCAGATTTTACTTTGATGTTATTGCAAGTTTGGTTTCGCTTGAATTCAATCTAAATTAAGGTGATCAATACATGTTCGAGAGTTATTGATGCTCCCTGATAGGCTATGGTATTACGAGCTACAAGGTACGTTGTGCATCATCAAAATTCGACAGGCGTTGGTTCCATTTAGCTCAAATTCAAAAAAGTTCTCGGCTTTTTCAAACTTAGTTTTTAACCTCATGAGGTCAGGCAAATTCTCCTTCTTAATTAGTGGCAGCTTGAGTTTACATTCTTACCCCTTATGACTCTTATAGATGGCTGGGGCCTACTAGAATTAAGAATTCGATTTTGGGGGATATTATCATCCATTCGTTGGTTAAAAGATGGATTTTGCTCATGCTAATTGATATGTTGGGTCTAGTTGTTCTCAACTGTACACAACTTATTGCCTACTGTTACCACCCTCTTCACACTTCAGTCAGTTTTACCTTAGTGTGAGAGTAGCATCAGTTTCCTTTATCAAACTGCTAAACTTTGTCTTGTGATTGAGAATGAGATACATTTGCCTTTTCATTTCCTCGTACTAAAATATTGATAACTTATTAAATGGAGGGAGAAGTGCTCTTGGTATTTACTTTGTTTGTAGCTGTCCTGTAATTTCTTTGTTAATAATCTGTTTGCTTATGTTTGTTGTATGTTATAGATTCAAGGTTCACTCAACAAGAGCTTTCTACTTGCAAACCAATTCTATCACACGGATGGGTATGTTGATACTTGATATTGTATCTAGCTGGATCATCACATGGAAAATCTCTTTTCTCTCCTTTTTTTTTTTCCTGTGAGTGATGTGCTCTCTTTTCTCACGGTTTCAACTCATTACAACATTCGGCTCTATTGGCGTCATTGTCATTCCCATCGGCCTTGCTTCCTTGTTTGCATCAAAGCAGGTATTGTATTGATTTCCTTCTTATGATTCCATTTGTGAAGTTTTGTAGTCAACTTCCACTTGATATTGTACCTCAACTGCTCTTTGTTTTACAAGTTCGGTAATTTGAACTTGTTCAAGTTTTTTAACACAAGAAAATAGCAATAAGTCTACCTTTTGTCTTTGAATTCTACAATCTCATTCACTATCAAACCACCTTTTTTCTTTCGTACATTCTGCTCATTTTGAGGTTCTTTTGCACACAGGTACACATATTTTCAAGAAAAGCAAGGACAGAAACCAATCTCTAACAGTGACAAGCATTATTAGTTCTGATTGGAGCATGAATCGAAACCTCTGTGGACACCACCTTCACAAACAAACTCGTCTATGAAAACACCAACCCATCAGTCATTGTCATCAAGCACATAAGTCTGCTCATATGCTTCCTGGGCATAGATCGAAATGTTATGTATTAGAGTTGTTATAGAAGAGAGGAGTATGAATGGATTGAAAAACTTCTTGTAGATGATGTGAATAAAATTCGTCATAATCTATTGCTTCTTGTTTGGAAGATATCCCTCCTTTTTTTTTTTTTGTATTCGAAACAATATGTATTACAACGCCTTTGCAGTGGATAAATGTAATGATGTTCATTTTTTTGGGCGGTCTTTTTCAAAATTGCACCTTGTATACAAGAGCATTGCACTGTAAATGAAAAATTCTTGCACCTTTCCATAAAAGCATTGCACTCACGTTAAAATCCAACTTGCCTTGCTGGTGTGAGATCAAATCAAATCTTTTTCAAAGTTTGCACCATTTTTTTCAAAATTGCACCGTGCAAGAAAGAGCATTGCACTGTAAATCAAAAACCCTTGCACCTTGCAATAAAAACATTGCACTCAAGTTAGTCCAACCTGTCTTGCCAGTTGAGATCAAATCAAATCTTTTTGGACGGTCTTTTTCAAAATTGCACCGTGCATGCAACAACATTGCACTTTAAATAAAAAACCCTTGCACCTTGCAACAAAAGCATTGCACTCACGTTAGTCCAACTTGTCTTGCAAGTTGAGATCAAATCAAATCAAATCTTTTTGGATGGTCTTTTTCAAAATTGCACCGTGCATACAAGAGCATTGCACTGTGAATGAAAAATCTTTGCACCTTGCAATAAATTCATTGCACTCACGTTAGCCCAACCTGCCTTACTAATTGAGATCAAATCAAATCCTTTTCAAATTTTGCACCATTTTTTTTAAAATTGCACCGTGCAAGAAAGAGCATTGCACCGTAAATCAAAAACTCTTGCATCTTGCAATAAAAGCATTGCACTCAAGTTTGTCCAACTTGCCTTGCCAATTGAGAAAATTTTTGACAGCGTCTCCCTTATTTTCTTGCCTAGCCCGACATCCCAGCATCTCATAAGACAATCAACAACAAGAGCAAGCATAGTTCATATAACTTAGACTCACGTCGAGTCATGCTCATCTCATAATGGAAACAAAGTCTTCATTTATAGTATTCATTCAATACAATCTTCACATTTTCTAATTGAAATGAAAGTTTGTCTTCATTTATAAAATTCATCCAATACAGACATTCATCGTCTACCTTAAGCTCTATATACAAGCAAAATGAAAAAAAAAAAAAATCTTGGTAAGTTGGTCTCTTTCTTCATCCCAGATTAGTTGAAGGCATGAACTTTTTAGTATTTTGTAAAGTTGGTCTCGTATTCAACCTGCAATGAGACTGATGTATCAGATGTTTTGTCATCCATAGTCAAGTTAGAAATTTCTCCAATCGGAGACCTCTCACATTTTCCATTAATAGCAACAGTTGCAGAAGGGGATAGTGATGGTGATGATAGGGACTCTTCAACTAGTTGTTGAAGGCTCCAATACATTATGTTGGAAGCGTTAGGATCATCTTTTGATTTACCTGTCATTGCAATCACGTTAGTCCAACTTGTCTTGCCAATTGAGATTAAATCAAATCCTTTTGGACGGTTTTTTTTTTCAAAATTGCACTGTGTATGCAACAACATTGCACTGTAAATGAAAAACACTTGCACCTTGCAATAAATTCATTGCACTCACGTTAGCCAAACTTGCCTCACCAGTTGAGATCAAATCAAATCTTTTTGGACGATTTTTTTTCAAAACTGCACCATGCATATAACAACATTGCACTATAAATGAAAACCACTTGCACCTTGCAATAAAATCATTGCACTCACGTTAGTCCAACTTGCCTTGCCAATTGAGATCAAATCAAATCTTTTTGGACGTTTTTTTTTTCAAAATTGCACCGTGCATGAACCAACATTGCACTGCAAATGAAAAACATTTGCATCTTGCAATTAATTCATTGCAGTCACGTTAGTCCAGCCTGCCTTGCTAGTTGAGATCAAATCAAATCTTTTTGGATGTTTTTTTTCAAAATTGCACCGTGTATGCAACAACATTGCACTGTAAATGAAAAACACTTGCACCTTGCAATAAATTCATTGCACTCACGTTAGCCCAACTTGCCTTACCAGTTGAGATCAAACCAAATCTTTTTGGATGGTTTTTTTTTCAAAACTGCACCATGCATATAACAACATTGCACTATAAATGAAAAACAATTGCACCTTGCCTAATTTAGTCCAATAACTAAGCAGCTTTTTTCCGTGGGAAATTGTTTCGCTCATTGAATCGTTGGCATCACTTGCTCTCTTCGAAGTCTTTTTTGTTACTTGATCTGCACAATCAGAAGCATAGTTGTAGGCATCAGAGGCTCTCTCTTTCCCACTAGATATTGGTCCAGCCATTGTCTCTTTGGCATCTCCGGCCATATTTGAAGCCATACAATATTTTCTCTTCGCATTCTATGACGTTGCTCCTTGCACCCATCTTCGTTCGTGCCACAATACCTACAATCAATTCAAGAAACAATTGAAAAATGTCAAGGTTGATACAAACCACACTAAATATGCACAATCAAACTTAATTAGGATTATGTGAATAAAAGAAGACAAAAATAGGCAACTTAATTAGGACAAAATACCAAAATATCCATCCAAACTAATGTGGTTGGTTATAGTTGGGGTCTTGGTTTCATACTACGCAAATGTTGAAACCAAAACGTAAAGTTTCTCTCATATGCCCCCATCTCAAGATGTCTCATTCCAACCTTTCAGCATAATCACATGAAGGTGCAATAACTTCGAGTACTTTTGTGGAATATTCTAGTTACCTAGCATAACAATTTGATTGATAATCCTACAATAAAAAGGCCTCAAAATTTATTATTTTGTTTCTTAATTTTCTCAGGACGAGATTCTTCAGTTTTTGCACTTACTAGTTCCACCAGTCTCTTGCTAAACAAACGAATGAAGACAAATTTTTTATTTTGTTTCTTAATTTTCTAGCATATTCTATACTTGTCCTGCTATTAAAGAAAACCCAAGACTGAAGCACATTTTTTATCTACCAAGAGTATCGTTGTACATTGATGAATGCCAAACTAAAGGGCTTGCAAAAGAGTAGCAATTCCGCAAAATTTTTGCACACAATGACTAGTCCTTATGCAAGTTTTGTAACAAACATATGCCAACTCCCAAAATGGTTGACAAGATGACAACCAAAAAGCTAATCAAAGTTAATACAGCCAAAAAGAACACCTAAACTTGCAGCACCTGGACTTCATAGGTACATCACAAGCAGCAGCAAATGAGAGTACCACAAAGTGAATGGAATAGCAAATATAGCACCTGAACTCCTTAGCTTCATAGAAATAAGAAAACCACAAAGTAGAAACAGATGGAGATCAATAGAAGTAGCAGCAGCAATATCACAGACAGAGGAGCCTTCAATAACAGTTTGAACAGTCTTCAATGACTATTTGAATAACAATTCGACAATTTAAAAACAGGAATATAAGCGGCCACATCACAGCCAACAACAACAGAGATATTGATAGCATATAGTTTCTTTTTTGTGTCCACAAAGCAACCAGAATTTTAGTACGCAAGTGTGCACATTATTCGAATAAAAAAATACACATTCAAAATCCTTCCTGTAAGTGACCGAGAGTCACGACTCATTACGGGACAGATCGCTACGAGAATCCATTTTTGCGTCCGTTTTGAATCCCTTGGTTTTTATAGTATTTGGTGGAAAACCCTAGGAACAGATTGCTGAATCCAAACTCCAAATGGAATCAAGTATGAAATTTGAGAGTTTAATTATTCAACTTACGGAGTTGTGGTCGAGTCATACAAGCCATAGGGCTTCGAGATGACGAAACCTCAGTTGGACGGTGGTAGTGCTAGTGCTAGTGCTCGATTGGTGCCGGCGGTGCCTTTGAATCCCACGGTTCTTTGTGCTTTCCTCTAGTGTGCGTGTGTTTGGGCTTGATTGGGGGAGAGAACGAGAGGGAGAGAGTGTGCAAAGTTTCAGTTTGTGCATAGAGAGAGAGAGAGAGAGAGAGAGAGAGAGAGAGAGAGAGAGGGCTGAACGATTTGGGGAGGAAAGCGGGTTTGGCTTGATTTGGGGGAAAAAATATAGGGGAGGTTGTTCTCTTGCAGAGAAAGAGATGGATCTGAGAAATGGGTTGTGGGGAGGAGGATGACAGTGGAAGATGGAGTTGGGGGTATTTTCGGCAGTGCAAGGGAAACTTACCATGTATGTGTAATTTTTTTTCCTTGTCATGCTTTGGTCATTTGCCAAACCATGCCCATGTTTTTGGTATTATTTGCCCTAACCACCATGTTTTGGTCATTTCCCCAATTTTTTTTTTGTATTCTTGTCACCATTAAGATACCAGTTGACTCTTGACTTTTGCATCCACATCCATTCATTCAACCTACTCAACCTCCACATTTCTCCTCTGAGATCTCTTCTAGCACTTCTTTCATCATCAGAGATGATTCCCTGCTGAGCCTTCTGTAAACTCAGACAATATTATTGAGAGGTTAAAACTTAGGGTTCTCTTTCTCATTACGTTATATTTATACAAGAGTGGAAAAAAGGAAAAATGAAAAATACACTATGAGCCCTTATCTCCTAACCTATTTACATAAGCGAATTAAGATAGGGATGGCAACGGGTAGGGTATGGATCGGGGGACCCTATTTCATACCCGATCTCCGATTGGAGGATCTTTCACCATTCCCGCCCCCATCCCCATTGGGGATATTAGATGAAAAACCAAACCCACCTCCCAATGGAGATTGGGCTTTCCCCGAACATACCCATATCCAAACAAAAAAAAAAAATAAATAAGTGAACAATGAAATAAATTGATATTTATATTTTAAAAATATAATCTTAATTGATGTTTTTGAATATTAAGTAGTCTAGGATATGAAGTAATTGATAAGATTTGCTAATTAAAAAGGTAATTGTTTACATATGTAACTATACTCAAGATTTATACGTATGTTCCTATTTATATGTACATATATTATATGGTGTATGTAGTATGTATAACCGCGTATGGGGAGGGTATGGGGCGAGTATGGGGATTACAAAATCATACCCGCTCCATACCCGAGCGGGTTTTCTTCATATCCTACCATACCTGCTACTATTGGAGAAAATTCTGGGTTATCTCGGTCTCCATATGGGTGGGGGCGGGGCGGGTATCTATTGGATATGGGGAAGTTGCATGCCATCCCTAAATTAAGATACACAAATTATACGAACACCCATAGCTTAACACTCCCCCTCAAGTTGGTGCGAAGATATCAATCAGGCCCCACTTGAACATGATGGGGTGGAAACTCTTGCTGCCAAGTCCTTTTGTGAATATTTCAGCTAATTGGTTGTCAGATCTCACGAAAGGCATACATATCAAACCCTCACTCAGCTTTTCCTTGATGAAGTGCCTGTCAATCTCTATATGTTTCGTTCTGTCATGTTGCACAGGATTATGAGCGATGTTTATAGCAGCTTTATTGTCACAGTAGAGTTTCATAGGACCACTATTAGAGATTCCAATTAAGATCACGTAAAAAGGTTTGGAGTCAAAAAAGCTCACAAACACCATGAGCTATAGCTCTATACTTAGCTTTTGCGCTAGACCTGGCAACCACTGACTGCTTCTTACTTCGCCAAGTAACCAAATTTCCCCCAAGGAAAGTACAATAACCAGAAGTAGAGCGTCTATCATCCACAGAACCAGCCCAGTCAGCATCAGTAAATGCCTCGAACTGTAGATGACCATGATTAGAGAACAAAATTCCTTTACGTGGAGCAGATTTGAGATACCTCAAGATTCGATGTACTACCTCCATATGTGAAGCATGAGGATCATGCATAAACTGACTAACAACACCCACTACATAACTAACATCCAGTTGAGTGTGAGTTAAGTATATTAGTCGACCACAAGTCGCTGATATCTCTCTTTGTCAGTGCGCTCCCCCATATCTTCACTAAGGTGATGATTCACCTCAATAGGAGAATCTGCAGGTCTGCAACCCAACATACCTATTTTTTTCTAAGAGATCAAGTATATACTTCTGTTGGGAGATAAAAATACCTCTATCAGACCTTGCCACTTCCATCCTAAGAAAGTATCTAAGTGACCCCAAGTCCTTAATCTTGAATTCTTGAGCCAATCTAAACTTGAAATTAAGGATCTCATTTACATCATTGCCTGTCATTATTATATCATCAAAATAAACAATAAGGACAGTAATCTTACCAACACCTCGATGAACATAGTATGATTTGCATGGCTTTATTGGTATCCAAACCTTAACATAGCCTTCGAAAACCTACCAAACCAAGCTCTAGGTGACTGTTTCAACCCATAAAGAGCCTATTTTAACCTACACACCTTTCCCTCAGTTTGAGATGAAGAAAAACCTGGCGGGATAGCCATGTACACCTCCTCCTCTAACTCACCATGAAAAAATGCATTCTTCACATCAAACTGGTGAAGAGGCCAATTCAAATTGGCTGCACAAGAAAGTAGAGCTCACACAGAGTTCATCTTCGCTACGGGAGCAAACGTCTCCACGTAGTCAATACCATAGGTTTGAGTGAAACCCTTGGCAACAAGCCTTGCCTTGTATCGCTCAACTGTATCATCTGCATTATGTTTAACAGTGAAAACCCATTTGCATCCCACTGGTATCTTCCCTCCTGGAAGAGATACTAGCTCCCAAGTGACATTCTTTTTTCAAAGCCGTCATCTCCTCTACCACAGCTTATTTCCACTTAGGTATTATGAGTGAATCCTGCCAATTTTGTGGAATAGATGTAGAAGCAAGAGACGAAACGAAGGCATAGTATGAAGGAGATAAACGATCATAAGAGACAAGCTAGGAGATGGGATGCTGAGTACATGATCTAACACCTTTCCGAAGAGCAATAGGAAGATCATTAGAAGGTTTAATGGGAGAAGAGCCATTACCAGATGAGTCAGTTGAGGAGTTCAGAACTGGAGCAAGCGATTGTGATTGACAAGTTGGTGTTACACAAGGTCTTTAAGTTAGACCCTTGCAGTCGCTGTATACCTTCTCCCTCATCACCACCAATGTCATGTGTAACTCGTTCGACAGATATTGGTTCCTCTCCAGACTTTTCATTCTCCCCCTTACAATGATTATTATAAAACAGTGTCTCCCCCTCACCATAAAACATCTCTTCCTCCTGCCTATGCTCCCCCTGAAGAGATGGAGTAGAGGGAGAGAAAAAAGACTCTATTCCTAAAAAGAGACATCCATAGAGACAAAAAAAATTCCTAGCATGAGGATCATAACATTTATAGCCCTCCTGGGTAGGAGAGTACCCAATAAAAACACATTTATGGACTTTAGGACCTAACTTGCCACCAAAAGAATGAGGAGCATGAACAAAATGCACACAACCAAAAACACGTGGGGGGAAGAGTTGTGGCACAAAAAATGCTAGGAAGACACTCAAGGCGAGTTTTAAAATTAAGAACATTGGATGACATCCGATTAATAAGATAAGTTGCAGTCAAAATGGTTTCTCCCCACAAATATTTAGGAACATTCATGGTGAATAATAGAGAGCGAGCTACCTCAGCTAGATGACGATTTTTGCGCTTAGCAACTCCATTTTGTTGTGGAGTGTCAACACAAGTCGTCTGAAAAAGAAAACCATTTTCATCCAAAAAAGCCCAAAAACTTTTATCTATATACTCAGTACCATTGTCACTACGGAGAATTTTATATGCATATCAAATTGAGTGCTTATCATCGCATGAAAAGATTTAAAACAAGAAAAGACTTCACTTTTTGATTTAAATAAATACACCCAAGTGACACGAGAATAGCAGTCAATAAAAGTGACAAACCACCTATACCTTTTAAAGAAGTAACAAGTGAAGGACCCCACACATCAGAATGGATAGCCATAAACGAAGAGTCACTCCTTTTATTAATAGGAGCATAAAAGGAACATTTATGTTTACCAAGCTCACACGTTTCACAAAAAAAATTGACTCCGAGAACAATGAAATAGCAATAAAAGAGTTAAAACATTCTCCATAAGTCTCAAAAGTCTGTAGCATATATAATATATTCAAAAAGCTTCTAAACATAAGCGCAAAAGTCTAAATATTTGTTGATAAATTTTTTTTTTTGGTACAATTGACCCCAACAAATTTTCAATATGGAGAAATCAATCGCATGTCACAAACCATGAGCTCTATCGAAGAATATTATTTTGAATAAAAGTCATCAAGGCAAATCAACTTTTTCTTTGAATTGCTAGAAAAATGAATTGGATTCCAATATCATGTCACATAAAAGCAGCAATTCACTATTTGCCTCGGTGAAATGAGTATTTAATTCTTGAAGGCCCATTGATTTGGTTGGAGACCATGACAACATGGGAAAAATTCAAAAAACCCCCTATACTTTGATGTCAATGTCTCATCAGCCCCCAAACTTTCAAAATTATCAATTGCACTCCTGAATTATTATTCCGTTATCAATTACACTACTACCATCTCAATCCGTTACTTTGCTAACGGAAAATGCTGAGGTGGACCCTAACGGAGGGATACTTTGACAACAATGTCTCATCGCCCCCCAAACTTTCAAAAATTATTACTTGAAGTACGGTGTTGGATCCAATGGGCTAAGCCCTGAGAAAATAATTGGCATTTGGTAATGGTTATTATTATTATTATGGTTCCCACATAATTTGATTGAGACTCCAATTTATTGTTGTTTGTCGTTCTGGAATTCTTGGACAGGCTGATTGGTTCAACGCATGTTTTGGTGAATCGATTATTGTTCTTGTTATTCACTAATCAGATATTCATCTCTTTCATATTACTTGTTAAGACACCGACCCTTGGTTATTTGAAACCGTTTCTTTGGAGCTCTCACTATCGTTCTTTGATATGTATGCCATGTTGTATCCTAAACCCATAGCATGCTTAACTACTCACTGAGCTGTGAGCTGACTGATTTATTCCACATTATTTTTCAGGTTAATTCTTGGAGCATCATAGTGGACTCTGAGACAGTGTCGGGACCCATCGTTTGGACCTCTAGGGCTTTTGTATTATTATTTTCTTTTAGTCATGTCATCAGCTTCCGCACTTTTGTTTAATTAAAATTTTTGTTAATAAATTTAGTGTATGGAGAATTTGTGATATTGCTCTCTTGCTACAAAAATGTTGAGTTTTACTTGCACCTTAAATTTTATAATTCAGGATTCAGTTTTATTATTTTGAGTTGTGATAAAAAAATATTTATTATTTTGTTTAGGCTTCGTGTTCCAAGAATTATCTCCTGGTTCACGGCCGGTCATGCTCCCGAATTTGGGGCGTGACAAAGGTGGTATCAGAGCCCCGCCCTGGTCCAAGTGGTGGGTAGGATGCGCTCTGCCACCACGGACACTAGGGGAGGTTGCTGGGACTATGCAACGAGGACGTTACATCTCTAAGGGGGGAAGATTGTAATACCCCAGGTTTGGGAATAGATGGTGTTTAGTCCCACATTGGTTGTTTACATGAGTGGTCTTAGGTATATAACAAACCTTGTGGGCTAGTACTAGTACCTTGGGCTTAAGCATTTTGGGCCATGTGGTGTGGCTTGTGGACCAAATCAGGGTACTGGGCCAGTGGTCTACGTGGGGCGTTACAGAACTCCTGAACTATTGTTTTGTTATCAATTACACTCCTACAGTCTCAATCTGTTACTACTGTGGGGCAGGTTCAGACACATTGAGTACACCCTATACATGTATCATAAATTTTTATTGAATGTGACATTGGGTCTATACATTTTTTAATGTGATAAATTTTCGATCTAGTAAAATTAATAAATGAATCATATTTAGTTACTAGACGAATCAATGTGTTACGAGAATTTTTTTGAATCAATCTATTTTAGGATTGACTTAGAAGAGAAGGCCAAGATACTTTGATTTTTTATGTTTTTGTAAAAATCATCATATCTTACGCGACAAATAGACTAATTGGAATTAATTGAGGAATATTAGAATATATATAAATGCTATTTATTCAACAAATTTGATTGGTTAATATGAGTTGATTTTCTGTTACGACAAATTGAGGAAACAATAGCCAGTACAATAGCCGCTTCAGCGGCTGCAATTGCTAAAACAAAAATTGAGAAAATAGCTCCTTTTAATTGACAATTCAAGACAGGGGAAAACCTTTATATTTCATAGGAAATTTTATTTTTCCTATATAATACTAGTCCTTTTTTTCCCCTGCGACCACTCCTACTGGCCCGTCCCCAGCTGCATCCCTGCGGATGGGTTGTAGTTAAGGAAGAACGGACAACATAATAATGTTTTGGGAAATGCATTGTTACTTGGAAAGTGATACCAATGTGCCACACATTAGACAAGTCTCTTTCGAAAAATTACTGTAAACATACCCTCTAACATTTTATTCCTCTATTGTGTCCACCTCAGCATCCACCGTTAGCAAATTAGTAACAGATTGAGATGGTAGAAGTGTAATTGATAACGAAACAATAGTTCAGGAGTTCAATTGATAGTTTTTGAAAGTTTAGCGGGGCAATGAGACATTTCTGTCAAAGCATCCCTCCGTTAGTGTCCACCTCAGCGTTTCCCGTTAGCAAAGTAACAAATTGAGACAGTAGGAGTGTAATTGATAACAGAATAATAGTTCAGGAGTGCAATTGATAATTTTGAAAGTTTGGGGGGTGATGAGACATTGACATCAAAGTAT
Organism: Vaccinium darrowii; assembly: GCA_020921065.1. Lineage (NCBI taxonomy): Eukaryota > Viridiplantae > Streptophyta > Magnoliopsida > Ericales > Ericaceae > Vaccinium > Vaccinium darrowii. The sequence continues at coordinate 21,115,713 of CM037155.1, forward strand.
AGGGGTTTTTTTGAATTTTTCCTTGACAACATTGGCCAACAAGATGCCCAATATCCAAAATTTCCCGTTAAAATGTTTTGAGAAGGTGTTAAAAAAAGGGAAATGCTATAATATACATCTCTTAATGGTGTGTACCTATTTGCTTCTTTTACTTCTTTTCAATGGAAAATAATTGTGTGCAAGCGTACCAGAGAGAGTTTTCAATCTCCTCCCTCAGATTAACTTTGGAAAATCAAATTTAATCAGGCGATTGTGTTTTAATGGTTCAATTACCTCAATTAAGAGGATTTTCTTTCAAATTGAAGAAATACAAACCAATATACTTAGAAAATCAAAGAACGATAGAGAAACAAGATACTTTGATTGATAAATGAAATATAGACTTACTTCGAAATTGTCTTCAACTTTAAACAAACGGAAACAAGAACTTCGATCAATTGATTATTACAAGAACAATCGAGATCTACTTCCTAAACTACTACCTAATCTACTTTGAACTGAGTTCAAAATCCTAATTCTACTTGCCAATGAGCAAACCAAGCATCATTTGTTTGATAGCTGTTTGTTGAAGATTTGTCTGGGGACTTTTTACTCTTCGATTTCTTCTATTTATAGATGCTGCTTGCAATTTGAATTTCTCGCTCAAAGAATTTGGGCTTGGCTTGCTTCGTACTCCATCTTTCCACTTCAAATTGGCAGTTTCTTCCCTCCAATAGATCTGAACTTGAATTTCTTTAATCTTCCTTCAGAAGCTTTAATTTGAATCTGCACGGTTGCTTAACCAACTCAAATGATTAAGTGTTAAGGAAATAACTGCCTTGCACGATATGCTCCACGCGTCTTAACTGTCAATTACCTCGTTTCACAAGTTTACACTTGGAGTTTATGCATTTAGTAGTTGAAATCAGGGCTTCAAAGTCAATTTATTATATTAGTTTTGACTTGTAACTGCCGATAACTGATTTTCAAACTGAGAACTAATTCGACATCGTATTAATTTATCCTTACTTCAATAATCCAGTGCATCCTCATTGACACATATTTGCCAATGTTTGGCATTCTTAATTGCGTGTCAATTAATTATTAGATTTGTTAATTTTATATGTAAACATACCCCCCACATTAACATTGTTATTCAAGGAATTTGAATACGTGTTAATGTGCCTTTGTCGCTTCGAATTCTCGTAAACTCCCAGTGTGGAAGTTAGTGGCGGTTCTTGTCACTTCCAATGAGGAAATCACGATCAAGTCTTACATTCCCTATGAGGGATTTATGGATAATGGAAAGTTATTCCACACGTTCTCCACTTACAAGAATTTGAATCGTTTCAAACTCAAAATTTCCTATATAAAAGAACTCGATTACTGGTAAAAATCAATCACCAGTTCTCGTTCCAAACTTTACTTTTATTTCTTCAAACTAAATCAACAATGGTTGATATTACCAATACCCAAAACGCTTTTGAAATCCTAGACCTTAATGGTCATGCCCACATTGGAAAAGGACGAAGATAAAATGTGGTATTTTCTAAAAGGGCTTCGATCGGATATCCATGGACGGGTTTCTTTACTTGATGTCAAGACATTAGCTGAACTTGTGACGAAGGCCCTAACAGTAGAGAATGCTATAAAAGAGGAAAATATGAGCAAGGAGCATCAATTTAAGAGAACTAGGGAATGGTGGCAAACAGGGCAAAACAATGAGGGCGGTAACTCAATAAAAGGACATTCAATGAGGGACATCAAGGCCAGCGGTTGTGTGATCGTTGTGGGAAATCTCATTATGGTGATTCTTGTGATGGCACGCCAAAGTTATGTTATAGTTGTGGTCAGCCAGGACATATAGCTTCTCGTGCAAGGGAAAAGGAAAAGATGTTAATTCGTCTCCGGGAAAAGGTGTTATCTCTTTTTATCATATCTACTAGGCATAACGTGATTTAATTTACTAGTGGGTTATGTTAGGTTTTAGTGTGACTACTTTTCTAAATTTTGAGGACGAAATTTCTTTTAAGAGGGGAATGATGTGACATCCCGACTTTTTCTGTTTAATATATATATATATATATATAATATTTTTGATATAGATAATATACTCTTCAACTTTACGTTTTTAAACTTCTTTTAAATGGAAAAAAAATAATGGTTATTGTGTACTACATTTATTTTGGAATTTTTTTTTTCTAAACTGGAATAACTTACTTTTTATTTTTACCCATGTAATGTTGAGCTACTTTGAATGTGTAGATGTACATGTGAGAATATGCTGTACTTATTGGGCCGCTTATTTTTAGTATTGGGCCTCCTATTTTTGGTATGGGTTAGAGTTGTAATCTAAAATACTAAGTTGGGCTTAAATTAGGGATTTTGAATCAATATAGATATATATTGTTTTTAATAAAAATAGAGGGGTGGATTAATTTTCTGCACAAGTAGGCAGTGTTAGGGTTTTAATAGAAGTATTGGTGACTGCCGCATAGAGAGAGAACCGTGAGGGTACAACCGTGGAGTTTGGTGACAGTTTTCAATTGATTTCATTGGGTTAGCATATTTTCTAATCTTAAACATTATTTTCCTGCTATATTGATCTCTAGCTAGTAGTTTTTGCATAGAGGAATTGTGGGTTCTTGTCTGGTTCATGTGTCGAGAAAGAGGGGCCGACATGTGCAGTACTGCTGTGTGTGCTTGTTTATAAAAATTTCCTTTGCATGTATAGTGATTGTAGGGTGCATGTATAGAAGAAATAGGATACTCAGATTATTATAATCAAGTTCATGGTGTATTAACATGAGGATGTCCATGGGGTATAGTTAGCGCTAATTAGGTTCATAGTCTGCCATTATTTTTGATTTAGTATATGTATTCTTTTTATCTCAGACTAGCGCCAAGTATTTGAGCATTGCATTGTGGGATCTATCATTTCGATCGGGGTGAGTAGTTAAGCATGTGATCCCTTCTTTTGGAATCCTTTTGAGCCTATCGATTCTTGACAATCCTTTATTTTGTTCTGATTCTATGAACATTAATCTTGCTCGTTGAACTCAACTTATTTGACGATTGATGTACCCTTTGGCATACAAGGTTTATTGGTTATATTTCTGATTGATTGATTGCTTTTATTTTGCTTACTGTCTAATCATTGAATTCGTTATATTACTGAGATTCTGCAACGGCACCGGGATTATCTCTGCGGGTCACTCCCGTTTGCCGTTGTTCATATGATTTGTGGAAGTCCAAGGAAAAGACCCGGGCGCCATCCTGTGGTGACTTTGGCCACTAGGGAAAAGGCTTGTAAAATACCCTGTGACTCTAGTGCTCAACGGATAGGGAAAAGACTTGTGAAATACCATGTGACCTTATTCCGGATCGGCTTAGGGAAAAGACTCAGGCGCCATCCTGAGGTGACTTTTAGTACGGTGTTGGATCCAACAGGCAAAGCCCTGAGAAAATATTTGGCATTTGGCAATGGTTATTATTATTATGGTTCCCACGTAATTTGGTCGAAACTCCTATTAGTCCTTCACTCTTTTCTGAGCCAGCTTCCTCTTCTTCGAATGTGGATGAAAAACAGTTGTGCTGCCTTTGGGTTCAATCAAGATCTCCGTGATTATGAAATTGTTCATGATCAAATCATCAGGCTTTACAATAAAATGGATAACCTGACGGGAGAATCTTTTGGAATACCCATTGGTGCTTCTAAAAGGCTTCGAAAGAAGTTCAAAAGACGCATGAAGAGGAATGCTTTTAAATTGGCCAAGTTTCAAGTCAAGGCAAAAAGTTTGGTTTTGAAAATCAGGCCACTGATTGAGAAAAAACTCAGACTGGATGAAGAAAACAAGGTTAGAATAATGGAGAGGGAATTTTTCAGTTTCACTTCGGTAAAGGTTTCATGCCTTAGTGACTTGGAGCTTTCCTCATTATTTCCAAGTCATTCCAACTCCAACAGTTACTCAACCACCAATAGATGTTTAGTTTTTCTTCTTAATTGTAATAGGGCTTCCTCGTAGTATGTAATCCTTTTTTTTTATTTTATGTTAATGGAATTCTAGTTCTTTCTATGGTTTCTATAATGCTCTTCGAAACACCTTTAAATGCTTTAAACCAATTCAAACTTAAAGTAAACAGAACATAACAAGATGTTCTTCATAAATGTTAAACCAATAGAATGGTTTGAAATATATAATAATTCTAAAATTAAACCCAAACAATATTTGAGGTTTAAAGTCAAACTTGGGCCAAAATAAAACATAGGCCCAATTACCCTTTATCCAACATTTGACCCGAACTGACATACCATTTCATCGCAACGTATAAATTTAGGGCTTAGAGCGTTTCCATTGTCACTTTTGCTTTCAAATCCTCAAACACTCATACTCCTTCCTCCACTCTCAAACCTCTGTAATCCTGGATTCTGAAACACCAATCTGTTCTTCAACTTTTGCACTTAGGACATTAGTAGGAAAGGTAACTGCTGAAGCCAATGGTAATAAAGGCCCTTTACAGAATCACGTGTTTGTTAGAAATCCTAATAAGCCTAATACCCAAATTCTAGGGCCTACATTCTTTGATCTTCCCCTCAATTTCACACCATGTTATCCTATTCTAGAGGGAAGTGACCTTGTTAAGGATAGGCATCTCGACTTCAAGGATTGGGATACAAAAAATTTCGTTTGTTGGCCCAACTACGACAAGGATTGGGTTAAATGGACCATTTGTGTAATGGAGTACAAGAAGAATGAACTGATACAAACTGGGCTTTCCTATGTCATCTCCTTGCTTCAGAATGGTATACAACAAAATCCTAATCTTATTCTTGCCGCTTTGGCATTCTTGGATCCATCATTCAATTGTTTTTTATTTAATTGTTGAATGATGGCTCCTACAGTCTTGGATGTTTCTTTCCTTACTGGAATCCCTCCATTTGGAACCGATTTTGACATATCTACATCCATTAATATACCATTTTTGCATGACATGAATGTCTCTGGTACTGGTGCTTCATATGGAAACTTCTTACGTACTGAGAGAAAATTTGGGGACGAATTATCTGATAGAGAGTTCTTCTCGTACATCTGGTACACTTTGTGCAAAATGATTTTCTGTCACGGTGGCAAGAAAATGATGTTTGAATTTGCACCCCTAGCTGATACTCTTTTCAAAGGAGACGTTATTGATCTAGCCTCATTCTTCTTAGGCTATGTTTACAAAGTGGGTTCTGACAATCATGTCAAACCACTCACATTCAATTTAGGAGGCCCTCTTTGGTTTTTACAGCTCTGGCTTCTAGCCTATTTCCAAGATCATAAAGTTGCTGTTAAAGAACCCATCAATGTCTATGGGGATAAGTTCACTGTCTTGGCTTCAGATCCCTTTACACTGACTGGATATTTAAGATATTTTCATACCTTAAGAGAGGATAAGGAAGAAAAAGAACTTATTCCATTCAAGGATTGGAATATTGGGGCTGGATGGTTAAAAAGAATAATGGAACGCAGGGATCTTAACACTCACTGTGATGCTTGGGGTAGTATTCTTCTTCCAAGGGAAATTTTTGTGGGAGTTTTCATTAGAGGTTGCAAGCAATCTCATGCTAAGACTTATTGCCCTGCCCCATTTGCTAGACAATTTGGGATGGTACAAGGCATTCCCTGTCCATATCTTGGAGAAGTTAACATTCCTCTTTATAAAAGAGAGAGAGTTGATAGAAGCCAAATTTTCCGTATCAATATTGAATTCAAAAGATTAAGGGCAGAATTTGAGCAATATTATTTCACGTTTGAGAGTCCAATTTTCACTAGGTACTCACAATGGTGGCACAATACTACGGGTTTGTACAACTAAAGTGAACTTGTCAGGACTTTTGCTAAGCTTATTGGGCTTACCACTAAGGGTGAAGTCCAAACAAGTTCTCTCTTAATATTAGATGATGGCTTTGGAGGTGATGCAACCAGTATATCTCCTACAGAGCAACTAGGAGAATCATCAAAAGTTGTAAGCAAGAGAAAAGGAAAGGGAAAACTTATGTCTCCATCTTCTGCCTTGATTCCAGTTGTTTTGAATGTTAAACCCCTTCAAGCTATCCAAGCTGAGTCTCAGATGGTGACTAGATCTCAGAAGCAAAGGGCTACTCCTCCTTATCCATTAGGTAATCATATATTTCTTATGAATTTATTTTCAAAGCACTTCTATTTCTAATCTATGATTTGAAATGCAGAACCTATTCCTAAGAAAAGAACAAGACAAGAGAGAGAACCTGCCCAAGCTTCCGTTTCTCCAAGTTTGAAGCCAGGTAACTCTTTAATCCTTTAGTCTCTAAATCCTTTATACGATATATTCTCACCTTCTCTTTTTTTATAGTTGGGAAAAGAAAAGGTACCACAGGACAAGAACAAGAGCCTAGACATGAAGAGGCTAAATTTGCTAAAGTCTATGAGGCTTCCAAAAAGAGAAGGAAAATATCAATTGAAGAACCAGAAGAGGAAGAGACAAAAGATGTTCTCACAGGCCAATTTGTGAAAGGTAAACCTTATGACTTCTTTGTGTGGTTGATGTATTCCTTTTGGCCTTCAAATTCAATTTCACATCTACTTAATCTTGGTTCTTATATTCCTCAGACAAAAAGGCAAAAATCAAGCATGCCGAGGCTTCAAAAACTACTTCAGAGCCAACTAAACATGCACCTGTTGAGACTCAAGAGCAAGTTGATCCTTCCATTCCTGAAGCAACTACAATTTCAAAGTCTCATGCAAGTGCTAAACAGGGAGTTGGCTCTTTCTCAGTTGAAAAAATTGTTGAGAAAGCTGAAGTACTCAAATCTCAACCAGAGGTCATTTTGCAAGGTATGTCTCCTCTATTATTAGTACTGTAGTAAGGGCATTAGTTTCAGAGAGTTTTCGAAGGGGTCCCACTGAAGCACCAATACCAACTACCACAGGTCCTACTGTAGAAGCTTCCTCTTTTGTGGGTGATATAGATTTGAATAAAGAAATGCTGCCAAGTGATTCTGTTGCAAAGGATACTCAGCAGCTTGAATTGGTGACTGAGAAGCATATTCCTGAGGATTCTCAAAAGAGTTATATAAGTGCAGTTGTTGACATTGGTATTTCAGTGCATGTTACTCCTGAGTTTCCTTCTCCTACAGATGCTTCAAATCTATTCCCTGAGATTGTATCATCAGTTCCTTCTACTAAAACTGCTAATCAAGCTGAAGTGGCCATTAGAAAGGTAACTCTTGAACAATCACAAGGTGATGACACTCGAGAGGAACAAGTTCTTTTAGAACAAATCCATCCAATTGAGGTATTGTATTTCATTATTATTTAGGCTTGTGGCTATCGTATTTCATTAAAGAATCAAGGCCTGATGACTTGTATATTCCTCTTAACAGGAAGCCAGGGCTCCTATTAGTGTTGTTGTTGGTAATCTTTCCCCATTGGAGTAGTTCAAATTAAGAGTGAGAGACTTTTGTCAAAGAATCACAAATCCAAAGGCTCCCATTCTCTTTCAATTCCTGAGTCTCCTATTACTCAAATTAAGGCTTGATGCTTTCCATCCTCCTCCGACACAATTGTACCCACTTTTACTGAAGAAGAAGTTCAGGAATTGAGGGAAACTCTCCAACAATTCTCAGAGTTGGATTTCAAAGTGTTAGCTGAAAGAGATCTCAAGACATGTCTTCTAACTTTCTGTTAGGCTCCTTGGGCATTGAAACCTGCTTCTCAAGTGCTGCACAAGCAACTTTTAGACAAAGCTTCAAACTTTCAGATCAAAGCCCATCAGCTTTGTGATATCCCAGAGAGACATCTTCAAAGGCAAAGCTTGAAAGTAGCATTGTCAAATGTAGAGGTTGAGGCTCAAACTGTTACTTCTTCTTATGAAGCTGAAGCTATCAAGCTGCACATGTTGAAAGAAGAAGAAGCACGTTTGTTGGAGACTTTGGCTGCAATCAGGGGTGAGATTGATCAAACTACTACTAAAATGCACACTCTTGTAGACAAGGCTGCTTCAACAGTAGAGACTGTGAAAGACCTTGATGATTAATTGCGTCAAACAATTAATCCAGAGGAAGTTTATGAGTTTGTCTATAACAAAGGTGCTCAAGTGTTGAGTGACCTAAAAGATACAATTGTACAGTTTTTAAAATGATGAAATGAAATGTTTTGCTATTTCAATTTTACAGTCATCTGAACTGCTTGAAATGTTGATCTCATTACTTGAATTCTGAGCTTTAGCCATTAAAATTGCTTGATTCTATGATTTACCTTGAACAACACAAGCAAATAAAAGACAAACTCCCTTTTAGTTTCATCTTTTGCTAAAGGACTACCAAATAGTTGGGACATAGGCATTTAGATATCTTCCATTAATTTTTCTTCTATGGACATAACCATTTAAATCTCTCAAGTGATAGGCTCCTCTTTTAAGCACTTTATGTACTTGAAAGGGTCCTTCCCAATTTGCAGCCCATTTTTCCAGTCCTTGCTTTCTTTGTTTGATAGGCAGCACTACTTTCTATACTAAATCGTCTATATCAAAGCTTCAAACAACTACTTTCTTATTATAACTCCTAGCTACTCTTGATTTTTTTATAGCAAAATTTGATTTAAAGCTTTAATCCTTTCTTCATCTATCTCTTCAAGCTCCATATACATTGCTTGCTGATATGCTCCAATGTCTAAATTATTTTGAGAAACAACTCTTTGTGATCACACTATAATTTCCATTGGTAAAACAACATCATGCCCATAAGTTAGAGCAAAAGGAGTAGTTCCTGTGCTAGTCCTTTTTGTGGTTCGATATGCCCATACTACATTTAAAAGCATACTTGGCCATTCTTCTGGATTTCTATCAATCATTCTCTGAATACCTCTTTTGATAATTTTATTGGCTGACTCTGCTAGTCCATTTGATTGAGCATAATAAGGAGTAGAATTGATTAATGAAACTTCATGAGTTGCTGTAAAATGCTTCACTGCTCTTCCTTAAAAAATGGATCCATTATCTATTGTTATAGTTTCAGGAGATCCAAATCTGCAAATAATGCCTTTGATAAATTCAATAGCTTGTTCTTGAGATACACTTTCAAAAGCTTGAGCCTCAACCCATTTAGTAAAGTAATCAGTGGCAACTAAAATAAATTTATCTCCACTCTTAGAAGTAGGATAAATCATGCCAATCATATCCATTGCCCAACGTCTGAATGGCCAAGGCTTAACTACATATTGTAATTCGTAACAGGTAACCACTTGAGAGGTACTGTCCTTTGACATGCTTGGCATCCCTTTGCATAATCAATACAATCCTTTAGGATAGAAGGCCAATAGTATTCATACCTTCGAATCAACCGTCTCATCTTGATTCCTGCTTGATGAGTTCTGCAAATACCTTCATGAACTTCTGCCATAACTTTAAAGGCATCAACCTTATTCAAGCACTTAAGCAAAAGGCCATCTGCTCCTCTTTTGAACAGCTCTCCGTTATGCATAATGTAATTAATAGATCTTAGCCTTGCTGCTCTATCTGTTTTGGCATCAGGTTTTGTCAAATAATCAATCAATGGCCATCTCCAATCATTGTGACTAGAAGAAGTGGTGACTTCACACACTTCAAAGTCAGTATTTCTATCTTTAAGCAGAGGTAATGACTTTCTTAAAGTCAATTGACAAAATTCTCTACTCTTATCAATGATAAACTTAAATCCTGATGCTCTTTGAGCCACTACATCTGCTTCTCCATTAAAGAATCTTGGAACATAAGTAAATGTAATCATGTGGAATTGTTCAATCAAAAGCTTTACATATTGATGGTAAGGCTTTAAACCAATACTATGACAACTGAAATCTCCATTTACTTGATTTATGACTAATTGAGAGTCTCGAAAGACTTCAACTATATCTACTTTTAGAGTTAGCAGAAGTTCCAAACCCATAATTAAAGCTTCATATTATGCTTGATTGTTTGTACATTCTCCTTCATTTATTTGAAAACCAAATTTAGTTTTCAAACCTTGAGGAGATTTCAAAACAATTCCAATTCCAGCCATTTGAGATGTTTTCAAACCATCGAACCACATTTTCTATGGCTTAATTGTTATTGTATCAATCTCTGCTATTTCGGGAGTTTCAACTCTATTTGGATGATCTGCCAAAAAATTAGCTAAGACTTATCCTTTTACTGACTTTTGGGGAACATACACAAGGTTAAATTCTATTAAAGAAACAATCCATTTTTCAATTCTGCCACTAAGTACAAGTTGAGATAATAGATACTTCATAACATCAGTCTGGGAGATTACATAAGTTACTCTAGATATCATATAGTACCTAAGTTTCTTTGAAGCAAAGAACAAAGTTAAACGTAACTTTTCTACTACAAGAATACCTACTTTCACAGCCATTTAAAAACCTACTTAGATAATAGATAACTTGCTCCTTGACTTCATCATTGTCTTGAGCTAACAAAACTCCTATTGAGTCATAATTTGCTGCTAAGTACAACTTAACAGGCTTTCCTTTCTCAGATGGAACTAGAACTGAAGGATTGACCAAGTACTCCTTGATGGCCTTGAAAACATCATCATGCTTCTTTGTCCATTCGAATTCCTCTCCATCCTTCAATTTCAACAAAGAAGAAAAGATTTTAGTTTTCCCTGCAGTAATTCTTTCTTCTTCGAAGAAAATTCAATTGACCAAGAAATTTTTGTAATTCTTTCTTGTTCGAAGGAGGTTTAGCCTCAATGATAGCCTTAGCTTTATTTTTATCAACTTGAATACCTTTGTTATGGACTAAATATCCCAAAAAAATTCCTGCCATGACACCAAAAGCACACTTTGCAGGATTCAGTTTCAGTTGATAATGCTTCATCTTTGAAAAGGTTGATGTCAAATGTTCTATATGATCATCCATTGATTCTGATTTGACAATGATATCATCACTATAACATTCCAAAAAACCCGCAATTATTTCATGAAAAATAGTGTTCATGGCTCTTTGATAAGTAGCACCTGCATTTTTTAGCCCAAAAGACATTTTGACCCACTCAAATGTCCCAAGATTACTAGGGGCTCTAAATGCAGTCATATGAACATCTTCTTAAGGTATACAAATTTGATTATACCCAGAATATCCATCCATAATAGACATAATTTTATGACCAGTAGAACTATCCATAGGCATGTCTACAATAGGCTTTGGGTATTCATCTTTAGGAGTTGTAGTATTCAGGTTTCTAAAATCAATGCAGACTCTAATCTTCCCATTATTTTTAACAATAGGAACAATATTTGATAGCCATTCTACATGTCTTGCTGTTCGAATGAAACCAACATTTAAAAGATTTTGAATTTCTTTCTTAACCAATACTATGGTTTCAGGAGACATTTTTCTTGGAAGTTGTTTAAAAGGTTGGCAATTAGGTTTGATAGGTAATCTATGCTCTACCAAATCCCTACTCAAACCTGTTAATTCTTTATAACTCCAAACAAAGTATTCCTTATTCTCCTTAAGCACTGCAATCAACTTAGCCTTTGAATTGGCATCAAGCTCTTTATTGATGTGCACAATGTTTGGAACAATTCCATCTCCCAACTCCACTTCTTCTAAAGGATCTTGGGAATCCACATAGCTTACAAGGGCCGCTTCAAACACACTTGGCTCCAACCCCCAGTAAGAATTCTCAGCCAATGATTCTTTCCAATCATTTGTTTCTTGTAACTTCTGCTCTATCTCCAGAGCCATAAATTTAACTAAGGCCAAAGAGTTGGCCTCTTCAAGTCTTGCCTTGGATTTACATCCAAGCAGCTTCAGCTTCATCTAGTGGGTTGTCTGATTCATAATCTACTGCTTGTTTAATCCTTGACTTTATTTCTACCAATTCTCCAATTTTCAACACGCTGGATGGAGTGGTGGCAGGTTGTGCTATTTCACTTAAAGGGATGATTTCAGATTTATACATTTCAGCCTTTACACAATTTGGTGAAGTACTAAATGGACAAGGATCTGCCTTCACCTCTTCAATCCCAATTTCCTTTCCATTTTCATACTTCACAATCATGAAAGTTTGATGCATAGAAGAAGGAATACAACCATTGACATGAATCCAATCCCTTCCAAGTGAAGCATTATACTTACTTGTGAAAGTATCTACAACAAAAAATGTCATATCAGTTTCTACTTGGCCTACTTTTAGGCGTATGGAAACAATTCCCTTAGGGCTCTTACTTTCACTAGTAAATCCCGCAATAGAAGCGCTAGTTGGAATCAATCGAACCTTTTCTTTTCCCAATTTTTTCAAAGTCCTGCAAGGTAAAATGTTTACTGCTGCACCGTTATCAACCAGGACTCTATTGAACATGATTCCATCAAATGAAGCTGAGATGTATAATGGCTTCAAATGATGCCTCATATTACTTGAAGTTGGTTTGAAAGGATAAGAAATGTCAGCACAATTCAAATCAACAATTAAAGGATACTTAGAGTCTGAATCTGGAACAAATGTTGCTTTTGTGTGGGGATAAAATCCACGCAAGTCTGGATCATGTGCTTCCTTGTGCAACCCTAAATCTGCAAGACAGAAAGGGGGTTAGAGCACCTTTGCCTCTCGTCGGCAAAGACCCTCCGATGCCTAAGTTAGTATCTCGTACTCACAAAATACAATGCATATGAAAAAAGGGGTTCACAGCATACCTTTCTCCATGGGTATAATCTTGTATTTATAGGTGTGGATAGATTGTTGATTTTGGCATCTCATGCCTTAGTTTCCTATTAGCATTAGGAATCCTTTTCTTAATAGGACTTTCCTATTATGAGACCGTTTCCATATCCCGCTAGATCTCGTCTAGCAGTAGTCCTTCTTTCTATATAGGACTCTTTCCTATATGGGGCTTATTCCCAATCACGTTAGGAATGCTCATATTAATCCCTCATCTGACGGGATTGCTCCTTATATCGCAAGGAACCGCCGTAGATTATTCTGGAATGTCTCACCGCCCTATACGTGGTGGTGCCGTGCTTCCACGTAGCTCGGAATAACCCGTACATAGCTCAGCTCATCTCGCCGAGCTGAATTATGTATTCTAGAATGCTGTTTAAGCTATACACATAGCCTACCTAGCTCGGCTATATCAGGGGCATCCCGTTATGTCTCACGCCGAGCTAGTGCATCCTGACTTATTAGTTCACTCTCATTAATCTGGCCTTATTCATGGCCAAAACCAGCTCGGCACAGGGCTTTAAGGACTCCCTATGTGGTGCCGAGTTATTCACCCTCTTGTGGTGATTAGTTAGGGCACGTGCTCTACCCTTTCCCAAGGGCAATTAGGTTTTACCCTCTCCAGCTTTCTCTCTAGAAGTCACTTCTGGTTTCTCCATTGCATTAGTCATGACAAGAAGATATTCTTCTTCTTCTTCGTTTTGAATCCTTGATATTATTGCTCTACATCCCTCATTCCAACCATTGTCATATGATAAATCATATTCATCATCACTGGAAACATCAATGATTACCATAGGAGCAACTTTTGGCTCTAAAGCCCTTCGAACTAGTGAATAATCTGGTCCAAAAGGTCCAAAGTTCATGAATGATGGAGAAACCATATTAATTTGGACTTCAGGCAAAGTCCCAAATTGAATGGTCTTCATCCCAAGTGATTGTTGCTCCAATTCATTTTCCTCAGTATCAACTTTTTCAGAAGACTCCATCGCAGAAGTTTCCATAGGGAAAAATGTTTCAATAGGAGAGGAACTTATTCCTTCACCTCCTTCTTGTTCGACTATCATGGCTTCCAATAAACTAGATTGATAGCTTGCCAAGAAATGTGGAGAAACTGAACTATTTTAATGCACCTCATTGTCTATTCTTGCAGCCAAATTCTCTAACGTTTCCTTTTTAGATTGTGTAAACTCCCTTCTAAGAGATTCATCTGAATCTTCTCTTTGAAGCCTGTTAAATCTTGGGTTGAACTTATTACTCCCATTAGAATTCTTCTTTGAGGCATACTCTTCCATCTGAAAGCTTGTATACCTCCTTTTCAACTTCCTTTGTTGAGTCCTTGTTAGCATGGGCACCAACTGAGGCGTCTTGGTCTTTGGATCTTGAACTAGAACCCATTGACCAGTAGGAGCATTTGGAGGTTTGACCATTTTATTACCAATCTTGAAGGAATCCTTATAAACTTGGAAAAATTCTGGTTTTATTTTTTTGAAAAACCAGGAACTCCTTTTACGAAAGTAAACTGGTCTTCTTGCACTCCATTTTCCTGCTCCATTAGAGCCTTTCCAGTGTTAGGCTTCTCTGAAGGAGGATAATCCTTCTTCGAAGCTGGTAGAACTGGACTAGAGGGTACATCCTTATAGAAAGCATCCAAGGTTTCTCACTTTTTTCATGATTTGGACTCACCCAAGGCTTCCTTTCTTTATTTTGATCTAAAGTCTTTCTTTCCATCCTTTTTGGAAAGAAATTAACCCCCTGCCTGTCCAGGTCTTTAAAAATCAAGTAATTAGCTCTACATTCCATACACAAGCATTCCAAGAAGGATACTTGAAGCATAGAAAGATGAGATTGCTTTAACCTTTTTGAGAAGAAGTTTCTGGTGCATATTTTTGCTTGTTGATCCTTTCAGCGTTTTTTCGAAATTGACCAATCTTTGGTCTTCCTTTTCCAAATTGCACAAAGTTCATTCCCACATGCACTTGTTTATTCTGCCATACTTCTCGAACTGTTTTAGCTAAAGATGTTGGCACATTAGTTACTTCTTCAGTCTTTGGAAAAGGGTCTTTCTACACCCATAGGCTTTTCCGGAATCATGATCCTTCCTTTCTTAGCTTGCTCTTGGATCCTGTCACAAAAAACATTACAATTCTTAGTTGAATGAGTCCAAAAAGCACGCCATTTACAATAATTCTTTCCTTTTGTTTCTTCCAAAGTTGGAAGTTTAACATTTTCAGGCAATTTTATGAACTTTTTCTCCAACAAATAATCAATGATTTCATCTGCTTTAGAAACATCAAATGAATAAACTTTGCTGGTCACTTTTTTGTTAGTCCTTGGTGCTATAGAAGAATCCTTTCGAATTAAACTTTCACACACACAGTGATCATGTTCAACAATTTCAGCAGCATCAATTTTATAAGTGGGATCTCTATAATATGTTGAGTAAGAAGAACTATTCCTATCAACATCTTTTTCTAACATAGATTCATATCTTGATGCTTTGTATGTTAAATCAACCAAATCTCTAAATTCAGTAGAATCGAACTTCTTCTTAAGTTCCCTACTTAAATCACCTTGAGCAATTCTAACAAATTCAACTTCTGGTAGTTGAAGTTTACATTTGTTCCTTGCCCTTTTGAATCTAGAAATAAACAGAGCAGCCTTTTCATCAAGCTTTTGTTTCAACCTTGCTAAATTAGCCATGGTAGCTTTAGGCTCAGTTTGATAAAACTGAGCATAGAATAATTCTTCCATCCTTTGCCAATTTGGAACTAATTCTAGTGGCAAATTAGAGTACCATTCAAAGGCTGTTCCTGTCAATGAATTCGAAAACAACTTCAACTTAATAAACCCATTATTGCCCAATTCCTTACATTGGGCAGTGAACCTAATAATGTGCTCAGTTGTTGATTGTTTTCCATCCCCATGAAACAGAGTAAAATCAGGGATCTTAAACCCCCTAGGGACTTTGAACTGCCTATCTATCCATTCTGGATAAGGTTTTCTATATATTTGAGTTTGCACCCCTCGAGTTAGAGGCCCATAGATTTCTTGCATGAGGCCAAGTATTTCATCTCGAAGGGCAGGATTTCCTTTTAGATGAACCTTTGGGTTAGCTGGTGGTTCCAAATTCATATTTCTGAGCATATGATCTTTTGAAAATCTCTCGAAAGGTCTATCCAAAGGTCTAGGTTGCTTAAAGCCCCCTTCTTGCCATGCAAAAGGTTCATAAAGGTGGTTCGAATGCATCCTTCCCATCTCTGGCATTCCTGAATATCTAAGAATTCCAATTTCTGGATTAGGCCTTCTCGAACTAGTCCTATCATGAAAATGATTTCCTGGAGTAAGATCATGCTCATTCAACCCATAATCATTATTTTTAAAATCCATATTCCCATCTAAACTAGGTTCGAACGTGATATTAGTGGTTTGCTGAAATGTTTTCTTAGGCTTGGGAGTTTGATAATCATGAATTTTTGCAGGCTCATACCAAGACTCTGGTATATCATCTACATTTATAGGTTCCTTTTCAGACCTTGACTTATGTTTGCTTGTACTAGTCTCTCCTCTATCCTTTCCAGGTGACAGTAAAGGCTCACTCTTAAGTTTTGACTGTTCTTCCAACTTTTGAAACATAAGTTTCTGGGTCTGAGCCAACTCCTTAAATGTAGCAATCAATTCAGCAAATTGACTAGATGACTCATTTCCTCCAACTTCAAGATTCTTTGGGTCATCAACATGTACTGACTTGTTATTCCTAGTATTCATTCTAGAAGCCTGACCAATTCCCGCATTTGGGTCTTAACCAACACGTGTTTCTGGACCTATTTGAGGGCCTTCAACCTGTTCGTTCTTTTTAGGATTAACATTACTCTCATCTTCTAGCGGTTGGCCAACCCGAGAATCATCTGCTTGCTTCCTAAGTTTTTGAGCCATTTAACACTTTCAGGGTCCCAGCGGGCGTACCCAAAAATGTGTTTGGTTCTTTTCTTCTTTGCAATGGAAAATAATTGTGTGTGAGCGTGCAGAGAGAGTTTTTCAATGTCCGCCCTCAGATTGACTTTGGAAAACCAAATCTAAACAGGCGATTGTGTTTTAATGGTTCAATTACCTCAATTAAGAGGATTTTTCTTTCAAAATGAAGAAATACAAACCAATATACTGAGGAAATCAAAGAACAATAGAGAAACAAGATACTTTGATTGGTAAACCAAAGATAGACTTACTTCGAAATTGTCTTCAACTTCAAACAAACGGAAACAAGAACTTCGAACAATTGATTATTACAAGAACAATCGAGATCTACTTCCTAAACTACTTCCTAATCTACTTTCTAATCTACTTTGAACTAAGTTTGAAATCCTAATTCTACTTGCAAATGAACAAACCAATCATCCTTTGTTTGATAGTTGTTTGTTGAAGATTTGTCCGGAGGATTTTTACTCTTCGATTTCTTCTATTTATAGATACAGCTTACAATTTGAATTTCCCGCTCAAAGAATTTGGGCTTGGCTTGCTTCAAACTCCATCTTTCCACTTCAAATTGACAGTTTCTTCCCTCCAATAGATCTGAACTTGAATTTCTTTAATCTTCCTTCAGAAGCTTTGATTTGAATCTTCACGGTTGCTTAACCAACTCAAATGATTAAGTGTCAAGGAAATAACTGCCTTGCACGATATGCTCCACGTGTCTTAACTGTCAATTACCTCATTTCACAAGTTTACACGTGGAGTTTATGCATTTAGTAGTTGAAATTAGGGCTTCGAAGTCAATTTATTATATTATTTTTTACTTGTAACTGCCGATAACTGATTTTCAAACAGAGAACTAATACAACATTTTATTAATTCATCCTTGCTTCAATAATCTAGTGCATCCTCATTGACACATATTTGCCAACGTTTGGCATTCTTGATTGTGTGCCAATTAATTATTGGATTTGTTAATTTTATATGTAAACAGTACCATATGCAGTTAATAAGTGGTCCAAATCGTGCCACCTCATATTGACGTAAATTTTTGGTGCTTCTTGTAACTTTTATAGTAAAAACTCGTAACTTTTCTGCAATCTTGTAACTTTTTAGCAATATGATTCATAATATTTTCATCAGCAATCATAACATTTGCTGATCGTAACTTTGCAACAATGAAATTTATAACATTTTCACTAAAAATCACAACATATTGATGCACGTCGAAACTTTTATACTAAAAATTCATAATATTTTGGAGGTGCATATGATACACACCCAAAAAGGGTGTATCGTTTTGTTGAGTAAAAGAACAATCTCTCAAGTCCAAAGTTAAAATACCAAAACTTCTCAAGTTTCAATCCTTAACCTTGAAATCAAGGGGAATTTTTTCTGTTCCGATGAACTTACCATTATAGAACGTGTTCAGTTCTCAGCTATAAAAATGGAGCTATTTTTTTTGTTGTTGGGTAAATTAGCTTGAAATATAAAAGAGGTTAAGTGAATATACAACTTTACAAGGGGCATATCCCGGGAAACGAAATAAAAGAAAAGAAAGAAACAAAAAGTGGATATTCCCCTGCACAACCCGCAAGAGTGGGATAATACTGAAAACCATGCACAACTGAAAAATTCGGGGGTACCAACTCCCATGTACAGACCGTGTACAGATCGGAAAGGGGGTCCAAAATGGTCGATCCGAGCCGTTCATTCGCCCCCAAATCAAATTCCGAGCAAGCCTAAGCAGAAAAAAACTCAATTGGACGTTCCTAAGTACTCGATCCAAAATCACCCCATTCGTTTGATTTTGGGATGAATGAACGGCTCGGATCAACCATTTGGAATCCACAAGGGGGTCCCCGGTGGCAGTCGGTGCACCATCGGTGCAACCCCATCTGTACGTATGGAACTGCCAACCTGCATGGAAAGGCACCGTAAAATAGTACATAATCTTGAAAGTGAGTTAGCCCATGCTCGCGTCCCGTTGACCACCTGACAAACGGTACTGTTTTCTTGTAGGAAAAAAGAAAAGAAAATGTGAACAATGATAAAAGGTTCCCATAAATTTACAAACAATTTGGGTTCTTTTATTCAGCCTAGTGGGCTGACACATGTATTGGCTTTCACACTTTCTTATGCTTATACTTTGTTCCTAAGAGATTCATAGAGACTTGGAAGAGTCATTCAACCGTACCATTAAGCTTCTGAATTGTAGTCATCAATGAACAATTACGAAGCCAAATGGGGATGTCTACAATGTAATCCTTTCACTGCCCTACCAATTTGAGATCAAGGTTTTACATAGTGGTATCGGTGATACGTATTGGCCGATATTTAAATCCTTGTTTGAGATCCAACTATCAATCGATAATGGGAAATAAGGCCTCATTTCTAAAAGATGAATGGTGTCTGTAACGGCCTACAAAGCACAGCGCCAATCACAAGTTTTTAATGAGGCAATGACAATGTCAAACTTTTCACAGTGCATGGCCACTGCCAATCCAGATGAACATGCGAGTAAAACTTCATTAATCATATCAGTAATGCTCAAAGTATAACAAATATTTTCTTTGAATCCACACCATACACATTATCCAAATATCTTTGAAACATTCGTGGGAGTAAAACTTCTGATGCATAAGAACAAAGAACATCATCGGATATTTTGATTTCGTTGCCAAAATTAAAAAAATATCGCACTCCTACCCTCGACTTCGCATTTCAATGCCTCACCAGCCATTGTCCCCAGCCCCGTTTTCGCGACAATCTCAGCCTTCACATTGGGGCACCGGAATGTTATCAGCCGCTCACTTTGTATATCCCCTCTTCTCATCCATTCGTTCGGCCACATATTCCCCTTTGCTTTCACGTCAAATGATAACTCAAAAGAAGAATTCGATATGAAATAGGAAGCCATTCTTTCCGAAACCCGTGTCTCAATTGGAGAAATTATGGATGGGAATGTGGCCTTCACCATTGTCGTATTGTTCATTTCCATCTGGGTAAAGGGGTCCATAATTGTCATGGAAAGAGGTTTTTCCTCGTAGAAAATCGCGACCTCAAAATTGTCATATGTGGAAACTGAGCAATCCTGTGGTTTCGCGACGTTGAATGTGATTTCTCCTTCGGTGATTATGTGAGATGAGGAGAGATTCTTGAGAGAGAGATAAACTGCATGGACATGTATTTCTGGGCCGTAGCGTTTGGATGGATATTCAATCATGGCGTCCATAACGTGACCTATGACGACAAGAGCTCCGAAGAACAGCAAGAGAAATACAATAAAACCGAAAACGATTTCTGCGATGCTGAAGTCGGCTATGCTGAGGTCGCGTTGAGGTGGCTGTTGGGTTGGAATGGAAGTGGGTTCGGCTTCTACGGTAATGGTGGTTGTGGTGGTGGGAAACTCCATGGTGGATTTCTTGCAGGCGGAATCGGCATCGGTGGTCTCCACCGGGATGTACCCTAAAGGAGAGGGGGAGGGTTTTTTTTCAGGCCTCATTTTTTGTTTTGGTTTGTTGGGATGGAATTCACAGGGGGCAAATGAGGGTATATGTAGATGTACGTAAACAAATTTAGTAATAACTAAATATGTGAGAGATGGTTCACTTTGACCGCAATTATAGCAATGTTTTGAAGAAGGTGTTTGAAAAGGGAAAAAATTAATTAGTTAATTTGTCATACAATCTTTATTGTGAGAGTTTGTCGGGAATGGTTAATTGAACATAAAAATGACTCTTGTGGTTGTCGTTATTTCCAACTGACGGTTCCATTTATTTCAGATGGAAAATGCTTTCTGAAAAACTTTTCTTGGAGAATTTTTCTAGAATATAAAATATTTTCTGGTGTTTGGTTTTCATATTAAAATATATTTTTTTGGAAACATTTTATGTTGTTTGGTTGACACACGGAAAACCACTAGTATGAAATGAATGGTAACCTCTTGAGTTGGCTGCTGGATTCATAGGGCATTGTTCGGCTTGCCCCAAATATTTTCCTTCTTTTTTTCGAATCCTCTAAGTAAAATAGTCAGTCCACTTCATTTCGGGGCATAAGGGCTGCGCGCAACATTAGGCCCAATACAAATTTTCTCTTCTTTTTGGCTATTTAGTATAGTTATCGTTACAAATGCACTGAATAAGTTGTTAGCCAATAACCTAGGTAATAATCAAGGAATTGATAACAAAACACAATGAGGGGAAAATGAGCTGCATTATAGTCCTTACAAAGCCTCGGTAGCCCTGATTTAATACAAATGATGAATGGTAAAATCTTCGTATTTATGTAAGTTGTTTTAACAACAAAGATAAACTGCAGAGTTTTTGAAAGGGAGGAATGATTCTAAGAAACCTTGGATGCCTTTACAATGTATTTTATACACCACAATTGTTAGAAGTCACAAATGCTGAAGGATATTGCATTAAATGATCTTAATTTAATGCAATATCGTAAATCTTCTAGATTTAACTATTAGAAATGTAGAATGTAAGTTTGATGATTTCTAATCGGTAACTTCTCTAGGAGACAAATGCCAAATACACAATGCTTTTTTGTCCTACCAAGCAAAACTTGCAAGAAAATGGAAATCTTACCAATTTCATCAATAATCCAAAACAAATAGAAGAGTGATACTGAACATGAACAATAACACCACAAATGGTAACAAAAAAATATAATTCAAAAAAATGTCAGGAGTGCAAGATTCAAAACTTGTGATATTTAAGATTCACTACACATAGAAGCAAAGAATCAAAAAAAAAAAACATAAAAAGTGATTTGTATACCTTAGCTAATTCAAGCTATTTAAAACGAGAGCTGGTTGAAAGCACCAAAATCTCACTTCCGAGAAATGCCATTCCATTGTATGCAAGTTGATACAGGTAGCAATCCTGAAACATACAAGCCAAAAAAAGAAGAAGAAGAAGAAATCATAGAATTTATGCTGCAATGATTAGAAGAATGCAACTGCATTCCACAAATTGAAGGCAGTGGAGAACATGAGGAATGTATAAGGAAGCACCGTACAAGAATATTGTTATTTCAGTGTTGTCATGGCTATAACCAAGGGACACTTTATCACACTAATCTCACTATGCATAAACTGGTCCAATTTCCAGTTCAAATTCATGTACAGAAAATAGTCAACCAAGCACTTGCATATCCATTTCTTGGGAAAGGTCACCAAGAAATGATGGCCAAGAACAGTGAGAATATGCAGAAAAAAATTGCCAGGCGAATTCTTGTAAAGTAGTATGAAGCATCAAATGCTAGGCACTTTAGAAACAGAGTATTGAATTCAATGTCTTACCTTCAACTTGAAGCTGCAACTGTTTGCACCTTCAAAAGGAAATACGGACCCTACCTTGATTGGAATCTGGTAAAATTCGCTAAGAGCAAAGAGGAAAAACATAATTTGAGAGAGTCGGCAAGTTTTAATGTCATCTTGCACGAAGTTTCGATGTTGGGCGCCTTATGAACTATAGAAAAGACGTGCAACATTTGAACACAAACAAGAAAGTTTAGAGAAAATGCTCTCTAGACTCTTTATCATTCAATAATACTCAAAAACTGATGTGCCCCTAAGGCTTACAACCTATTATATAGGAAAAACGGAAACCCTAATTGATTTGCCCCGGAAAGGAAGCAAAATCAATAATTAACGAAAAATTACCAAAACAAGAAAATTCTAAAATAATAGCAAAATAAAAATTAGAGAAAATTCTAGAATGTTTTCCAAAAGTGCAGCTTAATTCGGATTTTCCTTGCCCAAGTAATTGATAAATCAAATCTTTCCTTAAACGGCAAATCTGGCCATTCAGAGCCCTAACAAGCGACGAAAGCCCGAAAAATGACGTACGCTATAGCCGCAGGCGATGTGTCTTGATCGTTGAGCCGTTTTGGGTCGGACCCAAGTGAGCCCAACGCAAAATTCCGCAGCAACATAATTACGATTTTGCCATCCTAGGCTTAAAATGCCTAAGGTACTCTTCCTCCATTGCTACTATATCAAGTTCCCTTTGCATCTCCATCAAAGAAGCACTAATATACCTTAACCTAACAAAAAACCACCACCCTACACCCGCAGTCCTTATGCCGTGTGGGACATGGAACAATGGTCATTCGGCGAATTTCAGTTTCAAGCTTTCAACCCTCACTTCACGGAACAAAGCGTGATGCAAACCATACAGATACTAAGGAGTTCATGTTCCTCAGCGATTTATATATTATTGGCTTACTTTCTTCAAATACTGAAATATCCCATAAACAAGAACATATGAATTGGCTAATAATCTTTGAATTAGTATTGCCCACTTGTTACTATTATAAAGGGAACACAGGTTTTGGTGTGATCTTTAGCTATGAGGCTGGTTTACCATTTAGTGTCTTAGATTACCCCATAAACTCCCTGAAGAACTGCCGAAGGAACAAAAAGATTCACCCTAATCTTTTTTTTTATTTTAATATATTCTAATCCATGTCTGGATCATTAATTCGTGCCAGGATTCACGGTTCACCGGGTTTTCTGGACAGCCCTTGGATAGGTTATACAATCACATACACCAGAAAAGCCTTTCTTATATCACATTCACCATTCAAAACATTGATCAGCCGTCTCAACTTAGCATCTGAAAACAGCTGTCATTGGTCAACATTTATATCAAAAAAAGTCAAAGTGACAGGAAAAACAACCCAAAATTAAACCTCCCCGAAGAAGGATATATTTGCAATCAAACAACCCTATCGCTCTTAACGTGCATTTGCAAATCTGAGCCTAATTAGCAGTTACCAAATTCATGCATACATCCATATAAAAATAGCCTCTCACCTGATTTTCTGAATTTCATCCCTACAACAAACCGAAATTGCGTCCTAAAACAATGGCCGAGTATATTCCATTGAAGACGACGACGACCGACCATGATTCCACCACCAAATCCACCTCAATCAACGACACCACCACCATAACTATTGGCACGATAACCAGCCATGAACCTCGAACCTATGGAGGCCGACGACCGTCACAGCCATTGCCACCTCCACCTCGACAAGTCTCTGAAGATAGAGATTGCGCACCTGTTGTCGTTTTCTTTGCTGCTGCGTTTATCGTTGCCTGCGTGATAAGTCTCTCGATTGACAGCGTAAAGATATCGAAATTCGAGACTCCGGTTGATCCAGTAATGGAAGTTCAATCAGGTTGGTTTTCCATGTACAATCTCTCATCATCAAGAATAACTACCAAAGGTAACATCACCTTTAATGTGACCAAACCGAGCAATTGCTCGATTGCTTTTTATGACACCATTGTTGTGTCACTTTTCCACACGGAAAAGTTGTTTTCGGTAGCCAAGATCGACTCGTTCTTCCAAAACGAGTCGAATCATACAGCGGAGAAAGCAGTACTCTTTCCTCCGACAGTTGTCCCCGACAGCTGGCATTTTAATTCTAGTTCGTCATTGGAATTATCATTCAACGTCAACGCAAAGGGGAGAGTGTGGCAGAACCATTGGAAAAGCGAGGAAGTGATGGGAGAGGGCCGGCGGATAAACGTTTGGTGCAGCAACTTGAAGGTCAAGATTATGATGGAAACAGGAGTTGGGATGATGGAAGAACCCCCAAAATGCACGTTGAAGACTTATTATTATGATTGAAGAAATTTATGATGCTATTTGCATCCACTATTATAATCATAATGTTTTATATTGTAAGTTGTAACCTATTACCCAGAAATGGATTCAAAGTTAGATTTATTTTGCTGGAAGCCGAATTACTGAAAATATGTGGATGGCATCTTAAAAACATTAACATAATGTAATGTAATGTAATGCTCCATTTGCTTAAAAGTGATACAATTGATAGTCTTTACGACATTCTGTGTTTGTTTTCTGGTTGTAATGTATTGCATATGAAATAATCGATAAGCATTTCCCTTGCCTGCTTTTGGTTTGTTCGAGTCATAACGCAGGTGTTTTTCAGTTTTTTGTTTTCGGTTTTTGGTTTTTGGTTTGGTGTTAGGTGGTTTAGCACTGGCGTGATTTTTTGGGTGCATTCTGGTGCCCAATTTTTTCTGTTTCATTATGGTTGGGGCCTTTTGGTTTGAGTTTTAGGTTTGGAGATGTTCGGGCTGGTGGTTTGGATTTTTCTCTCCGGTGGTTCCCATTGTTTTGGTTGGCGTCTTGCCTTCCTTTTTTGAGTATTGGTGGCGCTTTGTCGTTTTGCCCTGTAATAGCTGGTTTTAAAAGGATTCAATTGGCCATATAATACTTCTGGGTATTTGTAGTAGGTTTGGTTGGAGTAGGATCGATGCAACATGAGAGGATATGGATGCAACATCAGAGGATATATAAAATGAGAGGATACTTCTAGATACGATGCGATGACCTTAAACTAAGAAGCAAGGTTATGGATGCAGATGCAGATGCAGATGCAGAACACAAACATGATACGGATAATGCGAACACGTGATTTTTCCAATCTGGTTCAGGAAAGGGTCAACGCAAGAATCTGAAAAAAGGACACAAATGCATCATGGGACACCTTAGGTACATACTAGGTGAGACCCGCCGCGCTTCACACGTTGATGAAACCCTTTGGTTTCGAACTGGTTTTGAACACGAAAACAACAAAATGCGCCAAAGGGAAGCAGCAGAAGTTGAAACAAAATGCACAAAAGGGAAGCACCAGAAGTTGAAAAACGGAGAAGTAATAAGAGCTAACACACACATAATATTTCATGACCGTAACAACGAACTGCTAATCCTATTTGGGTCTTCCAAGGGGTTCCAAATAAGTTACAAGAACCGAAACAAAAGCGTTTGAAGATCTAGCCCAAAAATAAGAAAGGCCAATAAACCAAAAATTGCTTACTTCAATCTGTCCTTTCTTAGCAACCTTGGACAATCCTCGCACCAACAACAGATTTCCAATCAAAGTGAATTGAGAACGTCACCACTGGCTTGTGATGATCTGCCCGAAAACAAGCCATTAAATTAGCAGTTTCACCGGTACATATTTCAGCTATGCTCCTAGCACCATTAAAAGTCTAGAAATTACAGAAAAACAGATAAATTTAAGTGCATGACATGGGAAAATAATTTCACAAAAGAAGGCCTAAACAAGCACCAACTTGCCAAGCACACGAGCACAAAAAAAAAAAAAAAAACTTTTAACATAATCGACTGTTAGTTTTGCACAATCTCCATTTGTTTCGTACTGATTTTTGAGTAAGATACCTAAGTTTTGTGAGTTATTCCAATTCATGGCTAATCACCATTTGTTTCATACTGATTTTTCAGCAGTGGTACTATAATCCCAAACTGTTGTAGAATGGGCACTAAGGCCAATTACGTTGTGTTATAGCTCGGAGAAATCAGATAACGCTACAAAAAAAACAGATCTAAACATTGACCATTACATCATTGGCTCTCCCTGTAGAAAAGCTTCAATGACCACGGCCAAAAAATTCAGTTCTTTGGGAAGTTCTAACATAATCGACTATTACTTTTGTGGTTCTTATTTTTATGGTAAGTAGTAGTAGTATCAGTAGCTCCAAATGTATACTTACAAATATAATTTACATGTTGTATCTTGTATTTATACTGTCATATTTTTTAAAAATTAGCATTTTGTCAAGGAGAACTTACGTTTCTGGTTCTGCAGGAATTGAAAAGTAAAGTTATATGGATCTATAAGATTTCAGGAAATTTTGAAAATAGAAAAGATTTTTGAAAAGGCCGGAGTACAAACGGAGCTGTTGTGTTATTCTAATGTATGAATCCATGGAAACAAAGAGAAGTGGTTGAGAAACTGATACTATTACTGGCTAGCTGGACAATAAAAAAATTACGACCAGTCAAAATTTTCTTGCAAGTATTCCATATATAATGCGAAACAGATACCTAAGTGAGAAGCTTTGATTTTCAAGATCCCTGGCTACTTGTGTGGATTGCTGAGTCTCGGTAAGAATGAACTGGTTCTTAACACGGCCTATTTCTTACAATGAAGTCAAAAGCTCGGTGTCTAGTATGGATCCTGGAAGAACGCCAGGGTCTGGATGGGATGGGAGCAGTATTTCTTCAGAAGTCTTGGCCTATTGTCTGGTTGAGTATTGTGCATGCAGTCCGGAGTTTCTGCCAGTCAAGCCATCTTCTTTGTAGTATCAATCACTTCCACATTGTTTTGATTCCGAAAGTTGAATCCCCGACGAATATGGGTCAGCTACAGCATGCACAATACTCGTTTAATTTCAAGAAAAAATTAATTTTTAAGAAAAATTTCAAGAAAAATTTAATTTTTTTTAAAATTTCAATTTCCAATTCGTTTTTTTTTTTGAAAAAAATACCGTAAAAAAAGAATTGGAAATTAAAAAATTATTGAATTTTTCTTGAAATTTTTGTATTGTTTTCAAGTTCTTTTTTATCGGACAGGACAAATTTTGGGAAGGAGGGAGTAATTTTTCATTTTCTTAAATACTTTAAAAAAAATGAATTGGAAATTGAAAAAAAAAATAAGTACAAAAAGTAATATAAAAATATTGAAGAAAATTTCAAAGTCCTCGTTTCTTGGACCAGAAAAACTATTGGAAGGAGGGAGTAATTTTTTCGGTTTTTTTTAAATACTGTAAAAAACGAATTGAAAATTGAAAAAAAAATAAGTACAAAAAAATAATAATAAAACAAATACAAAAATAATAAAATTCTCTACACAATCTCTACCATACATAGCTCTCAAAGAATGTCTCAAGAATCCCCATGTAGAGGAGAGAGGAGAGAGAGAGGTCGAAATTAGGGAAAAAAAAATTCAATGGGTAAGATTGAGAATTCGGTCAATTCTAAGGGGAAAAAGTATGATTGATGGATGGATTCCGTTTGATTATTAACAGTTATTAACGGAAGTTGACGGTAGGGGTGGAATTGATGACGTTTAAGATAGTCTAGGTGTTTATTTGACAAAATTAAAAGGTCAGGTGTCTATTTGTGATTGGAGTGAAAGGTCAGGTGTTTTTTTTTTTTTCAAATATTTTTTAGATTGTGATTTCTCGGAAGCCTGATTGGGAAATAATCTGTCAAGGGTGTGGAGGAGCATATGGGAAGGAAAGTATTGGAGTCCAGATTACGTTGGTTGATTGGAAATGGGCTAGGTTTTCGTAGTTTTAATGCTTACAACCTTGCTCTCTTAGCTAAGCAAGTGAGGCGACTTATGGTGGAGCCCAAAAGCCTTATGGCAAGAGTATTGTAATGAAAATATTTTTGAGATTGTGATTTCATGGAAGCTCAATTGGGAAATAATCTGTCATGGGTGTGGAGGAGCATTTGGGAAGAAAGGAAAGTATTGGATTCCGGATTCCGTTGGTCGATTGGAAATGGTTCTTCAGTGCAGACTTAGATTCCAAAGGCAGGAGATTTTACCCCGAGGAGAATCACAACTGAAGATGGAGTTGTGACAGTGGAGCGGGTTATTAATCCAGAAATGAAAACATAGAAGGTGGAGGTCGTCAATAGGCTGTTTGAGGGAGAACAGGTACGGAGCATTTTGGGTATTCCATTATCATGCAAAAATTCTCCTGACACTCTTGTATGGCACTATTCTCATACTGGATCCTATATTGGGAGGTTGGGGTACATGGAGCCATGGATCTTAATGATAGTGGGTCTAGCGTGGAGGTTGGGGGACTTTCTAATGATGTGGAAGCTATGGAAAAGCAATGACGACATTTGTGAAAACTCCGTATTCCAAAGAAAATTCAACATTTTTTCTGGAAGTCTTTTCACGAAATCTTGCCCACAAGGAGGTTTTTATCAGAAGGACCGTTGAAGTGGAATCGATTTGCCCAATTTGTGTATTAGATGACGAGTCGATTGTCCACCTTTTATTTACATGTTCTCTTGCTCAGCAGGTTTGGTCCACTTCCTCTTTACATCCAAATTTTGGTAATGTTCAATGTTAATTCAGTTGTTGAACTCTGGGATGCCTTAGAAGTGCAACGGCAGAATAAGGGAAATAGGGACCGGTGTTTTGCTTTTGCAACGGTCATGTTGACGTGTATATGGAAGTGTTGAAATACTAGTGCCATTTTCGAGCATAAGATACTGTTAGAGTATATGAGTTGTATTGTGATGCTTATGTAGTGTTGTACTCAGATCTTATGTGAGGTCGTACACAGAGAATCTATTCTTTGTTAAGTCGGTTAAAGTAGTTTAGGGTATAAAACAGTTGCATCAAGGCAGTTATCGATTAAGCAAACATAATGAAATGTTCTACATTTTCTCTCTCTAGATTTCTGTATATCTTCTTGATTTTATGAGTTGATCCTGAAGATTGAGAATGGGTTTGTGAATTTATTTATAGTATCAGAGCTTTTCAACGCAAGTCACTGTAGATCCTGAGTAAGATTCAGAATTTCTTCAACTAAGGGTTTCGTTTTCGCGTTCATCATGGCTGAAAGTGGAACGAGTTCAACATCCATGGCAACACCTCCTGCCCTAGTCTTTCTCGTCTTTAATTTTCAATCTCTGGTAGCAATCAAACTCGATTCTACAAATTATCTACTCTGGAAAACACAGATACACAATGTATTATGAGCAAATGGTTTCTTTGACCTTCTTGATGGATCAAATCGAGCACCTGCACCGTACATTACACATGCTAACAATAATCGTGCTCCTAATCCAGAATACACCAAGTGGTGCTTGATTGACAGTCAGTTACTGTATTGCTTGACAGCAACTTTGTCTGCTACTACTTTACCATTAGTCTTAGGGTTTGAACACTCTTATCAAGTATGGCAATCACTTGAGTCCAGATTCAATTCATTGACTCGCACGCATGTCCATGAGTATAAGAGACGTCTGTACAATATTACAAAGACTGGAACTATGGAGTCATATATAGATCAGATCAAAGATTATGCTAATCGACTTGTAGCAGCAGGTTTTCTAGTTAGTGATGATGATCTAGTGTTCCATACACTTAATGGACTTCCTGAGGAAGAATTTAGAGGTTTTCGTACTACAATTCATACTAGAGGAGGGACATTTACCTTTGATGAACTTGTTGCCATGTTGAATGCAGAGTCTATTACAAACCCCAAGATGTCACAGTTGGAAAGTGTATTTTTTACCACAACTAAGTCTGGAAATGTGCCATCTGGTTCTGGAATAACCACCTCAGTTAACATGTATACACCTTTTTTATCTTCTCATGATAATATTGGATCAAACCCCACTATTGTTACCTTTATTGTACCTCAGTCCCCGTCTACACAGTTTACACAACTTGCTCAGAGGAACTACAATAGAAATAGGTCTTATGACAATAATGTATGAAGGTATGGGTCAAATTTGTGGATGAACCAATCACACAGCTTATTACTGTCATCATAGACAAAATATTTCTCTTCCACCACCTTCACAATATGCATCAAGACAGCAGGGGAATACTACTCAAGGGTATGCTCAAGAGTATGTGACTGCTGGGCAATGAAGACCACAGCAAGGAGGATATCAGCCACAAAACAAAGGGCAACAAGGGTTTGCTACTCAAGGATATGTAATCTATCCTTCAATGGGTCCAGTTGTACCACAAGCTCACTTTGTGGCAAGACAGCAGATCATTGCTCCCTCTACAGAATTGGTCCATAGTAATCTTACTCCAATGTCTATGTCTAGTTATTCACAATCAGGATTGCCATCTTCTGGATATGCAACCTATGTGGGACTTGTTGCATTAGTAACTCTTGCACCTTTACAGAGTCTGCTTGCTTAGTCTGATCAGCCATTTGGTACATCTAGTTCAGTTCTGGGACCACTAATATCACAACAGGGGTTTCAAAATCAGGCTTTCAATGTTGGCACAACTCCTCTTCCATCCCAGCAATGGTTATTTGATAGTGGGGCCACCTCTCATGTGACCAATGACCTGTCAAATCTGTCATTCCATCTACCATATGTTGGCTCTCAAGGACTGTCAGTGGGTAATGGAGCTACCATACCAATTGCTCACTTAGATAAAGGACTGTTGCCTACAACCTATGCTCAATTTAGCCTCACTAATCTTCTTCATGCACCACACATTTCTCATAATCTTCTTTATGTTTATCAGTTTTGTAAAGACCATAATTGTTTTGTTATTTTTTATTCCAATGGATTTGTCATTCAGAACAAAACAACTCTTCAAATTCTGTACAAGGAACACTGCCATCAGGGGTTGTATCCTCTTCTGAACTCATCTAAGGGAATCCTTCCTCAAGCTCATTTGTGTACTGATTCTTCTTCTTTCTTGTGGCATCAATGGTTGGGGCATCCAAGTACAACTTTGTTTCTTCCTCTTATTACAAAACTTAGTCTTCCTATTAATAAATCTGCACCAATATAGTGCACTAGTTGTAATGTTGCCAAGAGTCCAAAACTGAAGTTTCCTTTGTCTGTTACTCATGCTTCTCATCCATTTTAGTTGTTTCATGCTGATGTGTGGGGTCCTAGCCCTATTCCTTCTTTTCAGGGTTACAAATACTACATGTTGCTCATTGATGATTGTACTAGATACAGTTGGTTGTTTCCTTTGCACTACAAATCTCAAGTCAAAACTAAAATTTCTCAATTTAAAGTTTTTGTGAGTACTCAGTTTCACACTTCCATTCAAGTTGTTAGATCTGATAATGGGGGTGAATTTCTCAACAATTATCTTGTCAATTTGTTTCTTGATGCTGGCATGGCACATCAAACTACTTGTCCATACACTCCTGAGCAGAATGGGGTAGTTGAACGTAAACATAGACATCTAGTAGAAACCGCTGTTACTCTTCTTCATCAAGCAGGACTTCCTCTCCAGTTTTGGTTAGAAGCTCTTCTAACTTCTGTCTATCTAACCAATAGGCTTCCTCATTCTACTCTCAATTTTCAAGTTTCATATCAACTGTTGTACCATGTTTTACCTGATTACTTCTCTCTGAAAGTCTTTGGTTGTGCTTGTTATCCATGTCTTAAACCCTATAATTCACATAAACTCTTGCCTAAGTCTACTACTTGTGTGTTGTTAGGCTATTGTGACACAACCAAAGGGTATAGGTGCTTTGACCCTGTGGCAAATAAAGTCTATATATCCAGACATGTAAAGTTTGTGGAAAATGTTTTTCCTTATACTCAATTAGTTTCTGTTTCAGACACTACTTCACCTTCACAATTTCATGTTCCACCTACCAATTTTGATGATCTACTCAACGACCTCACGGCAGCTTTGTCAAAATCAATGTCAATGGGGCGCAGAGAAAGGATTTTGAGCTAGGAGCATTTGGTCTAATTATTAGGAATGATAAAGGGGAGTTTGTGGTTGCTGTAAATGGAATGCTTCCATGGCCCACTAGCTCGGTTATCGCAGAGGCTTTGTCATTTCGTTGGGGCTTGCAGTTGGGACATACGACAGTGATAGTCGAAGGTTATCCACAAATTATTGTCAACATGATCAATGAACAAATTGTGACCAGCCAAGAAGTGAGAGCTATTATTAGCGATGTGCAAACCTTGACCAGGAGCTTTCATTCTTGCATTTTTTCTTTACTTATCGGTTTGCCAATGTTGTGCCTCATTCTTTAGCTAGTAATATGATCGTTGGAAGGAGTCCCCCACCACCCACCACCCCCCGCGAATGGCACCTTCCTTCCTTTCAAGGGATGGAGGATCCTCTTGATGTTTTGGTAACGTCTGTTACCGTTTTGACGAAGAAAAAAAAGACAATCTAACTTCACCGCCAGAGTTTGCCACGAATGGTTATAAATTGAATGTAAAAATGATTGTTGTGATTTTCGTTGTTCCCTAATGTTAGCTCCGATTGTGTTTGGATGAAAAATTCTTTCTGGTAAACCTTTTCCATGAACTTTTTTCTTTAGAAAATAATGTTTTCTAGTGTTAGGTTGTCATATGAAAATAATTAGAAAATATTTTCTATTGTTTGGTTGACACGGAAAACCACTAATATGAAATGATCAAATATTTTCCTTCAATTTTTTTTTATCCTCAAAGTTAATACCCAATCCAATCCAGTAACATAACCCAAAAACGAAACAAAAACTGATATCCTTATGCAATTATGCATTGTAACTCTATATGTTGCAAAGCCTATTTTTTTTCCACCTTTTTCAATTAAAATCTCAGATAAAAGCTTCGCAAATTGCAGGATTGGGTGTTCCATTCATGGTACATTGGAGAATTTTCAAGAATCTTTGCTGCCTTCCTATGAAAATAAATTGTAAATAACTAATAATTGGTTGAGGTATTTTCTCGAACACCTTACGGGCAACTAGCGTTTGTATGATACAATAATATAGGTAGATTAAATTAGGAAAATTTTGTAGCTCAAGCTAAGAAATCATTTTATACAAAATTGAAATCAAATAGAAACAGTTACATGATACTTGTAGATCAAATAGTTTAACCTATTTAATCAGAAATCGGAAAGCAAGACAAAGGGTCCAAAGACTCCAAACGGAGCAGGAACAAACAAAAAGAGGAGTGTTGGAGTATTGCCTTGAATTCGACCTTTTGGAGAAAGGTGCAAAGTTTTTTTAGCGCAAGTCTTGTTTTCTGTTCATGGGTTGCTCTATGTAATTCCCGTCCGAATAGGAGTCACGTCAACACGCTTTGATGCAGGTTGGGCGTATTGAGGCCTGTTTTGACCTAATTTGTTACACTTTCTTATAAATAGCAGCCCTGGGGGCTGTTAGGGTTTGGACTTCTCGAGTGAATCCATTTGATAGAGCCTCCGTGGGGTTCTTGGTAGAGATTAGGGTTTGTAGTCTTTTCAAGGGATTTGATATTAGAAAGTTTATGTATGTGCCTTTATCGTATTTGTGATACGTTTGTCCCTAGATATCCGTTGGGTGCTTCAAATTGAGTTACGAGTATAGCCAACTCATTATTCTCTCTCCATTTATAGTAAATCCTCTTGCTCTTTGTCCATGGACGTACCTTCTTACTTCGTGCTTGAGGGGAACCACGTAAATCTTGTGTTTCAATTTTCTTAGTTGATTTGTTTGTATTCACATATGTTAAGTTTTAGCATAACAAATTGTATCAGAGCTTAGGGTTTTTAATCCGAGGCTTTTGTTTTAGTTGTGTTTGTTTATTTTATTTTTTTGTGATCATTTTAGTGATGACTCATTTCGAGATTGAGAAGTTTGATGGGCATAACACTTCTTTCAGTTTATGGCATATCAAGATGAAGGCTTCATTGGTGTCACAAGGATTACACAAGGCTTGTTGGGGAATTTTGAGAAGTTTACTAGTATGCAGGATAGTATGTTTAAGGATCTCGATGCAAAGGCGATCAGTTCGATTCAGGTAGATGACGCATTTCGCGAGGCCGGGGAGGATGTTGTATTTGAAACAGCGCTTTTATGCTTTTCTTATGAAGGAAGGTACACCCCAAAAAGACTATTTTGATGAGTTAAATCGATTTATTTTTGTTAGGCTCCTTCAGATACTGTTTTGGATGCTGTTACAGAGAGCTTCATGTTGGGTATCGCCATGGAAATTTGGGTCCTTAATTAATTCAGTTTCAACTATTGACTATATGCAGCTGCATACGAGCTCCATGGGGACTTTGAGCACGTCTTCTTTGGCATAAGTAATGGGTGCGTTCGGTATGCATTCATTTAAAGATGGTAGCTCATTTTGTTGAAGAGTTTTGGCATTTAACTCCGTGGGGAGTTCATGAATTAACTTCGTGGGGAGTTTAAGCAAGTCTTGAGTGGCATAGTAATATGGGTCCATTTGGTCGACATTCAGTTGAGGATGGTTGCTCATTTGGGTTATTAACTCCGTGGTGGAGTTTGGTTTTTTTGCTCCGGGTGGAGTTCGAGCGGATCTTCGTTGGCATTCTTGAGGGATGCAATGGGTGAGAGGTGCCCGTTTGAAGATGGATACTCAATTTGGAGGCATATTCAGCTGAGTTTCTTGAATCACGTTTACAAGGTTAAGCAATTGTGCTTGAGCCATGGTCATTTGTGCCATTGGTGATCACCCTGTGGGGGACGTTTTGGGAAATAGCGAGTGCTAAGCAGATGACTTATGTTATTGACTTTGACGGAAATCAAGTCAAGATCATTTTGTGAGATATTCAAAGCTTATAATTAGTATTCACTTTTAGAGATTGAATTTTTCTTTTTATGCTTGATCACTAGTTATATCGAGGATTTGTACAATCCTTTGTAAGTTCGTGCTAGTTGCTACTATTTCTAAGCAACACCTGGTTTTGGAAACTTGATAATACATTTTGGATAAAAACTCAGGCAGTACAGCTAGCTCATTAGATAAGCTAGCACCATGGTTGTATGGGATTAGGCAATGTTGGAATTATGCCTTGAATTTTAGACACTCGAAGAAAGGTGCAGTATTTGTCACAAGCAGTTTTTCATTTTAGACCACGGGGATGTTTTTGGAAAAACTGCCCCGTCGGGTTTGGCAGATTTTGTCATTCGGTTGGTTTTCCTAGAAATGCCGCCGGGGCGGGAATCAAACCCGCTCGGGCGGTTTTGACCGACTTCCGTATAGATTGTGTGTGGCTGCATGTTTTTTAAGGTTTTAACCTAATTTTGTATACTTTCTTATAAATAGGAGCCTAGTGGCCACCTAGGGTTTTGTCTTTAATTCTTGAGATTGGATATTAGGATTTTTTGCTTGTCTCTTTTGTGTTCTTGAGACTTTGTCCCTAGATATTTGTTTGGTGTTTCAATTAGAGTTGCGGGTATAGTCGGCTCTTTGTATTCTCTCCCGTTCATAGTGAATCCTCTCTTGCTCTTCTCCCGTGGACGTACCTCTAGAGCTTTGTGCTTGGGGGGAACCACGTAAATCTTATGTCCTTGATTTTCACTTGTTGGTTTGTTTTCTCTTACTTCGTGGCCTATCACAACAAACTGGTGTCAAAGCTTATAGTTTTTTCAATCCAAGGCTTTTTTGTTTTCCGCTGTGTTCTATTTTGGCTTATCGTATCAATTGCAATATGACGGCTCGATACGAAGTTGTGAAGTTTGATGGGTTTAGCTCTTCTTTCTGCCTGTGGCATATCAAGATGAAGGCATTGCTAGTTCAGCAAGGATTATCGAAGGCTCTGTTGGGGAAGACCAAGAAAACTGCAAACATGGAGGATGATGCTTTTGATGACACTGATGCGAAGGCCCTTAATTTTATTCAATTAAGTCTGATCAATGATGTGCTTCGCGAGGTTGGAGAGGAGAATACAGTAGCCGGTATTTGGTTGAAGTTGGAAAGCATTTACATGACAAAGTCTCTTACCAACCGGTTGTATTTGAAGTAGCGCCTTTATACGTTTTGTATGAGGGAAGGTATGCCCATTAAAAACCATTTAGATGGGTTAAAATCGACTTATCATGGATTTAAAAAAATATTGATGTTTGAATTGAAGATGAAGATCAAGCCCTCACTGTTTTGTGTTCTTTACCTCTATCGTATGAGCACTTTGTGACTACCCTATTGTATGAGATGGATACAATTTCCATGGAGGATGTTAAATCCAGTTTATATTCGAAAGAATTACGAAAAAAGGTATCCAATGAGTGTGATGTTTATGCTAATGTGTTGGTTGTGCAAGGAAGAATTTTTTAGAGGGATAAAAGTAGTAGGGGGTTTTCTGTCTCGCAGTCCACATATCAGGATGAATTATTCTTTTTTTACTGTAAGAAGCGCGGACACACGAAGAAAAATTGTCCTAAGTTTACAAATAAGGACAAAATTAAAAAGAAGGGTGTTACTGAAGGTGACTCTGATGGGTCTAAGACTTTCCTTTCCGTGACAGTTGGTGGTGTTTGTTCTAGTACTGGGTGGATTCTAGACTCTGAATGTTCTTACCACATGTGTCCGCATAAGGAATGGTTTAATACCTATGAAGCGGTCAGCGGTGGTACAGTTCTCATGGGAAACAATATGCCTTGTAGAATTGTTACGATTGGAACAATTAAAGTCAGATTGCATGATGGTGCTGTGAAGACATTGTTTGGAATTCGGCATGTACCAGTGTTGATGAGAAACCTTGTCTCTTTAGGTTCTCTTGACTCCGATGGTTGGAAGTATACCACTGAATGTGGAGTTTTCAGAATTTCTAAGGGTGCTAGTATTTTGATGGGGAATCCGAAATTGGGTAACCTCTATGTGCTTGATGGAGTACGGTTGTGGGTGCCACATCATTGGGGTCTTCATCAGTTGATGTGAATTCGGTTTTAACTATTCGACGTATGTGAGTTTCGCATATTAGCTCCGTGGAGAGTTTGAGCAAGTCTTTTGTTGCATCAGTAATGGATGTGTTGGATGGGAGGTGCCCATTTGAAGATGGTTGCTCGTATGGGCCATTAACTACGTGGTGGAGTTCTGTGTTTAGCTCTGGGTGGAGCTTGAGCAGATCTTCGTTTGCATCCTTAAGGGATGCGTTGGGTGGGTGATGCCCATTTGAAGATAGAGGCTCAATTTGGAGGCATGTCCGACTAGGTTTCTTGAGTGGCGTTCGCAAGGTCAAGCAGTTGTGCTTAAGCCTTATCTGTTCTTGCCGTTGGTGATCGCCCCGTTAGGGGCTGTCCTAGAAGGGGTGTTTGAAGAAGAGTGGTTTGGTGAGAGGATTGCTCTATGGTGTTGAGTTCAATGGAATTCAAGTCAAGGTGGAGAATCGTTGGAATTATGCCTTGAGATTTAGACGCTCGAAGAAAGGTGCAGTATTTGTCACGTGCAGTTTTTCATTTCGTACCGCAGGGAAGTTTCTGGAAAAACCGCCCAGGTGAGATTTAAGGCTGCCCGGGCGGGTTTGGCAGATTTGGTCATTCGGTTGGTTTTTCTAGAAATCCCGACCGGGCGGGAATCAAACCTGCTCCGGCGATTTTGACCGACTTCCGTACGGATTGTGTGTGGCTGCATGTTTTTTAGGGTTTTAACCTAATTCTGTACTTTCATATAAATAGGAGCCTAGTGGCCACCTAGGGTTCTGTCTTTAATTCTTGAGATTGGATATTAGGATTTTTTGCTTGTCTCTTTCGTGTTCTTGAGACTTTGTCCCTAGATATCTGTTTGGTGTTTTAATTAAAGTTACGGGTATAGCCAGCTCTTTGTATTCTTGGGGGGAACCACGTAAATCTTGTGTCTTTGATTTTCGCTTGTTGGTTTATTTTCTCTTACTTCATGGCCTGTCACAACAGGAAATACTTAAAGAGATCGTTTGAACAGTGCATAGCGCTCTAAATCTTTGTTTGCTTACTCTCTTCTTCACCTCATTATTTAACTACTCTGAATTTTATTCTTAACATGTGATTTTTACATTTTAAATTAATAGTAACATTTTAGTTCCTTGGAATTACATATAGTAAGCCCATTCAACCCCCTATGGTTGCAAACAAATTACTTGTTTTAGTAGTTGTGTAAAAGTTTGCACTATGCAAAACCATACAAAGATGAATTCGGCAATGGCCTCCTAGCTCATACTCCCTCCATCGCTTTTAAAATGTGTTGCTTCGTAAATCCAACTTATTAAAGAAACATCATTATTACACTTTTCACATCAACTTTTTCACTTTGCACATCAACTTTTACCTTTACTTTCCAAAATTGTCCTTCACCTCTACCCGTTAACTTTTTACCCACTAACTTTTCGAAAGGGCAAAATGATAATTCTCCAACTTTTACCCATTAACTTTTCAAAACACACACTTATTAAGGGACAGCCCAAAATGGAAATGTTGACACTTAAAAAGGGATGGAGGGAGTACGATATTGCTCTCATGTCATTTTATTACTCATGTTAATTAGTTGCTACTTTTGTGTCTAGCGCCTCATCAAATGCTTGTGATTAGCTCCGTGCTTTTTGGTTTGTGAAACTTTACTTGGAAAAACGAGTTTTGTTATGAAGAGATAATTGATTAATGGTCGCGTGTGTACATTTTTTTTATCTTACTTCCAAAGAAGTCTTCAACTTTGGCTAATTTGCTTTTCATGTAGTGTTATTTTGAATATGCATAGTGAGAATCATACATTAGAAGATAATTATTTTGCACTTATGATTACTAGTAGTATTTCAAATCATGCCCCATGAAATACTTTTGATTGGTTCAGATTGTGGAATGTGTTATGTAGAACTATACTTTGTCACAGTGGAACGAATGGCCCGGGTTAGTATCTGAAATCAAGAAATAGAAAGAGGAACAGAATGATTTGCAAAAATAAAATAATGCTACAACTAGAGATAAAGATTTTTTTTATTGTTAGTTATAGACAATGATAAAAAAAAATACATTGTTGATCAGTTTGATGTATTGGAAATGAGTGTAGCCAAGGAAAACAGAGAGACAAGAACATAGAGACTTCCTATAATTTAGCATCCTAAAAATTTTCCTTTTCCAATGGGCATCCAACTAGCTGGAAAGATTTAAAAAATCTTCCCACAGTAATCCTGCACCGCAATTCAATAAGTTTCCTTCCTTTACTTTAAAACCTAACTCTACATTAGGGAGTACTCTGCTCAACTCTTGTGTTCTCTATGTGGACGGTGCTCGGAAGGAATGGCATTCGTGGAACGGAATAGGTTTTACTGCTAATGTCCCAAATGGTCATCTCATTGCACAATGTTCAACTTCTACATATAGTAACAACTCTTTCTAACCAGAGATGCAAGCAATTCATCATGGACTTAATTGTACGGATGATCCCCAAAGTATTAGCGAAGTTTCACTTTGGTCCCCAAAATATAAATCATGTCTATCGCATCCCCAACGTTTACAATGTGCATTTAAATGGTCCACAGAGCTGACTCCGTCCAAATGACTGTTAAATGCGGGGTTATTGGTGTAACTTAGCTCCAACTTTTCCCATCTTCAATCTCCAAACTTCTACCCTACACTAACCCTAAAAAAAAAATTTGTTAAATCCCCATCCCCATCCCCAAACCCAAAACTCACCCTCTGATTCCACTTTCGGATTCCAATCCACAAGTCAAACGCAGTACCAAAAAAAAAATAGCTACACTAAATCACAAATCAACACAACATCACCCTATTTCTCTCTAGTAAGTTCTTCTCCCTACATAGTTTAGTTTCGGTTTGGACCAGCATTTTGGGGGCACGACTGTGACAATGATGGATTGCAATGGGGGTTCGACTGATGGATGTGGGGCTGGATTTGGGGGCTTGTCTGAGACGATGGTGGAAAAGAACAACAAAGGTTTTCTAGGGCTTGCGATTTGAAGCTCGATTGTGGGTTTTGTTTTTTGTTTTTCCACAAGTTTTGGGGGTTGACATGTAGCGCTGTATGGGGTGAATTACGGGTCCGATTGAGGGGTAATGGGGCAAGTGGCGATCTAAGGGGTTTGATGGCTGAGCATTGAAGTTCAATTTTTGGGGTTTTGGAGCTTAGTTTGAGGCGTTTCAATTGAGTTTTGAGGCTGACAATTTCAGCGACAAGTTTGGGACATTTAGCTGGCGATGTAGGGTGTATTCATTGGGTGATCTTTGGTGATGTTACATTTGAGCTTGATTTATTTATTTTTTTTATTATCAGATTTTGGGGCTTGATTATGAGGATTTTTTAGGTGTCCAGGATCTGGTTTGGGGATGGGGATGGGCATTTAACATTTTTTATTTTGCGATTAGGGTAGGGTTTGGAGGTTTAAGATGGGATAAGTTGGAGCTAAGTTACACGAATACCCCTCCATTTAACAATCATTTGGACGGAGTTAGCTCTGGGGACCATTTAAATGTGCATTGTAAACGTTGGGGATGCGATAAACACGATTTATATTTTGGGGACCAAAGTGACACTTCGCTAATACTTTGGGGATCATCCGTACAATTAAGCCATGAAGCCATGCAATTCAATGGGCTTTACATCATAATTTTAACACTATCAATATTTTTTCTGATTGTTTTATTGCCATCATGCATCCAGGGAGGCTTGGGCCAAGGGCATCTCAAAAACCCAAAAATTTAGGGGCACTCCCACATAATTTTTAATATTAGGCTTAAGTAGGGGTCTTTTTGTCCCAATGAAAAAAAAAGGCCCAATTGTTTTTTTTAAACGAGGCAAGGCAGCCCATCTCATAACACTAGATACTTAATAGAGCCCAACTTAGCTTTAAAACATTAGCCCAAGTAAGCTAAAACACACAATAGAAATGAGCCAAAACAAAATAAAAACAACTCACTCACCCTTTTCATTTTAGGAAAATTATTGGGCTGACGGTAAGAGTGTTTTTTTTTACCGGTTAGAGTACATTCTTCCCGGTAAAAGTATTTGAACTATTGCCGGTAAAAGAGTACTTTTATTGTCTACACATTGGGCTGACAATAGAAGGACTGTTCATTTTATTATTACTTATCAGATCTCTCACCTCTGTGAAAGAGACGCTCTCTTTCTCTCTCGATTCTCTGCCTCTCGGCTCCAGCTTCCAGATTCTAATCCCATATTAAAAAAAGATGTCACTCTCTAAACCCTAATCGGCTCTCTCTATGACGACCCAAATTTTAGACACCTCAAAAGTAAATAACCTTTCCAATTGATTCTAGTCACCACGTATTGCTTTTCACCCAAAAAATATAAAATGGCTGGGTAGTATGTGCAGTATGAGGACAATAAATATTACTTTAAATAATTAAGGACGTGCACAATAAGCGACAATAACAAATTAAAATGGATCATTCTGAAATGATTAATCATTTGTAGCCTTTTTCCGAGCCCATCTAGATAACATGCCAAGCACCACCGGGGTTAAATCTGTATGCCCCCTTTTGGGCCGTATAAAAGTATACCGAATTTCCCTCGTGGAAATCAATCATATTTCCTTACTCATTTCTACCCCGTGGGATTGCACGTGTACCAATCTGTTCCATGGCTTTTAGCCAAATATTATCTGTGTCACAGTACAAGATATGATACTAATTGAGTCAATAAACTTAGATATCAAAAGAGTACAAATATGAGAGAATAAAAAAAACACTATTTTCAAAAAGATTTAGCTAGAAATGTATTGCACAGTACTATCTGAAACCCCAAAATACGTTTGTGGCCATCGAATACTTGATAATATCACCATTTCAATGTCATTGCCCATGGCCGAATCCACACTAGGCCTTGGTCTGAGCGTCTTGGGCCGGCCTTGATACTAGAATGGGATTTATTCTTCCTACTTAAGGTGTTTCCTGTAGTACATCCTGTAGTTCGGATTGTCCATCTTCGCAATCAATGGTTCAGATTTGTGAATGAATTCTTAGCGGTAATAGTAGACAAATATATATGAACCATTGATTGCCAAAATAGACGATATGGATGTGCATTAGAGGGTGCACTACAGAATCCCTGAATTCGATGCAACATGCATGAGAGTAAAAAGAGAGGATACTCGTGGATGGGATGTGAAGAAATTAACTATACAATGAGGGACGTAGTATTTATACCTCAACCTAGGGGACTGATAAGATCACCCAATAAGCCCGACTAAACAACCTGTGGTGAATCCCGGGGGACAAAGTTAAAGCGCTTGACCTCACTATAGGCCTTCTGAATATTTCTATTTATTCTTAGTTCATTGAAACTGAAAACTTCTCAAAAATAAGGAGAATTTTTCCTTTTCCGATGAACTTACCAATTTAGAATGTGTTTAGTTTTCAGTATTAAAAGTTAAAGTTTTTGCTTGTAGGAAAAAAGAAAAGAAAATATAAACGATGATAAAAGGTTCAAGTTCATAAATTTACAAATTTGAAAGTCTTCATATCTGAAAACTACTAAAGTGATTTTCTGGGGGTGGGGATTGCCACATTTTATGACGCAGAACTTTGATTTGGACTTTTTACATCCTTGCCATTAAGCTTCTAAATCCTTCTCATCATTGAAAAACTACGAAGATGAATTGGGGTGTCTACAATGCAATCCTTTAACACTGTCGTACCAACTTGAGATCCAATGCTCAATCAATATCGATCTGATCAACATGATCTTTGACCTTGCCATTAAGCTTCTAAATCGTTCTCATCATTGAAAAATTATGAAGATAAACTGGGGTGTCTACAATGCAATCCTCTAACACTATCGTACCGACTTGAGATCCAACTTTCAATCAATATCAATCTGATCAACATGATCTTTGACGAAATGTCAAACTTTTCACTTAGCCGATCGAGATGAACATTAAATGGGACCACTTACAAAAAAAAAAAAAAAACCATTTCACGGCTAAAAGGCATGTCGTCGTGCTTGGAGGAAATTAAAAACATTACCGGCTAAATTAGTAAAAACAAATATTTTCTTTGAACCCATACCATACAGTTTATTTTCGAAACATTCACGCACGTGCATAAAAACCAAGAACATCATTGTGGGTACAAAAGATTTCCTCTATAAAAATTATACCTACGGCAAATCCCTGGTCTTGACTTCGCATTTCAATGGCTCCCCCACCATTGTCCCCAGCCCTGTTTTTGTGACGATCTCAACCTTCACGTTGGGGCACCAAACCCTTATCCACCGCTCGCTTGAAAATTCCCCCGGTCCAGCCCAGTTGTCCGGCCACATGAACACTATTGCTTTCACATTAAATGAAAACTCAAAAGAAGAATTTGATGTAAAATAAGAAGTTATTCTTTTCGAAACCTGTGTCTCAATTGGGGAAATAACAGATGGGAATATCGCGTTCCTTAATGTATGGTTCATTTCCATCTGGGTAAAGGGTTCCATTATTGTCATGGAAATAGATTTTTCCTCGTAGAAAATCCCGACCTCAAAGTTATCATACCTCGACACAGAGCAATCGCGAGGTTTTGTAATGTTGAATGTGATTTCTCCCGCGGTGTTTATTTGAGAGGGGGAGAGAATGTTCAAAGAGAAAGCAACATTGTTGACATATATTTCTGGGCCCTCGCGTTGGAATGGTAATTTCATCAAGACGTCCATAGCGTAATATATGGTGACACAGGTTCCTACAAACAGCAAGAGACATAACATTCCAGCCAAAACTTGTTGTCCTTCCTTGGAGATGCGTTGAGGTGGAGGCATTGGTCGCGATGGTCGTTGGGTTGCAAAGGAAGCGGGTGCAGCATCTACGGTAATAGTGGTGGAGGGAACCTCCATGGAGGATTTCTTGGTGGTGGAATCGGCATCGTCGGTGGTCTCCACCGGGATGTACCCTAAAGGAGAAGGCGAGGGTTTTTTTTCAGGTCTCATTTTTTGATTTGGTTTGTTGGGATGAATTCACAAGGCAAATGAGGGTATATGTAGATGTACGTAAACAAATTTAGTAACAACTAAATATATACCTTTGAAAATGCAAGTTAAGAGAGACGGTTTACTTTGACCGCAAGTATAGCGATGTTTTGAAGAAGGTGTTTGAAAAGGAAAAAAATTAATTAGCTAATTCGAATCTAATTTTATTGTGATAGTTTGTCAGGAATGGTTAATTGAACATAAAAATGATTGTTGTCGTTGTTGTTCCCAACTGTTGACTCCATTTATTTCAGATGGAAAATGCTTTCCGGATAACCTTTCCTTGTAGAATTTTTCTAGAATATAAAATGTTTTCTAGTGTTTGGTTGTCATATTAAAATATTTTTTAAAAATATTTTATATTGTTTGGTTGACATGGAAAAGCACTAATAGTATAAAATTATCATTTTTGGTTTTTTTTTAATCCTCTGAGGAAATACGCAATCAACTCCATTAACAGAACCTGTAAACCAAACAAAAATTGATATACTTATGTACAGGGGTGCCGACAAAGTAAAGAGGATTCGCCTTCAATCTCTACAAAGCGAATTCGAGTCTTTACGGATGAAATCCTCAAAATCTATTTGTGAGTATTATTGCCGAATCATGACGGTTGCAAACCAGATGAGAAGAAACGGAGAAGCTCTCACAGATACGAGAGTTATAGAGAAAATCCTCCGATCGTTGGATCCAAGATTCAACTTCATTGTTGTTATGCTGGAAGAACTTAAAGATGTAACAACAATGTCTATCGAAGAACTTGTGGGCTCGCTGTAAGCCCACAAACAAAAGTTGCACAGAAATGATGATAGAGCCATGGAGCAGGCTCTACAGACAAAGCTGTCCCTCAATGAAGATAGGCACAAGTAAGGGGGGACATCCCAGACAGGACGAGGCTATGGTTATCAAGGAAGAGGCTCTGGAAGTTCAAATTCCAGAGGTAAAGGAGGCAAAAGATTTTCCAAAGGAAGAAATCAAAACTATGCTCCAAAAGGAGGTGGTTATGGACAGCAAAATAGCAGAGGAGGAGGACAAGGAAAAAGAGGTGGTTAAAATAACCGACCGAACAT
The DNA here is from genome assembly GCA_020921065.1 of Vaccinium darrowii. Classification (NCBI taxonomy): domain Eukaryota; kingdom Viridiplantae; phylum Streptophyta; class Magnoliopsida; order Ericales; family Ericaceae; genus Vaccinium; species Vaccinium darrowii. The sequence continues at coordinate 21,160,691 of CM037155.1, forward strand.
TGACAAAAGCAACGTTCAATGTTACAACTGCCAGAAGTATGGTCACTACATGAAAGAATACAGAGGAAGGCCAGCATCAAATCAAATTGGCGAAACAGCCAACTATGCAGACAAGGAGCCAGCAGGAGGAGATTCAATGAGTCTCATGGCGCACAGTTCCAACGAACAGGATCAAGGTACATGGTTTCTTGATTCAAGAGCGAGTAATCATATTACTGGCTCAAGGCAGCTTTTTACTGAACTTGATGAAAAGGTTCAGGGATATATCTCTTTTGGCGACCTCTCCAAAGTCCCAGTTCAAGGGAGAGGAAATATTGTGATCAAACGGAAGAATGGAAATCATGCATTCATCTCTAATGTCTACTATGTTCCAGACATGAAGACTAACATTCTTAGTCTTGGACAACTCCTGAAGAAAGACTATCAAATTAGCCTAAAGGATATACAGCTGACGAACACAGATGCTCGAGGGAAACTGGCTACTTGAGTAAAGATGGCGAATAACAGAATGTTTCCGCTAACTGTTCTTCATGATATGCCAAAGTGCCTTAATGTCATTGTCAACGACAAAGACAGGATATGACATCTCAAATATGGGCACCTTAACTTTGAAAGCTTGAAGCTGTTGGCAAATAAGAAAATGGTCAAAGGCTTACCTCATATCCAACATCCAAATGAGGTATGCGAAAATTGTGTTCTTGGCAAACAAAACCGCAACAATTTTGGAAAGCAAGTTGATTGGAGAGCAGGCATGCCGCTCGAGCTAGTCCACACAGATGCATGTGGTCTGTTGAAGCCAATCTCAAACGGAAAGAACAGATACTTCCTCACATTCACCGATGACTATAGCAGGAAGACATGGGTATACTTTCTTAAATGGAAGTCAGAAGTATTCGAGAAGTTTAGAGACTTCAAAGCTCTTGTGGAGAAAGAAGGCGGCTACTTCATCAAAATGTTGCGGTCAAACCAAGGTGGAGAATACACTGGAGATCAATTTGATGGATTCCTTAGGCAGCAAAGAATCAGACACCAGTGTACACCAGCTTATACTCCTCAACTAAATGGTGTATTTAAAAGGAAGAATCGCACCATCCTCAATATGGCCAGTAGCATGCTGAAGGATAAAGATTTGCCCAAGAGATTTTAAGCTGAAGCAGTTCAATATGCAGTCTATCTACTCAACAGATATCCTATAAGTAATCTGAAGTCAAAGACACCACAAGAAGCATGGACCACTTACAAGCCAAGCGTGGGCCATTTCAGAGTGTTTGGTTGTATTGACTACGCAAAAGTTCTAGAGGCAAACAGAACCAAATTTGAAGACAAAGGAGTGAAGTGTATCCTTATTGGATATGGTGACTGGACGATGGGATACAAGCTATACAATTCCGTTGCTCAGAAGGTGATATACAACAGAGATGTCATTTTCAAGAAAAATGAATCCTGGAGCTAGGATCGACAGAAGCTACCAGGAATATGGATTTGACTATTAAAGATGAAGAACAGGAACAGACCAAGGAGGTAAATAGAAGATCAGAAGAGTTGTCATCACCGTCTCGTGGTTTCCCTTCACCACAAAGAGGTGAACCATCCTCACCAGCTACAGAAGAGTTTTCAGACATGAGGCCTAGAGGAACACTTAGCCTTGATGATTTGTATCATAATACAGATCCGTTGGATGCAGACTTCACCATATTCTTTCTGCAAATGACTTGTGATCAAGTTAGCTTCGATGAGGCTAACCAAGAAGACAAATGGAGGAAGGCTATGGATGAAGAAATTCAGTCCATAGAGAAGAACAAAACCTGGGAGCTGACCAATCTTCCATAAGGCTATAAGACCATTGGAGTGAAATGGGTCTACAAGGCCAAGAAGAATGCTCAAGGAAAAGTTCAAAGATACAAGGCCAAGCTCGTAGCTAAAAGCTACAAACAGAGGGAAGGCGTAGACTATGGTGAAGTCTTTGCTCCTGTTGCCAGGATGGAGACAATTAGGATGATGATCTCATTAGCTGCTCAACACAGATGCAAGATCTACCAATTAGATGTCAAGACTGCCTTTCTCAATGGATTTCTGGAGGAGGAAATCTATGTAGAGCAGCCACCTGGATATGTGAAGGAATGACATTATGACAAAGTGTACAAGTTGAAGAAGGCGCTGTATGGATTGAAACAAACGCCTCGTGCATGGAACACAAGGATCGATGCATACTTCCAAAAGAATGGATTCGAGAAGTGCCCTTACAAGCATGCAGTCTATATGAAGAAAGAAGCTGATGGAAGCCAGTTGTATGTATGCCTGTATGTTGATGACTTGATTTTCATAGGCAACAATCCAGCTATGTTTGACTCTTTCAAACAGAGTATGGTCCGAGAGTTCGAGATGACAGATATCGGACTGATGACACACTTTCTTGGAATCGAAGTGATACAAGGAGATGACGACATTTTCATCTCTCAAGATGGATACGCTGAAAGCATCCTCAAGCGTTTTGGCATGGAGAAAAGTAATCCAGTGACTACTCTAGTTGAAAATGGAGTGGAACTCAGAAAGAGCAAGGTCGGTGATGTTGATCCAACAAATTTCAAGAGTCTGGTAGGAAGCCTTCACTACCTGACATGCACAAGACTAGACATACTATATGGTGTTGGTATTATTAGCCTATACATGGAGACACCTAACCAATCCCATCTGAATGCAGCCAAGCGAATTTTGCGCTATGTCAAGGGTACAATCACTGATGGACTGTTTTATACAACTACTGAAAACGTCAAACTCTGCGGCTATTCAGATAGTGATTGGGGAAGAGACTTGGATGAAAGAAAGAGTACTACAGGATTTACCTTCTTTCTCGGAGATACAGCCTTCACATGGTCATCAAAGAAACAAGCGATAGTGACGCTATCATCTTGTGAAGCTAAGTATGTAGCAGTTAGCTCAGCTGTTTGTCATGCTATATGGGTCTGCAATATGCTGAATCATTTGGGAATTTCTCAAGGAAAACCTACGGAGATCTATGTCGATAATCGCTCCGCAATTGCACTAGCAAAGAACCCAGTGCATCATGAAAGAAGCAAGCATATTGACACATGCTACCATTTCATCAAAGAGCATGTGAAAGCAAACGAAGTGGAGCTAGTTTCTTGCATGACCTATGACCAGGCTGTTGATCTTTTCACGAAGCCCCTCAAGCATGAAGCCTTCATCAAAATGAAGACAATGCTTGGAATGAAGAATCCCCAGAGTCAAGTTTAAGGGGGGATGAAGAAAAAAGGTAAACTTGAGAAGCAAGTGGATTCTCAGCAGCCGAAAATAAAAACATGGAGAACTGTTCACTATCATGCCCGAAGACTTTTTGCACTTCCGTAATTCGTTTTGTGATTTGCATTATATATGAGTTTATCTTGTATTTGTTTTTTCTACTTGTTATGCCTATAAGTAGGCTTGTAATTCATAGCAGTTTCATCAAGTGTGGAGTAAGAGAAAACATCAATAGTAACTATGAGTATTTGTTCAAATCTCTTAGCGAGTTTCATATATTGAAAGTATGTGATTTATACTCCTCCACCCAACAAATCGGACGGTTAAAGGTGGTTCAACCAAAGTCCCACCGTTTCAATCAAAAATCTTTTCACGAGGAGGGTTGTGGACGCGACAAGTGGCATCGATTGATTGGTTTGTCATGTAGTATCTTGAGGGAAGCAAGTGACATAATCATATACTCCCTCCGTTGCATAAATTTAGTTCCATCTGCAATTTTCAAACAAAAATAATGTATTTATGAAAATAATTTTTGATTTTTTTTGGCACTGTTCAAAAGTTCACAATGAGATCTATAAAATAAGATCCATATTGCTATAAAAATTATTTTCTTAAGTACATTAATTTTAAGTTTGAAAATTACACGTAGTTTTGTAGGGGACTAATTTATGGGACGGAGGGAATACGACTTTGACATTTAAACTTAAGATTTTTTTTTTTATCGGCAGATTCGAAATTCAAACTTAAGTGACCTTTTGTTTGCGAAATCAATAAGGAACAAATCAAAACAAAAAGGTATTTATATCACACGATTTTTATAAATTCTCAAAAAATAAATTCGGGAATGATATCTCCACTCTCAAAAATATTTCCTGTCATAGTAACAATTTATTTACTACAATAGAAATTGGACGGAATACTTTTGAATTACAAGGAAGTATATCATGTCACAACTTTTCTATTAAATATTAATGCGATACAGAGCTGGAACGAATTCGGTGTTTTCTATCCTATCTTTTTTTATTCAATCACGTTAGTTTTTTGGTTTCAAATTCATTACAATTTCCTTATCGTCTAAAATGAATCCCATCTTTTGAATTTGGAAAAAATAATCTTAACTTTTTCTGTTTATAACCAGAAATCTTATAGTGCCTTAAATGTCTCATTCGAATGCTCCCCTAAAGCAAATCGGAGGCCGTACACACATCATAGAGAATTGGAGGCCATAAGCACATATAATCGAGGAGAATTTCTTCCAAAATATGTACTATTGCGCTTGGATTATATGTCGAACATCTGCCATTACACGTTTTCACACCATAATATAGTTCCATATCACTCATCCAATATACGCGTTTTCACACTTTTCCATTGGCCCGACTTGAGTATGTTTATTTCATGGTCCATTCAAAGAATATCAATTGGCATGGTTAGGGAAAAATGATCTCATATGGACTTCAACCTCGACTAACAGTACCAACATCGTTTTGATCTCTAAATTTTATTACTTTTTGCATGTTCTAAAGATAACATTGGCAAATGTTGGAGCATATTTCATCAGATCAATGAAGCTTTTGACATAGGAAAATATAATGATTTGAATCTCTATGTATTTATACCTTTTAATGCGTTCAATCACAGCCATGAAGGTTTTTTTTTTCCACCATTAATGGTTTCCATCGCCATAAAGTAGAACATCATGAAGTGGTACTCGAACTTTGTATTTGCATGCATTTGTTCAATTGCTCTTTTTACATATCTGATGTATATTATTTGTCTTTTTCTTTTCTGTTTCATTCGCAGTCTATGTTAGTGCATTCTATGAGTAACTAAGTTTTGTTGTATAATGATTTTTTCTTTTTTTATTGGCCATAGATGATTTTGATTTTACTTTCCTTGATTTATTTTTAGAGAATTTTTTGTTATTGTCACATTATATATATGTAGGAATTTTGAGGCATGGTGGATGGTCATTGGGTCGTACCGAGTACAGTTGTATTTTTTTTATATCAATAAAGAGGAGTAACATTTTAAAGAAGAAACCTGAGTACAATTGTATTTGCTATGTTAACAATCATTTTTCTTAAGGAAAATATAAATTCTTACAATTGCTATCACTATTTGATCAACTTGATTTTTAACATGAACTATATGAATGTCGAGGCCTTCAAAATAAACGAGTCGGATTGCCAAACATATTTTGTGGTAGTGTACTCAAGACGTGTGTGATAATTTCAACTACGGTCAACAATTACAACGACCCAATGTATTCTGATTCATCCCGTACATAGCACGGGTTCATGCTGTATATATGTTATTGCATGATGGATTTTCGCGAGGAGCTATGGTTGCGACAAGTGGCATAATATGAGTGGTTCGTCATCTACGATTTTAAGCAAAGCAGGTGACATATTCATATACATCAAAGATTTGTTACAACTCTTACTCAAATTTGAAACCCATAAATCTTTCCTTTATTTTATCTCTAATATCGTTATTCCATAAAAAATAGAAAAAAAAAAAAAAACTTTGATTTTAACTTTTTAAACTCAATCTTAGTCTTAAAAGTTTCTATGGTGTTTTGTTTATCATACATTTCATTTTTTAGAAAACTGAAATGAATATCTACTTCTATCAAGTATGTAAAACTTGCCGAAAAAAAAAAAGAAAAAAGGGAGAGAGTATCTATGACTTAAAAACCCTTTAACTCTACATTTCTCCGTTCGAGTAGGCAATTGTGATAATCACCACGAAATCGTTGCAAACTGAAAAAATTCAAATTCAAATCAAATGCAACTTCACTTATTTGTTCGTTGGATTTTAGAAGAAATTACTTTCATTCATGCATATCTTCATACAATAGCCTCATCTTCTTCTTAAAAAAAAAAAAGAATACATCCACATCAAGAGCTCTTTTTTTGTATACAAAAATTAATTAAATTTGTTATACATAATTGGTTTAAACTATTGTGTTACTGTTTAATTTGTTAGAGCTACAAAAAATTTAAAATTTTAATTTAGTTAGACTAATCTAAATTTTGCAGTTAGAACTTTCTTTTAAATTCTATTATTTCAAGGGGTTTCATCTATCAAATGCCAATAATTTGTTACACATTATCTGAGTAGGTTAGTTTTTCTCAAAGAAATGCAACAAAAATCTTTAGAATTTCATATTATTAAAATATCAGAAAATGTTTTAAAATTAAGAGAAAAGAATTTAATCTGGATGTGTTGTAATATCCCAAATTTTTTTTTAAAAATAAAATTTGTGATATTTGTAAATACTAATTTCCCTAATTTAATTTTACCCAATTTTGACTTTAGTTGACCATTTGCAGGTCTCTTATTTATTTATTTATTTATTTATTTCCTTTAGACGAGTTAGTGCTCGAGGTGCACAGAATGATTTCAACCGACTTGTCACCAGTGGGTCCGGACGAACGGCCAGAATAATGTGCGCAATGCGAAGGATGATTTTGAGCTACGCAGATGACGCTAGCGCGACTACTACAATGGTGGAACCCGAGTCAACCATATACGCTCACCTGGCGAGCGCATCGTAATGCGTGTTCTACTTTCAAGATTTTTCCAAACGATTCCGAGCACGCGGTGACGTCGCCCTCGATTTTCTAAGTCAGTACAAATATTTTAGTATTTTTCTGAAATCGAAGCCTGGACAGTTCGAACACTGCCCGGAGTAAATTGTACTGCATTATACCACGTCGTGTGGCGCACCCAACCCATTCCCCTTGTCCCCCACGCCTGTTTCCCCCCCTCTCTTCCTCCCATGTGTCTTGTCCCCTTGACCCTCTTTTGTCTGGGAAAGAAAAGAGAAGAAGAAAGAAAAGAGAAAGAAGAAGGAAGAAGGAAAGAAGAAGAGAGAAAAGAGAGAGACCGCCAGCTGCCGCCGTCCGGCCACCTCCACCGCCACGTCCGACCACCATCTCCACCTCCCCACTTCACCTCTGCAAGTATAGCTCTCATCTCCCTCGTTTTTATCAATTTTTATCGAAAATATTCGTGTATCTATACTTGTATGTGCAACAGTTCCTGACAGCAAACTAGGTCTCGGTTTTTGGTTAATTTCTCCTTCTTAAACTTCTAATTAGGTTTTGGTTCCTTCTTATGATTTATAGTACACTCGATGCTCTTTCTTTTGCCGCTGGAATCACTCAAATCCATTGAGAATTCGATTTATTATGAATTTTTGAAATCTGGTCTGTAATCTGGAAAATCTGTTTCGAGACAGATTCGTATAGCCACTGTATTTTCCCATTTTCTCACCTTTGGAGTACGAATTTGATTTTGGTCCCTTCATAGCTTTTGAACTTCGTTCTGCCACGGAATTTTTGACACTAGAATCACTCCAAAATATTAAGAACTCGATTTATGGTGATTTTCCAAAACTGGGCTGTTCCATGTTCATTCGTTTTTGTACAGACCTCTGTTTTGTACGAATTTTTACGGGTACCAAATGACCCTTAAATATTCTGATTTTTGGAGGGATTACTCTCCTTGGTGACTAGTATAAGTGTGATTTTTCGTGGACATAGGTTCTTTGAAAGTAATGGATCAAATCCAACATGTTTTGGAATGCCTGCCTGTTTTTCCTCCCCGTAAACTGTCAATTTTGGAAACAAGCCCATTTCTTCCACAGATCATATTTTCAAGCGGTTCCTATTTAAGAAGTTAGAAAATTGTCTTATCTTTCAAACCCAACTGGTCTCGTCTGATTTGATGAAGTTTTGAGTGAGTTATAGCCATCCAAAGTTCAGTAAAATTCTTTCGGCCATATTTTCCAGACAGCTCACTGTCCTTTCACAAATCTCCATTTTTCTCATTGTTGGAGTGCGTTTTAGGCTTAGACTTCTTCATCAACGTTGTAGAGCACTTTGAGAGCTTCGTGTTAGACACAAGAATCGCTGGAAACGGACGAGGTTTGAACCCGATATCGCAGCCCAAAGATTCTGTTCGCAATGGAGTTCTTCATTGCCACTTGAAATACCACCGGACTTTACCGTTGAGCTTTTCGTCCGGACCAAAGGTAGATAATCGCTATCCTACTCTCTCCTAAGTATATTAGTAGCCTTAGACTTGATATTGTTGCTTGCAATGAGCCCGAACGAAATGAAATCAAAATGTAAAATGGGTCGAGGACCCCACCAAACTGATTATGGCCGTAAGGCTTAAAGATGGTTAAAGATTGATTTGTTTAACAAGCGATGATGTGTATGGTTATGTTGTTTGACTGATTATTCATGTCCATTATAATTGGTTTTGTTGTCATAATTAAAGCTAATAATATTAATGGTTGTTTTGATGTACTCTAGTGATTTAATTGATAAACTTGGAGTTAAATTTCATTAGGCTTGGTAAATGATAAATTTTGCGATATGTGAATTATTTGGATGTTATTAATTGAGGTCTCATTTTATTCTCTGTTGACTCACTGTAAACTTGAGGTGATAAATTATTGAATTGTTAGATTGGACAAATAGGTTCCCGGGGTTTGGTGCTCGTACTTAGAAATCACCTAGACGGTTAAGTTAATGGATAAATGGAATGTTGGTTTCAGATGATATTGATGAGTTGAGAATTTTGAACGGCAGAGAGCCGGTTGATATCGGAGAATCGAAATGTTATGATTGGCAGTCAGCCAAGGATAATGGAATTGTGCGGTATTGAATATACCTATGTGCTGTATGTGCATCCCGAGGCAATGTGCTGTATGTGCAACCTCACGTGCTGAATGTACGTCCTAAGGATATGTGCTGAATGTGCATCCTTATGCGCTGTATGTGCATCTTGAAGAATGCGCTGTATGTACATTCTCAAGGGGGGGAAGCGAATACTGAAATGATGGAAAGCTGAATGCTTGTTGATTGGAAAATGGATCTTTGTGATGGTTGGAATTTGAAGCTCGTGATGAGCGAAAAATGAAACTCCGTGATAATCTGGGAAACGAAAATGTGTCGATCATAACATGTCAATAACTTGAAAAGAAGGTTGAATAATGGGATGGGTAAAGTACTATGATTGATGGATTATTTGATTTTCCGAGGTAGCTTTCACTATGTGGTTGCTTGATATTGAATCAATTTATTTGTTCCATAATGTTATGTCTTTGTTATATCAAACTGTGTATTACTTGTAAAGTAAGGGGTTAGTAGGGTTGGGATTATCTATTGAGTGTCGACTCATGGTGCTACGGCCCACCCCCCTCCAGGTATCGAGGAAAAGGGCGGCGAATTGGTCTATCAGCAAGAGGGTCAGAATAATGATCAGATGCAGGAGGAGAACCGGAATCAGGATCTGAATTTGAATCTTTAGAAGCCTAGATTTCCTTATTTTAATGTTGGATCTGTAATATAATTTCCCAAACCGTACTAAGTATTATGTAATGGGATGCACGTCACGTTTTCCAACGTGTACTCTGATGGAAAATCTTTTTATTAAATTATTATTTCTTTTTAATAAATTTAACGTACCCAAAAAAAATCCGGGTCGTTACATGTGTATTAGTATGAATTAATGTCGAAACCCTTGCCCTAGCACGTGTTAATGGGCAAAAAAATATTACCTCTATTTATGTTCTCTATGTTATTATATACTTTTGTCTATTTTTCTTGTTCTGTAGGTGATTACCAACACTCCAACCTATGGAAGGATACTGCTGTCAATGCGGGTTGTTGTGAAAGGAAGAGAAACTATTCTATAAAAAAAAAAAAATTGAGTTTTGTTTAAATTATTCTAGGATTGGTTCTTGGTACGATGAGCTGGAGAGGTATGAATAGTCAACAATAAATAAATGGGAATGAAGTGGTTTAGAAGAAGGGTGAAGAATAGAGCAGGTGTGTGCATAAATGACTAAGGCAGATGGTTGCTCTCAGGCTGACCCTGGAGTACCCACGTGACCTAGAGAATGGGCTGATCTCACCAGAAAGAGTGTTCTCCTCTCAAAATCAGTGAATACCCACTTTCTCTCTCTAGGATGACACACTCTGTAAAAAATCACCTCTGGGTAATGTGAAGGGAATGTCTCATATTTATAGGCACCTGGTACCAATGATGAAGTGACAGACTGTCACCCTATAACATGAGCACACGTGTCCTTTCCGTACATCCAGGCCGCGCGGCTGACCCACGCAGTGGCGCGCTACTCCACCCCTCGTGCAGCGTAACTTTTATTCTTTATAGCCACCAAGCCACTAGATCTCCCTTCATTCCCGATAGGGCAAGGTCGTAACATGTTCAGTCGCGCCTACACCACAGCTAAGCCTCAAGGAGACCCTCGAGTCCTGCCTTCAGACCGGAGCAAGTATAATTACTTGGGCTTTATAAGGACTACTTATCGAGTCCTCACACATTTATATGGGCTACATAACCCAGGTGTCATGGCTTTTCCTTGTTCATACTAGTGGCCTACGCCCTGGGGATTAATATCCCTTTTCCGTGGGCTTTATTAGCGCGCAAGTGGGGAGCGGGCACGCTAACCGTGCCCGAGGGACCGGCCCTTGACTAGGTCCGCGCCGCGCCAGTGGGAGTGCCACGTGGCGCGCGCTCTGATGATGACAGTTGTAACTTTCTGAATGGAGAGTCAACGGGGAATTTTAGTTGACTTAGGTCAAAATGCTAACCTTCCCTACAATGGCCCCCACGCGTGTGTATGACATGTTGGCGCGTGGTGTGACTTTTACGTGCGTTCCCACGCGCGCGTGACTTTCACGAGCCTTCATACGCGCTCGTGACGTGACCTTCACGTGCGTTTCCATGCGCGTGTGACGTTAGCATTTATGACACCTTTTCAGGTCATCTTTTCAAACGGTTGTCCTTTCACTGTACATTGCACCTCTTCGGATTTCGTACCCGTTCTGGTAATGATTGTGACTTGTGACGGTGACCGTTGGCCTTCCCCCCTTCACTCATATATATAGTCGGTCACTTATCCTTTTTTGCCACACTTCAACATTTTTCAAATTTCTTAGGGCAAGAGAGAGAGAGCTTCTTCTCCTTTGAGTTCGACCGCCATATTACTTCTCCCCCTCCGATTTCCAAATTTCTCGAGTTCTTCTTCAGTTTCTTCTTCTTCTTCTTCTTCTTCTTCTTCTTCTTCTTGTCCGGTTTCTTCTACATCAGTTCCATGGCAGCTATTGTTCCGGACAAGGAGCAATGGCACAGGGCGCCTACTTACAGGGGAAAGAGGACCCGTTTTGGAAGGTGGTGGAGGCATACGAGCAGGGCCGGCCCTAGGGTAAGCCCCGCAAGCCTCCGGGCTTGGGCAACCCCCCGGGCTAGGGCAACCAAAAAAAAAAAAAATCTCCAATTTATGTATAAATATTAAAAAGCTTCCATATCCTACACAAAGTGGCTTGATGCTTTCTTGGTACCAAACTCATTATTTTCTGCCAATCCAGTAGGCGGCCAGAGTTCGATTCCCATATCCTTCCTTTTTCAACTTTAGCCACTTTTAAGGAATTTCTTTGATTCTTTTTGTTTCTTTTTTTTTTTACTTATGTCTCCTGTTTTTTTTCCTCCTAGTCTGAAAATTGACAAAAAATCATAGAACTTAGGTTATAAATTTTGCTTTTGACAAAAACAATAATGTAGAAGTGATAATATTGATATGTTTTTACATTTGGTTAAAAACAAATTTCCAGTGGTGGAAATTTAACAGAACATGAGTGAGCTAACATGGTAAAATATTGTTTTTACACAAATCATAGTAAGATATTGAAGTAAAACTTCTTATTTCATTCAAAATATACTCTTACAGACATCTTTTTAAATTGGAGTTGATATTATGAATCGAGATCGTGCTAATCATAAAGCATTTTTACTGTTGTTATAATTTGATTGTAAATTTTTTTAAGTAGCTCAAGCTAAAATACCATGTTAACTTTGATTTTTTTTTCCGACTTGTATGTCAAATTTTTTTTTTTTTTTTTATACTTAATAGTAAGTGGGCAACCAAATTTGAGGCCGGGCTTGGACAATCCAAATGTCGGGACCGACTCTGCATACGAGCCCACTGGAGGGGAGACTCAGGGCTTGATATCAATCAGACCGGAGGTCCAACCCGAATAAGGTGAGTTGGTTCCCCCTTCGTCTATTCTTCGCCTTTGTGTTGAGGGGCGATTTCCCCATTTCTCCCACCCAATACGCTGCTCTTTCTGGCCCTCCTTCGGACTGGGGTGAATGGGTGGACGACATTTTGGGCAAACCTGATTTCAGGCAGGTTTTGGACAATGCCCGTCGTGCCCAACTAGATTAACTAATGAATTGTGAACTCCACTTCAGCAATAAAAGAGCTCAATAATTTCCAATAAATGCATTACAAAATACATTTAGTGTCATCTGTTGTCCACCCTCACAAAACATAATCCGCAAAATTCTGCATCAGCAGGCTTTCTAGAATCACAAAATTTCCATTCGGTTAATGAGTTCATTATACTAAGGAAATCTCAGGGTTCTTGCCAGCGGCGTATGGGAGATGAACTTGCAACCAATTTCAACTTTCACCAATTCAGACATTCAGTACTAGTTTTCTTGTCCTTGTTCTTCAAGGTTTGAAATACTTGCTCCCTCTTAGTGCCCCTTTGTATCCCTAAATTTGAATTCCTTGCAACACAGGAGTAATAAACTTTTCGAAACACACTTGTGAAACTAAATAACCAAGATGTCCTACATACGGCAAACAAAATACACAGATCAGTTATCGTGAGCCAGCAAAGATTCGTCAAGCATCAATGGAAGGGGATCTGCCACATTTAGGGCTGCATATTCCTCTGCATTCCCCCTGACCAGAACAAATCAAATTCAAACAGTCAGAGACTACAAGAAGTTGAACCTCCGCATAATCAAGAAGCTACAACATTCATTCAACTGGACTTCCCCTCACGCACATTAACTAAATCTTGGAAACCAGGAAGGTTTTTTCTTATATGTAGAGACTTTTTAAAACTTTGCAAGAGTTCTAGTAACTAATGATTTCAACCCAGTATCTAATGTGACATGCGCTTTGAAAAATGGTTAGAACAAAAGGAACAGAGGCAACAAGCAAAGAACGTCTCAGTTGCAAATTATCCAGACGGTGTCTACAATCTGCGCATCAGATTAGACTTAAAATCAATCAGAACCAAGAGACAATTTCAAATAGGACATCCAAAATCCTGATCCAATGCAAAATTTAGACATTACGTCAGCACTTAATAAAGTGAATCAGTCCACGTGACAGCCAATACAGGTCAAAAGCCATAACATAGAAGAGGTTCACACATTATGAACATGAATGGTTTGTTGATGCTCATGCATGTACAACTAAGGAGGATGTTTCAGCGGATGGAAAATGATACATGCACTTGATCTGTTTGGTGGTTTCTTTTTGTCTTCTAACCTAAATCAAATCATAAATAAATCTGAAACAATCAAATGCATGCTTAGGCACTTGCAGAATTTCTGGCATTCATCCGAGGTTGGATATAAGCTATTCCAGAACAGCATTGAGCCCCAAACAAAGTTACCCATATGTTCAGAGGTTAGACATTATGATCGATATCTTATGGTAGACCCAATATGTAACAAGTTACACAATTGCAAATCTTTTACACCAGAAAACAATTCAGCCTAATGACATACATTTTATCTGCACATCCCTCATCTTAAACTTCCTCAATTCCATGAAATAAAATGTTCCATGTTGCTTTTTGAGGGGTGAGTTTGCCCATTTTATGTATCCATCCCCAATAGTAACTGAACCAGAATGTCATCTCCTCACAACAGATTTGACCTCCATTTCAGTTTTCTAATGCCCAAAGTTGAAAACAAATATAAATGAACAGAAGTAACCCCTAATCCAAGTTGTCAATGACCTTTCTAGAAATCCAGTTAAGTGCATGAGCATAGCTGACAAGCATCTTGTTTGTAAATGAAAACCATTAAACAATAAATTAAAATTCATGAAGCTGAATAAACTTTATTAGTAAGTTTAAGAAGGCCACAATAGTGTTTTGTCTGAAATATTTTTATCATTATCCTTTATGATGGTTGAAGAGAGCACATTACCTAGGAAGAGCTTTAGGGAAAGCAACTTCAATACCACCCAAGACCTCATCAAGGCATCCTTCAGTCCACCAAGAACACACACTTTCATCTACTCTAGTCCTCATGTTTGAACCATCAACAGCAGCCACTGGAAGAAATTGAACATCTGTAATCAAACGTCAGAGCTTAGGTATGGCTCTGTAGTTAAGTTTTTAATAAGATCAGTTTAGTTTGTGATCGATGCTGTCGATGGTTGTTTATTTTACATCTAGTTTGTAGGTAACAAATTCTGTAGATATTACTGGAGGAATTGGTCATAATTACAATCAAAGGTACTAACGGATATGTTATAGTTGATATTAATTCTTGGGTTGGTTGTACTACATTCTGAGGCTTATTGTCTAAGTTTTGTGGATCGAAGAGCCTTGGTCACGATGATTTTGCATGAGCGGTAGAGGAGAAGTGATTTTGAGTGTGTGGCTGTCACATAAAACTCCATATTACTAGTTTTCGGGCAGTGGAAATTTTTTTTTAACTACAATCTACCATTACCTTTGTCCACATTATAGCCTGAAGCTTTCAGAAATGCTGTCATCTTGACCTTAATTTCATCATACCTGGAAAAGCATACTTATGTCAAACCATGTAAACACACAAACAAACACACACATAAAGACTAAACACACAACCTGTCTTTTGACCAATTGACAATGTCCATCTTATTCACAACAACAATCATTTTTGTAGCACCACCATTGGCCCCTGCAATCTGGAGTGTCTCTGAAATTTGCAATCCCTTTTTATAGGCATCATCAAACTCGCCTTCAACTGCTGATATTACCTATACCTACAACTAATAGATAGGTGTGAGCAAGCGCATGTATGAGAGAGAGAGAGAGAGAGGGAGAGAGAGAGAGAGAGAGAGGACTGTAAGATAAATCCACTTTAACTTACCAGAACACCGATGTCAACATCAGCTGCCAATGCCTGCAATAAATAACAAAACATAAAGGGGCAAATAAAATAGAAGAAGAAGAAGAGAAGGTAGAAAACAAACTAGGAAAAGAAAACGGGAAGAAGAAAACAAGAAACAAAATAAGAACGGAAAACAGGAAGAAGCAAAACAGAAAATTCAGTTACACCAGAAGAAGAAGAGAAGGCATAAAACAAACTAGGAAAAGAGAACAGGAAGAAGATAACAACAAACAAAATAAGATAGGAAAACAGGAAGAAGCAAAACAGAAAATTCGGTTAAGGAGGAGCAGCAGCAGCAGCAGAAGAAGAAGAAGCAGAAGCAGAAGAAGAAGGAGAACGAGGAGGAGGAGAAGGAGAAAAAGAAGAAGCAGAAGAAGAAACTGTGAATTGCTTACCGGAGAATCTGAAATCACGAATCTTCTTCTACCAACATCAAACTGTGCACGAGGCAATTTAAGAACAGTATTTTTCTCCTGCAATCAAGTCAAATAAGCATTTAGTTCTTACCATCACAAAAGACACAAAGTAATAAAGAAGAAAAGATAGCACCATATACTACCTTGGGCAATATCCGCTCAACATGTAGTGCCTGAAATGACGCCATAGACCTCTCCGTTTCACTAGTATCCATCATAAATGTCTCAGCCCTGGGATGAAACAATTGTTATCATGTCATTGATCAATGGGATAAGAGATAACTTATATCGTTTCATATAGTGACCATGGTCTCACCGCCTTTCTTCATTTTTTGCAGGAATCCTTCCCGAAATGCCCCTCAAAAGTATATGTGATGCAACTGTGCATTTGCCAGCACCTGCAACCAAGATACAACACTCAGTTCAGTTCATTTAACACAGGGAAAAAGAACAATAACCAAAATTAATGAGTTAAATGAAGAGCAACGAAGCTAAGTGCTTCACAAAATCCATATACTTAATTGCATCTAAGGCTCCGTTTGTTTCGGCGTAAAATATTTTACGACGTAAAACATTTTCCTTGTAAACTAATTTTACAGAAAATGATCTCGTTTTTATTTTCTTGTGTTTGATTGGCACTTCAAAAATTATTCGTATGGAAAGAGAGAGGGAGAGAGATGTGACTTGGCAGGGAAGCCTTTTGTTTCATTAATCCAAGGGAAAGGGTAGGGAAGTCAGGAGGGGTGGGACGTGAGTACGTGACTTGGCAGGGAAGTCAAGTCAGTAGGAAGGACGGGCTCTTTCCCAAAAATGACTTACGGAAGATTGGAGGGTAAAACAATTGTGCTCATATGATGGAAAATATTTTACATGGAAAACATTTATTTGCTCTTTTAGTTCAACAAACAAGAGAATGGATAAAATATTTTACCAGAAAACATTTTACGTCAAAACAAACGGAGCCTAAGTGTTCAACACTCCTAGAATTAGTAATCAAGTATAAGCTATAGTTAGAGAACGTGCCTTTATGACTGAAGAAACCAATACTCAAGTGTTGTTTCTTAAGATGGCCTGTAATTTAAGGGAATGCAGAGAATAAGAAATAATATACTTACATCAAAACACAAAAACCATATCGAAATATAATTAGTAGTTACCTGGTATTCTGTGTATAAAGTTAGGCACCCCGTGACTCTCCAAGAAGCACTGAGATACTATCTCACGTTCAAGTTCCATTACTTGCAACATTAACTGCTTAGAATCCACTAAAGCTGAATGCATCTGCTTAACCCTTGCAATCTGGGACAGTAGGTGTGCTACTGAATTCCCTTCCCTGGGAATGCTAGTGAAATTGAATTCCTTGAACCTTTCGAGGGCGAACCTCCTAAAATGAAACATAATAATATTAGCACAAAAAGTAACAAGTAATCAATAACAAAAAGGAAGGAAAAAGAATACTTACTCATTGAAGTCATAAAACTCCGGTGGAATCTCCGAGACACCATTCATTACTCGAGCAATGTTAGATTTATCAACCTCCACTATAATCTTATCATACCCCCAATTCAATGCTGCCTCAAACCCTACCCAACCCCCCTCCAATTCCGTTTCATCTTTGTTTTTAACATTGTTTATGACAATCGAATGAGAGCCTAGAAAATTGCCTAGGTGGCCACGAAAAACGACCCCCACTCCACAAAACCCTATGCCTTTCCTTTCTACATAAGCAGCATCACAATTTATTTTAACAACCCCGTTAGGTGGGGAAGCTCATACAACTCTCCCTATAGGGTTAGGCTTAGGATATTGTACAACTGTTTCAGAAACCCTAATATTTTTATTTATTATAAAACGGTACAAGTAAAAAATATAGGTTTCTGTGAGTACCAAACGGATATCGAGGAATTCCTTCATGGAAATCAAATATGAAATGCATTTTTAAATGCTTTGGGATTACGAAACGGATATCGAGGAATTCCTTCATGGAAATCAAATATTAAACGCATTTTTAAATGAAGTATTTAAAATTGCGTTTCATATTTGATTTCCATGAAGGAATTCCTCGATATCCGTTTGGTACTCCCAGAAACCCATATTTTTTACTTGTACCGTTTTATGATAAATAAAAGTATTAGGGTTTCTGAAACAGTTGTACAACATCCTAAGCCTAACTCTATAAGGAGAGTTGTATGGGCTTCCCCACCTAACGGGGTTGTTAAAGTAAATTGTGATGCTTATGTAGAAAGGAAAGGCATAGGGTTTTGTGGAGTGGGGATCGTTTTTTCGCGACTACCTTGGCAATTTTCTAGGCTCTCATTCGATTGTCATAAACAATGTTAAAAACAAAGATGAAACGGAATTGGAGGGGGTTCGGGTAAGGCTTGAGGCAGCCTTGAATTGGCGGTATGATAAGATTATAGTGGAGGTTGATAAATCTGACATTGCTCGAGTGATGAAGGGTGTCTCGGAGATTCCACCGGAGTTTTATGACTTCTATGAGTAAGTACTTTTTTTTCTTCCTTTTTGTTATTGATTACTTGTTACTTTTTGTGCTAATATTATTATGTTGCATTTTAGGAGGTTCCCCCTCAAAAGGTTCAAGGAATTCAATTTCACTAGCATTCCGAGGCAAGGGAATTCAGTAGCACACCTACTGTCCCAGATTGCAAGGGTTAAGCAGCTACATCCAGCTTCAGTGGATTCTAAGCAGTTAATGTTGCAAGAAAAGTAATAGGGATTTCCATCAAATATGGGTTTCTAGGAGTACCAAACGGATATCGAGGAATTCCTTCATGGAAATCTTGTAGAGATGTTCACGAAGGGCTTCTAAATGCTTCGAGTGAAACTCTTGCTTCAACCTTCGTTCAAGTGATTCCCCAAGCGAACTAAAACATCTCCCACCACAATGCAACCTCCCCCTAATAGCAAGGGCCTTGAGCATTTTGACCTAAACAATAAAACACAGTAATACTAAATTACTAATGGAGAATGAAACTAAACTATTAAAAAGTTCTGATCCCATAGATGTTGACATAAGTTTCAAAAAAATCATAGCATGTGATTTGTAGATAGCAACATTGCAAGATTCGTTACAAACAAAATCAAAAATTAAGGAAGTGGAAATAGAAGACCAACATCAACCAAAAAACAGCCCCAAATCCCTAGTTTTTGTCCCCAAACCTAACCCTTTTAGTTCTTTTAAAGAAAACCCTTTAACTTCTACACCCTTGATTCTCTTTTAAGCTATAAACTCTACAAAATTGGGCTTTGCTTTCTCGTGTTTCATGCTTCCATACAATAGTATGGAAGGTGCGTATGCAGTGGTTTTATTGGTTTAGATAGAGAGGGAGAGGGGGAGAGACATAGAAGCTAGGGCTCCTCTAGCTTATATAATAGTATCTTTAAAGGGAATCTTGCAAACATGGCCCAAAGGCACATTGAACAAATATGGCCCAGAACACTATTATGGCCCATTCGACATTAAGGCATAAGTACATCGAACAAAATTAATCTGTTAATTAAACACTTGACTCACAAATCATCACGCCATTAGAAACTATCGCCAACTAGTGATCTATAGATTCCGTGTGCGCAAGGGATGAACAATTCTATTTCAATAGTTTTCAGGATTACACTCCCTGTCTCCCTCGACTCCCAACTATGCAACCTACAGAGGTAGACTCTTGAGCAGCCTAAACATAGCCCTTCCCAACTCATCGTAATATCCATTATTCCTCTCTCTCCAAATAAGCCAAATCACGCAAAGCAGTATCCAAATCCAAAGCTTCCGTTTCGTCTAGCTATTCTAGCCCCAAACCATTCTAGAATCAACTCTACCACCAATCCTCCATGTCTCCTCTACAACCTCCCCTTTTCCATTTTACCCTTCGGTGAACAACTGTTCAGCTTCCAACCAGCCTCTTCCCCTTCCCCCAAATTCTCTCACAGACAAAGGTTGGAAGCCTCTTCCCCTTCCCCCAAATTCTCCCACAGACAAATCAATAAATACACAAAGCACCCATCTCTAAAGAAAAACACAGACTATTCATCATATAAAGCACAAAAAGCACAACGTCCATGAGAGGAAAATAAGATCATGTAATCAAAGAGATCAAGTATCTACAGAAACATAAATAGATCTTCAACCCAGATAAAAAAATAATGTAAAAATCAAGAAGGAAAACACACTTTTCAGAGCCGATCATAGTAGACAACTCAACAAAGTGCATCTGATGAATCAAATGCTTAAATAGATCTAGAGGAATATAAAAACATATACAGCGAGGGATGAAGAGTTTCAAGAAGTACTTAATACCAATTAAAGGACGGTAAAGTCTGAAAATCTGCGGATGAAGAGAGACAAAGAAGCGCTATAGACGGGGAGAGAGGCTCGCAGCATCCCCGCTCCAATGCTTGGACTGAAACCACCCTAAAATAGACTGGTTAATCAAAGCTTTCTTTCTATCTTCAATCAATTGAAAAGTTATAAGTATAAACATTCCACCCATAGTTCTAACTTGAATCACCCTAAAATCCATCTTAGAGAAGATATTATTGATAATCTCAAGAGTCGAACCGGATTTGAGTTCAGCAATAGCACTCCTCCAAAGCCATTCCGATGCGGTTCGAGGCAAACTAATCGTAACCCTTTTCTCCAGCTCATTTAATTGGGTAAAACCCCCAACCAAATTGTCTGTATTTCTACCTTTCTCTGTCAATTTCTCAAAATTTTGCAACGGCCCAAACCTATGGTTTCCAGAAGAGGTCTGATTCGACTCATTACTTTGATTTCTTCTACCGTAGCTTGCTTTCTTCACCACAAGATTTCTTCTTCCAATCCAAAGCCTAGACATCTGAGCAAAAGCGTAAGTCGCAGATCTACTGCTGCTATAATGGATGAATCCAAACTTATTCCCAGTCTTCATGCTTCTCTTATTAGGAATAACAGCCTCAATAACTTTACCAAACTTGGAGAAAACCTTTCTGAACCATGGAACTTTAGTGCTCTGTTGGGTACGGGGGACTGCGGAGGACAAGAACTCCTCCACTCGGAACTGAAAAAACCACCATTGTCCATCTGAACCACAGACTTCGTCAATTCTTTATACGAACAAAAAAATCGTAATGGGAGGGCACCAAACTAGAAAAACCCAACAAGAATCAAAGGAAAACAATCACAGCGACGAGATGCCTAGAAAACTATCACCCTAACCCTTATCCACGGACTTACCGAACCGGCAGATGGAGATCAGATTAAGGCTCCAGAAATCCTTGATCCCCTAACAGCCTGATGTTCCCGATGATGCAAGACAACCAAAACGAAGTGCACCCATTTTTCTTCTTCTTTTCCTCTCTCTCTCTCTCTCTCTCTCTCTCTCTCTCTCTCTCTCTCGCTCTCAACCAATGCTTCCAAAGCACAAAACCCTTAAAATATTGAAAGTTTGATCAAACCAAGCTAATTGCAGTTGATATGTAAATGAATTTACTTGGAATCATATTATTGACACACAAAAAAGTTGCATATCTGGAAATGCTACATACACAACAAAAGGGGCTAACAAAGTGGACAACAGCCCCAAATCGACGTCGTTTTGGGGCCTGTTAAAAAAAAAACACAAAAAAAAAGGTGAAAATTTCAAACAGCGCGTGATGTCTTCTTCTTCCCCATTCCCTATCCACCAAACTTCAGTCAAAAGTAGAAGAGAGAGAAAGGGCGCCTACCATCACCGACAACCACTGCCTATGCCACCCCTTTGCCGAAAACCACCACCATCTAACGGCCGCCGCTGAACTCCATAACCACCACAGAACCCCCAACTCCGGCAAACTTCACAACAGCCACCGAACGCCATTACCCACACCACGAAGCCCTCTCTCACCACGAAGCCCTCTCTCTCTCTCTCTCTCTCTCTCTCTCTCTCTCTCTCTCTCTCTCCTTGTTTCAATTTGAGAAACCCTAACTCAATTAAAAAAAACCCCCAATTTCATATAGTGTAATGTTGTATTTTCCGGAAAAATGAAGAGGAGAATGTGGTAGGACTGGAAAGGCTGATGAACGCACCAAACTGCTTAAGTTCGGGCTCATGTTCACTCGTTAAACAACCACATAATTATCTGAAAATCTTTAGCAAGAGCCAACAAAGGGGCATCTTTCTCTCTGGAGTTTGTGCAATAAAAGCTCCAGAGAATAACAATGGCAGGATTTCATAATCAATGTGGTTGGCTATTTCTTTTGTTAATTGTTAGCAATTCTGACTTCTGGGTAATTGCTTCCAATGTATTGAATTGAGGCATATGGTGTTTTAAACTACATCCCAGGTCTAGTTGCCTTTTTTTTTTTTTTAAGTAGTGTGTACTTGTAATCCAGTATTCGTTGGAAAATAGGACAGATGAAAACCTAGGATTAATGGTTGACTTTTAATTGGAGAACTTATATTGACCATTAATGGTTTACTGAGGACGGACTCCACGTGATAGCTAGTAGCTACATGGTTGGTTTGTCATCATTTTTAGGTAGTTCGGGACAGACTCGACTTGATAGTAGCTAGTAGTGACAAGGTGCTCTAAATCTGATGGATGTGCATAGTTTACTTAACAACAACATAAACTTCCATTAGAGAAGCGATCAGCACAAGCTCACGATGAAAGAATTTTTTTCCAACTTCAACCAAGACAAAGGGGGACAATAGGCATCCCCAAATTTGAACATATACATCTCAAAATCTATGGCAGCACATCTCAAAATCGTTTGGATGTTCATAAAACCATCAAAATCTATGGCAATAATAGATTTATACAGTATTATAGCAAATAAAAAAATCTGGTAGTGTGCAAAAATCCCCAATATTTACAAATTGAAATTGGAACCCTAGTTACCAGAGAGAGAGAGAGAGAGAGACCTGGTGGCGTGCCTACTTTGAAGGTTCGAAGCGTTCGGTGGCGGTCGAGGTCGCTGGAGGTGAGGAGGTGCTGCGGACTCGTGGTGGCGGTGGTGGAGAGCCCGGTAGTGATGGCGGTCGCCGGAGGCGAGGAGGCGCTGGAAATCGTGGTGGTGAACTTCGAGCCAGCCCTTTCTCCCTCGCGTCGCCTCTCTCCCTCGCGTCTCCCTATCGAAGAACAAGAAGAGGGGAAAGCGACTGATTTCTCACAGTTTTTTTTTTTTTAAAAAAAATAACAAGCAGCCTAAAAACAACGTCGAGGCTGTTGTCCACCTCATTAGCCCTTTTTTTTTGTACCCGTAGCAACGTTGTAGTTTAAGGCCCAGTTTTCCAAAAGATTTTAATACCTGAATAATGATTTTTCAAATTAAAAAATAAAATAGTTTTGTGTATTGTTTTTTGATTTTTTTTTTTTCTGCACTAAACTAAAGTACACAAGGAGTACTTTAGTTTGGTGCCAAAAAAAATAAAAAAATGATACATTGAGAACTAAAGGCGTCAATGTTTAATTCATCTTTAAACTGTCTATTTACCATTTTGAGCAATATCTTGCAGCTGAACTTGCCACCATGGTTTCGAGAATAAGGTTATTAAGGCATAGTTTTCCAAAACATTTTACTAACTCAGCTGCTAAAATTATGATATCATGATGATTTTAATTAGCAAATGAGTTCAGAAGGTGCTAAAATCATGGTATTTTAAATAAAAAAATTAAGTGTTTTTGTGTATTATTTTTTGAATTTTTCACACCGAATTAAAGTACACGAGGAGTATTTTAATTTGGTGCAAAAAAATTGAAAAACGATACACGGAACCACTTCATTTTTTGATTTCAAAAAATTGATTTTAGTACCTGCTGGACTCATTTGCTAAAATCGTGGTTGATTTTAGCAACTGGATTGCTAAAATCTTTTGGAGAACTATGCCTAAGTTTTTGCGCGTGGGCAAAATTTTCTCACATAAGGGAAGGTAAAACGTTAGTATTATATATAACAATTATGACTTAGTTTAATCCGTGTTGAAATCATAGATTAACCAACAATATCTATTATAATCTCTAAATTACAGCTTATTCCCCGTCCTATTAGGAGAATTTAAGTTACTAAAGTCAAATTAATTTTGCACCAAAATCTAATTTACACTAGCATGATTCATCTAACAATTTTTGGTTTGCCGTGAAGGTTTTCCGACAAAAAAAGAATGAAGGTATGGAGTTGCAAAATACTGCAGACGACCATAGTACATGGGATATAGAGGCTCCTCTTGCAAGCAACAATTCTGGTGCGGCTACTGGTAAAGTCTTGAACTTCTTATCTCTTTCCGTTCTTTTGAAATTTACTTTTGTTATTCTTGAAACCAGAAGTTGAGTCAAGATTTGGATTGGGAGGTGGCGTTGTTGATGATAGTCCACTTGCATTGTTGCATATTGTTGAAAAAAAATTAAGTTAAAACTCAAACTTCGTCCTAAGCTTTGTTTTGAGTTCAAAAAATAGTAAAAGCTTGATTCAACTCTCTAGTGGTCCTTAAAAGAATGTCATCAGGATATTATTTTCATAATCCGAATTGTTTATCTTTTAAATCCCTGTTTCTTCATCATTTTTTTAAAGATTCAAGTTATTCAAATAGTGATAAGTACCTAATCAACTTCCTGGTGTGTAAAATTGGGCGCGACACTGGCCCACCACCCCTCAATGTAGCTCCATCGCTCCTTGAAACTAACATTAACCAATATGACAAAAAGATGAAAATAAAAAAAAATTGGAAGACCAGATCAAAGAAGATCGTACAGTTACAAATAAGAAAAAAGAAAACCAAAAATAGATTTTACGCTGTAGCTTTTCCAATCATATAAAGTTCGAGGAAACATTAAATCAAGGAAAAGATAAAAATGAAAGAACATTCTTAAAAGAGCATATCTAGTCCTATACTTCTCGAGTTCTTTATATTCCAACCCTCTTGCTTTCCATGGTTGTCAAACAATCTACATTAAACTTAGGTATGTCATATACCTTCTACAATTTTGCAAACTGTTTATCCTCCTTTTGGTTGTACATTTTTTTTTTTTATGATTTTGTTGTGCAATGACAAGATTACGCTTTGTTGCTTTTATCACTTGATGCCATAACAATCCCTTTGTCGTGATAGGAGGCTAGGTTTATGCAATGAAGAAGAAATTGCATGCTATCTTTTCGAAAGTCATTGAACCATTATTTGGTAAGGATTCTGTATGAATTGCAATCTAATGAGTAAGGCTTTCTTTTACTCGAGAGGGATGACATGCTTAGTTTGTTCTTCATAAATATTTTTGAAAGAAAAATGAAGAGAGGCTTAGTTGCTATTTTCTTGCATATACTCTATCTGTAGAAATGAATAAGAGCAAGCTGCCTTTTTTTAGAAGTCTTAATTGCACAAAGTAGAAGGTGGGTTCAAAACTTCAAATTATATTGAACCAACAAGGAGCCGGTTGTCACTTTGAATTTCCAGTGGGGAAAATACCCCTAACTTTGACCTCAATGTCTAATAGACACTAAAATTTCGTTAAACCTCAATTAGATACCTAAACAATTGAGGTGTTATTCAAGTACACCCCTGTCGTTTGAATCCATCAAATTGGTAATTACAGATTATGTTTAGTGGACTAACAGCTCAATCAAATAGCTGAGTAGAGAAAGCTCACATGGAAGGGGGATGAGATTAGTGAATTGGAGAAATTGGGTTTAGGGTTTGAGGAGGAGGTGGAGAGGAAGAAGAAGAATAGAAGATGGTTGAGATAGGAATGGAAATTAGAGGTGAAGATGCGAAAAGAAATTAGGGGTGTGTTTGGGCGCTTTTAAATGTTTTGGGGTCTCCGTGTCCAAGAGGTATAGATGGGTGGGTTTCCATGAAATTTCACCTTAATCTTGTCTTCAGAGAATCCCACAATCCCATGGTTGAAGATGGTGGTGATACACAACAGAGAGTAATAAGAGTATATAAAGGGTAAAATAGGAATCTATACTATTGTACTTTATTCCACCTCAAAATTTACCCCGATATCCAAGTTGGAGCATTTTTTGAAATTTTCCTCTCCAGTTACAAAAAGGCTCGTACCATAATACAACAAAGTTTGCAGATTTTCTTTTATCATGTCAAACTTATTGGATTACCCAAGTTCAAGGAAAGCCTCGTCCATTTTCATTCATATGCTAGACTAGTATGCACTGTTATTGCTTACATCATAATTATCGATTTTATCATTGCAGATCAGATATTGATAATTAAGCCCATCCGAGAGATCCGAGAGAAAAAATTGCTACACAATCAAGCACTTGATCTTCTTAAATTCCTTTGCAAGGAGGCTATAGAAGCGAATTATTTTGAAGCAGATAGATATTTTCGGCTACCATTAGAACAAGCAACATTGATGAGAATTCATGAAATCATTGAAGAGATTTTGCGGGTGTACCCTTATGCAGTTTATCTTGAAAACGATAAGAAGTAGTCAATTTTCCAGCAGGCTATTGTGTTCCGCCAAGACAAGGTGTTCAATCTCATATACCAACATGAAGAGTCTAGAGCAATGGTTTTATCAAAATGGGATGATTCCAACAACAATGCTCTTCATTTGGCTGCGTATGTGGCACATCGAGAACAACTCTACCGCAGAGCCGGTGCAGCTCTACAAATGCAGAGAGAATTGCAGTGGTTCAAGGTATTCTTTCCTTTCAAATGACCTAAAGATGACAAATTAATGGCTAGTCAAATTAAGTTGGTTACCAAAAGATGGCAAATTAATGACAAATTATTGGAGATGCACTTGGAGGCCATTGTCGCTAGTTCACAAGTCACAATTAGGGACCTGTGGTGGGGTAGGTTTTCACCTTAGGAAAGTAAGACACCGAAAGTCGCGCTGAGTAGGGTTCCGACGGGAGCACCTGTGAGACTCAAAGAACATTAGGCTACCCGGCCGGGGTTTGGCCGGAATACCCCTCCGATGCTCAAGTCAGAGACTGAATTTAGGAGAAAAGAGGAAACTAGGATTTCGGGAGTAAAATTGTGTGTACCTTTAGTTGAGGGTGAAACCCCTTTTTTATAGGCTTTCCTTTCCTGTCATCCAAGATACCTAGTCCGTCCGGGATACACTTGTATCCCTAAATATCCAGAGCTTTGCCTTTATCGGGACACTCGATGATGCTTATCATGCATGGTAGCTTCGCCGATTAGGGAGGACCCCAATCTCCACTAGATCTCCGTATCTAGAGCTTCGCCTTTATCGGGATACTTGATGACGCTTATCAAGGTAGCTTCCCCAATTAGGGTGGATTCCTCAAAGTAGCTTCCCCGATTAGGACAGACTCTTATCTCAAGTAAATCTCTTAAGCATCTTCTAGAATAACCCTTACGCTGATCAAACTTTTACTCCGCCCATTCAGACGGTCCATCCCAAATCGGCCTAGTCTATCTGGGTCACGCTCCTTTCTTGCACTCTCCGCTAGCTTGACCCAATTAATTATGGGGGCTTAAAATCCGGTCCACCTCATTTGCCCCTTAGCCTTTGGCACCGTGACCTCAAGGCTAGGTGGTAAAGGATGCTTATTCCAACCTTCCTAGACCAAGCTCCTTTTAATTTTACTACCGGTCAAATCCAACCAATTAAAATATGCAATCACATAGTTTTTGTACGCCGCACTCCAACGTAAAATAGGCAAAGAATAACCAAAATAAAATTGATCCGACCACGTCTGGCCACTTTATTTTTTTAATAAGTTTAATTTTATTTTGTGCCCATCTTTCAAATGACTCCCTGATCATATCTTCCAATGCAATTTGAGTGTATGAGGGGAGAGTGGAAGGTGAAAGTGCACCTCAGTTGCTTCCTGGTTGAAGCTTCTCGATTTAGCCTCTCCCTTACAGCTTCTTAGCTTGGGCCCATCATCTAAAATCCCTTTTTTTTTTTTACATGGGACGTTGTAAAGGGGGAAAGTGAGAATAAGTCCTCATTTGTCTTCTTATGTCAGCTTCACTTTGAAGCTTCACCTTGAAACATTTCTTTTTATAGGCCCACCAGGTTTCTCTATTGAGGAGAGAGTGTGAAGGTGGACACTGGGTGAGTCTCTCCGTGCAACTTCACTTTGTTAGCTCCTTAGATAGTAAAAATGAAAGTCAGCGTCTCGCTTTTTGTGCGCCGCAGTCCAACTTGAAATAGGCGAGCACATAGTAAAATTAATCCGATCACGTCTTGGGCCACTTTATTTTTCAATAAAGCTTAATTTAATTGCCTAACAAATAATGCCTTGACCATAGCTGCCATTGTGCACTCTGATTGTACGAGAAGAGAGTTGAAAGTGAAGGTGCACCCTAGTAGGTTCCAACTTAAGCTTCTCCCTTTCAGTTTCACCTTAAGCAGGTGAGCCTCCATTGGGAGAATGTGAAAGTAGGTGAGCCTCCTTTTGTAGCTTCACAATTTACAATACCCAGTGATTTCTTACCTTCTACCTTCCCATTTTCCATCTCTTTTTTTTTTTTTTTGAATAATGATACATACACACCCACTCGGACACACTCTGCCACACCCCCTCTCACATGTGAGGGGACCCACCCCACATGCAAAAGGGGGTGTGGCAGAGTGTGTCCGAGTGGGTGTGTCTATATCATTTTTGTTTTTTTTTTGGTATGGCGTAGTCCACCTTAGACGCTGAATAATATTGGTTTCGAAGTTGAGAGTACCATGTCCCCACTCCCCACTGGTAGCTTCTTGTTTGCAGCTTCTCAAAGGTAGGAACAAGAAATGGGAGTAAAATTTGAAAGTCCAACCCATTAACCGAAGTGCACCATGGGCCCACTATAAAATTCTTTTTCAAAAATTCCATCGCACTTATTGATTGAGTGAGAGAGAGTTAAGAGCAAATATGCGTCCTAGTAGGCTCCACCTTCCATGTAAAGACCCGCAAATTTGTGTTGAATAAAATAAAGATGTGGAATATTTTTATTTTTATCTACGTGGGTGATACCAGCTTAACTGTTATGGTTGGGGGACTCGAATAAATCCGATGACGTCACTTGGGATAGCATCGTAATGCGTGTCCAACTTTTGAAATTTTTCTAGACAATTCTGAGCACACGGTGACGTTGCCCACAATTTTCTAAGTCAGTACGAATATTTCGGTATTTTTCTGAAATCGAAACCCGGACAGTTAGAACACCACGTAGAGTAAATTGTACTGCACGTCGTGCTTCGCGCCCCACCCCACGCCTTCCCCCCCCACCCCACGCCTGCCCCCCCTTTTTCTTTCTGGGGAACAAAGCAGAGAAGAAAAAAAAGAAAGAAGAGAAAAAGAGAGAAGAAGAGAGAAGAAAAGAGGAGAGAGGAGGGGAGAAGCTACGGCTGCCTCCACCTCCGGCGACCTCCACCGCCACACGACCAACCACCATCTCCACCTCCCCACTTCATCTCTGCAAGTATAGCTCTCATCTCCCTCGTTTTTATCAATTTTTATCGAAAATTTTCGTGTGTATATGATGATATGAACAGTAGTTTTAATCACAGCCGACTGGGTCTCGGTTTTTGGTTGATTTCTCCTTCTTAAACTTCTAATTTGGTTTTGGATCCTTCATATGATTTAAAGATAATCCAAAGGGCTTTCTTTTGCCGCTGGAATCACTGAAATCCATTGAGAATTCGATTTATTATGAATTTTTGAAGTTGGGTCTGTAGATCTGAAAATCTGCTCTTAGACAGAGTCATATACCCTCTGTATTCGGTCGTTTTATCGTTTTTGGAGCATGAATTGGACTGTGGTCTCTTCTGGAACTTTGAACTTCGTTTCAATACGAAGCTTTTGACACAAGAATCACTCAAAAACATTAAGATCTCGATTTATGGTGATTTTTCAAAGTCAGGCTGTCAAGTTTTATCCGTTTTTCCTGCAAACCCTGTTTTGGCCGATTTATTTGATATTGTTCCAGAATTGGTAAATTTCCTAAAATTTTATATGAGCTACCCATGGATGTTATTTGTGTTGTGTAAAAATTTCAGAATTTAATTTGAAATATAGAAAATATTAAAAATGTTTGATTGGGCTGTGGTACTGAAATTCGCTGTGTTGACAGCATTGCCACATGTTACGAGAACGGCTATATTTTTGTCTAGGAAGCTTGAAATTTCAATCCGCCTTTTGATTATGAAACTAGACTCGTATACCTTCGAAAGTATGTAAGGGTTGTATTTTAACTCTTTCTAGAAAATAGCAGTTTTTGATTCGAAGTTGATGTATCGGCTGAAATTACGCATGGAACGCGTCACGGACACATGAAAGCTTGGAGCTTGAGTTTCGGATGTTGGGGTTTTGCTCAAAACCCAGTCAAGTAGGGATTTCTCTCCTCTCTCTACATATCTATGTGTTTAGAAGATAAACCTTTGGTTTCTACATACGATTTTCGTAGATGTTGTTGTGCCGTGAAATTTCTAATTTATGGCTTAAACCAAAATTGGGGCTTTTGTGATATTCCTGTGGATATGTTATATTGCTTTCGTTGTAATGAAATTGGGATATTTATGAGTGTATTTGAGGCGTGGATTGATGAAGATGCTTACGGGTTTGAACCGTGATGAAATTACGAAAATGCCCTTAATCGAACGAGTTTGGGAAGGTTTGACATGTTGAGCTCTTGGTAAGTGAAGCTGTTGGTGGGATGTTTTGAGGGTCTAATCTTTTAGTCTTTTGCATTCCTTAATTGAGTTGTTGGCGTGTGGAATCGGACTTGTTGTGTTATTTGTTGTGGTGTGTTGTTGGCTGCGTGTTATTGTTATATGTTGCTTGTTGTGTGTGGTTGTTTATGTGTTGTTTGTTGTGCATTATTCTGTACATTCCTTAGTTGATTTGATTGTGTTCGTGGAATTGGGAATTGTGTGGTATTCGTTGTACATTTTATGAAATGTGTTTCGATATTGAGGAAGTATCTATCGAAGAAATCAAAATACGTGGTTATGTTGAGAAACTGGAGCCTTTGGGTGTGATGAGAAGTAAGAGAAATTGATTGTCAGAGAAAAGACTGGGATAAAGTCGTGGTGATCCTGATGTGGTGCTGAAATGGAAATTAAATGGTAAAGACTACTTACGATCGATTGGAAACCTTCAAGCGTGGTTATGTATATGTGGTGTTGTGTATGCACGAGGGTGTATTTATGTGTGTGTACATGTATGTGTATGTATGTGTATGATGAGACATGCATTTAAAGAAAGAAAGAATTTTAAAATTGGGCTTATGCCTTGTAGGTTCACTCACAAGCATGGTGCACTGCATATATATATAGAATTTGTGAGGGATTTTTCTACTGGGCTAGTGTAGCTCAACCTATCAATTTTCAGGTATTCGATGAGGAGCATGGCGTGAAGTGCATTGGGAGTGCATGAAATCTTTTGGAGGCATCATTGATCATTGTTTCTTATTAAAACTAAGATGGGTTTGTAACCTTTTTTTTTTTTTTTTTGAATTGTTTGGAAGAATGTAATCAATTTATTATTTCCATTCATGTTTTCCAATGGGATAAAAGAAGAAGATTTATGAAACGTGGCACTTTATTTCTAAAAATGTTTACTTTTTATTGTTTAAAAATTGAGGGCGTGACATTCCAGCTTCTCTTTTTTAGTTTCACCCTTAATGCGTGGAGCATCACTTTCACTGTGAAGAGTCCCCCATTCCACGTGAATATCTAGCTTGGGCCGGTGAATCTGGAACCAAACCAGCACCATATTCCAACTTCCGTTTTTATTTTTTTTAAGAGCGTCGCAAACATGGAATGTAGAAAGTGAGGCGCATATAGCATTTGAAAAAGGAAGCAAGACTTGGAGGCCACCTCAGTGGAGGGTGAAACCACTCAATTACTCCAATTGGCCCCAAAATTCAGCCCTTCGCGAGGCGCGTCAGTGTCGCTCTGAATCTGTACAGATCCATTGAGAGTTGTGTAGCCTCCAATTTTGTTCTAGTTTCAGCACTCGAGTCGGGCTCAAGTTAACTTAAGCATCCATTGTAGCTTTGCCCGTGTGATCCAGCTGGGAGGGTACACTGCCAATGGATTGTCCGTTTCGGAAGCTTCATAAATTAGCCATACTATAGCGTCTCTGCATATGCTTCTTTTGTTTCTTTTTTGAATTATTTGAATCTCAATTCAAGAGAGACCCAAGAAAAGAGAGTTTGAAGAACTTCCCTCAAGCCTCCACTTTGGCAACCAACCTCCTGGAGCTTTCCCCACATGGGCAAGCTTCATTGGAGCTTCTGCAAATAGGTTACATTCTTGGAGCTTCCCATCAATGTCTGAGCTCCTTTGTAGCTTCCTTTTTGCATATAGGGTTTTGTATCTATTATCAACGACTATTCTGTGACTGTTAAACTACTCGTGAAACCATCACCAAAAAGGAAGCTACAAAGGAGCAAACGCTATCAACCCCCTTCACTTGAGCGTGTCTAGTTCACCCTCCATCTTCATTCTTCACTCCATTACGGCCTAGCCGGACCAAAAAGACTAAAAAGATAAGCACCAAAGATTGGGCGTGCCTATGAAACTCATTCTCCATCCTCACTCTAGTCCTGCCTGGCTGAACCAAGAGGACATAAGATATCCAACCATCTTTGAGACAGTCATTAATAGAAGGTGCACTCCACTCATCCAAGCAAGCACCAATGATTGAGCTCGCCTATTTAGCTCGCCCTCCATCTCCGCTCCAGTCCGGCCTACCGGAACCAAGAAGACTTCTAAGTTAGTCCAACCATCTTTGAGATGGTCATTGATAGAAGGTGCAATCCGCTTATCCAAGCAAGCACCAGAAATTAAGCGAGCCTCTCTAGCTGACCCTCACTCCAGTCCGGCCTAGCCAAACCACGTGAACATACGAGTGTCCAACCACCGATGTGGTCATAGTAGTCAAAGAAATAATTCGCACATTCTCTCAAAAACTTTTCAAAACAAATTTTATTAATCTAGAACAAACTTGCTAATGGAATCAAATTCTTCCTTCCTACTAAATGTTTACATTTATTCTTGACCATTCCCAGGGTTGCACTATCCTACTCAAAGGCATACTTTGTAAGTTGGACCTGAAGAGTTGCCCATGAGGACGTTCCCCTAGTTTGGGTCTGCTACTCAAACACCTTTACTTGGATGTCCGGCCTCAGTCTTTGCATTGTCAATAAATTGCCTTACATGTCCGACCTCAACCAAGTCCTCTAAATGTTTTTTGAATGCCTTGCAACTTTTTGTCATGTGTCCATGGTCCTTATGATAGGAGCACCTCAACTTAGAGTCTCTCTTATTCGGGTCTCCAGACATCTTCAGAGGCCAAGAGAAGTATGGCTTGTCTTGAATCTTAAGGAGGATCTTATATATGGGCTCCTTGAATACCGTAGTGATGGCTCTTTTAGGACTTGACCCTCCTTTACTTGGTTCTCCATCGCGACCTATCTTGTTGCCTTCAAGGGGAGACTCCACTTCTACCTTTGTCCTTTGTTGTCCTCCTCTATCCTTGCATGTCGCTCCACTCTCTCCGTTAATTCTTTAATAGAAGTAGTTGCTCATTTTGTGAGCGACTCCCTGAGTCGATTCCCAAGAGGGAGAGCGAGTTTGAAAGAGGCTACTGCTAACTCTTCATTGCAACCCTCAATTTCATTGTAGGTGTCAAAGTATCGGCCGGCGAAGTCTCGAAGAGGTTCTTTCTTGCTCTTCTTTAAGGTGAGTAAAGCATCCACCTCTTTGGGGACTTTGCTGTGTGAGACAAACCTTCCGGTGAAAGCCGTTGAGAGTTGTTTCCAACTTGTTATGGACTGTGCCTGAAACTTGTCGAACCACCGCAATTCGGCTTCTCTGAGGCTTGACGGGAAGACCTTGCACATTAGAGCATCATTCCTGCTATAAAGGGTCATCATCTAACGAAAGTGGCTAATGTGAGAGTAAGGGTCCCCCTTTCCGTCATACGATGTGAACTTTGGTAGTAAGAAGCCCTATGAGGGATCCAAAGACTCTATCTCTATAGAGAAGGGAGAGAGAACTAGCCTATTCAGGCCATGATTGCCCCCAATCATATCCAACTTGGCACGGTTTCTCTCGATCCTCTTTTGAGTGATGACAGACCGCAAGTCGTCTCTAGACTTCTTAAGTGGAGTAGGCGTCTTGTGAGTGCTTGAAACATGAGTGATCGTCTTCTATAGCTTTGAACTTACTGTCCCATGCGTATGGTGGTAGCTACTATCTCCTACACTCCGGGCTGGAATAAACTCCTTGACAACGCATTCAACCGTGTTGAGAGAGCGGTGATGCTTAGTCCGTCCAGAATGGACTAGTCACTACAAGAAAATACACCAATGGCGACTAGATTGCCGACGCACTGTATTTTTGGTCGGCAAAAGAATGCTTTTGCCGACGCAAAAGTAATTCATGTCGGTAAATACAAACTTTTTGGCGATGGAAATAAATGTGTCGGCAATGTAGTCGGCGAAAGCAAGGTTGGCGGGAAATATTTTCCCGGTAAATTTTTGCCGACGAAAGTTTTTTCTAGCAATGAAATGTGCATCGGCAAAAGTTGAATATTTTGGCGACGACATTTTTGTGTCGGCGATAGTCCTGAAGGGAAACTTTTGGCGACAGAATGTGCATCGGCAAAAGTTAAACTTTAGCCGATGACATCTTTGTGTCGGCAATGATTCCTATATAATATTTATGTATATATACAGTACTATACATGCATTATACAGAACTTAAAAAGTGATTTTTGTCAAAAAAAAATTTAAACTTTCAAAAATCTAAATATATGTATAGTATATGTGTTATTTGTGTGTGTGTCTATATATATATATATATATATATATATATATATATATATATATATATATATATATATATATATATATCAGGCGGGATCTAGTCAGAGATCTTTGACTTTGCTAAAATAAGGACATCATAGTTCCTAGCCATAGTTTGATTATCCGAACTGTTCAATATGTTTAAAACATGTTTTTAATGGTACACATGAGGAATCGGCAAAAAAAAAAAAAGGG
The DNA here is from genome assembly GCA_020921065.1 of Vaccinium darrowii. Taxonomy (NCBI): domain Eukaryota; kingdom Viridiplantae; phylum Streptophyta; class Magnoliopsida; order Ericales; family Ericaceae; genus Vaccinium; species Vaccinium darrowii. Next base: position 21,195,348 of record CM037155.1, read on the forward strand.
ACCGGAAAAGGCTTGATCCAAACAAATTTTTCATGAATGCGTATATATACTATATATAATAGCCTTTCAAAGGGAGTGATTTTTCCACTTCCCTTTTTGATGTCCGTACTCTATTTTTTGTTTTCTTAATGTATGTATTTTTTTGCTAAAAGATAAGAAAAAACAAAGAGTGGATTAAAAAAAAAGGTGAAAATAAATTTCCAAAAACAAGTATATAATTTATATATATTATACATGATATAAGTACGCATATACACTAGATATAAGTATGTATACTGTATCTAGTGTATATAGTGTATATGTAAGTTATATATTAGATATTGGAGTAATATTAACAAAGAGTAAGTTGGTGCAGTTGATAGACACGTGGTAATGTAGAGTTAGATACCAGAGGTCTCGAGTTCGAAACATGGGGCGCGCACAAATTCAACACTAGCAGATTTTGTTTTTTTAAATTGACTGTTGCCGACTCAAAAATCTTGTCGGCAAAAGTGTTACACTACCAGATTTTAGAACTCCATTTACCGACGCACTACCATTTGCCGACAAGTTTTGCCGACGCAAAATCGCATCGCTAAAACTATACTTTTGCCGACACGTCAAAATTTCACGTCGGGAAAACTCTTTCCCGACATATCAACGGCGACGACATGCCGACACAAAATTTTTTATTGGCGAAAACCTTTGCCAACACAAATGTACTTTTGCCGATGCATTTCGTTGTGTCGCCGAATCTGCATTTTCTTGTAGTGAGTGTGGGACTCCTCCTGGATTTAGAGCAGTGATTGTTAGTGTGTCCTCGTGAGACACTAGCACGATCAACCTCATTTTCTTTGAGCGCTCTGCGAAGCTTCATGATCTTCGCACCCATTGTCCCTATAATTTTGTCACGCTCATCGATATCATCTTGAGGATTATAGGCTTTAGGGACGGAGTGCCGCGGTTAATGGTTATTTCGCCTTGGTTTCTCACTGTGGTGAGAATTTCTATCTCCATTCTTTTGTTGAGACCCTCGAAGAGACTCTCTTAGATGTTGATCTTCGTTGCTAAGGTGGTTCCCAGCGTTGTCTTGGTTTTCGTCCTTTTGGACAAAGTTTCCTCCTTCTGGTCCTGCCATGAACTCAGCAAGACTAGTGATATACTTTCCCACACACGGCGCCAAATTTGGTGGGGTAGGTTTTCACGTTAGGAAAGCAAGTCACCGAAAGTCGTGCTGAGTGCGTTTCGATAGGAGCACTTGTAAGACTCAAAGAACGTTAGGCTACCCAGCCAGGGGTTGGCCAAAGTACGCCTTCGATGCTTAAGTAAGAGACTGAATGTAGGAGAAGAGAGGAAACTAGGGTTTCGAGAGTAAAATTGTGTGTACCTTTAGTTGACGGTGTAAACCCCTATTTATAGGCTTTCCTTTCCTATCGTCCAAGATACCTAGTCCATCCGGGATATACTCGTATCCCTAAATATCCAGAGCTTCACCCTTATCGGGACACTCGATGATGCTTATCAAGGTAGCTTCCTCAATTATGGCGAACTCCAATCTCCACTAGTTCTCCGTCTCCAAAGCTTCGCCTTTATCAGGATACTTGATGACGCTTATCAAGGTAGCTTCCCCAATTAGGGCGGATTCCTCAAAGTAGCTTCCCCGATTAGGGCGGACTCTTATCTCAAGTAGATCCCTTAAACACCTTCTAGAATTACCCTTACGCTGATCAAACTTTTACTCCGCCCATTGAGACAGTCCATCCCAAATGGGCCTAGTCCATCCGGGTCACGCTCCTTTATAGCACACTTCGCTAGCTTAACCCAATTAATTCGGGGAGACTAAAATCCGGTCCACCTCAGGACTGATAATGAAGTTACTTTTACATACTGTCCTTTTTATGTTTTTGATAATATATATAGGGAGTCCCGCGTTAGGTTGTGTGGATATCAGATTAATCCTTATGTCCCATCCACATCCCTTTATATGTTACATACCATACATTTTTTGTGGGAAACTATACGAAAACAACATAAGAAGATAGTTATTCTATCTCTTTTACTAGGAGCATGTGCATACACAAGCAAAAGTGAGATCAAAAGATAAGAGTATATATTTTAGTTGTAGAAATAGAAAAATCCAATTGTTATTTTGGTATTTTCATACACTTTTGCTATTCTAATTCCACATCCTTTGGTGATGCACTAATTTGGTTTTCTTGGGACATCCCCACTTTGTGCCAGAACATGAATATGATAAGCTCATATAATGAAGCCCGTTGCATTTCTGTTATGCGGTTATCTAGGTTTTAGATTAGAACTTTTCATTCAGGGAAATAGATGCAACTTTTTAATTTTAAGCTTCCTAATTTATACAGGAAGTTGAAAGACTTGTACTTCTAAAAAGTAGAGAAGAGAGGAACAAAAAAGGCAAGCCACCCGCACAAGTGTTTAGCAATGCAGACAAGAAATTGGTGAAACAAGGAGAGCGGTGGATGAAAGATTTCGCGAGTTCATGTACAATCATAGCATCTCTAATTGCTACCGTGGTGTTTGCGGCTGCCATACAAGTACCGGGTGGTAACCAACCCATTGGCCCCCCAAATTTTGATCGATAGCCAGCCTTCAAAATCTTTGGCCTATTTACTGCACTTGCTCTTTTCTCATTCATTGCCTCCGTGGTCTTGTTCTTGTCCATCCTCACTTCTCGGTATGCAGAAGAAGATTTTCTCTTTAACTTACCCAATAGATTGATTATTGGTCTGATTTGCCTCTTCCTCTCCATATTATTCACGATGACCGCCTTTGGTGCCACACTCTATCTTGTGTTTGGAGAAAACAAGGGATGGATTCTTATTCTAGCAGGTGTATTGGGTTATATACCTATGACCTTGTTTTGCTCTTTGCAATTTCCTCTCCTAAAGGATATTATCAAGTCCATGTACGGTTCAAACATTTTTTTAAAGCAAAGTGATTGTACTAAGACTCTAAAAAGAATTTAAGAATTTGGTGGCCTGAAGCGGTAGTACTAAAAGGGGGCTTTTTAGCTCATTACTAGTGAAGTTGTACACTAGTGAATGCATTTGCAAAATGTTAGGATCATCTTATGTAATTGAGTACCTCAATTTGACTATTCTCCTATAATTTGTATGATTGAGAATCCTGCGTATTTACTTATCTACTAGATTCCTTTAATTACCAGATAACATTGGAAAATAGTAGTTTCTCTGCAGTTTTGATTTGGATTGTAGATCAGTCCTTGCAATCTCAGTCATCTAAAAACGTTGTCAATGATATTTTGGTTTTTTGTAAAATTCTTAACGATAGGAACTTATCAGTAAGAGTCCTAAATAAATCTAGAGTATTGGTTGTTGAGATAGACAATCTAGATGCGACTGCTCCTTTTGGTTTTGCACTACAGAGAAGCCAAGTCTAATCCTTATTTCTTGCTTTGAAATTTCTTTCAAAAATTACAAAAATTGTAATTTTAATTATAGGATCACTGTCAAGTCTCATGGATTTGGAACTAGGTGCTTTTATATGTTGGAGGCCTTAATTAGATGACGGTGACACTATTCTCTAGCGGTCATATTTGAATTTTTAACATCTAAAAACATAAAATTGGAAAAGAAATTTCTTATACAAACCACATTTGATATAAGAGTGACTGTTACACAGCAAAACGAAAGATAGGACTTTGATTTCTTTCATCAAATGATAATTACTACATAAATATAGATTTTGATACAATTAATGTTCTCCATAAGTTTCTAAAACCCAAAAAAGTGATAATCATCAAAATTATTGTGTCAGGTACCGTTTTGGATTAAGAAATATTAGAACAAAATTTAGTTACAATGTACCCAAAAGAAGGGACAAATGGCATAGCAACATACCCAGGCCGGTGTGATTATAGGGATTCCACACTAAAAGACCACAACGAATTGTAGAAGGAATTAGAGATCTATAGGTGTTCTCCCGCTCCACTGAGGCGCAAGCAAATCAAAACCTCTTTCACAAAATCACCAGGTTTGCAGGACTACTAAGCAAGCAAGTTCGACCCTGCAACCATGTGAAAAAGAGTGGCCACTAAAGTCCATATTCTCAGCCAATTCGTTTACCCCCTTGGTGGTATATGACCCACTACTATTTATTTATTAAGTTTGCTTCTCTCTTTCATGAAGAAAAAATACCACTCAAGCTTATAAAGAATCTGACTTTGGAAACAGGTAGCCATTCTAAGTAAAACTCTAAATTACGTTTAAAATTAGGTAAATCTAGAACTCAAAGAAATAGGTAATGTTTAGAATTAGGGAAAAAAAAACTGAAACAAACCCATTTTAGGGCAAACATCCTACCATTTTTGGGATTAACCAAAACCCTACCCCTTTCTTCCACCTTTTAGTAAAAACTAATGGAAACTCATGTGTGTTGCACGTGGTTTTTTTTTCTGATTATTTTCCATTGCTACTACATTGGTCCACTCCGACCGTCATTACGACAGTAATTTGTATTATACTTTATGAATGTCATTGTTAAGTTCAATTCAAATATTAATACCCTTAGATTGGTTATTGATGTTTTGTTTTTTAAGGTATAATAGTTGGACAATGTAATAATATTTCCAATTCAAATGCCAGAGATTTTAGTGGAGATATGAACTGAAGAACGATGGTATTGAAATCTGATCTAGTGTTCACAGCTAACAAATAAGACCGACAAGTTTTTCCATGAAAATAATTAAGGAAAGTAGATATCAGTCCCAAAACGTACACACTTCCATCGACCCTTCAGGACCAATCAAATACTTGAAGGCACAAAATAGAAGACAAAGACCCTTCTAACGACGGCCAAAAAGAGTAGGGAATAGAACTCCAAATGTTATTAACTTGTCAAGCAGCTACATAATTTTAGGCTTCTAAATTTATGTAAGAGTGATATGGCTCCAACTGATTCAGACGGAAGGTAACTTCGTTTTTCTTGTCCACCTGAACTTTTGAACTTCTCGGCTCCGTCTCCCCTCTTGACGTTGAGAAGTGTATCAATCATTGCAGTTTCCTCAATAATCTGTATTTATGACAAACCAAGTGTCACGCATATTGTATTTGTCATTTTCAAGAAACATATTCTAGCTTAAATCTTTTGCCTTAAAACAATAATAAAGAAATTGTTGGATATACCTTAGCTTTTACGTGAATGATTTCTTGAAGCTCGCAAGGGAACAATGAGTTTGACCTCTACTGGTTGGAGTTGACACCAGGATGCGCCCCATCCTGAACCACATGATCATACGGTGGCCATCTGGTTTACAACCAACATGAATATCAAATAAAGACAGAACTCAAACATTGAGATGCTAAAGGCCCGGTTCCACTAAGGTTGGCCTTTTTAGTTAATGTATGCGAGGACAATGACCTGCTTCGTAAAGTGTGAAAAATTAAAAAGGCCAAGAATCCATTTAGTGGAATGGGGTAAGTCCTTAATGATGCTCAAGCTGTAATTGGTCACGGTTAAAAACTTAAAAGCAAGCTATGTTGCCACTTTGCGCCGAAGGTTGAAAGATTTTGGTTGCATGGGCCGAGTTGACTATAAGTAGAAGACAGTCTATGAAGCACCGACACCTCTCCGGCACCCCGTACCGCAGTGTCCCGACACGGGGACACGGCGGGGACACGGCGGGAAACGTGTCCCGACACGCCACGTGGCGTGGGACACGGCTGAGCAACTTTTTTGGATGGGGACACGGCTTGGGACACGGGGGGACACGGATGGGGACACGGGGCAGAGAAAGAAGCCGAGAGAGAGAGAGAAGAAAAAAAAACGAGAGAGAGAGAGAAGAAAAAAAAACGAGAGAGAGAGAGAGAGAGATGTAGTGAGTGAGAGAGAGAGAGAGAGAGAGAGAGAGAGAGGCTACATACCAGCAGCAGCCAGCAGCGGCGGCTGCTCAGATCTGTTTTTTAGGGCTTCAAAGTCGTAAATGACGACTGATGAAGAAGATGGAGTGTTTATATATGTTCAATTATAGTTTTTACCCTAAGTTTCTGAGTAATTATAAATTTACCCCTGAAAGTTTTAAAAAAAATTCAATTTTATCCTGAAAGTTTTATAAAATTTCAATTTTACCCCTAAAGTTTTAAAACATTTCAATTTTACCCCCAAAAGTTTTATAAACATTCAATTTTACCCCTAAAAGTTTAAAAAAACTTCAATTTTACCCCTAAAATTTAAAAATAAAATTCAATTTAACCCCTAAAAATTTTAAAATATATATTATATATATGTTTGTAAAATATATATTAAAATTTTAAATAAATATATAATTACATATATATACACGTGGCGTGTCCCCCGCCGTGTCCGTGTCCCCATTTTTTTAGAATTGTCGTGTCCCCGTGTCCGTGTCCGTATCCGTGTCCGTGTCCGTTTCCGTGTCCGTGCATCATAGAAGACAGTCCAGTAAATGCAATGCATCAAGTCCTAGACAAGCTTTTAAAAAATGGCAAAACTAAGTTCTATTACTTTAGACACTTTGGAATCCTAACTGTAACACAATTTTTTTTTTTTTTTAAAAGTCACTCTAGATGGTGGCATTAAGCAACCACCAAAATATGTGAATATCTTTACCCTATTTATTGTAGTAGTATACCTACTGTGTGTGCCAAGATACGAAGCAAAAGCTTATTTGCTTCAAGGTCATAGATATATATCCAGTCATCACTGCTACCCACTACAAGAAAAATCACTTTCCATAGCAGGCGATGAATGCTATGGAAAGTAATAGATAGCATTTTGAGGCATGTTGTTCTATCCCACGCCATTAAAAGTCCAAACTTTCCATAGCATTCTTGGAATGCTATCGTATGGGGTAGCTATTATAGCATTTTCTGCCTGCTACAATATAGTGCTCTTCTATAGCATTCTCCACAAGCTATAACATGGAAGCCTATTATAGCATTTGATGCCTGCTACAATTTGACGTGGAAAAAAAAAAGAAACATTTTGAAGCATTTTGTGAATGCTATGAATGCACAATTTTGATAACATTATGATGTTGCATTATTTTTTGTTGCACTATATTTTATTGATAAATTTAATTCAAACCCAACAGTTAATACCAAGCCTCTGTATCCAATATCATAAAACCGAGACGATTGATACAATGCATCCAACATTACTTGTATCAAAAGATCCAAGTACAAAAATTATGTAAGAAAGAGCAAGACACTAAGTTTGACATATATCCAAAGAACATCTTAAAAACCTAGGGTGTCCCCCGAGATAACTTAGTAAACAGAAATGTGCATGTGCCTACTAATAAACAATCTACGCTACGGTACAACGCAATAAAAAAATAGTCCTTTGCAATAAGCTTCTCTTCTCTTGTTCATTTTGTACACTGCAAAAACAAAAAATCTTAATCAATACACCTCAAAAAGTCATGAACATCAATAAGATAAGACTAATGTGCTAATAGTGTTTAGGTTTGTTATGTTTTATGTACTTAGTAACAGAGTTTAGATCACACATCTGTAGATGAATTACAAAGTATAGACTAACACATTTAACACTGTCATTTGGTTTTTTGGACTTACTAATAGACAGCTGCGTGCAATCCCACTTATGATGTTGAAAAAAATGGTTATGACTTGTGATAAATAAGAACATAGGCATGTTTAGCGGTCACATTAGTTGTCAATCAACAGACTATTGGTTAGCCTGGGATACTATATAGGATTTAAGAGTATGTTTCAATAATCACCCCTAGCTAAGTCTTAACATGTGTGTGTATACAGAGAAGGAAGACCTTAGCTCCTAACAAATTATTTACTAGCCGGTAATAAAAGAGAAGGTAAACCTTAGCTCCTACCATGAGCCTCTCACAAGTCTGAGAATCACCCACACGAGAACATTAACTAAGCTTATCCTACAAAGAATTCTCATCGCCATGAAGCGGTCTGAATAATCTAGTAGAAAAAAGCAATAGACAAAAGGATACCTTTTGTACATGTGCAAGTAAGCCAGTCAGATTGCTTTTCAAACTCCATAGGATACCTTTTGACCCGGCTTCTGTCAGGAAGTTGCTGCCGCAGCTGATCCACAAATGGAAGAACCTCATGCCGAAGAGGATCGAGCAACAACACTTCTTCAGCTATAACTATAGCCTTTATGAACTCTAAGTTGACAACCATGGCTTTCTCCCTTGCTGCAGAGGAGGGGGGAAAATCAAAAGTCACTCTCTCATCACAACTAAAAATTAAATATGCAGATCAGAAGAGAAATGTAATTGTATTACCAATGCGTGTATCATGGACTCAATTACCTCCATATATAAAATGAAAAATTCTCAATGTATCAAAAAGAAGAAATCAGAACCCAAGCAAATGGAGTACATATCGACGACATAAGCAACGATGTACAATTTTTCACACGAAACACCGACAAAGCCAAACTTGTTAAACCCAATAGACAATCTCTCAAAATCTACGTTAAATATTAAACCCAATCGACAATCACTTGTGTAAATGCATGGATTATGTGCGAGTATAGTTTTAAGCAGCAATTAAATAGGAGGAGGAATCAACCAAGACAATATTAAAAAGATAATTAGAGGTGATTGTTGCAATTCACCTACTCTTAAGATCAGCGTCCCTACGGCCGAGCCTCAGAGTATCCACAGTTATGGCAATGGCCTTGAAGCCTGCCCTTTCAGCTCTTCTAACCCGTTGTGCAACACTGCAACCACATTCGTATCTTTGTGCACCTAAAGGATACCAGCAGAGTGTTAACAAAGTGATGCAAATTGACCATGAGGACACATGCAATCTGTAAAAAGAGGCAGAACTAAGGTTTAATGGAATTAAATAAGTAAATAAGAGGCAGAACTAAGTAAATAAGAGGCAGAACTAAGGTTTAATGGAATTAAATTTGCTCATTGATCGGATACCTACAAGTCCATGGTGATTTAAATATAGTGCAATGAAGTACATGATAGAATATTGTTAATGTTCAGATTTCATGGAATGCATTATATCGATAACCACCATGGCTAAAATACTTTATAGCCACATAGGAGATGACAGACTAGTTAAGGCAATGAGTAATAATATTTAACAAGGATATAATCAGCATCAAAAAGTAAGATATAAGAAGATTGGAAATAGCACGAAGTATAAATATTAGTACTGCATATCCTACTCGGTCCCACAAGACATGGCCGCATCATATTATGTACATTTGGGTGAATCCAACTTCACATCTTCATGCTCTTGGCAATTTGCTCATAATCTTTTTTATGCAACAATCCAATGGATGTTTTTCTGGCATAAGTATCATTGGTGATGACCATATATGGTCAAGTAATTGGTTTTTGAAGTGCGGTGAAAAGCCTGTTTTGTTGTAGTGTTAGTTTTTGAAAACACGCACCCAAGATTCGTTTTTTTTAGACAAATCTTGGGTAAACAACCAGTGGTGCTAGGTTGGGCCAATAGCTTTAAGGATCAGAGCACATGGCTAGGTGTTGGGGGTTCGAATCTCTCTGAGCCCACAACCGGCACGGAAGGGAAGGACCTTTCTCTCTGGGGTATAAATCATGACCAGACCAAAAGCTATGATTTGCTAGTGTATTCACCTGTTAAAAATGCATATGTTCATAGTTTCGACTTTCTGGTAACAAGTAGTCTTAGCAGTTGATGATGGAGTAACTCTTTTAATAGTCGCGGTTCGGACCATGACCAGTGTTCCCGCTAGAGATTAAATATTTTTCATTTCTACCCTTAATTAGCAGCTTTTTTCAACATTGGGACACAATAAATTCTAGAAAAACACAGTTTACTTCCTTAGAACAGAGAAATATGTTGCACTTGTCTATTTCAGTACATATATATGTTTTCGGTTTTGATGCTAAAGATATGGGAGGGAAACTCTCCACTGTCCGGGCTGAAAACCGGGGTACACAAGCCGAGAAGCACTCTAAAAGCTCTAAAATGACTACATACGAATTTCGAAACAAGTCATCTCTTCGCAATACATCAATTACTTTTAGCAAATAACTGAAGAGTGAAACCCTAGCCTTGTATTTGGGCAAGAAATAAGAAAAAAATGAAATCAAACCTGGTAAAGGGGTTTCGAACAAGTGACTATTTGCCTCAACCGGTGCAATAGTTCTCAATATACATTTGATTATTCTCCAACTACAGAATGAAGGAGCAGAACAAAGATGGAGTCAAGCCATTAGCTGTGAAACAAAGGTTAATCGATCAGATTTTAGGGAAAAGGGCAAACCTTAAAACCCTCGAAAACCAGATAGCATGGCTTCAGATTCGCACCAGTTGTAGAGTACGATTGAGAGAGATGGTTTTGGCACTAGTCGTCAAATCGAATGGAAATTTCTGGGCATGGGTCGATCGATTGTGGGCGTGAGCTTCAGATTCGCACTAGTTGTAGAGAGTACGATTGGGAGCGAGGGTTTTGGCGCTAGTTTCGTCAAATGAATTGGAAATTTGGGTCTGATTTAGGGCGCGTGCCTTTGGCGCCTCCCTAATTTTGGAAGAACGCTATATTTGAGCCTTCAGATTTAATGAAACGCTATATTTGATGCCTTCCGTGTTTTCCTTTTCTCTTACCTTAATGGAACGTTATGTTTGCTTCTCTATTATAGCATTTTTAAAAGTATGCTATAAAATTATGCTACAATAGGTCAGATTTGTTGTAGTGACCAGCAACAAGTTCTCGCCCATCAGTTGGAAAATTCACATAGAAAATATTCTGAAGGAACATAGCCTTTCATCTCCAGCACGAAGATCCAAACCATCATGAATCTCATGCATAATCAATGGGCCCCAGCCCTTAAGCAATCATTAACATCATCCACAGTAAATGATCTAACATCTAGCCAAAAAATATACTGCCTCCATCCCAAAAAAAGATGTCCAAAATCAATGTTCACCACTTTGTTCGCTTCACATTTCCAAAAAATTTCCAAAAAGATTCTTTCCCCATCTCTCATCTCTCCAATCATTAATCACATTTCTCTCTCTACTCATACCTCTCTTTCCAATCATTATTCTCATTTCTCTCTAATTATTACTTTTTCCAAAAACTCATTCAAACACTATCTCCAAAATATTTTTCAAAATATTCTTCTCAAAATTATCAACCAAACACAGCCCACACCTCTCAAAAGATTATCTATATCTTGTTATATATAATAACTTTTATATACAATATGGATCTCGATTGATAGATTTCACTTAATTTTATTAAACAATGTTCTTAAAATGACAAAAAAACATTATGAATTACAAGATATAGATAATCTTTTGACAGATGTGAACAGTGATTTTGGACATCGTTTTTGGGATGGAGGGAGTATATACATTTGTTCAAATTTTCTTCTTTCAAATTTTCATGTTTCTAGGTGAGGGAGATGAAGAGAAAAGTAAAAAAAAAGTCAATACACAGTGAAGCTAAATAACAAAATACAAATTGCTGGCATACTGCTGAATCTAGATGCAGGGAGGTGCACAAAATTCATACCAGCTTTAATAACAATAGAATAGCTCCTGTGATCTCATATGGACCTCTTATGATCTCCTTAATTTGGAAGATGGAATTTTCATACTGCTGATTTATATCTTTGGAGGCTATGGATATGGATGGGCGAAAAAGGCATGATAGGAGCTGATGTATTCTGGGATGAATTACACCTGCAGCAGTCTATTTCCTTCGTATTTTTTCTCCATCTATTGTATTATCTTCAGCTGTTAGATTTTGTTTCAGGCTGAGAAAGGTTGATCACTAGCCAACCTTTTCTCTTTTGGGGGGCTTTGCGGCATATGATTGTCGAGAGGGTTAGGTGCCAACCTAGTTGGGATGTTTCTCTTTTATTGAGATGCCGTTGTTCTCCCCTTTGATGTATCTGTTTCCATCTATTAATGAAATCTCTTTTTGCCTTGCAAAAAAAAAAAAAAAATAGTTGCTGTGAACCAAAATGATCACCAACTGAATTCCGAAACAAAGAAGTTATGTACCTAGTACCGCGATATTTGTAAGAGACTATGTTGCAACGAATCAATTTTTAACAATATGGACAATTGGTGACATTATAATGACAGCCAAATCGACATATAGTATGATATTTCTTCAAGTAGAGCAACTGAAACCAAACATACAATAAGCTGAGTTGCCAATTAAAGACCATCAACTCAAAGGAAAGGAATTTAATCAAATTTAATCAACTTGTTAGTGTTGCTGGTTTACTGTGACACCAGTATATTAGTTACTAAATTCAAAAGTGCACTTCTATCAACCTTACTTCTAAAAAAACAAGACTTGTAATATGAGAGCTACTGCTTTAGATAGATTCAGCACCTATATTTAGAACAATCTAGATGTATGATCGCACCAAATACAAATGACTCAACGATTGGAGGGAGAAAGGAGAGAGACAAACATAAAGAAGAATAAACTACGAAATAAGCCCAAGGGAAACTCAATCCTCACGAGATTTTACCTCAGGGAAATTATTGGGCAAACAATGATCACAATAATTAAATATCAAAACCACAATTTCCATGAACCTTATGTAAATGATATTAAGTGTTGAAGTCATTCTATTTCAACGTACTTTGGGATATATGAGCAACCAAAATGTAGAGCATTAACGTATAGAAATATGAATATGTAACACTAACATGTACCTGGCAACACTAACGTTTAGTATGGGTTGGTTTTCTTTACTGTCAGGTGTCTTTTTGCCTTTTGAGTTGATTGTTCTGGTGGTTGTAGCTAGGTTGGTGTTGGGTAGTCTTTTTTGTTTGGTCTTGCAGTGGGTGTGTCTGGTCTTGTTTTGTGTTGAGGGTGTTGTCTTCTTTTCCTCCTTTTTTTCTCCTTTCTTTTGTTTTTTTCTTTTTTTGGTTTTTCTGGGTTGGGATGTCCTGGAGTCTTGTGTTTCTCTTGCGTTTCTTTTCTTCTTGTGTTTCTCTTGTGTCCTATGTCCTTTTTTTGTCTTTGCGTGTTGGGGCTGTTTTATCTTATTCTTATTGGCAAAGGACTGTTCTCTCCTTATGCAATCTGGATCCATGTCATGCTTTGAAGTTGTTGGTTCTTGATAGCTGCTGCTGCTGCTGTTGCTGTGCTGCTACTGGTTCTTGATAGCTGCTATTGTTGCTTATTTCTGGATTGCTGCCACTCTTGCTACTACTACTACTGTTGCTTTTTTTTAAAAAAAGATTGTTGGAGTTGTTAGCCAAGTTGTTTGGTAATTGCTTGATAGCTGATGGTATCGCTTTCGTGGTGGCTCGATTTGAAGGCTTCTAGGTGTTATCATAATTTGAAGTTTTTGATGTCGGTTTGATGGTAATTGTTGCTGGGCTGATTTCATTGGGGTTAATAGCTATGGGTGCTGTCCACTAATGCATAGGGAACTCTTATGCTGCTATTATTGGAGGTTTGAGGCTGCTGCTATGAACACATTATATGATCTTTTTGCAAGTTGCTGAAGTTTCAATGTTGCACCATGTGATGGTTTAACTTACTTCTGATGCTTTATGTTATACTTTGGAATCTGCTATTGCTATCTTCAAACCATGTATTCTAGTTGGGTATGATTGCTACTGGTGTTGTCCACTATGGTGGTTAAATCTGGTGCTGCTGGTCCTGACTGCTGCTGTGATAATGGTGTTTCACCTGGATGGAGTTGTTCTTGGCCCTTATCATGTTAATGCAAGTGATCATATGCTGAAGTGTTGTACTGATTTCCTTTGTATCTTGCTCATGTTTTGAGGTTGTATAAGCTGAAATTTTTTGGTTCACCTCTGGTTAACTTTGTGATTTCTCCCTTTTGGTCCGAGATGGCATTTGATTGTCGCTAGAAGGGGTGCCAACCTAGTTGGGATGTCTCTTAGCGTCGTGATGCCGCTCCCTCAGTTCCCTTTAATCTTTGTAATTTGTTTCCAAAGATTAATAAAATTCTTTTTTGCCGTTCAAAAAAAAGAAAAAAAACATGTACCTGGCAACACCACATAGAGACTTGGGCTTCCTATGCCTTCAAGATCAACCACCAGAGGTACTTCACAATCCAATTAATGCAATTTGTGGGCACTATATTTTAGTAGGCATTAAAAGCGGAATTTTAGGCTTGTTTAGTACATGAAGGCACGAGTTCATATGAAAATATATGGAGCAATCATCAATTTGGTTGTTTGATTTTTCTTTTTAATTCTATTTTTCTAGTTAAAAACCATTAACACCAAGGGAGTTCACGCCTTCACAGGCTGTCTAGAACGCTTGGCAATGTAGAAAACATGGACGCCTTCAATGCTAATTATTCATGTTAATCTAATGTTTGAAATGCTGGTTTAATTTTTTGAGATGTTTGCATAGGGTTACAAACTGTCATTGGAACATTGTATCGAATAGTAAGTAGGCAAATAAGAACTCCATTTAGGAATTTTCATTAAGGGTCTGTAGTTCACACGGTAAGCAATATGGAAATCAAAAAATTAGAGTAATGGTGACATGTCAGGAAAACCCACCTTTTACCTAACCGGTTGTCTCCGTTCAGTTTGTATAATATCCATGTAGTCTACAGGATTGGACTAACAGAAGTATGATTGAATGAGAAGCATGATTAATGTTAGCGAAGGAGGAGGGGAGTGTGTGTGTGTGAGCGTGAGAGAGAGAGAGAAAGAGAGAGAATATCAGTCGGTGTATGGAGAGGTCAAAGTATGATTAAGTATGTCTGGATGGCATAAAAATTAAAGATACACAATTGCAATAATTGAAGAAATGAAAATCAGTTACATGAACCAAGTTGATGAGCAAAAAGGGATGTGAAAAAGGACGAAACGCTTTCACAGATAATAATAATGCAAACAATAAATCGGCAGAGCATAATTGTTTTCATTTAAAGTCAGTGTTTGTCGTGAATTAGAGTTCATATGTGAGAACAATGATTCAATCAACTTAGGGGACATGCACTGCAGTCTGTAGGCAGATTCTCTTAACTTTTGGATGTGTGGTGGGTGTGTGATGGTGACTTCTGTTACTGTCATTGGAGCATTTTATCAAACAGCTATTAGGCAAATCACATGAAAACACTTTGCTTTAAGTTTTTTTTTTGAACAGAACTTTGCTTTAAGTTTGCGTGAGGGATATGTTGCCCTCATCAGTAAGGACTCAAAGTCTCAAACATAACAAATAAATAAATGGTGCAATAGAAGCAAAATCAACTGTCAACCCTTTTCCCACACACACACACAGAGAGAGAGAGAGAGAGAGAGAGAGAGAGAGAGACTATAGAAGCAAAATCCACCGTCAAACGTTTGCAGAGAGAGAACCAAGTAGACTTCGATTAAACATAAGAAATGTACAAATGGTGAAGTTGAAGCAAAACCCACCACCAAGCCAAAGAACCAAGCAGAGTATGATTGCAATTTGATTTGTGAGAGTTTGTGCCGTTTTGTTATTCTTGTTTTGAAGGCTTTCCCTGAAGGAAGGTGACATTTTGAAGGCATGATTTCCTTGAAGGAAGGTGACGTTTTGGTGAAGAAGCATGTGTAGGGGCAGTTTGGGAATGGAAAAAGTCGACAAACGCTTCAGACTAAGATAAGAAGTTGTAGATTAAGTAATGAGTAGGCGTGTACAATGTAGTTCATATGTAAAAGATATAAATGGCAATGCTTTTCAAAATAGGACATATAAGCAAGAGAAAACGTTATTTCCACCGCCGGTGGAAACAAATGTTTCCTCCAAATCAATCACACGAACCGTTGTGATTGATTTGAAGGAAACATTTTTTCCCGCCGCCGGCGGAAATAACTTGTTCTTTATAAGTAATAGACTAATAATACTACTGCTAATGCTAACAACTCGAGGCAGACAAAATTTCTGGTCCAGTCAATTTGTGAAAAATTGCTCGGATCAAGCCCTTTTGGTATTTTTTTTTTGCTGATTTCTCGCGGGGGACCCTAAAAAATATCTTTTAAACACATTGGACGGTTCGGATCATCGAAATTCGATTGGGATCAATGAGGTCCAGATTTTTTTAAAGTCCGCTGAAAGCTCCTTTGAGCATAGTCATTGTCTTCCACCCACTACTTGTAATTCTCCTACCACCATGTGCTGAATAAAAGTCATCAGTATCAGTTCAGTTTGAAGTAAGTGAAAGTTTTCAACTTTTCGAATTCTGTATCACTATTCACGTGCACTATTCACGTTTTCACGTGCACTATTCACGTTTTCACGTTTTACTATTCACATGTCACTATTCATAATTACTATTCATGCTTTTCCTTTAATGATTATTACCTTTCTTCTTTAATCATTACATTTATTTAACTTTTCCATAACGTATATATATATATATATATATATATATATATATATATATATATATATATATATATATATATATATATATATATATATATAGGATCAACTTCTAATGAGGGATCCCTCATTTTAAATAAAATGAGGACCTCATGCTTCCTGACCAAATTTCGACGATCTGAACCGTTAAATGTGTTTAAAATATGTTTTTAAGGTCCACCGCGAGGATTCGTCCAAAAAAAATACCTGTAAACACATCCAACGCATCCAACGGTTTGGATCGTCAAAATTTAATTCGAAAAGTGAAAAAATTGCTTGCTCCTCATTTTATTTAAAATGAGGGATCCCTCATTAGAAGTTGATCCTATATATATATATATAGACATATGAAAAGCTAAAAATTAGGTTTCCAAGGGCATTTCACATGTGCAGGGATAAAGGGTGAAGTGCTTCCTTGACAAATTGCATGTCGTGATGATGTTTTGTTCCTTAATTTAATTGTGGCTCTAACCTATGGTCTGTTCACTGTTCTTAGTTTCTCAATTTCAATTCCACACTAGCAATTTTTTTCCCAAGATTATTTTTCTTCTTCTAGGTTTCTTGGAATATATTATGTTCAGGATTACATTCAAGTGCGACTCACTTTACGAACTTTTTAACACAATGAAGAGATTTAACAACAAATAACGTGAAGCTGTTGCGTATGTTTGGTTAGGTGGTCTGTTGGAGTTCAGATGTACTCAACAAATTCATGTCCTTTATCAATGGTTGGTTGCCAAGTTTGATCCCAATCATCGTTCTTTGAATTTTCATGGGCAAGAAAGTTAACCTACAAGAAAAGATGTTCATCTGCTATTGGTAGAAAATTTTGGCGATGACGGATGCTTGATACTTAATTTTAAATAAAGTTTGATACTTAATTTTACCATATTGTGATGTAGTTATTTTACTTTGGACCCTGTCGCCCCAGTCACTAGTCACGATGTTCGTCATCCTTCAACACCCTGCTTGGCATATTGGGGAGAGGTGAAAATCAAGGAGACATTGAAATTCTTCCAAGCTACAAAAGGTTATGAAAACCAAGAGGCATAGTTTTTCAAGGTTGATTTATTTGTAATTTTTCCTATTATTTCTCATTTAGCTAGACCGATGAAGCTCACAAATTTACAAAATTGTTTTCAATAGGCGGATGTAAAGTTTAATAGTGTGGACGAACATAGCCAAACAAATATTAAGATCAAGGGCATAACATGGGATGATGACACGTGGATGAAAAGAATGACCACGGATCTAGCTGACATTAAGAATTTATTGGTTGACATTAAGAATCTCGTCTCACAGAGAGAACAAAAATTCAAGGCACAAAGGTTGACAGATTTAAACTTTGAGAAACACGATAATTTCAATGGCGAAATTGTTGCTTCCTCCCCGCAGCCATTGAAAAGGTTGATTTGGTAGTTTATCATCTGACATAGAACAACATAGTAGACATTCACCAAAGCAACGTCTTGAGAAACAATTACGTAACATCAACCCAAAGGAAATTGGGAAACAAAATGCTGAGTACCATGATTTGGTGGTACTATCATCTAACAAACAAGAAGAGCCCAAACTTTCAAAGAAACAAAGCACTCTGTTGCCAAAGAAATTAGAAAAATCATCGTTCACTGCTCATGGAGGAAGATCACGCATGAAAAACCTGTGTGACGTGATTCCAAGGTTTTCACGTGTACAAAATATGATTAGTTAGTGTCATGCACTAATGACAGTGGCCATCGAACCCGACTATCAAAAGAGCAAGTGCCTGGTCCCAACATGCATTCACCATTTATCCCTTGGATTTATTGTCTAAAGGAGAATGAAGGCATGAAAAAATTAGCCACATAGATGATGGATTAGATTTGGACGTTATTCGAACAAAGCAGGCCGGTAATATAAGTCGCAATGAACATTCGATTATAGTTGTTTTAAGACTTCCCCGCAACTTATTATTTGGTTGATATTATGAATATGTACCAATTTCTTGATAATCTAAATGTACTTTGATCGAATATTGGGGGTGAACAACAATCCTAAGGTAAGTTCTCTTTCAATAACACTAGAAAGAGAAATGGCTCACGCTTGTTCTTTGTCTAATTATGTGAACTTATAAACAAGGCACTTCCATCACCAATATACATCCATCCACAGCCTTTATATGACGATGGAGGTGCCTCATTTATAAATTCACACAATTAGAAGGGGAAAAAAAAGTACGAGCCTTAGTTTGATGATTGGAAAAATGGACCTCTCTTTCTAGTATTATCAAAAGAGAACTTACCTTAGTATTATTTTTCAGCCCCAATACTCCATTCAGTACATTGAGAAATTGGTACATGTTCAAAAAATTAACCAAATAATAAGTTGCAGTGAAGTCTTGAAACAAAAAACAACAAAAAAAATCGAATGTTAAATACGAGTTATACTACCTGCTTTGCTTGAATATCATGGAAATCTAGTTCATCATCAACGTCCACGTACAACTAGTTCCTTTTGGTCGCCAATTTTTTCTTGCCTTCATTCTTTTCGGACCATAATTCCAAGGGATATATGGTGAACGCATGTTGGGACCAAGCACTCATTCTTTTGATAGTGTCATTAGTGCATGACACTAACTGATCATATGCACTTCGTTCATACGAAAACCTTGGAATCACTTCACACAGTTTTTTTCTTGCATGGTCTTCCTGGACGAGTTGTGAACAATCATTTTTCTAATTTCTTTGACAATTGGGTGCTTTGTTTCTTCGAAAGTTTGGGTTGTTCTTGTATGTTAGATGATAAGTACCATCAAATCATAGTGCTTAGCATTCCATTTTTCACTTTCCTTTGGAAGGATGTTAACTTACTATTTTTCAAGATGTTGCTTTGGTGAAATTCTACTATGTTGCTAAGTGTCAAACTAAAACTACCAAATCAACCTTTCAATGGCTCCGTGGCAGGAAGCAAAAGTGTCACCATTGGAATTCCCATGTTTCTCAAAGTTTAAATTTGTACAACCTTTGTGCCGTGGATTTATGTTCTCTCTTTGAAACGCTATTCTTTACGTCAACTAATAAATTAGTAATGTCACCTAGATCCGTGGCCATTAGTTTCATCCATGTGTCATCATCCGATGCCATGCCATTGCACTTCATATCTGTTTGACTGTGTTCTTCCACACTATTAAACTTTACATCTGCCTATCAAAATCTATTTTGTAAATTTGAGAGTTCTGCCAGTCTAGCTAAATAAGAAACAATGGAAAAAATTAAATTTAAACCAAGCTTGTAAAACTATACCTCATGGTTTTCATAACCTCATGAAGCTTGAAAAAGTTTCAAGATCTCCTTGATTTTCAAATCTGCCCAATACACCAAGCAAGGAGTAGAAGGAGGACGGACATCGTGACTGTAGGCTGAGGCGACACAATCCAAGTAAAATAACTACATTACAATATGGTAAAATTAAGTATTAAAAAAAAAAAACCTATTTGCATTCTTTTCCCTATATTACTACAAGACAATGAATGTCCCTAACATCTTTAACTTTTTTACCTCAGCTACTGTTTGCATTTGCCTTTCCACTGTGGGTAGTGCTAGGGTCTAACAAATTGATTGTGAATGATTGATCTCTGTCAGATTCTGATGACAGAGCAATAGCTAATGACAAAATAAAGGCTAGGTTTAGGGTCGGATTGACGAGTGTGAAACATATTCTTGTGCTCCTCTTCAATGTTTTTCCTTATTTTTGTCCCTCCCAAACTCCAACCCAACAATTGTGAGTCAATACTCGGGACGCCACTGGAGACACCTTTGAAGCGTTTTGCTTCAATTTGTCCCCCGGGGGGTGGCGGCAGCGGTGGGGCGGTTGGGGAGAGAGTTGAGCATGTGTGACATTTCAAGTGAGGTGAGATACCACATAAGCACATTTAACAGAACTCTACATCCAAATCAGCAAAACCTGTTACCAATTTGACAAATTTTGAAGGTAGGTGTCTAATTGAGTAACAGAGCAATACTTTAGGAGTATAATTGAAGTTCATGAAAGTTTTGGTCTGTATTAGACATTGAGATAAAAGTTTGGGGGCATAACATTTGGCCAAGTCAGTATGTGCTAATGGGGCATTGGAATGTAAGTTCAAAGGTTTTTTTAAAAAAAATTCCCTTAATAAATATGCAATAATTATCTTGTTTATTTTAGCAAATTTGAGATTGTAAGAACACTTAAACGAAGCATAAGATAAAATATTAAGAAAATTTGAATGGAACCCAAGCTTTTTTGTATATTTACCTTTAAAGTTTACCCATAATTATATGTTGGAGTAGCAAATTGAATTCGATACACATTGATTTGGTGGCACTAGAAGAATACAAGCACTCATTGGATGGGTTCACCTCAGAAAAGCTAAAGTTTATGTAGAAGGTTGTTTTACCAACAAAATAAGTACTCCCTCCGTTCCTATTTGTTTGTCCCACACTCTCTCTCTTGCCTTTTTTCAAATCAAAAAATTAAGTGCTTCCGTCTATCATTTTTTAAATTTTTTCGCACCGAATTAAAGTACACGATGAGTACTTTAATTCAATGTAAAAAAATTTGAAAAATGATACACGAAAACACTTTATTTTTTTATTTGAAAAGTGGCACGACTTTTCGTAGAGGACCAACAAATAGGAACGGAGGGAGTATTTGATAAAAAATAAGGGAAGGACAAGATTCAAACTCACAACAGCAGGGGCCCACCGTTAATGTCTAATGTGTTGGGTCACCTCATATATAATGCTTACTCGGACTTGGAGACCATACTTAGGACACAAAACATGGTGTAGGACAAGCAGATCATCTTGGGCCTTGCCCTAGACCTGGTCCTGGTTCTGTCCCATAATAGAACAAACAGATCGTCATCAAAAGGCCAGATGATGGATGGATTTGTAGAACCAAGCCTATTAAGAGAAAGGCCAACTACTTTGTGCTAACCTTATGCGGCAGAAAGGAAGAATAGAAAACCTTGCATGATGAGCAAGAACCCTTTTCCCTTTCAAATAACCATCAAGCTCTCAATTAACAAGCACAGAGAACCTAGCATTTGCAAAACATTTTCTAGCTTATGTAGTGAAGTTCTCGGGGGAACTTTGTAGCATAGCACCCATCTTTCAAATAGAACATCCAATCAATAAAGCGTAGTCATTCACGATCGGTGTAGGAAAATAATACGAGTAATATGAAAATACCTGTTACGGATTACCTAAAAAAGAGGGGATCGAAAGCTTGCTTTACAATCTCCTGCCAATACACACAGCCTGCACAAATTTCAATTGACCTTTCAAGCGGGTGGAACGGCTACCAAAATCCTCTACTAATCTTGACATGTTCTAAATCCCTAGGGTTCTATAATGGTGCCCTAGAGAGATTGTGCAATAGTTGACGTGGAGAGAAATACAACTACTTATATTTTTCTCTATGCTACGTTATATATATATGATATAATATAAGAGATAAGACCTACTTATCTCTATCAATTAGGTAGTTCAAATCCCCTTAGGACTTATCACATTAGGTGGTTAATTGAATCCCTAGAAGACTTATAAATATTAGCATAAAACTGGTGCTATGCATGAAAACTTTAGAAAAGTAAGAGAAAACTAAAATCGGTTATAGATTTTTTATTCTTTACTAAGCGACTGGGAGTTGTGGTTAACTTGTCGTTGATAAATTTGTAAAAAATTCCTAAAGTAATTAACCTTTGCTAAGTGATAATAGTCAAGGTAGAGAAAAAATCACTTCTTAAAGAAATCAAAATTGATAAAGTGAAAGGAAATGAAGTTTGCAAAAAGAGTTAATCTAATGTTATGGAGTACTTACGTAAAAGGAAATGAAGTTTGAATTCTTAATTTCTTCTTCTTTTTTTGGCTTGCATTCTTTATCCATTAATTTTAGTTACCCAATAATTTACTCCTCATTAGCATACATACTAGCGTTGAGTCCGTTCGATGCACGGAGAACAAAAAAAAGGTCAACGTGAAACCCCCTTTTTTTAAAAAAATTTTGTTGTCTCGTGCATAGAACAGGCACAACGCTAGAAGGGAAAAATTAAAATGACAAAATCTCGTAACAAACTTGTAACAATTCCAATCAATTGCTACGGTTGTGAAAGTAGGAAAAAATAAAGTAGAAATATAAGATGGAAGTGGGGGAGAAAATAGGGAAGTTATAGATGGGGTGAGAGTTATGGGACACGTGGAAAGAGAGAGGAGAAAGAGGATTTGAGACTTTTTAAAAAAATCAAAATTTTAGAAAACTAGCATTTGGGGTTTGGAGGCTTTTGGGGCTCAACTACATTGCTATAGGATATGTAACTAGCGTTCTGCCCGTTCAATGCTACCCAAAAAATCAATTGGTCTTTTTTTCTGGCCTCCACGTATCGAACGGCGCAATGCTATTTGATGAAAAAAATAGTCGATAAATAATTGTTAAAACATACCCAATGAATGGGAAAAGATGAAGAATTGGTTAGGTTAAAAAATTGTTATAACATACCCAATGCTTTGTCAACACTTTGTTGCAGCCTTGATGAGTGTGGAGTTTAATGCTGTGTTCGGTTTCTGCATCTCCCAATCTTTCCTTTTTCTGTGAAATTGAATATCAGTAATCATGGAATGGGAGCAGTTAGTAGCAGTTTATTTTTATTAATAAGAAAGAGAGTATATGAGAGATTTGCGTGTTGGCTGACTTTCAAAGGAAACGAAGAAAGTGGGGATGTGGGTTCGTGGGTGTGGTGTTATGCGGAGGGGTGAACTTAGGAAATGGGAAGTGGTATTTTTGGGGAAAAAAATAATAATTGAAAATTCTAGAAAAATCAGGATTGGGGTTTGGAGAGTTTGAGACGGCCAATACACTGCTGTAGGGTATAGAAAAGCGTTGAACCCGTTCGATGCACGAAAAATAAAAAAATCTAAATGTGAATCCTTTTGTTTTATCGTCTCTCATACATCAAACATGAACAATGCTATTACCTTCTCAATGATACAAAAATATTGAGCAAAAATTTAGGCGGCATGCAATGATGGAAATGCACCTTGTTGTGGAAACGTAGAGAAAATGAGCCATGAAAGAGGTTGAAGTTTGTTATACCTGTGTGTGCATTAAGAAAACAATTTAAAACATTGAAACATAAAGATTGAGAGGAGATTGAAACATAAAATAAACACGGAATGCGTAAATTACAAATAAAACAAAGACAGAAAACTTGTAAAGAGTCGGAGTAATAAGATTGATCAAACCTTGAATGCAAAATGATTTTTAGTGTGCGATCCCTTCACACACAGAGAGAGAGAGAGAGAAGAGAGAGACGTGGGTGTGTGGCAATTGGGTTACTTGGGTGTTGTCACGTGGTTTTGACCAATGGGGGAAAAAACTGCTTCAAGTCCCCAGATCTTTTGACAACTCCATAACCTTGTTGGCTAATCAATTACTGCCATATGTTGCATGTCACTTGTCACATTCACTTTCCTCCTCACTAAAGGACCCTTTGCTTTAATATATGGTACTACTATGAACCCATGATATGCACGGAAGGAACAAGGCATTCTGTAATGCGGTGCCGCACTATAGGGTTATAATGCAGTATCCGAGCCATTGATTGTGTAATCAACAACTCAGACTTCATCTTTGACACTTGCATGATCCGAACTGTTCATTACCGAGATGAAATCCGAGTCATTCATTACCGAGATCAACGACTCGTGTGCCTCACGACAGGATCCCCAGATCCCAGAGACATGAAGTAAGATGATGTGTTTTCCCTTTTTTTATCAGCTAAAACATTGTATTTTCAATTACAAAGTGTATGGAATTACTGGACCAATTAAATTAAAAGATTGGTCATCATAATAGCTATTCAAATAGTTCGGAAAGGGATGATGACTGATTTTAGGATAGATTGGTCATCATGGAATGTTTTGTATAGTTTGGGATGGGATCAAGTGATGTAGGCAAGAGTTTCTTTAAAGTTTAAACAACAATTATCAATGTAGGTCTACGTTTGTGTGAACAAATGCATACACGAACATTATTTTACCCTACTGCAAATGCCAAAGATTCGAGTCCGCTTATTTATTAGTTTTGGGTACGAGTTCTTCAAAAACGCATACAATCACCTATAATCTCATTTAAATAGAAAATGAGTTAGGTAAAAAACAACTTGATAAGATTCATAGTGTAAGCAAAAATATATATGAATTAGAAGTGTGACATTTTACAGAAATGAAATAAAAACGTAAGGTTCCACACAAAAATACACAATTAAACAAAAGGAGTGCCCGGAATGAAAAAATGTAAAAGAAAGAGATAAAATTTACGATATCAAAAAAGCAATAATCTTTTATTGGAGGCGTTCCTCTTTCCATTTTTTCACCTATAAAATAAATCTCTTTGAAGTGAATCAATCCAAAGACATATTCAATGAAGTTATAGCAAAACGTGACTACATAGTGAAAATTTCAAACTAATTACAACAATCCAATTTGAATTAAAGAATTTTCCTCATCATTAGTGACAATCATAAAAAAAAAAAATGCATTGAAAAAAATGAACACGGTAAAAAACTCACAGCCATATATCAAGGAACTCCAAACCTTCAAACCATGCATCTCTCGTCCTTCAAACTGGGACAGCTAGAAAATCATGCTGCACATAAATGCAAGGGCAATACCCAATACGATATTATGCTAATTTAAGTTACCTTTGAGTCTTCGACATATCACCAATGGAATTAGCAAAGGCAAGCAGGCAAGCACAATAGGCCTACAAAAGATATTAACAATATCCGTAGGAATTAGTTTTCTGCTTACCCTCAACGTAAAGTTGGG
The DNA here is from genome assembly GCA_020921065.1 of Vaccinium darrowii. Classification (NCBI taxonomy): domain Eukaryota; kingdom Viridiplantae; phylum Streptophyta; class Magnoliopsida; order Ericales; family Ericaceae; genus Vaccinium; species Vaccinium darrowii. Next base: position 21,220,538 of record CM037155.1, read on the forward strand.
CATATACATCGGTAGAACAAAACCAAAATAACAGACACATTGCTTACAAATTAAGATCCAAGGTTGGAAACTTTGATCTACTGCCCTTTTGACATCTTTTCATGCTAGTAGTATGCTAATAACAGTCATACCAAATATTTCATCTTATATATTAGTGAATAACAATTCCCGAAATTATTGCCTCAGGGAGAATATGGCGAAAAAATTGAAATATATTGGATGGTGCATAGAGGACATGGAGAATAAAAGACAGGATAGAGGATTGGTGGAATATTCTTAAGTTATATTTTGAAATTTAAAGTTACCCGATTGACTTTTTCCAAAGCTTATCTTGAGTTCTTTCCTAATCAATAAATTTTATTTGAAATTCGAAGTAAATCAATTAACGAATTGTTTCCCTAAATTTACCGGATTTATGCATTATTACCCTTTTTGGACGAGCCCTTGTACAATAGGATTTTCTTTTTGGAAATTACTTATTTGTTGAAGATTAATCAGGGATTAATTATCTTGCACCCAATCAAGCATTGCCAATTGTCTCCATGAGAGCCCTCCTCACGAAAACGCATTCTGCAATACTATATTAGATTATCCGATGGGTACACACACATGGACATCAATATCTCTCTCACTCGTACACAGTTGGTATATATTGAATCTCTCGTTCAACAAATTTCTCAATCCTATTCTCATCTTCATACGGTAAAGTGAAACATGCAACCACTTAAGCGGAAAAAAATACTAAAAGTAGTGTTATATTAAGCTAGCATCTACGGAAAAAATGAGATTAAAACTTTACCAACTTCTATCCTGGTTTCAAAGAACTGTGACATTAATATATTATATCAGGTTTTTTAGACAGATGTGATCTATCTCAAATTTGCAATCATAGTTTTTAGATGACTAAGACTAAAGCTTCAATCCATCTGGATTTTTAATCACACTTTTTAGATGACTGAGATTAAAGGTACATTTCATCTCGATTTTTTGGTATAACTAAGATTAAAATTTTAATCTATATTTTTTTTACAAAAAACTATGATTTTCATTATTTTTGAATGGTTATTTTTATGTCATTTAATAGCTGGGTCCTGAAAAAACCCATCTCTACAAGTTTGCAGCTGTTTGTGTTGTAGCGAATTTTCTTCGTTGGCATCTCATGTTGCATGTGGTAAAAAACAATTTATGCTTGCCCACCCGGCTAGTGTTAAAATTCTATGTCCGTCCTTGTCCATGCGTAAGTATTAGAAACCAAAGGGCTCAAAACCCTCTTGGCGCCTCATTAAATCCGCCCCTAGTCATTATCCGGGTGTGTTGGATCCGATGGGTGTAAGTTTTCAGTTTTCACTGTTTGGAATACGGATCAAAGTAGAGATTTGGATTTTCAAAAGAAAAAGTAAGATACTTGTGTTTGTAAGCAAATGCCGGCTGGTCCTTGTGGGAGGCAGGTTTTTGGAGTTTTGATTTAGGGTTTGTTTATGTGTTCTGGGTTTTGTTTTGAGGGCTATGTTGTGGGCTTTGGTTTTTTAGGGGTTAGACTGGGCCCGTTTATTTGAGCCTAGTCCATTTTTAGTATCCTCATTGGTTTGTTTCTTGTCGGTGTGCCCAAGTCCCTTTAATCTTTGTACTCCGTGTAAATGATTATAAAAAAAACAATTGCCGAGAAAAAAATCCAGAAGCTCATAACCAAATTAACCTGATTTTTGGTAGATATGGTTCTTAGTTTAGAGGCTTACGTATGGACCGTACTACTCGTACAGAATTTTTTGTGCAGATATTGTACAGAACTGCTATTTTGGGCCTCCTCGGGATCCCACGCGAATGATCGGAGCCGTTCATGTTTTTCAAAATAATGTTTACTGGTACCCTGTTAAAAATTAGCTAGATCGGATATTGAAAAATGCTCCATTGGTTCATTTAGTTTTAATTATGGATAAAACACTGGATGAATCGATGGAGCAGTTACCAATATCCGATTTAGCTAAGTGGGGAACAAAGTGCGCTCTCTCTCTCTCTCTCTCTCTCTCAGCCTTGCAAAGTACACACAATATCTTCCACAACTTTTTTTAGAATCTGATACGTTTATTTTGTCGTTCTGGACACTACAAGAAATTTTACCTTTAGCGGCATTTTTCAAATACCGGAAAAGCCACTAAAAATGCCGAAAAAGAGTATTACCGGCATTTGTTAAGTATTATTGGCATTTATTACAAATGCCGTCTACACAGGTGTCGGTAATGCCACAAATGCCGGGAAAAGTCTTCAAAAATGCTGGCAATACTCAACACTAGTTGCGGCATTTGTGAAAATGCTGGGAAAGCCTATTGTTTTTTTATGAACAAAATGCCACGTGGCGCCCTCATGGCAGCAACGTGGTGCTTGCGTGTCGCCCGCGTGAAAATTTGGGGAGAAATGCTTCCCCCAAGATTTGAACCCATGACCTTTGCTCCGCGTGCGTGCGTGTGTTTACCAATTGAGCTAGCCCACATGTTGTTCAAAAATGCACAATGAAAAATATACAGTCGGATTTTTTTTAAAAAATTAGACTTTTACCGGCATTAACAAAAATGCCGGTAATATTTTGGCGGGAAATTTGGCTTTTGCCGGCATTTGGCATTATTTTAAACAAATGCCGGTAAAAGTTACTTTTTCCCGGCATTTCTTGGAATGCTGGTAATAGTGGTTTTTTGCAGCATTTACTATAATGCCGGGAATTAAAATGCCGGAAAAGCCTATATTTGGCATAGTGAGACGTGTAAATCATTCATACTAAAAATTAGATTGACTATATATTGATAAGTTATCGTTATTCAAATCAGTGTTCTAAAAGTTGCTAGTCGGTCCTAGGTCGGTAGGCTGCCGACTAGCAACTAGAGGATTAAACGAGGATTAATCGGCTAGTCGAATTTTCATGTTTTTAATATATATATATATATATATTCACTGTTCTCCTTTCTCCTTCCTATGTTTTTATTTTTAAGAAAACCATATATCTCCCAAAATTTTTTTTTTTCAATTATTGTTTTTAATTTTTTAAAGTTTAATATATGAAATAACAAATAATTTATGAAGTAAATGGACATTGAATCTTTTGTTTTGACATCAAAGAATAATAAACTCCACTCTAATTTGTTAGTCCATATATACAAATTTATTAGTAGCCCAAAAAAGATAATTACGCCCAGTAAAAGTGTAAAGTAAAGAGGCCTATTTTAAGCCCAAAGCCTAAAGAGTGAAGAAAACCGAAGTAGTTGAATCAGTATTGTCGTTCTTTCGTCTTGAAGTTACGGTGGAGCTGCAGCAATCGACATCGACTTAAGGTCAAATCCCTCTCTTAGGGTTGTTGAAAAAACCGGCGAACCGTGAATCTGGTCCAGACTGATATGCGTACAGGTAAATCACACAATTTGGAAGAAAATGGAGCAACCAATTGGTGCTCAATTGCCTTTGTATTAAGCTCAAGGAAGAGAGTACAGCAGTTCAGAGAGAAATACAGAAGAAATGGAGAAAACTGGAATATCATTCACCCCTTCTACTTCCTCTCTCCTCCTCTTATACAACCCCCCCTCTCACGTGAATTTTGCCTAACCGTTTTCTCCCTCTAAAATTACCAGCAGAAAGAGTAATGAAAGATAATGGAAAAGACATAAAGGACCCTCTAATAACTTATAAATTACTGTGATGTATCATTCCCACCCCCTTAACATCAACCTTGTCCTCAAGGTTGAAAAGATGGAAATTGTTGCAGAAGCTTGTGCAAGGGCTCCCATGTGGCATCCTCAGGTACCGTATTAGACCACTGCACTAGCACCATGGTAACAGGTTTGTTGTGTCGCTTCTCTAATCTTCTAGCTAAGATAGCCAATGGAGCTACATGGAGTTGACCAGAAGAGGTTTGCACAGGCAAGATTTGAGTGGCCTGTTGAACTGGTCCATGCTTCTTCTTGAGTTGGGAGACGTGGAACACAGGATGAATCTTGGAACCTTGGGGTAAATCCAACTCATAGGCCACAGGTCCAACTTTCTTAATGACTGGAAAGGGACCAAAATACTTCGGGGCCAGCTTGGCATTGCTTCTATGGGTCACAGAATATTGTCTATAGGGCTGGAGCTTCAAGTATACCCAATCACCCACCTCAAGAGTCCTTTCACTTCTATGTTTGTCTGCCATTTGTTTCATTCTGTTTTGAGATTTTTCTAAGTGAGATTTGAGGATGTGCATCATAGTTTGTCTGTCTTGGAGAGTGGTATCGACAGCATCAATTGTAGAAGTACCAGGTATGTAGTGTTGCCAGCTTGGAGGGGGTTGGCCATACAAGGCTTCATAAGGAGTGATGCCAGTAGAAGCATGGTAGGTAGTGTTGTACCACCATTCAGCCAGTGGTAACCACTTAGCCCAAAATTTGGGTCTATCTCCTGTCATGCACCTCAAGTAGTTTTCCAAACATCTGTTGATGACCTCTGTTTGTCCATCTGTCTGTGGGTGATAAGAAGAACTAAGGCAGAGCTCTGTTCCTTGAAGGTGAAATAATGCTTTCCAGAATGCACTTGTAAAGATGGGGTCTCTGTCAGAGATGATGGTAGTAGGTAGACCATGTAACTTGTAAATATTATCTAGGAATGCCTGTGCCACATCAGAAGCTGTAAAGGGATGAGCTAGGGCAATGAAATGAGCGGCTTTAGTAAGTCTATCTACTACCACCATAATGACTGAGTTGCCAAAAGAGTTTGGTAATCCCTCCACAAAGTCCATAGAAATATCTGACCAAATCCTATGTGGTATGGGAAGAGGTTGGAGCAGACCTGGGCTCCTGATTGTTTCATTCTTGTTTTGTTGGCATATATCACAGATCTCCACAAATGATTGCACCTCCTTGTACATACCTCTCCAGTAAAAAGCCTCCTTGATTCTCTTGTAGGTTCTTTCCACCCCAGAGTGTCCCCCCATAGCACTAGAGTGATGTTCTGAGATGAGCTTTTGTTTGAGTTGTGTGTTGTTGCCCACTACTAATTTAGACTGGTGATAAAGCAGACCATGTTGCCATTGATACTTGGGATGGCTAGCAGGATCTTGCTGCAATTGAGTGACTAAGTTCTGTAAGGATTGATCGTTTGCTACACTGTCTTTCAAATCTTGTACCCAGCCACCAAGTACTATAGACAATGCAAAGACTTCCATGCAGTTGCTTTCCACTGGTTCAACCCTGGACAAGGCATCAGCCACCTTATTCTCTGCCCCTTGTTTGTAAGATAGTTCATAGTCAAACCCCATAAGTTTAGTTAGCCACTTTTGTTGCATTAAGGTTGTCAGCTTTTGGTCCATGAGGTACTTGAGACTGAGGTGGTCAGTTTTAATTTTGAAGTGATGGCCTAGCAAGTAATGCCTCCATTTTTGCACTGACATTACTATAGCCAGCAGTTCTTTCTCATATGTTGAGAGACCCAGATTTTTGGGTGACAAGGCCTTGCTATAGTAAGCAACAGGTCTTCCCTCTTGCATCAACACTGCTCCCACCCCTTTTCCAGAAGCATCACACTCTATGGTGAATTGCTTAGAGTAGTCGGGAAGAGCTAGGACTGGAGTAGTTGTCATGGCTTCCTTGAGGTGAGTAAAAGCTTCCTCAGCTTCTACATTCCATTGAAAGGAATCTTTCCTTAATAAGTCAGTCAGAGGTTTACTGATTTTGCCATAATCCTTTACAAACCTCCTGTAATATCCAGTTAACCCCAAGAATCCCCTGAGAGCCTTAATGTTGTTGGGTCTAGGCCATGATTTCATACTGTCAATTTTCCCTTTTTCAGCTGAGACTCCTTCCCCATTGATAAAATGCCCCAGATATTCTACTTCAGTTTGGCCAAATACACACTTAGAAGTCTTAGCATATAGTTGCTGCTCTCTCAAGGTTTGGAATGTGATCTTCAAATGCCGTAGATGATCCTCCCATGTCTTACTATAAACTAGGATGTCATCAAAGAATACCAAGATAAATCTCCTTAGGAATGGTCTGAATACATCATTCATCAAACTTTGGAAGGTGGATGGAGCATTAGTCAAACCAAAGGGCATGACTAAAAACTCATAGTGACCTTCATGAGTCCTGAATGCTGTTTTTTCAATGTCAGAGCTATGCATCCTTATCTGATGGTAACCAGATCTGAGGTCCAATTTGGTGAAAAACTGGGCACCATGTAATTCATCCAGCAATTCATCAATCACAGGTATGGGAAACTTGTCTTTAACAGTCTCTTTGTTGAGTGCTCTGTAATCTATGCACATTCTCCAACTGTTATCCTTCTTTTTTACCAAAAGGACTGGAGATGAGTATGGACTGTTACTGGGCCTTACTACCCCTGTTTGCAGCAGTTCCTTCACTATCTTTTCAATTTCACTTTTTTGGATGTAAGGGTACCTGTAGGGTCTGGAATTTGGTGGTTTAGTGTTAGGTTGCAATGGTATATGATGGTCTTGGGATCTATGTGGGGGCAGTCCTTTGGGTTCTTGGAATATGTCGTCAAACTCTTGTAAAAGCTGAGTGAGTACAGAGATTACCTCAGGTTGCTCGTCTTGTTGATGTAGCTTTATGGCCTCCCCATGGATGCAGCTCAATTGGGCCACCAAGCCTTGTGGTTTCTTTTTGAGCATGGCTTGCATTTGAGCTGAAGATACTTGCTGCAGGTCCACTGTTGTGCCACCCCTCAGAACATGCTTCCTGCCTTTTGCTTGGAATTCCATACGTAGCTCTTTGAAGTCCCAGAGCACTGGTCCTAGTGTTGTGAGCCACTGGACCCCTAACACCATGTCACACCCACCCAAGGGTAACAATCTCATGTCTGCTTGGAACTCAGTCCCTTGCATACACCAGGTGAAGTTTGGTATAGCTGCCTTACTCATCAATTTTGTTCCATCTGCCACTATCACTGTTAAGGGTTGAGTGTTCTGAATTTTTTGGCCAGCTCGCTTAGCCATCATGGGATCCAAGAAATTGTGCGTGCTGCCAGAATCAATGAGAATGGTAAGTGGGCATTTTTTAACCTTCCCTTTGATCTTCATGGTTTTAAATGAAGGCATTCCAGAAATTGCATGGACTGAAATGTGTAGATCCTCATTGTCAGTGTTTTGCTCCATGTCATCCCTTCCACTATGTGCCTCATGGAATTCCTCCTCATCATCTTCAGCTTCTAACATGAATAGAGTTTTCTTTTTACAAATATGACCTCTATAGTACTTCTCATCACAACCATAGCAAAGACCTTTCTGCCTTTTGTCTTCAATATCCTTGGAAGTTAGTTTGAGTACAGGTGGGTAGGAATCCAAGGGTTTTACAGATACTGGGTTGTTGTTGGAATAGTTGAATTTGGTGTTAGTGGTGTAGGTGGAAGGTGGTTTGTAAGTGGGAGTGTTGGAAGTAGGACCAGGAAAACCTTGGGCTGAATGAATAGGTTTTTGGGTGATCACAATAGGGTTTTTGGATTTTTTGATAGCTTCAATAGATTCCTCCTGCAATCTAGCCAAGCCCATGGCCTGAGCAATAGTGACAGGTCTGAACATCTGTACTCCAGCCTTAATTTCCTCCCTTAATCCACTGATAAAACAACTCACAAAGAAATCCACCCCCAACCCATTTGTTCTATTTGCTAACTCTTCAAATTTTTCCTGATATGCCTTCACTGTAGTTGTCTGTTTCAGCTTAGTTAATTGCCCAACTGCGTCCTCATAGACATTATCATTGAATCGAGCAATTAACGCCCCTCTGAATTCTCTCCAGGTCCTAACAGCAGTTGATCTCTCAAACCACCTGAACCAACTGATGGCCTTATCCTCCAGATGTATCGCAGCTAAACGAACCTTCTGCTGTTCATCTATGGTATGTATCTCAAAAAATTTTTCACATCGATAAATCCAGCCCTCTGGATCATCACCCCCAAACTTTGGAAAGTCAATTCGATTGAACCTAGGTCCTGTCCAATTGTTACCAACATTACCCCCAATATCTCCTTGATTGGGGGTTTGGACATTTCGATTATTTGGTGGAGTAGCAGACGAGGAAGCTTGGTTTACCTGAGTTGCTAATTGATCGTATTTGAGTGTGAGGGCTGAGATGAGGTTTCTGACTTCAGACATGACTTCAGATTGTCGATCCAGTGCTTCCGATTGCTTCGCCAGAGCTGCAGCTTGGATTTCCGTGGTGGTTTGTAATTGGCCTACCGCTTTGAGGGCTTCTTCGATTCGCTTAACATCGTGAGATCTGGTTCCTTCCGCCATAGCAATGATCGTCAAAGTGGCCGAAAATCGACAGCTCTGATACCACTGATATGCGTACAGGTAAATCACACAATTTGGAAGAAAATGGAGCAACCAATTGGTGCTCAATTGCCTTTGTATTAAGCTCAAGGAAGAGAGTACAGCAGTTCAGAGAGAAATACAGAAGAAATGGAGAAAACTGGAATATCATTCACCCCTTCTACTTCCTCTCTCCTCCTCTTATACAACCCCCCCTCTCACGTGAATTTTGCCTAACCGTTTTCTCCCTCTAAAATTACCAGCAGAAAGAGTAATGAAAGATAATGGAAAAGACATAAAGGACCCTCTAATAACTTATAAATTACTGTGATGTATCACAGACCAAATCGATCTGCACATTTTGGATTTTAACCATGGATTAATGGTCCGGACACGGATTGAAAAAAATTAAAAACTGTGACTCGCGGTCCAGACACAGATTTTGATTTTGAAACCGTGGATTAACCGATCCAGACCATGAGATTTTTATTATATATAATTTTTTTTAAAAACTAAATATATATGTATGGATAAATAATTTTACCACTTTCCTAGCCTACTTTATTTGGAATTCTAAAATGACATTTTTCGTTTTGTGTTTGTGACTGTCTATTTACATGTGTTTGTTGGCATGTTTAACAAATTTGATGTTTACACTTTACAATACTCAAGCTCAAATTAAATTTATACCCTATTGTGTTTGGAATTCCAAATGAATTTTAGGTTTTGTTTTTCTTGCTGTCTATTTTGATTCCATAATGTTCAAGTTTAGATTTGTTCAATTAATTTGTTGGAATGTTCAATAAGCTTTCATTATTTCTTTCCAGTGACTGCTCTTTTTTTGTTCTTCTTTGATAGTTTATATTCTCATCTATTAACTATACTGTTGAAGTATTTGTTTCAATATTGAGTTTGGGTTTTTGAATGAGTTGATGATTTTTTTTTTTACAATAAGTTGAAAATCCATGGACAAATCCGGAACCGATCCTGACTCGCGGATCAGATTGGAACCGAACCGTGAGACTTTTGAATCGGACACGGGATTTTTTTTCAAAAAACCGTGACTCATGGATTAGGATTGGATTCAGGCCAATGTGGACCAATCCGGACCGTGAGCACCCCTACTCTTTCTCTCTCTCTCTCTCCTCCCTTCTTCTTCTTCTTCTTCTTCTTCTTCTCCCCGACTTGTTCCGACTTCATCCGATTGATACGATTTTTCCCGACTTGTCGCCGACTAAGTCGCTGAGCGACTTTTTAAAATGACTACCCCCTACATTGGGTCGGTGAGGCCCCGACCCTGACCTAGTTGTCGACTAGTAGGCCGACTAGACTAACTTTAAGAACACTGATTCAAATCAATTGATTAACAAGAATAACTCCAACGATCCATTTGTCCCTAGAAACATCTACTAACTAATATTGCTCCGAATGTCGATGAACTTGATTTGTTTATGTTTACATAATTTATATATTTAAATGTATATGTTTAAGGAAGTATGAGATTCCTTTTCATACTTGTTTGTTTATACTGATCTAGTGGCGCAAATCACTAGATTTTGTTTTTTGGTTGGATATAATTTGTAAGGAGGTGAATTGTGTGAAAATTCAGGATGTTACACTTCTAGATACGATGTGATGGGATTAGCCTAAGAAGTAGAGATACAAACACAAATACAAGGCACAGACGCGTTGGGAGACACAAAGTACGTACGTAAATAACTAAATATCTAATATATATGTACATATAAATTCCGTGTACAGATAAAGCTACTCCCTCCATTCCAAATTACTAGTCACTTTTGGGAATTTCAACTTTTTTAAGTAGACTTCTCCCCGACTTGTTCCGACTTCATCCGATTGATACGATTTTTCCCGACTTGTCGCCGACTAAGTCGCTGAGCGACTTTTTAAAATGACTACCCCCTACATTGGGTCGGTGAGGCCCCGACCCTGACCTAGTTGTCGACTAGTAGGCCGACTAGACTAACTTTAAGAACACTGATTCAAATCAATTGATTAACAAGAATAACTCCAACGATCCATTTGTCCCTAGAAACATCTACTAACTAATATTGCTCCGAATGTCGATGAACTTGATTTGTTTATGTTTACATAATTTATATATTTAAATGTATATGTTTAAGGAAGTATGAGATTCCTTTTCATACTTGTTTGTTTATACTGATCTAGTGGCGCAAATCACTAGATTTTGTTTTTTGGTTGGATATAATTTGTAAGGAGGTGAATTGTGTGAAAATTCAGGATGTTACACTTCTAGATACGATGTGATGGGATTAGCCTAAGAAGTAGAGATACAAACACAAATACAAGGCACAGACGCGTTGGGAGACACAAAGTACGTACGTAAATAACTAAATATCTAATATATATGTACATATAAATTCCGTGTACTTTATCTACTCCCTCCATTCCAAATTACTAGTCACTTTTGGGAATTTCAACTTTTTTAAGTAGACATGTAATTTTTTTTTTTTTTTTTGATTAACAGTAGACATGTAATAACTGCATTCAATAAATGCATTCACATTAAACAGAATCATTAAATTCCAACAATGCCCGTATATTTCAACTTTTGAATGAAATTATTGTTGTTGGTAAAAGGGTTATTTTGGAAGATAGAGTAAATATTGTTTTGATTTTTCAAAGGGAGTTAACAATTTGGAACATCTCAAAAAAGTATAGGTGATAATTAATTTGGAATGAAGGGAGTATTACTCTCTATCCCCTTTTTAGTGTGTTGTTTCATAAATCCAACTTATTAAAGAGAGCGAGACATCATTATTACACATTTCCTATCAACTTTTACCGACACTTTACACCTTTCACATAAACTTTTATCTCTAGTTTCTAATAGCAACTTTTACCTACACTTTACACCTTTCACATCAACTTTTTTATCTAGTTTCCAAAATTATCCCCCACTTTTATTCATTAACTCTATATCCACTAATTTTTCAAAAGGGCAAAATAATAATGGTACAAACTTTTACCCATTAACTTTTCAAAACACACTTATTAAGGATTAGCCCAAAATGGAACAATTGATAATAAAAAAGAGAGGGAAAATTTCAAAATGCCCCCCAAACTTTACACTCAATGTCCCATCGCCTCCCAAACTTTCCAAAAAATCAATTTACTCCCAAACTTTCTCTCCGTTATTCAAAATTACTCCTTCCGTCTCAATCTATTAACTTACTAACGGAATTTGATGAAGTGGACACTAACGGTGGAAAAAACGTTATAGGAGTCTGATTAGGCGTCGCCCTCCCGAGTCCTCTCTCTCTCTCTCTCTCTCTCTCTCATAAACTGGGTTGGTCATTTTTTCTTAATCGGCCACTGGTTTCATCATCAATATGACAAAGTTGTAAGGACCCGTATTTTTGCATAATTTTTTCGGAATAATGTTGGGAAAATGTGAGGAATTGAATTTTGATAAAGAGAGGTCAATGTGATAGTGGTAGAATGCATTTGGGTGTGTTTAATATACATATGAAAGTCTAGGGGTGAAAGTGTAAAGGGTAGGGGGTATATATACATGAGTTAGTCTTGTATTTTTGCAAAAAATCAGCCCTTTCTCTTCCACAAACAGCTGACCCTCTCTCTCTCTCTAAAATCACCTCCATTGCGCGTATTGGAGCTTGAACCGCGTTTGTTTCGCCTCTAGAAGCTTGGTTTCGGGTTGAGCTCGTTTTTGGAAGCTAGGGTTTCGGGTTTTGTGGATTTCAAGCTCAAATCTTGAGGTAGGGGAACAATTTCTACTCCCTCTAGTTGTATCTATGTGATATGATGCATATATCTTGGTCTTGTTCATCCAATTTATCAAAATCATGATTTTCTTCCTAAGTGGGTTTGTTTGAATTTGATTTTGTGATCTATGGTTTGAGTACTTGTTTGATGCAATTGATGGTTAATTTGCACTTCTTTGATGTCCATTCATTGTTCTACATACCCAAATTCTTGCCTAAATCATCATATATACACTTGGGTTGAAGTTTCATGTTTTGAGAAAAATTCACAGAAAATCTGGTTTTCCCCAACCAGTTGGGCAAAAACCTCCAACCGGTTGGGCGCTTCTGAAAATTTCACACGAATCTGCCTCTGCCCAACCAGTTGGGCAAAAACCACCAACCAGTTGGGCTTTTCTAAAAAATTATGCTTGTTTCTGTTTTGGTCCAACCAGTTGGGCAAAAACCTCCAACTGGTTGGGAAATGCTAAAATGCTGTATTTTTATTCTCCGTTCTTCCCATGATCATTGGACGTCTTGTTCCTTCCTCCGATACATTTTTTTCATCATTCGCGTTGTCATGCGAGGTAGTGGGTGAGACTCGTGGAGGTGGTTAACAAATTTAAATAAAGACTCTTGGTTGTTTATACGTGTGAAATGAACTTGGACTTGAGTTGTGATACTAGGGTCACCAATCGGCGTATGATCTCAGAGTGTCAAAAAAAAAAAGATTCTGAAGAGGACTACGAAATTTACTATTAAATGAGTTGTGAGAAATTAAAGGAAAACGGACCGGGATTTGATGAGTGAACTAATATGGGTACTTATGAGATACATGGGCATTGGTGGAATGTTTGAGAGACATGTGGATATTTGAGAGACACGAGGTACTCATGGGTATTGCGGGATACGTGAGAGAAACTTGTAGAGTACACGTGGGACACGAGAGTGTTTGTAGGATCCAATAAGGCACTTGCTAAATAGTTAGTTGACACGTGGGTACTTATGGAATACGGGGACACACTAGTTGTATGTTGTGTGACACGTGGGAATAAATTGACCATCGGGATGGTGTCAAGTATATCAAGCATACGTACATTCGCACACATATATAAATGAGCTGCGATAGGTTGATTATTGATGTGTTGAGTGGGCACGTGGGTAAACCGCAGACACGGTGTGGTATTGTGGTACTTATGTGAAATTGTAGTATGCCTTGGCACGTTGGTGCTTGTGAATTATGTTGATAAGTGTGTAGGCAAGGCAGGGTACGTGGACTCGCGGAAATATTTAGATTAGTTTATGACGAGTGAGTATATATGTATATGTAAGTAGGTGTGAAATGTTTGGGGACGCGATGAGTGATATGTTATAACTAGTACTTGTATGGACAGTTTGTTGTGTGGCGAGAAGGATATCCATTGGTAAATTGTTTGAAGTTTGGATTGTGGAAGTGTCCTCGGGTGATATGAGTAGTACTTTTACTTCAAATGGTAAATGTAGAAACCTACTTGTAAATGTTGGTTTTACTTTATGCTCTCGTTTGATACATGTTATTTATGTATTTTTTTTGTTGTCTGAAACCCAAAGGGGACACCTACTGGGCGAAGTGTATGCTCACCCCTTTGCTGTTTCAGGTTTCGCTTGAAGTGCAAGATGGAGTGCATGGTGTGCATGACATAGTCAAATCATGGCATGAAGAATCATTTGAAACATTGTAAACTTTTTTTTTTTTTTCTTGTAAAAGAATGTAATCTTTAATGTAATCCGATGGGGCATTGGGTGTCGAGATTGAGATTATTACAAAAATGTATGAAAATGTTGTAAGGTGATTTTGCATTACACTATGAGTACTTTTATTAGAAATTTCTTAAGAAAATGTTCATTTATTTATGTTGAAAATCGAGGGCGTGACAACTTGGTATCAGAGCAATAGGTTTCGAAAACTTAGGAACCGTGGGGAGACTTTTGGTCTCGGGGCTTAATCTATTGCATTGTTTTCACATGAAAATCTTTTTCTCATGCATTGTGTGTGCTTGTGTGACATTCATGGACATGATATCGTTATCGTGGAGTTGCATTGGCAACATATGAGCATGGCGTTGAGTTGTACCTGTGTAGGGTTGGTGTTAGAGACTTTGACCTCCTATGAGATAGTGTGGGGACTAATGAGTTTATTTTTTTTATTTTCTTATTAGAATTATGCAGCCAAGACGTGAACTTAGGCGGGGTGGGAACTCTCGAAATGTGGGGATTGAACCGGGACAAATCGCTAGGGAAGTCGTTGCGGCACTCGCCGAAGCCAACATGTTGAATCAAACGCCTAGGGCTAACGCCAGTAACCAAAACTTCAAAGTTGTAAGAGAATTCCTCCGTTTAGACCCTCCTAAATTCTATAGGAACAGTAGTGACCACCTGGAGGCTTATCATTGGTTATCCGAAATATGTAAGTGTTTTGAGGTGTTAGCTATAACCGAGGATAATGTGAGAGTTCGCTTGGTAGCGTGTCGATTAGGCGGGGAAGCGAATGTGTGGTGGAAATCGGTTCTCGGGGAACGTCGGGATGCTAGGAGAGCGGCGAGGATGGCTCAACAAGTGAGTGAGCCAGACGTAGAGGATTTGACGTGGGTTGAGTTTGAGAGACTCTTTGAGGATCAATACTTTCCGGAATCTTGTCGTGATCAACTTAGAAAAGAATTTGAACAACTAGAACAAGGTGAAATGATCGTTTCTGAATACGCCATTAAATTTCAAACTTTATCTCGTTTTGCACCCGAATTGGTAGCCACCGAAGAAAGAAAGTGTAGACGTTTTGAAAAGGGGTTATATGAATGGATTAAGAAGCATGTCATGGGTCAACGTATTAAGAGATATTCCGAAATAGTTGAACTTGCAAGGAGGATTGAAAATCTAAGTGGGAAAGAAAAAGAGGTAAGAGAACGGGAGTCAAATGAGCAAGTTAAGGGTGTTAGTTCGTCTCGGGAAAGTTCAGGGGATCCAATTAGGAAGCGACAGAGAGAATCGTCTCAGTCTTTATTGGGCCAACAGAGTCGTGGGCCACCAATTTCTTCAGAAGCGTCGAGAATTTCACGAGAACCTCGGGTTATATGCTTTAAGTGTAGACAGTCGGGACATGTTCGTTCCCAATGTAATCGACCTCAAAAGTCTTGCCACCGTTGCGGCCAACTGGGCCACCTAGAGAGGAATTGCCCACAGAGGGTAGGGAGGCGTAATTAGTTGCATTCTTCAGTGTTTGACCAACACGACAAGAGGTAAATTTTTCTATGCCCGGATCTTAAGCTCTTTTAAATTTTGAAATGTCATAAATGTTTTCTTATCTTAGTGTTTGATATGTTGTGTGATTGGACATCAATGTGTTGGAATCTTGTGGAGGTGTTTGAACTTTGTTATGGTGAGGTGTAATGGTTTAACTTGATACTTGAAATGTTAGATGACAAAGAACTTATGAGGAAGATTGCTGTATGTCAAGAATCATCGTGATAAGCATGACTGTTAGAACTAGATTTAAACCGTAGTTGATTTTGGAGTTTTACATCATCGGTGAGCTTATAGACATTTGTGGTAGTTACGAATTGACATTAAAGGTTTCTTATTTGGGGTAGCATGATTATGAGCCGAGAGTTTTATATGTTAAGTGGTTTGTTTGACATAAAGACGGCGGGCATGAGACATGATGAAGGTTATTAAAATTGGTGTTGGAAGAGTGAGAAGGTGATGTGTGGAGTGAGAGGTGAAACTTTGTAAAATCTTTTCTTATATGATAAGATTAAAATGACAAGTGACTACTTTTGATAAAAGCAACCCTTTGAAGAGAAAGCAAAATATTTAGACGTGTAGAAGTATATGTGTATGCATCCTACAAAATTTTCTTTTACCTAAGAGTTAATATGAAATTTAATTTGGGGATGCTATGACATGGTCGGTTGACTAAGTAGAAGTCTGATTGGAAAGCACGCCTGATCAACGTGGTTTCTAATGAGAACTCTATTGTGTCTCGAGGTCATGGAGTAGTCCTTACCAATACAATCATTTTGTGTTTAACGCGGTGACTTTTCTTTAAACTTATATGATAATGAACATCTTGTAGCACCGGGCCATGTTTGTGAGTGTACTTTTGTGGGAAAATGAAAGATATAGTTGGATATATGTGTTGGTGCTAAACATTGAGAAACTGTGGAGAAATTCGACCAAGGGACACTGAAAGGGTGTGTACTTGTATGGCAATTCGACCAAGGGACACCGGGTGGGTGTATACTTGTATGGGAACACGACCAAGGGACACCGAAAGGGTGTGTACTTGTATGGCAATTCGACCAAGGGACACCGGATGGGTGTGTACTTGTATGAGAACTCGATCAAGGGACACCGGGACGGGTGTGTACTTGTATGACAACTCGATCAAGGGACACCGGAATTGGGTGTGTACTTGTGTGAAAAGAGATGAGAAGTGGATGCCGGAATGGCGTATTGAGGAAGTTATGAGTTATGTTTAAAATTAGAAAGTGGAACGCATCATTTGAAATCGACAATGCTTAAATTATGTTTGTGTACTTCGTGTGGAAAAGACATAGAACAAGTTCATTGGGTGAATTAGATAAATTTCTTGTTTAAGTTTCTTGAAATTTGTTAGATCGTGGTAAACACATTGTGTTGGTGAGTGATGAAGCTTAATTTGTGTTCATGTGTCTAATGTGCGGGTGCTTGAGTTTAAAGATAGAGGACTATATATTTTGCTAAACCTACTTCACCTAGTGTCGGGGAATAAGACGACAAAACGGGGGATGATCGGTGAATGCACGGTACGGGCTACATTCGTTATTTTGACTTAGTTTCTATAAGTTAGTTAATAGAAACGATTTGCCTGGTAGTTTTGATATTAATAATCTCAACTGATGACTATGCTTTTGCGTTAGGACCCGGAACCTTGGTGATGATTAAGTGGGAGCGTAGAGGAAATATATTGTTTTTAGATCGGTCACGTGACGAGTCGAAATTTGGTGACGTGAGGCTATACAGAGAAGGGATAGATACACTATAGATCGTGGGGGTTACCGTGTGTCCTTGTGACTTTCCAGGAAAATTTTGGAAGAGTTACCGGGTTTGTTACCCGAGCGGGAGATTACGAGATTTTGGTTTGCGATAAATCCGAATAAGATAGATACGACGAGTGCGAAATAGTTTTCAAACGCGGGGTTGGTTATCTTGATCGGCCATGATGCGTTGTGAGAAAAATTTGGATACACAGTAGCACGTGATTTTAATCACCGATTTGGTGGGGACACTTAGTAGGTTGTGTATTTGAAGTGTGTTCGTTAGTATGAGGTTTTGATAACGATTATTTAGAGATTCACATTTTTAAATTGTTTGACACGAGACTCATGAGAGGCATTTGGTGCATTTGCATTTAGACGGCGTGAGTACACATGTTGAGTTGTGTTTGTTGGGTACAGTGTTGGACACTGTGTCAGATACGGAGTAGGATACGTGTCAGATACGAGTTGGGTATATGTGACATAACTAGAATGAGCACACGTTGATTGATGAGTTCTGACGTGCAAAATTTTGAGGACAAATTTTTTCTAAGGAGGGTAGAATGTAAGGACCCGTATTTTTGCATAATTTTTTCGGAATAATGTTGGGTAAATGTGAGGAATTGAATTTTGATAAAGGGAGGTCAATGTGATAGTGATAGAATGCATTTGGGTGTGTTTAATATACATATGAAAGTCTAGGGGTGAAAGTGTAAAGGGTAGGGGCTATATATACATGAGTTAGTCTTGTATTTTTGCAAAAAATCAGCCCTTTCTCTTCCACAAACAGCTGACCCTCTCTCTCTCTCTCTCTTCTCCTCCATTTTTCTTGCTCAAGAGCTCCAAAATTCACCAAACCTTCAAGCTCCCTTCAAGAACCCCACCTAAAATCACCTCCATTGCGCGTATTGGAGCTTGAACCGCGTTTGTTTCGCCTCTAGAAGCTTGGTTTCGGGTTGAGCTCGTTTTTGGAAGCTAGGGTTTCGGGTTTTGTGGATTTCAAGCTCAAATCTTGAGGTAGGGGAACAATTTCTACTCCCTCTAGTTGTATCTATGTGATATGATGCATATATCTTGGTCTTGTTCATCCAATTTATCAAAATCATGATTTTCTTCCTAAGTGGGTTTGTTTGAATTTGATTTTGTGATCTATGGTTTGAGTACTTGTTTGATGCAATTGATGGTTGATTTGCACTTCTTTGATGTCCATTCATTGTTCTACATACCCAAATTTTTGCCTAAATCATCATATATACACTTGGGTTGAAGTTTCATGTTTTGAGAAAAATTCGCAGAAAATCTGGTTTTCCCCAACCAGTTGGGCAAAAACCTCCAACCGGTTGGGCGCTTCTGAAAATTTCACACGAATCTGCCTCTGCCCAACCAGTTGGGCAAAAACCACCAACCAGTTGGGTTTTCTGAAAAATTATGCTTGTTTCTGTTTTGGTCCAACCAGTTGGGCAAAAACCTCCAACTGGTTGGGAAATGCTAAAATGCTGTATTTTTATTCTCCGTTCTTCCCATGATCATTGGACGTCTTGTTCCTTCCTCCGATACATTTTTTTCATCATTCGCGTTGTCATGCGAGGTAGTGGGTGAGACTCGTGGAGGTGGTTAACGAATTTAAATAAAGACTCTTGGTTGTTTATACGTGTGAAATGAACTTGGACTTGAGTTGTGATACTAGGATCACCAATCGGCGTATGATCTCAGAGTGTCAAAAAAAAAAAAAAGATTCTGAAGAGGACTACGAAATTTACTATTAAATGAGTTGTGAGAAATTAAAGGAAAACGGACCGGGATTTGATGAGTGAACTAATATGGGTACTTATGAGATACATGGGCATTGGTGGAATGTTTGAGAGAGATGTGGATATTTGAGAGACACGAGGTACTCATGGGTATTGCGGGATACGTGAGAGAAACTTGTAGAGTACACGTGGGACACGAGAGTGTTTGTAGGATCCAATAAGGCACTTGCTAAATAGTTAGTTGACACGTGGGTACTTATGGAATACGGGGACACACTAGTTGTATGTTGTGTGACACGTGGGAAGAAATTGACCATCGGGATGGTGTCAAGTATATCAAGCATACGTACATTCGCACACATATAAATCAGCTGCGATAGGTTGATTATTGATGTGTTGAGTGGGCACGTGGGTAAACCGCAGACACGGTGTGGTATTGTGGTACTTATGTGAAATTGTAGTATGCCTTGGCACGTATGGGACACGTTGAGACGTATGTGAGTATTAGTGAGACACGTTGGTGCTTGTGAATTATGTTGATAAGTGTGTAGGCAAGGCGGGGTACGTGGACTCGCGGAAATATTTAGATTAGTTTATGACGAGTGAGTATATATGTATATGTAAGTAGGTGTGAAATGTTTGGGGACGCGATGAGTGATATGTTATAACTAGTACTTGTATGTACAGTTTGTTGTGTGGCGAGAAGGATATCCATTGGTAAATTGTTTGAAGTTTGGATTGTGGAAGTGTCCTCGGGTGATATGAGTAGTACTTTTACTTCAAATGGTAAATGTAGAAACCTACTTGTAAATGTTGGTTTTACTTTATGCTCTCGTTTGATACATGTTATTTATGTATTTTTTTGTTGTCTGAAACCCAAAGGGGACACCTACTGGGCGAAGTGTATGCTCACCCCTTTGCTGTTTCAGGTTTCGCTTGAAGTGCAAGATGGAGTGCATGGTGTGCATGACATAGTCAAATCATGGCATGAAGAATCATTTGAAACATTGTAAACTTTTTTTTTTTTTTTTTCTTGTAAAAGAATGTAATCTTTAATGTAATCCGATGGGGCATTGGGTGTCGAGATTGAGATTATTACAAAAATGTATGGAAATGTTGTAAGGTGATTTTGCATTACACTATGAGTTCTTTTATTAGAAATTTCTTAAGAAAATGTTCATTTATTTATGTTGAAAATCGAGGGCGTGACAAAGTGAAGAAAAGATTCACCTACATATGGCAATTTTTCCGTCTCTATGATACAGAGGTACTCCTACTTTCCGTTAGATCAAAGCCCTCTGATCAAAAAAAGAAGAGATGCCCATGCATTGGATTATGACCAAAGTTGGGGATTTTTTCATTTCCAGATCTGAAACCTTTCCCCGACACCACCGACTTCTCCCTCCCCCATCTATCTATCTATGCATCAACAACCAAATCAAGTGAAGATAAGGAAGACGGTGGTGGCTGTCTGCAGTGGACAATGTTGATGATGATGGCAAAGATTATTTCTCTGACAATGTTGACGATGATGACGAAAACACCATTTCAATTTCTTTATCTCAGATACGATGTCGACTAAGACCCGATTCTCCGTCACTGGACCGTGACTCTGACCCCTTCTCTATAATGTTATGAAACAGATACGTTTTTTTTTCCTTCATGAATTTGTATTGTTCAAAATTTTGGGGAATTTTCAAACTTGCATTTTTTATTTAAAAAAAAAATGAACCTGAGGACTTGTAATGTAATTCTTGGAGAGATTGATTTTGTTGGTTGATTTGAGGACTTGAGAATCAACTTATTACACCGCAATTTTTTCATCTGAGTATGCGTAATTCAAGCCCAATTGGGGTGAGACTTGTAAAATGACTTAATTCATTGTAAGTTTACCTGTTGGGAAAATTTCAAAAAAAGCCCCTGACCTTTGGCCTGTTTATCACATCAACACCTAAGCTTTTAAAAACGTCAACTAAACCCCCAAGCTTGGCACTCCGTTATCAATCTGCCCCATCATTTGATTTTTCGTCCAATTGATAACGACGAGTCCTACATGGACACATGTGGGACCCCCTGCCCATTAGTTGGCCTCCACGTGGACATGACATTACTTAAAAGAACCCCTGACCTTTGGACCAAATGTCTCATAAACACCTGAACTTCAAAAAACATCAATTTAACCCCTCACCTTGACACTTTGTAATCAATTCCCCCCCTCGGTCCATTTTCGTCCAATGCTTAAAGGAGACTCCCAAAACGACGTCGTTTTGTGGGTTTATCATGGGCTTCTAAATTTGTTTGTTACACGTTGTTTGTGGAGCCAATTTCGGAGTCTCACGCAAACGATCAGGACTGTTCAATAATTTTAAGATAATTATTTGAGTGGTCATAAAAAAAATTAGGCGCATCAGATATTAATAAGTAATTGATCTAATTAGTTCAATTTTTTATTTAGAAAAAGAATTTTTTAAAAAGTACACATTATGCGCTCAGTATCCCCTTGATCTTAACCATACATATCGTAGCGCTTGCTAAGATTAGCATTCACATAAAAAAATTATCATGATCAGACATCAATAGTTATGAAAACGCAAAAACTATGAATTGATTTGATACCTATCGATATCCGATCAAGATAATTTTATTAGTGAATGATCCTCTCAACAAGCACTACGATATCTACGATTCAGATCAAGTGGATAATGAGCACACATTTTAGAAAATTCTTTCAAATTATAGTGTCCTGATTCTAAATGAATTAGATCAATCTTTTATAAATATCCGATGGGCATCATTTTTTACAAAACCACTTAATTAATTATTTTAAAATTATTGAACGGTTCAGATCATTTGTATGGGACCCTGAAGTTGGCTCCACAGACAACATGTAATGAACAAATTTGGAAGCCCATGACAAACCTACAAAACAACGTCGTTTTGGGAGTCTCCATTAAGTTGGACGAAAAATGGACTGATGGGGGGATGAATTGATTACAGTGTGTCAAGGTGAGGGGTTTAAATTGACATTTTTTGAAGTTCAGGTGTTTACGGGACAGTTGGTCCAAAGGTCAGGGGTTTTTGTTAGTGTCATGTCTGTGTGGAGGCCAACTAATGGGCAAGGGGTCCCACATTTGTCCATGTAGGACTCGCCGTTATCAATTGGATGGAAAATCGAATGAGGGGGCATTTTGATGACGGAGTGTCAAGCTCGGAGGTTCAGTTGACGTTTTTAAAAGCTCAGGTGTTGATGTGACAAACGGGTCAAAGGTCAGGGTTTTTTTTTTTTGAAATTTTCTCTTTCCTGTTTCCCCATCATGATACTTACTAATTTAATCCGAATTGCCGACTATACCTCAAATTTGGAGAGTTTTTGGCATTTATTTCCACCATTTGTGCATTTTCTTCCCCTGGAGATGGTGGTGGTGAAGAGGAGACATGGAAAACAAAGTGAAATAAAGAAGAAGAAAGAAAGGACGCCTAGTCAGCCTCTTTTAACGGTTTTTTCACCTGTACTGTCCACATCATCAAGTTCCGTTAGTGAGTTAACAGATTGTGACGGAAGGAGTAATTTTGAATAACGGAAAGAAAGTTTGGGAGTAAAATTGATTTTTTGGAAAGTTTGGGGGGCGATGAGACATTGAGTGTAAAGTTTGGGGGCATTTTGAAATTTTCCCAAAAAGGGACGGACGGGAGTATTTTTTCTGAAATTGAACGTGAAAAAATCCAATGAACAATATGAGAATAACAGATTGTGTTTTCATCTTCAAGTTATTTAATGTTGGAGTAGTTTTTTGCTTGGTTTAGAATACAAATATCCTGCCCTGTTCGTTTTCCAGTTTAGTTTTAGTTTTAGTTTTGATGACATTATCATTTCCCTCATTCTCTCTCTATCTCTCTCCACTCATTACACCTGCTGACATCATCAAAACTAAACTAAACTATCTAACCAAACACAACCGGAGTATTACTTTTTACCCGTCTCAATTCTGATAAAGTAACGTGTCCGATACGCTTCAGGTATGTGTTGGAGTGTGTCCAACAAGTTCGAATCTGAAAATATAATTAAAGTCACGAATACATATTTTCACCTCTTGGGAACGTGTCTGAGTTTGTCCATATCCGATACGTCTGCAATGTGAATACAAAAAACCCAGAGACGTGTTCGTGCTTCATAGAAATTAATTATACCAAGAGGGAGGAAGTGATAATAGTTAACTCCCACCTAGGGGACCGAGCAGATGCCCAGTAAGCAAGATTATACCGGTGGATCTTGTCTGATCCCAAGGCTTGCGGGTGATTTCAATAAAAGCATTGGTGGAGAAGCCTTTGGCCTTTTATAGGAAGGCAATAAAGGCGTGTGAGCTAGCAAGGGGAACCCCGGGGGGGGGGGGGGGGGGGGGGGCCTGTAGTGAGTGATGAAGACCGGTAATAGAGTAAATCACATCTGAGCCATCGATTGTAGAGATCAACGGACCATATTACTCACTACACCCTGTAGTGAGAAATGCTCACTACAGGGTCCCCAACTCGGCTAGCTAGGGCCCACTGCGTAAGCATTGGGCATAAATGAGCTCAGAAGACGGTTCAAAATTTCTGGGTCTAGGTTTATCAACCCAAGTCCGATTCTTACAAGCTGGCGGTTCGACTGTCAAACTATAACTGTTTTTATTATTTAGACTGGTTTGGGAAAAAAAAGCGATTTTTGGATGAAACCGAACCGGACCAGGACCCGGTTGATGGGCCAACCGGTTGAACCGGCCAATCCAGTCTAGTTTTTAAAACATTGTTCTAAATATCATAGTGAGAATTTATATTAATAGATATTTGGGAGAATGACTGTTGAGTGGTGGTTGGGGCAAAAAATGACCAAAAATGAACCCATTGCAAACAAAACAATTCAGCTTCATAGCCGACTGTGGAAAACCCTAACTTAGCATGTAGGTTAATGATAGTGAAAAGCCCTTATTTAAAGGAAGTTAAGTAGTAGATTCAATCAATATCTTATATATAAAGCAATAGATTTATCATGTTCACAAATTTAACATGAAAACATGTCACGCCCTCAAAATTTAAAGGAAAATACATTAAATATTTCCACGTGGATGGTCAACAAATCTACAGTCCAAGTCAAAGTCAAAGTTCAACATCTAAAGTCAACGTCAACAAAATACAATAATCTACGGGTGTCCATACCCCAAATTGAGATACACAAGTGTTAAAATTATTACAAATTGAAAGTCAAAAGATTTACGATGAATAAGTTACAAAATCATCTCTTCAAAATTTATAAGTTCAAGATGATGATGTAAGTCCTCTTGAAGTTTTCAAAAGATGCATGCAATCACTCCACGCAAATCCATGTCATGCTCCATGCTGGGTACCTGAAATTATTAGGGTGAGCTCACTAGCTCAGTAGAGAAAAGTTTACCAAGACTAAACGCAATGAAATGTAGATGCGAGATAAAAAAATGAGAGTGAAAACTACACATTAATACCAAAGAGTTTACGGGAGCCTGATGAAATAAGCATGAGAATATAAATCACTTGTTATCACCAAAGTGTGCCCACTATATACCCGACATGTATCCTATCTCTCATATGTGTCCAATTCATTTGATTTGCCGTGTCATCAATTTATTCAAGTAAGGTACTTAGAAATTCCTAACGACACGTCCATAAGACGGCCCTGTATCATTCCACTTTCAGCCCCATATAATCTTCCCCTTGGCCAACGCAAATTCCTCGCGACACGTCCATAGGACCGCCCGAGTATCATTCCGAGCTCCCTTTCAACCTCGTATCACATGTTTCAAGTTCCCATTTCAATCCATGTTCGCTAGTTTCGCAATGGTGTCATCGTATCACTCACACCTTGGATCGTCATTAAAGTTCACACATTTCATCAATATCAACTAAGTCACGCATGTCAAGTGTATAACAGTGTATGTGTCGTATTAAAAGTCAAACAAAGTCACTAACCATGCAAGGATAGGCTAGGAACAAGTCATTCTACAACTTTTGAGATTTAAGGAAAGGATATGCCAAGTACTCACCCAGACAAGCGACCTAAATCAAGGAAAACAAAGTTTTGGGATTTAAGGGGGCTTGGATTGATCCAACACTAGGAGTGGATCGATCCAATTGGCTTAAGAAATGATCAGATTGTTTTGGATCGATACAACTATAAGAGTGGATCGATCTAACTGGCTTTAAAAATGAATCAGAGGGTTTTGGATTGATCCAACTCAAAAGTTGATCGATCCACCATGGTCCAACACAGAACATAAGACTTTTGGAACGATCCAACTCAAAAGTGGATCGATCTAAAGGCCATTACGAGCAGATTTCTGATAGATTATTAAGGGGATTCCAATGGGCTCCAAACCAAACATGTTTATGATCAAACATCAGCACAACAAGCTACAAGAGAGTATTGCAAACACTAACTTACGTAAAAAATCAACAACAAACATATATCAACCTCTAATCACTCAATGGAATGAGAAAAATGGATTTTCAATGGACTTAAAGACATTTAGAAGAATTGATCAAATGTGGGTATAATCTATACACCAAACACCTCAAAACGCTTAGTAATGGTAGAAATCTCCCGACCTCAAGGTATAGAAGCTTTTGATCAAAGGATGAGCAAAACCCTAGGTTTTTCTTCAATGCTCCAACCGAATCTTCACCTTCTGGAGTGAAACAAATAACACCCGAGCTTTCAAACACTTGTAGGAGTCTTGTTTGAGTGAGGGTCGAGAAAGAATTTGAAAGAGGGAGTGAGATTTGGTGTAGAAGTTGAAGAAAATATATAATTGAGAAACCTAATCAAATGAAGCAGCATCAGATCTTGATAAAATTTCTATGGGTAATTTTTATGGAATATGGAGAGAGAGGGAGAGAGAACCCTTAGTAGTAGTGGTTGCCGGAGGTGGAGAGCCACAAGTTGTGGCAGTCGCAGTGACAGAGGTCAGCGGCGGCAGTGGTCGTCATGACCCAGATTTCAACCTCTTCTCTTCTCTCTGTGTATCGACATGATTTGGGGGAGAAGGGGAAATGAACCCTTTAGTTCCACGTCTTCTTTTTTTGGGCAGTAGCTTCAAAGGCCTGATCGTATTTTGGACCATTCTTGTAAGGCTTACCACTTATGTGGAATTACTTTTTTCCTCGTCATGAATCCGATTATTTCCAAATACCTTCCCATGAAATTGTCATTTTTAAAAATTTAAAAACCACTGATTGGTCATTCTCCCTAGATATTTTGCACTTATATATGGTTACTATTTCATGTCATGCATCATTAAATATTTTTGATTTGATTGGTTTTGTGTTTGGAGCATGATATGCAGAACAATAGAACTACACATCGCGATAGTGAAATGAATGGCCAAGGTTGCATCTAGTATTAAGAAATAGAAAGATTAACACAATGATTTGCGAAAATAATGCTACAAAAAGAGATAAAGATTTTTTTTTTTTTTATTGTCAACTGGACAAAGATAAAAATAAAAAAAAAACATTCGCCATTCAAAACGTTCATCATCTTTCCCAACAAAATTACATGATAAATCTAATCAAAGTCCGTCCTTGACATACACTTTTCTCAACTAATTAATTAGCAATTTACCCAAAAAACTAATTAATTAGCATCTAAAAGTTGTCATTGGTCGACATTGTTAGATTTGCAATCAAACAATACTCTCTCTCTCTCTCTCTCTCTCTCTCTCTCTCTCTCTCTCTCTCTCTCTCTCTCTCTCTCTACGTGAATTTGCAAATGTGAGCATAATTAGTACTTACTAAATGGGTAAATTCATGCATACCTCGATGTATAAATAGCTAGCCTCACCTGCCTTCTGAATTTCATCCCTCAGACAAAACCAAGAATGCATCCTAAAATAAAGGCCGCCCCCTCTCCTTCAGAGTATATTCCGTTGGAGACCACCGCCGATGATTCCACCACCACCATTGACATAACCGAAATTGCCACCAACAACTCCCCAACCACCACCTATACCACCACCAAAGACGCCGCCACCAAAGACCCTGATGTCACAAACAAATCCAACACAATCGATGACCCCACCACCATTACGATAGACACAACCAGCCTCGAACCGCTCACTTCCTACGGTGGCGAACCACCATTACCGCCACCTCCATCTCAAACCATTTCCAATGAAGAAAATGACTCAGGGGTTGTATCATCGTTGTCTGATCTCCTTTTGACCACTTCGTTGTCTGATCTCTTTGTTACGGCATTTTTCGTAGTTTGTTTCGGTTATCTCTCGATTCTCGGCATACAAATATCAAAGTTCCAGCGAGCAGTTGACCCAAATATCCAAGTTCATTCAGCTTCTCTGTCTCTCTATAATTTCTCCTCATCTCAAATAACCACAGAAGGAGAGATTACTTTCAATGTCACGAAGCCTCCTGATTGCTCTGCTGTATTCTACGACAACCTTGTGGTTTCTCTTTTCCACATGGAAAAGCCTCTTTCGGTAGCCAACATGGAATCGTTTTTCCAAAATGAAAATAACCATACAATGGTGAAAGCAATCTTCCCTCGGACAATTGCCCCCGTGGAGAAACCTGAGTCAGGAAGAACGGCTAGGGATTTTAACTCTAGTTCGACTTTTGAATTCTCATTCGACGTCAACGCAAAGGGGAGGCTGTGGCAGAATTACTGGAAGAGTGAGGATGTGATGGGAGAGGGCCGGCAGATGAATGTTTGGTGCCCCGACGTGAAGGTTAAGATTATGATGGAAACAGGGGTTGGGAGGATGGCAGAGCCAGCAAAATGCAAGGTGAAGACATATTACGATTGAAGAAAGTGTTGTAATGTGCAATGGGGGTGATTTTCAAACATAATGTACATCATGATTCTATTATAATCATAATGTTTTATATTGTAACCTATTACCAGAAAAATGTTCCAAAAGGGAGGCATACGTGTATCGCATGGATTCAAAGTTAGATTGGTGTAAGCAAATGAAAATTGAAAAAGCTTAACCTAATCTGATGCAAGGATAGGCTAGGAACAAGGCATTCTACAAGTTTTGAGGTTTAAGGAAAGGATATGCCATGTACTCAACCAAACAAGCGACTGAAATCAAGGAAAACAAAATTTTGAGACTTAAGGGGGATTGGTTTGATCCAACTCTAGGAGTGGATCGATCCAATTGGCTTAAGAAATGATCAGATTGATTTAGATCGATCCAACTCTAAGAATGGATTGATCCAACTGGCTTTAAAAATGAATTAGAGGGTTTTGGATTGATCCAACTCAAAAGTGGATCGATCTAGAGGCCATTACGAGTAAATTTTTGATAGATTATCAAGGGGATTACAATGAGCTCCAAAACAAACATGTTTGTGATCAAATATCAACCACAACAAGCTATAAGAGAGTATTGTAAAGACTAACTTACGTAGGAAATCAACAACGTACAAACATATATCAACCTCTAATCACCTCAATGGATTGAGAGAAATGGATTTTCAATGGATTTCAAGAAATTTAGAAGGATTGATCAAATGTGGGTATAATCTACACACTAAACACCTCAAAACGCTTAGTAATAGTAGAAATCTCCCAACCTCAAGGTATAGAAGCTTTTGATCAAAGGATTAGCAAAACCCTAGCTTTTCTTCAATGCTCCAACCGAATCTCCACTTTTCGGAGCGAAACAAACAACACCCCAGCTTTCAAACACTTGTAGGAGTCTAGTTTGAGTGAGGGTCAAGAAAGAATTTGAGTGAGGGAGTGAGATTTGGTGTAGAAGTTGAAGAAAATAGAGAAGGAAGTAGAGAGAGAGGGAGACGTCTAAGCAAAGATATATTTCAAAAGAATTACACCCCAAGTCCCTATAGTGGCTTGTGCAATGCAATTGGGTCCCAACTCACTCATATCACTAATAAATCCAACATTTAAACATTTCAAACAATTCCTCACATTTCCCCAACCTTATTTCTGAAAAAAAATATTTAAAAACACGGGCCTTTACAAAACAGCCCAGAAAAAATATATAATTGAGAAACCTAATCAAATGAAGCAGCATTAGATCTTGATAAAATTTCTATGGGTAATTTTTATGGAATATGGAGAGAGAGGGGAGAAAGAAACCTTAGTAGTAGTGGTTGCCAGAGGTGGAGAGCCGCAAGTTGTGGCGGTTGCAGTGGCAGAGGTCGGTGGCTACAGCGGTCGTCGTGACCTAGATTTCAACCTCTCCTCTTCTCTCTGTGTATCGACATGATTTGGGGGACAAGGGGAAAGGAACCCTTCAGGTCGGTGACTACAGCGGTCGTCGTGACCTAGATTTCAACCTCTCCTCTTCTCTCTGTGTATCGACATGATTTGGGGGACAAGGGGAAAGGAACCCTTCAGTTCCACATCTTTTTTTTTTTGGGCGGTAACTTCAAAGGCCTAAGGGTATTTTGGACCATTCTCATAAGGCTTACCACTTATGTCGAATTACTTTTTCCCTCGGCATGAATCCGGTTCTTTCCAAATACATTCCCATGAAATTGTCATTTTTACTTTTAAAAACCACTGATTGGTCATTCTCCCAAGATATTTTGCACTGATATATGGTTATTTCATGCCATGCCTCATTAAATATTTTTGAGTTGATTGGTTTTGTATTTGGAACATGATATGCAGAACAACAGAACTATACATTGCCATTTTTTTTTTAACAGAAAAAACTTTATTAATCTCTGAGAAGACAAAGATTAAAAGGGAAGCGAAGGGACAAAACAACAAGCTAAGAGGGAACGCTGCCCACTAGACAAGCCCCAACACAACCCAGGAAAAGAATTAGCAAGATGCCAACTAAATGAATAAGAACCAGAAAACAAGACACAGAGAAAAACAATTACAGAGAATCCATAATGCTTCTAAATCTGAAGAGGAAGTCGGCCACCGAGGGATCGATATCTTTAAGAGCTGGCTTTACCCACAAGGCACATCTGATCTTCACAAGTTCTGAGGCCTTATTCCAGTCAGTGATTGTATGTTCAAAAACACAAGCATTCCTTAAATTCCATACTGTCCACATGACAGCAAATGGAATAACATCCCAGATCTTCTTTTTGGACTTCTTCAATTTCCAGCTCATCCACCATAGTAAAAGATCTTTAACAGAACGTGGGGTTACCCACTGGACACCCCACCAAGACAGGGTGTTTGACCAAAGAAGCCAAACAGCCTTGCAATGTAAAAGAAGGTGATCAATGGACTCAATATGTGCTGAGCAAAATTTGCAAGTAGCTTCCTCAACGTTTTGAGTAATCCCAAGATTAAGGAGAAGTTCACTAGATTTGATTTTTCCATGATTAACCAACCAAATGAAACATTGCACCCGGTATGGTGCCATGTTTTTCCAAATGAAATTAAAGGCTGAGTTTGTATCATTGACACGAGGGTTTGCTATCTCATATAGGGATTTAACAGTGAAAGGCCTAGAGATATTATCCATCCAGATGAGTTTATCAGTAGAACCATCCGTGAGAGTACAGTCTGAACCATCCAAAATGGAATATATTTCATCGAGCATGTCTTTTTCCCATTCAAAAAGTCTCCTCCTGAATTGGAAGTCCCAGCTGTGAGCATCTGACCTTCTAGATAGCACCTCAAAGATGGTTTCTTCTGGATTGTTTACCACACGAAAAATAAGAGGAAAAGCTTCAGCTAATGAATTATTACCAAGCCAAGCATCTAGCCAGAACAAGGTTTGCTTGCCATCACCCACTCTGATCTTGGTATTGTTGAGCAACAATTGGTACATTTCAGGGTTTCTTTTTTTTGATTGAATGATATCTCTCCAAATCGATGAAACTTTGTTGGGCAACTCATGTTTAGGGAACCAACTATTTGCCTTGACTCTGTACTTACTATTGATTACTTTTCTCCAAAGGGCCTCTTTCTCCACCCCATATCTCCACCACCATTTGAATAATAAGGTGTCATTCATGCCTTTAATACTCCTAATTCCAAGACCTCCACTGCCTCTATCTTGCGTGATTTTGGACCATGCAATCAGATGGAGTTTTTTCTTTGAATCTGAGTCACCCCACAGGAACTTAGCTTAAATGGATTCAATTGTTCTTGCCACTCCTTCTGGGATTTTAAAGAGAGACATGTAAAATATAGCTAAACTGCAAAGAACAGATTTGATAAGTACAATTCTGCCACCCAAAGACAGGTATTTCCTTTTCCATGCTGCTAGCTTTTTCCTGAATCTGTCTACTACTGGTTTCAAGGTAGATTTCCTCCTAGGGCTTGCAACAAGGGGCATTCCCAAGTACATGACAGGTAGATTCTTCATTTGGCATCTCAGAATTGTAGCAAAAGTTTGCAGACAATCCTTATCCAAACCTACCCCACAGAGAGTTGTTTTGTGGAAATTAATCTTAAGCCCTAAAATTTCCTCAAAGTCCTCTAAAAGTTTTTTAATCACTTGCACCTCCTCAGTCGAAGCCTTACAGAAAACCAAAGTATCATCAGCGAACTCCAGGTGAGTTAAAATTAAACCATCATTTCCCATTGTTATACCCCTGAGAATACCTTGATTAAGAGCCTTTTTGAATAACCAATTCAGCCCTTCTGTCGCAATTATGAACAAAAAAGGGGAGAGGGGATCTCCTTGTCTCACCCCCTTGTGCATCTTGAACCCCTTGCTAGGAGACCCATTGACTAATATAGAGACCCATGCAGAAGATAAACATTCTTTCATCCATTTGATCCACAGCCTAGGAAAGTTCATAAGCCTTAACATTCTCCAAAGATAGTTCCAGTTTAAGTTGTCAAAGGCCTTCTCAAAATCAAGTTTTATAATAAGGCCCTGTTTTCCACTCTTTTTCCAACCATCTACTACCTCATTGGCAATTAAAATACCATCCTGAATATTCCTACCACCAGAAAAAGTAGATTGTATCTCCCCAACTACAGCAGGAATTGTGGATTTAATTCTAGCAGCTAAAACTTTGGAAAGAATTTTATACAAGCTACCAATAAGACTTATAGGCCTATAATAAAAAAGGCTCAGAGGATTATCATTCTTAGGAACCAAGGTAATAAATGAAGAATTAATACCTCTAGGTAGCTTTCCATTCTTGTGAAATTCCTTTATGAATGCCATAATGTCACTTTTCATGAAACCCCAGCCCTTCTTGATGCTGAGCATATTAAACCCATCTGGTCCAGGGGCTTTATTACCATCACATGATTTGATAATGTTCCACACTTCACTTTCTGAAAAATTTGCTATCAATTGGTTGCTCAAAGTAGAATCAATGGAACCCCCCAAGTTTTCTCCAATGAGGGGTCTAGCTACAGAAGACTCCACATAGAGGCTTTGGAAATGATTGAAAACAGCTACCTTGATTTGCTCAGGATCCTCAGTAGTAATTCCATTCACTGATAGTGAAATAATTAAGTTTCTTCTCTGTCTGGCCGAAGCCATCATATGAAAAAACTTAGTATTTTTATCCCCCAGGAGTTGCCAATTTACTCTTGATCTTTGCAACCACATTCTCTCAATCAGTCTAGATAGTCTCCACAACTCCTCTTTAAGGACTTTCCTTTGTGCTTTCTCACTTTCTGAAATGTTGCCCTCTTCTGCTTGAATGTCTAGATTGTGCAAATTCAATTCCACTTCCACCAGTCTTTTTTGGGTGCTTCCAAAAACTTGCTTGGACCAAGTTTTCAATGCCTCTTTCATTTCTTTCAACTCCATGCATATTGACATAGAAGAACGTCTATGATTTTGGTTGATCTTCCAAGCATTCTCCATAACCTTGACACAATCCTTGTTTTCAAGCCAAGCATTAAAGAACCTAAAGGGTTTGGGACCCCAATCCCTGTCATCTTCCATCAACAAGATAGGGCAATGGTCAGACAAAGTTCTAGGAAGGCCCCATTGCCTTAGATTAAATTTTTCCAGCCATTCAGAATGAACAAGGAATCTGTCAATTCTACTCCATTTTTCATTCTCCTGAGAGTTGGACCAAGTAAAACTTCTGCCCAGTAATTGCATATCCATGAATTCCATTTCTTCTATAAATATGTTGAGATCCCTCATGCCTCTATCTCTGGCAGAGCAACCTTGTCTTTCCTCTATGTTTCTAATCTCATTCAGGTCACCACCCAAGCACCAAGGTTTTGGATATTGGCTTTTTAATGATTGAAGAGTATTCCAAAGTTTCCTTCTTTCAGTAACCACGCAAGGGCCGTAGACATTTACAATGTTGCAGCTAAGATCCAGAAAAGTGCCATTCAACAATAGGAAATTCCTATTACAGCAAGCCTCTTTTAGAGCAAAAGACTCTGATTTCCACAAACAAATCAATCCTCCAGCCGAATCCTGAGCTTCAACTTCTAAAAAATCAAATTCACTATGCCCCCAGATGGATTTGATGAAGAATTGATTAACAGATTTAAGCTTAGATTCTTGGAGTAATAACATATCTACATCTCTTTCTCTTAGTAACTTCTTAAGTTTCCCCCTTTTTTCCTTCCTACCCAGACCCCTAATGTTCCAGGATAAGATCTTCATGATGCTGAAATGTGCTGATTACCTCCTCCTCGATTCCCAAGAAATCTTCTCCAATGATTTTTGAAACTGTTAAGGCAGCTTCCTCTTCATTAAGAATAATTCTATTTCTGTTTCGAATTCCTTCAGATGAGATGGAGAGGGCTGCAGAGGCTATTGCTGATCTCACTAGAACTCCTTTCTTGTTTTTTCATCCACCTTTTTTTGTTTTTGGAAAACCTATCAGATTCTCGATCAACTTCTTTCTTTTTTTAATTTTCTCACCTGCTACTTTCTTCTTTGACAGGCCTGAAAGTTTTCTGTTAAATGGTAGTTCATTCCAACTGGAGAATTGATCGGAAACTGAATCATCAATCTCCTGATTAATGGACTTGGGGAATTCAATGTGGTTGGTAGATGCATCATTAAGAGAACTATGGCTGCAAGGAATGTTGGAACTCTGATCATCATTAATGACAGGGGTAGCAACCTTTGAACTTCCAAAGGAATTATGTGGTTTATCCAAACCACACCAAGGCCAAATTTGTGGTTTGAAAACAATCAGTTGTAGATTTTGTGAGTCGACCACTTCATCCCTGAGAATTTGCTGAGTTTCCTCCACAATATCCACTTCCAAGCTGTTATCCGCAGCAACAGTTTTGTCATCCCCCTTTTGAATCACATCCTTCTCCAACTCTTCTCTACTAGCGTCCTTATACTCATTCGGAATTTCTGTATGAGCTAAAAAATCCGTTTTAATAGTTCTGAAAGATTCATCTTCTTCAATTCTCACAGAATATTTCTTGCCTAATAATTCCATTTCAATGGTTCCAGCGATCCGCTGGGGTTGGTTAGCAGCAATTAGAACTCTGCCTCTTTCAAAAGATTTCCCCTTCAATGTGGAGACATCTACTTGAATGAAATCACCCCAATATTCACCAATCAGCTTAAAATTTTGATATGACCAACCATTGAGTGGCATACCAAAACAAGATAACCAAACAAAACGTTCATCTTTGGCAGAATCACCAGACCATGGGCAATATTTTCAAACCAAATGGAGGTCCATTCTTTCTTGATGGTTGCATCCCTAGCTTCAGAATTGGGGAATGTAATAATAACATATCTACCACCAATCGGTTTGATATCATCCACAGGAGAGCATTCCATGTTAAACACCTTTTTCAAATCCTTTGGTGATAGAAGTTTACGGATTTTTGCCACTGCACTTCTCAATAACCCACCAATCCCAATAGGTTGAAATTGATTGTTTCTGAAGCTATGATGCAGATTAACCTTCCCCACATCCTGGAAGAACTGGAATTGAGTGTTGTCTTTGTTTGGGTTGGAATGTGATTCATCAACCAGTACCCCTTTGTTTTTATCAGGCTTTGACTGAACAACAGATGGATTTTTGACCCTGTACACCCATTTGGTCTTCTTAGCTTGGTTGAAATTTTGGAACCCAGCCCTAGAAATGGTATGTTGTATCTTTCTGCCTCCAAATTTGGCAATATGAACTGTCAATTTCTGACCCCAATACCATAATACCATACTCCATTGGTATTCCTCACGGCTTCGACTGCCTCCAACTTATTAACAAATCTCACAAAACCAAATTGCTTGTTGGTGATTTTGCACCTTTTATTTGGGATAAATATGTCTCTGATTATCCCAAATTTGGAGAATAAATTGTGAATCCAAATCTTCCTAATGGAGATAAGAAGATTATCCACGAATAGGGTCCAATTTAGATCTGAATCCATCAGGGGATCGAGAAGATGAGAATCTTACTCAAGAAGGGATACAGAAAGCTACGGAAATCTCCAATTCCTTCGAGAGCCTTGCACTATGAACTGAAATTTTCTTAATCTGCTTCACCAAACTTAGACTTTGAACGCCTCTTTAACTTCTGACTCAGACTATGAATGACTCTCAATCTTCTGAGAAATTCTTCCTTTACACGCTTGATAACACCATTTCCCTCTGCACTGTTGGGCTCTGAAACCCCTTTCTCAATCACAAAAACGAGATGACCTCAATCGAGTGATGGGACACCATGGGACGCCAGAATAGCCTCCACCCCTGCCCTTATCCACAGTCTAACCGTTGCCGGCGGTGGAACTCAGACAAGGGCTCCGGTTACCCCTGATCCCCTAGCGGCTCAATTTGCTCTCTCTCTCTCTCTCTAGACTTACCTGTTTGACTTTACCTTTCTCAATCACAAAAATGAGATGACCTCAATCGAGTGATGGGACGCCAGAATAGCCTTCACCCCTGCCCTTATCCACAATCTAACCGTTGCCGGCAGTGGAACTCAGACAAGGGCTCCGGTTACCCCTGATCCCCTAGCGGCTCGATTTATATGACAGTAAATAAGGAGACAATGAAATGAATGGCCAAGGTTGTATCTAATATTAAGAAATAGAAAGAGGAACACAATGATTTGCGAAAATAATGCTACAAAAAGAGAGTTTTTTTTTTGATTGTCAACTATAGACAAAGACAAAAAATATATTCACCATTCAAAACGTTGATCATCGTTCCCAATGAAATTACATGATAAATCTAACCAAAGTCCGTCCTTGACATACACCTTTCTCAACTAATTAATTAGCATCTAAAAGTTGTCATTCGTCGACATTGTTAGATTTGTAATCAAACAATACTCTCTCTCTCTCTCTCTCTCTCTCTCTCTCTCTCTCTCTCTCTACGTGAATTTGCAAATGTGAGCGTAATTAGTACTTACTAAATGGGTAAATTCATGCATACTTCCTCGATATATAAATAGCTAGCCTCACCTGCTTTCTGAATTTCATCCCTCAAACAAAACCAAGAATGCATCCTAAAATAAAGGCCGCCCCCTCCCCTTCAGAGTATATTCCGTTGGAGACCACCGACGATGATTCCACCACCTATGCCAAAACCAGAGATCCAACCACCAATGAATCGACCATCACCATTACCATAAGAGAAATTGCCACCAACAACTCCCCAGCGACCACCTATACCACCACCAAAGACCCTGCTGTCACAAACAAATCCAACACCATCGATGACCCCACCACCATTACGATAGACACAACCAGCCTCGAACCGCTCACTTCCTATGGTGGCAAACCACCATTACCGCCACCTCCATCTCAACCCATTTCTGATGAACAAAATTACTCAGGGGTTGTATCATCGTTGTTGTCCGATCTCCTTTTGACCCCTTCATTGTCCGATCTCTTTGTTACGGCACTTCTTGTGGTTTTATTTGGTTATATGTCGATTCTCCTCATACAATTATCAAAGTTCCAGCAAGCGGTTGACCCAAATATCCAAGTTCATACGGCTTCCTTGTCTCTCTATAATCTCTCCTCATCTCAAATAACCACAGAAGGAGAGATTACTTTCAATGTCACGAAGCCTCCTGATTGCTCTGCTGCATTCTATGACAACCTTGTGGTTTCGCTTTTCCACATGGAAAAGCCTCTTTCGGTGGCCAACATGGAATCGTTTTTCCAAAATGAAATTGACCATACAATGGTGAAAGCAATCTTTCCTCGGACAATTGCCCCCGTTGAGAAACCTGAGTCAGGAAGAATGGCTAGGGATTTTAACTCTAGTTCGTCTTTTGAATTCTCATTCGATGTCAACGCAAAAGGGAGGCTGTGGCAGAATTACTGGAAGAGCGAGGATGTGATGGGAGAGGGCCGGCAGATGAATGTTTGGTGCCCCGACGTGAAGGTTAAGATTATGATGGAAACAGGGGTTGGGAGGATGGCAGAGCCAGCAAAATGCACGGTGAAGACATATTACGATTGAAGAAAGTGGTGTAATGTGCAATGGGGGTGATTTTCAAACATAATGTACGTCATGATTCTATTTGCATCAACTATTATAATCATAATGTTTTATATTGTAACCTATTACCCAGAAAAATGTTCCAAAAGGGAGGCGTACGTGTATCGCATGGATTCAAAGTAAGATTGGTGCAGGCAAACAAAATTGAAAAAGGTCTTGTTTTGCTGGAAGCCGAACTACTGAAAATATGTGGATGGCATCGTGAAAACATTAACCTAATCTGATGCTCCATTTGCTTAAAAGTGAACAATTGATAGTCGTTACGACATTCTGTGTTTATTTTCTACAAGTTGTACAGTGCTTACAAACCAAAGCAAATGTTGGAAAAAAGTGTTTAATTTTTGTGTTAAAACTGAAAATACGAATGCAATAAAATTAGAACTCGAAACCTGGAAATCGATGAAAATGAAAAGGCGATCAAGGCGAGTGAAACACTCTGTACTTAAGACAGATTCGCCCCCGCTACGGTGCTTGCGGTTTGCATGGACTTCTATCTCCCAGCACTACTTGATCTTCACCGAACGGAAGTAGCACTCCAATCTGTTTGGTAGGCGAACCAAACTTGTGTTTGTACTCTCTCATATGAAGACTAGAAAATACAAGGAAAATTCAATCATAAAATGAATGAAGGACACTCTATTTATAGACTAACTAGTGACTCTACGAATAGTCACCAAGGGAAGGGGCACATTTGTTCATAAAGGGCGCGTCCGTCCACAATGAACAATTGCCACTCAAAAGACACGACTCCAAAAGGTGTCAATTTATATTCACACGTAAAAGGAAATATTACATCCTATAATATTTTCCAACAGCAAATACATTCATTTTTAAGCATCTATGCATTTCTGGCTAAGACCATCTTTGTAGCTGGTTTTAAAGGATTCAATTGGTCTTCTAATACTTCTGAGTAATCGTAGTAGGTTTGGTTGTGGTAGGATGCAATATGAGAGTAAAACGGGAGGATACTTCTAGCAGGGCCGGCCCAAGAGTTTGGAGTATTCTAGGCCTAGTCCAAAAAATGTGCCCTAAGAGCCAAATTTTAAACAACTTTACGTGCAAAAATCACAACTGTATGTACAAAAATCCATTTTTTCTGTGGTGAATTCCACTCAAATGAGCCCAATTTGGTCTACCTGAGTTTAATTCCCCCCCCCCCCCCCCCCCCCCCCCCCCCCCCCCCCCCCCCCCCCCATTCATGGGTTTTGGATTTTGCTCGGTGCTTACTCAGCCAAACAGAGTTCCAATTTTCCCTTGTCCCAGTATTGAATGCACCAAACAACCAGAAAAATAATGCTCTCTTTGGCGATGGAAAAAACATGTAAAAAGCTCCAATTTTGAAAAACAAAAATCCAATAGACAGAAAAATTGAATGGTCCAATGGTTTAGTTTAGGCCGAATGGTCATTACAATTGTTAAGGCCTGTTTTAAGTAAGATTGGGCCTTTTTATTTATTTATTTATTTGGGTAAAAAAGAGTCCTACTCAAGCCTATTATGAAAAAGTATGGGAGTGCCCCAAAAATTTGGACTTTTTAGAGTGCCCTAGGCCCAGACCTCTTGAGCCTAGGGCCTGGGCCGGCCCTGATTTCTAGATACGAGTGATGAGTTTAACCTAAGAAGCACGGTTATGGATTCAGATGCGGAACACAAATACAACATAGATACGCGAACACGTGAGTTTTCCAAAAACAATGACACAAATGTGTCGGGGGACACCTTAAGTACATAAAAAAGTAAATATTGATACGTATATAAATATAAATCCATGTATTTTGTCAAATTATTATTTTTTTACAATTAAAGATAAAAAAAATTAAACGGACAAAATGAGAATAACAGATCGATTGTGTTTTTATCCATAAGTTAATGTCACAGTTTTTAATTTGGTTTAGATTACAAATATTATATTTTATCCTGTATCAGGTTTTATAAATTATATTACGACCTAAAATGTGTCCAGTATGTGACAGAGCGGGTGAGCGGGTCTCCGAAAAGAATAATTTGTTGGTGTAAAAATTGTATAAGCGATGGAAGTGGATAAAAATAGAGAGATAAATGATTGCTTCAAGGGCGCGTTATAGTGTCGTTGTTCTTTAAGACAATATTCTCCCCCACCA
Source organism: Vaccinium darrowii (assembly GCA_020921065.1). Classification (NCBI taxonomy): domain Eukaryota; kingdom Viridiplantae; phylum Streptophyta; class Magnoliopsida; order Ericales; family Ericaceae; genus Vaccinium; species Vaccinium darrowii. The sequence goes on from CM037155.1 coordinate 21,259,868, forward strand.
ATTCGAGTGAATTTGGTGTGCACCGAGTTGCCGGTGAATTCGATTCCAAGATACAATGAAGCCCAGTCTCGTATAAACGAGAACTGAAGATTGAATGTTTTGTTTGTTAGGAGAGGGAACACAATGTTCTTTGTAACGGCTGCATATACTGTGTGTGAAATGGTGTTGGTTTTTAAATCTGCCTAAAGGTTATGGCAATCAACTAAGCGTGAGCTGCACAAACTGCAACACACCTCTTTTAAACACGGCTAGGGGTGTTCCACTAACAAAAAATAGTTTTTTTCAAACACCAAGACAGGTCATTCTTTCACAATACATCACATAAAAAACCGTGGAAACTCAGTATTTTCAAAAAACTGGGTTAGTAAAACACCCCCTAAGATGTAAACTATAAATTACACACACACACACAAAAAAAAAAAAAAAACACAATATAAAACTTGAAATTCCAAAGAATTCTGTGTGCTGAATTCAATTGTGGATGACCACAGTATAAGCAACATAGTTAATTTTTTTTACACTTGCACTTTTACGGCCCCCTATAAGCAATTTAGGTCAAACAGTAAAGTGGTAAGGGAACACCGATATTAATTTGGTGGCCGCCCTCCGTACTTACATTGTCTCTCATTCTATCTATAATATGAGGGATTTACGTATTACTAGTTGAGAATGGACCGACTAAGAGAGAGAAAAGGTTGAGAGCAGAAACACCACTTTGAATAATATGTGAATAGTTGAAAGACAAACTTTGATAGTTCAACAAGTACTATCTTATACATATTTTGTATTCAGTATTTCATTTACTTTTCAGTTTATTATTATTATTATTATTTGTTTTGCTTCATAACATTCTCGTTATTGTTTCTTTTGCTTTCTTTATGCAACATATGAGCCTTGGTAAAAAATGAATGGGCCATTTTATTAGGACTGGCCACAAAGGCCCATAATATTAGGCCCAACCCTCATCCATGCAGCGTTAACATACATAACCCAACCTATACTAATAAGAAAATCCATGCCAAAAAACAATGTTGAACAGTTGAACTATGGCTTGCTTTTTGCCTATTTCTGCCGAGAATGCATTGGGCTAGAAGCCTTGTGCTGAGTTCTTTGTGGGGCATTTTAGACTTTACGCGTTTTGCAAATACCCATTGGTTTTTTATGAAAGTCGGTACGTGCAAACACTTCTTAGATTTGAGTGATGTAGTGGACAGTGATGAAGATTGTCTTTGGTAGGTAGCCGCTCTTAGAGCACGAGAGCCAAAAGAATTAAGTGCTATATACGTGGAATACAAACAAGGAAAGCTTCCTATTCCAATTAGAGAAAAGGGGGTGGGACCCGGGGGGAGTGTGGTCCTGACGAATGAGATTTATAGGCAAACAAAAGGAAACAGGGAGGGTGCTGCGCAGTCCCGTGCTGCGCAGCGTGCTGTGCGGGCCTATTTCGGCGCCGCGCCGGTACCGTTTCAACGATCGGAGACGTCCACCACGTAGAGCTCGTCGAGTACTATAAGTGTAAAAAAAATTAACTCAATCCTATATCATTAAGTGCCTCATCGGGACACAAATATGTTGAAAAAAATGGTTTCAATGGTTTTCATTTAATGTTTCAAGACATGTGTGTTCCAATTTTTTTCAACTTATTTGTGTTCCGATGAGGCACTTAACGATATCTGATCGACTTGATTTTTGGTACATTCGTAGTATTCGACGAGCTCTACACGGTAGACATCTCCGATCATCGAAACAGTGCCGGAACGGCGCCGAAATGGCCCGCACAGCACGCTGCGCAGCACGGGGCTGCGCAGCATCTCCCCCGGTTCCCAAACAAAAATACTAAGTACCCAGAATTGGGTACACAGAATTTTTACCCAACCACATACACAAGTGTGTGGACTCCACACACACTGGACGTGCAGTGTGTGTGTGGTTGGGTAAACTCTATGTACCTAATTCTAGGTATGTATCAACATTGATAAGCAAATTGGGATGACAAAATACCATTGCTGGTGAGATTTTCGGACGGAAGAGTACCTTAAAGACCACCAAAACAAAATTATTAAAATCCAGCACCCACGAACCTTGATATCCTCTCCTCCACATGTGAAAAGCACCTTGGATTTTTTTATAGAGGCAAATTTGGGGGATACGAAGAGCATTAGCTCTCCCTATTCACATTATTAGAGAAGAAGACTTTGGATTTCTGAATACTAATTTTTTGGTCTGTCTGGATTAACATCATTGTAATCTGGTTACTGTAATCTGATATAGATTCAGGCAGATTTCTTTTGACTTATGCACACAAATCAACACAATCCCCTTTAATTCTCCCCTTATATAGACACAAACCAACGTAATCAGATGCACTAATTATATTGTAGAGAGAGACCACACGTGAAAAGCACCTTGGAGTTTTTTATAGAGGCAAATTTGGGGGATACCAAGAGCATTAGCCCTCCCCATTCACATTATTAGAGAAGAAGACTTGGGATTTCTGGATACTAAATTTTTGGTCTGTCTGGATTAACATCATTGTAATCTGGTTATTGTAATCTGATATAGATTCAGGCAGATTTCTTTTGACCTATGCACACAAATCAACACAATCCCCTTTAATTCTCCCTTTATATAGACACAAACCAACGTAATCAGATGCACTAATTATATTGTAGAGAGAGACCACACGTGAAAAGCACCTTGGATTTTTTTATAGAGGCAAATTTGGGGGATACCAAGAGCATTAGCCCTCCGTATTCACATTATTAGAGAAGAAGACTTTGGATTTCTGGATACTAATTTTTTGGTCTGTCTGGATTAACATCATTGTAATCTGGTTACTATAATCTGATATAGATTCAGGCAGATTTCTTTTGACCTATGCACACAAATCAACACAATCCCCTTTAATTCTCCCCTTATATAGACACAAACCAACGTAATCAGATGCACTAATTATATTGTAGAGAGAGACCACACGTGAAAAGCACCTTGGAGTTTTTTATAGAGGCAAATTTGGGGGATACCAAGAGCATTAGCCCTCCCTATTCACATTATTAGAGAAGAAGACTTGGGATTTCTGGATACTAAATTTTTGGTCTGTCTGGATTAACATCATTGTAATCTGGTTATTGTAATCTGATATAGATTCAGGCAGATTTCTTTTGACCTATGCACACAAATCAACACAATCCCCTTTAATTCTCCCTTTATATAGACACAAACCAACGTAATCAGATGCACTAATTATATTGTAGAGAGAGACCACACGTGAAAAGCACCTTGGATTTTTTTATAGAGGCAAATTTGGGGGATACCAAGAGCATTAGCCCTCCGTATTCACATTATTAGAGAAGAAGACTTTGGATTTCTGGATACTAATTTTTTAGTCTGTCTGGATTAACATCATTGTAATCTGGTTACTGTAATCTGATATAGATTCAGGCAGATTTCTTTTGACCTATGCACACAAATCAACACAATCCCCTTTAATTCTCCCCTTATATAGACACAAACCAACGTAATCAGATGCACTAATTATATTGTAGAGAGAGACCACACGTGAAAAGCACCTTGGAGTTTTTTATAGAGGCAAATTTGGGGGATACCAAGAGCATTAGCCCTCCCTATTCACATTATTAGAGAAGAAGACTTGGGATTTCTGGATACTAATTTTTTGGTCTGTCTGGATTAACATCATTGTAATCTGGTTATTGTAATCTGATATAGATTCAGGCAGATTTCTTTTGACCTATGCACACAAATCAACACAATCCCCTTTAATTCTCCCTTTATATAGGCACAAACCAACGTAATCAGATGCACTAATTATATTGTAGAGAGAGACCACACGTGAAAAGCACCTTGGATTTTTTTATAGAGGCAAATTTGGGGGATACCAAGAGCATTAGCCCTCCGTATTCACATTATTAGAGAAGAAGACTTTGGATTTCTGGATACTAATTTTTTGGTCTGTCTGGATTAACATCATTGTAATCTGGTTACTGTAATCTGATATAGATTCAGGCAGATTTCTTTTGACCTATGCACACAAATCAACACAATCCCCTTTAATTCTCCCCTTATATAGACACAAACCAACGTAATCAGATGCACTAATTATATTGTAGAGAGAGACCACATGTGAAAAGCACCTTGGAGTTTTTTATAGAGGCAAATTTGGGGGATACCAAGAGCATTAGCCCTCCCTATTCACATTATTAGAGAAGAAGACTTGGGATTTCTGGATACTAATTTTTTGGTCTGTCTGGATTAACATCATTGTAATCTGGTTATTGTAATCTGATATAGATTCAGGCAGATTTCTTTTGACCTATGCACACAAATCAACACAATCCCCTTTAATTCTCCCTTTATATAGGCACAAACCAACGTAATCAGATGCACTAATTATATTGTAGAGAGAGACCACACGTGAAAAGCACCTTGGATTTTTTTATAGAGGCAAATTTGGGGGATACCAAGAGCATTAGCCCTCCGTATTCACATTATTAGAGAAGAAGACTTTGGATTTCTGGATACTAATTTTTTGGTCTGTCTGGATTAACATCATTGTAATCTGGTTACTATAATCTGATATAGATTCAGGCAGATTTCTTTTGACCTATGCACACAAATCAACACAATCCCCTTTAATTCTCCCCTTATATAGACACAAACCAACGTAATCAGATGCACTAATTATATTGTAGAGAGAGACCACACGTGAAAAGCACCTTGGAGTTTTTTATAGAGGCAAATTTGGGGGATACCAAGAGCATTAGCCCTCCCTATTCACATTATTAGAGAAGAAGACTTGGGATTTCTGGATACTAAATTTTTGGTCTGTCTGGATTAACATCATTGTAATCTGGTTATTGTAATCTGATATAGATTCAGGCAGATTTCTTTTGACCTATGCACACAAATCAACACAATCCCCTTTAATTCTCCCTTTATATAGACACAAACCAATGTAATCAGATGCACTAATTATATTGTAGAGAGAGACCACACGTGAAAAGCACCTTGGATTTTTTTATAGAGGCAAATTTGGGGGATACCAAGAGCATTAGCCCTCCGTATTCACATTATTAGAGAAGAAGACTTTGGATTTCTGGATACTAATTTTTTGGTCTGTCTGGATTAACATCATTGTAATCTGGTTACTGTAATCTGATATAGATTCAGGCAGATTTCTTTTGACCTATGCACACAAATCAACACAATCCCCTTTAATTCTCCCCTTATATAGACACAAACCAACGTAATCAGATGCACTAATTTTGTTGTAGAGAGAGACCACACGTGAAAAGCACCTTGGAGTTTTTTATAGAGGCAAATTTGGGGGATACCAAGAGCATTAGCCCTCCCTATTCACATTATTAGAGAAGAAGACTTGGGATTTCTGGATACTAAATTTTTGGTCTGTCTGGATTAACATCATTGTAATCTGGTTATTGTAATCTGATATAGATTCAGGCAGATTTCTTTTGACCTATGCACACAAATCAACACAATCCCCTTTAATTCTCCCTTTATATAGGCACAAACCAACGTAATCAGATGCACTAATTATATTGTAAAGAGAGACCACACGTGAAAAGCACCTTGGATTTTTTTATAGAGGCAAATTTGGGGGATACCAAGAGCATTAGCCCTCCGTATTCACATTATTAGAGAAGAAGACTTTGGATTTCTGGATACTAATTTTTTGGTCTGTCTGGATTAACATCATTGTAATCTGGTTACTGTAATCTGATATAGATTCAGGCAGATTTCTTTTGACCTATGCACACAAATCAACACAATCCCCTTTAATTCTCCCCTTATATAGACACAAACCAACGTAATCAGATGCACTAATTATATTGTAGAGAGAGACCACATGTGAAAAGCACCTTGGAGTTTTTTATAGAGGCAAATTTGGGGGATACCAAGAGCATTAGCCCTCCCTATTCACATTATTAGAGAAGAAGACTTGGGATTTCTGGATACTAATTTTTTGGTCTGTCTGGATTAACATCATTGTAATCTGGTTATTGTAATCTGATATAGATTCAGGCAGATTTCTTTTGACCTATGCACACAAATCAACACAATCCCCTTTAATTCTCCCTTTATATAGACACAAACCAACGTAATCAGATGCACTAATTATATTGTAGAGAGAGACCACACGTGAAAAGCACCTTGGATTTTTTTATAGAGGCAAATTTGGGGGATACCAAGAGCATTAGCCCTCCGTATTCACATTATTAGAGAAGAAGACTTTGGATTTCTGGATACTAATTTTTTTGTCTGTCTGGATTAACATCATTGTAATCTGGTTACTGTAATCTGATATAGATTCAGGCAGATTTCTTTTGACCTATGCACACAAATCAACACAATCCCCTTTAATTCTCCCTTTATATAGGCACAAACCAACGTAATCAGATGCACTAATTATATTGTAGAGAGAGACCACACGTGAAAAGCACCTTGGATTTTTTTATAGAGGCAAATTTGGGGGATACCAAGAGCATTAGCCCTCCGTATTCACATTATTAGAGAAGAAGACTTTGGATTTCTGGATACTAATTTTTTTGTCTGTCTGGATTAACATCATTGTAATCTGGTTACTGTAATCTGATATAGATTCAGGCAGATTTCTTTTGACCTATGCACACAAATCAACACAATCCCCTTTAATTCTCCCCTTATATAGACACAAACCAACGTAATCAGATGCACTAATTATATTGTAGAGAGAGACCACATGTGAAAAGCACCTTGGATTTTTTTATAGAGGCAAATTTGGGGGATACCAAAGCATTAGCCCTCCCTATTCACATTATTAGAGAAGAAGACGTTGGATTTCTGGATACTAATTTTTTGGTCTGTCTAGATTAACATCATTGTAATCTGGTTACTGTAATCTGATATACATTCAGGCAGATTTCTTTTGACCCATGCGTACAAATCAACACAATCCCCTTTAATTCTCCCCTTATATATAGACACAAACCAACGTAATCAGATGCACTAATTATATTGTAGAGAGAGAATAACTCAACTCACTCACTCAAATATGAAGAATTTGTCTCCTTTGGTCGTGCTGCTGCTGGTACTTTTCATTTCTGCAGGTATATATATATATATATCCTCATTCATCGCATACAAATACCTTATCATTCATAACAATTTTGATCACTATTGTTAGCACAAGTCATGCCAAAAAGGCCGGGGATCACTCGTTTATCTGATCTTGTTTTCGATATACAGGCACTGAAATGAGGATGGGGCTTGCATGCGAGTTGCTAATTTACTTCGACAACAGTCCGTATTGCAATGGAACGATTTGCGGTCAAGAGTGTCTGCAGAAAAAGGGAAGCTCTAATGCACGTTGCAAGTTAATCGACACTTGTTTCTGCGAGTATCCCTGCTAATTAATCCCTAAAATCCATGCAGGCTAACTCCTGGGCTTGTTAACAAGCTCTATATTCACAAGAGCAACTTAATAATAAAATGAAAGGAGTATTATTACATATCTATGGCGCCAATCTGAGAGGATCTTTGTTTCCTCTTTCTTATATGGATTTGATTGATTGATTGATTCGCATGTGTTTACAAGTTTCCACATAAGCTTTTGTGACCGCATATATTTTTTACCCGCTCACATCTCCAATTTCTTTCAAACGTAAACACTTGTAAGATTAAGTGCCAGAAAAAGCTGGACAACCATTTCAGAAGAATTAATTTGGTCAAAGTAAACTAAATCAGTCATATGTTGATAGTTCTCCTTGCCTCAATAAAGGAAGACTTAAAATTCAGAGGGAAAAAAGAAGAAGAAATGGTACAGTAACTGCAAAGTGCGTGCACCCATGCAGGAGTGCGACTCTGTGTGTGTGTGTGTGTGAGTGAGAGAGAGAGAGAGAGAGAGTTCATTGAAGAACACCAGACTTCATAGCAACTGTGATTGTTGCACTTTCTATTTTGAGAGCCAAGGGGGAAATAACCGTACCCTAATGGTTTGTGCTAAATTATGTGATAATATAAAAACTTGATTCACAAAAAGCGACCTAGTTGGCCTTCCCCTCGGTTGGGAAGGCAGAGTCAAGGGCCAAGAACACCGGGTGTGGCGAAAAAGACAGACATGAACCCACCCATTTGGCTTCTGAGCCAGAACAGAGAATTTTTGTAGACACACAAGGCGCACTGCTTCCTGAACAAGAGAGTGAAAAATGAAATGTTTGATAACAAACTTCTAAGGGGATAGATATATAGTAAGAAATTAATGGAGTTTGGTCTCGCTATTTGCATGATATGTACCTCCCAATTGCTGCTGCCAACCATCTGCAGATTGCATTTCTTTTGCCCGGATAGGATTGCAAAACGTAGCCTGCTCTGCTGTATTCCACCCCAACCTACTGTAGATTGCAGCAACCCTTCTTGATGACTTTGGTCAAGTTGGAGAGACACATGTTCTTCCCCCAAACTTCCACAGGTGTTCCTCCCCAAACTACCATAGAGTGCATCTCTTTTGGTTGAAATTGGGTCAACGTGAATAGACACATGATTTTCTCCTTATTCATTTTTTCAAAGTCCAAAAGGTTGCTCGGAATCTTCCCCACAAGGGCTGGATCAATCCCATCTAGAACAAACCATGATGAGAAGACAATGTATATGTTATGGACGATTCATTTAAAGATGACATATATGTTCCGAACGATTCATTTAACAAAGTCATGTGACAGTAGTCTCCAGGCAGCAGCTCAAGAACCTAATAAACAAACCAGTCTAGAACAAAACAGGATGACAAGACGACGTAATGTTATCCGCGATAAATTTAACAAGGTCAGGTGACAGTAGTCACCAGGCAACAGCCCAAGAACATAATAACCAAGAATGTGTTTGGAGCAATTATTTGCTGAGCTCATTAGGCCAGTGAATTTACGTAACAATGGAAGGAAATATTGCATTAAAAAGGAAAATATGTTAGTCTTCCTGAAGCAAGGTTAAGAAAAATAGCAACATTTGTCGGTTGAGATATCGTGGTATTGTATCAGATTCCGAACACATATACGACATTCCATTTTCTCCAACAAATAAGAAATGAGATTGTTGTCCTCAGTAAAGTGTTGCAGAGCTCTTCTCTTCCATGAGATTATATCACGAAGAACATTTATCTAGTATCCGGTATGGAAGTTATTACCATTGAATATCTCAGAGAACGGAGGTAATACAGGAGGCTCACGGTTCAGCATCGCAAAGATTAAGATCAGACCAGAAGAGAAACAAGAGGGAACCAAACAAGCAAAGCACAAAGACAGACAAACCGTAAGGGAGGAGGATCATTTTGTGTAAGTGCAGCTCATATGTGCACTAGCAAAATGTATCTTCCCATCAATAAACTTAAAACCATTGTTACCCAATCTACCTTCATTTCACGCTTATCCCTGTTCGGGCATTTTGATGCAAGTTTTGATCTTTTCCCTACAGCCCAGTAGACATAACTGTTAGTAATCGACATTTAATCAACGGGTATCTGTAATCTTAACGTGGGGAGATTAATAAGTATTTAATAACGTGGAGCTCGAAATATAATCGAGATAAAGATGGGAGTGCAATTATAATTCTTTAGTGGTGTGAATTATAATTTGTGAAATAAGAATAGAATCCGGGTGGGATTAGGTTTTCTTATTTACACAAGGAGCCCAGATTTATTTCTCCTCAGGTCCCTGCTCTAGCCCTATAAATATATCGTTATGTTCTCTAGGTCACACAACAGTCATTCAGAAAATTAGAATAGAGGCTGTGAGAGAGAACAAAGAGATCATATAGAAGTCCACACTTGGCTACATGATCGAGATATAAGGGAATATGGCAGAAGATCATGAGGTACTGTCGAGCAAAGCTTGTTGCATACAGTAATTAGGTCTGTCAAGTTCTAAAATAAACAAGTCATCCAGCGTTCGTGTCTACGGATGAGAGGTAAACCCTAATTCCGCCTTGTAGGGTTTGTGTTTATTTTTGTTGTTTAATCTGTACGCGTAATTACTGGGTTCTGGGATTCGTTTCCCAACAATGGTATCAGAGCAGGCTGTAATCATGCATATGGATTGAACAAGCCATGTTGTCCGTAGAACATAGATATAGAACTGTGCTAACCGTTGTTTTGCAGAGTTCTAGTTTGTTCTAACGTCTGTTTTGCAGAATCGATTATCCCACTATTATGGTCACGCATGTTTTTGATTGTGTGATTGGATCCCACGCTTTGTAATTGTTTTATGCGTGGTTACTATTACTGTTTTTTTATTACAAGTTTAGATTTGTAATCTGTAATAGTAGTATGTGGGAGGCATAAGTTTTTGATGTAATCTTTGTTTCTTCAGTTGTATCGTTTTAGATATATAGATCTGTTGTAAGATTACAGATTCTGTAATGGGGCATACGATACGGAGAAAACAATCTTTTTTGACAAGAAGATAAGTTTTGTCAAGAAAAAAGAGTGTTTGGCTCGCAGCAGAATTTTTTCAGATTTTTAGGGTCTGATTGCAAGGCTGTTTTGACCCAGTAAACATCGGAATTGGAAATTCTGTTCTTCACAGAAGTTGTAGATAATTGAATTTCGAATCCAACCCAATTGGAATCAGTTCAATTGGAGTTCGGATGAGGGAGAAAAGTCCAAAATACTGAAGGCTGTGCAGTTTACTCGGGAAAAATTTCAGATCCGATTTTTCTTGCCTAAGTATGGTTGGATTTTGGTTTCCTGGATTGATTCAAAATATCTAAGTCTTCAACACATGTATTGCTCAAGGATTTCAAGTTTGGAAAGGATTCTTTACTGCTTGATGATTTCAAGACTCGAAGGATTCCTGACTGCTTAAGGATTTCAAGACTAGAAGGATTCCTTATTGCTCAAGGATTGCATCTTTGACCATAATAGTTGGGATACATATTATTTATGTTTCCTTTTTATGAATGTTTGTATATTCATCTTGTTTGCATGTGTGATAGTTTACCATATTTGGACAACATGGTAATATTTGGCTTTTGACCTAGATCACGGTTTTTGCAAACATGTTATTTTTGATAACCCTCACAAATTTTTTAAATTACTAAGTGGGAGAGGGAGTTTATTTTGTATAAATCCCATGGTCTCCATTACTAGTATGTAGATGATATAATTAAGTTTTGTGTGTTGGTTTTAGTGCCTTCCTCCCCATCGGACGAAATTAATTATGGCATCATCGGTACTTACTTCCTTAGAGGATAGCTCCAAGATAATTGTTGTGTGGACTACTCCTCCATCTGGGGTAATTCATTACGGAACAATGGATCTTGAAGTTAGGTAATGGTATACACTTAGCTATAAATAACAAGTATCCTCTCCATCTGAGTCACTGCTTTTATTTATAGGACCGAAGCAAATTAGCTATTTAATTTTATTGGGCGCGGTTTAGTGTCTAGATAGTAAAATTAAAAGGTTGTGCCTATCTACACGAATGATGAAGAGTAGTGGACCTACCCATCGAGGCATACTCTTCACGGTGTGTAGGGTTGCTAATGTTTTTCTTTTAATAGACTGGTTGAGGGAACCAATTTAATAGAAATACAAAAAGTTTTAATTGCCCTTCATAATTGTTGTTATGTGATTCTCAGATTCAAAAAATGGACTTTTTCAATCCACTTGATGACATTGTCAAACAAATTTACTGGTCTTAATTATATTGACTAGAAAAGGATCTGGATATTGTGTCGACTACTTAGGGGACCAAATTTGTGTTCTCTGAGGTGTGCTCTATCAAACCCATTGAAATTGCAGCAGAACCTGAAATCCGGTATATATGGATTGGGTTAAAACTGATGAGATGGCGCGGTGTTACATTTTAGCTTCTATGTCGAATGTATTGCAACATCAGCATCAGTTTTTTGGAAACTGCCTATGACATGATGCATAACCTAAAATAAATGTTTGGGGTGCGCCTAGGCAAGTTGCAATGTGGGATTTGGGGAATTAACCATTGGTGAAGGAACCCTACTAAGGGGATTATGTTTTGAAGATAATAGGTCTTCTGAATGAACTAGAAATCCCAGGAGCTAAAATCAATGGGGAAACCCAGGTTGATATTGTGCTCCAATTGCTTACCAAGTTTTTTCAGTTGTTCCGCCTGAATTACAATATGAACAAAATGCTTTATTATTTGACGAAACTGCTGAAAGAGAGTTAAACAAGCCAAGGGTCTTTTGGTTAATAAATAGACAACTGTGAGTGTAGTTGAAGAGGTTTCTACTTCTTAGCCGAAGGCAACAAGAAGTAGGAAAAGGTTCAACAACAAGCCACGGTTCCTCAGACAATTTATGAGTTTAGAGGTAGAGTGGAAAAGCCTAACGGCAAGTGTTTTCACTATAAGCAGAAATGACACTAGAAGAAGGTTATCCGAATTATCTCAATAAATTGAATAATCAAGGTATTTTTTTTTTTCACTAGTAGTTGAATCATGTTTAGCGGTGTTATCTACCAGTACCTGGTGTGTAGATACGGGTGCCACTAATCATGTTTGCAATTTAGATTGCAAAGGTTCCAGGAAACCAGGAGACTTAGTGATGAAGAGATTTATCTACATATGGGAAGTGCTACAAAAGTAGCAACAGTTGCAGTAGGCGTTTAATTTCAAGAGATTGTCTTTATGATCATTGAATTAGGAGAAACTTAGTTTCGGTTTCTAAATTTGGTTGTAAATGGATATTTGGTTTATTTTTAATAACTCTGTGGTTATTAAGTTAAATAAACATTTTATCTGTTCTGATTCATTAGATGACAATCTCTACGTTATTAATGATATCGTTCCTACAATGCAACTAAATGAATTGAATAACACTAATAAATTGCCATATAAGAGAAATGAGCCTTATAAATTGAACCAAACGTATCTTTGGCACTTACACCTAGGTCATATTAATCTAAATAGAATTTCTAGACTGGTTAAAAATGGATCTTTGGGTTCATTAGAAGTGGAAGCATTTCCGGTCTGTGAATCCTGTTTGGAAGGTAAAATGACCAAGATGCCTTTTTTCAAAAAAAGGGAGAGCCAATGAAACGTTGAAATTGGTTCACTTTGATCTGTGTGTACCTATGAACATCCGGGGTAGAGGTGATTTTGAGTATTTCAATACTTTTATTGATAATTACTCAAGACATGGTTACATTTATTTGATACACCATAAGTCCGAATGCTTTGAGAAATTCAAGGAGCATAGACCGGAAACGGAAAACCGTCTGGATAAACGTATCAAGACACTGCGATCCCATCGTGGTGGCGAATACCTCTTGGAAGTATTTAGGAACTAGTGGCAGCAGAAGGGATTACATCCCAGTTGTCTGCGCTAGGTATGCCACAACATAATGGTGTAGCAGAAAGAAGGAAAGGTCTCTTATGAATATGGTGAGATAAGTGATGAGTTATTCAAATTTACTAATTCGTTTTGGGGACATGCACTAGAAACAATAGCGTACATTCTTAACTTGGTACCATTTAAGCTAGTACCAACTGCACCCAAAGAACTATGGACTAGGAGGAAAACTAGTCTATGGCATGTTCAGAATTGGGGTAGTCCAGTACATGTGCTGACAGAGAAAGCAGATAAATTGGAATCAAGAACGAATGTTTGTTTGTTTTGGTGGGGTACCCTAGAGGAACGAAAGTTGCTCTATTTTATAGTCCTAAGGATCATAAGGTCATTGGCACCAATGCTTGATACTTAGAAGAAGACTATGTCATAGATCACAAGCCCAATAGTTAGATTATTCTAGAAGTATTGAGAAAATATAGACCGGCACAAACTTCTTCAACACCAATAGTACAAGAGGCTACATCACATGAAATTGTTGTTAACACACCAGTACCTTGTTGTAGTGGGAGGGTTATTGTTTCACCCAATCGGTATACGTTGTTGGGAGAATCTTGTGATTTGATCCCTGATGAACAACATGCCGATCCCTTTAACTACAATGAGGCATTACAAGATAAAGATGCAGAACTTTGGCAAAAGGCTATGAATTCAGAGATGGAGTCTATGTACTCAAATCAAGTCTGAGATCTTATAGAACCACCTAAAGGGATAAAACCCGTCGGAGGCAAGTGGATTTATAAGAAGAAGAGAGGAGCGGACGGGAAGGTTGAAACCTATAAAGCTAGGCTTGTTGCGAAAGGTTATACTCAAAACGAAGGGATCGATTATGAGGAAACGTTTTCGCCGGTAGCCATGCTTAAGTCCATCCGGATTCTCTTGTCCATTGCGGCTCATCTCGATTGTGAGATTTGGCAAATGGATGTGAAGACTGCATTCCTTAATGGCAATCTGGATGAATGCATCTACATGATGCAACCAGATGGATCCATAGCAAAAGGTCAAGAGCACATGTTGTGCAAGCTTAAGAAGTCTATTTATGGACTTAAGCAAGCATCTAGGTCTTGGAACATCCGTTTTGATCAAGCAATCAAGTCTTTTGGTTTTGATCAGTGTCCGGATGAGTCATGTGTGTACGAGAAGCGCAATGGAAATGTGGTGGTGTTTGTATTGCTATATGTGGATGATATCTTGTTCATCGGAAACGATGTCGGAGTGTTATCTTTGGTATGGTTGTGGTTATCCAGCCATTTCGATATGAAGGATTTAGGAGTAGCCGGTCACATCCTTGGGATTAAATTTTTGCGAGATCAAGCAAAGGATGTTGGGCTTCTCAAGCTTCCTATATCGATGCGATCCTTACCTGTTTTAGCATGCAGGATTCCGAGAAAGGATTGCTTCCTTTCAGATACGGAGTCAATCTATCCAAGGATCAGTGTCTTAAGACATCTGAGGAGATGGAGAAAATGAAGGGAGTTCCTAATGCTTCAGCAACAGGAAGCCTCATGTATGCTATGCTGTGAACTAGACTTGATATTTGCTTTGCTGTCGGCATGGTTAGCAGATTTCAGTCTAACCCTGGACAAGAAGATTGGACTGATATAAAATGTATACTCAAGTATCTGAAAAGAACTAAGGATTATACGTTGGTGTACCAGTCAGACAGTCTAGTGCCTTGTGGGTACACAGATTAAGACTTTATATTATATAAGAGTTCCAGAAAGTCAACATCGAGATATGTGTTTTCCCTATGAGGTAGAGCCATGAGTTGGTGGAGTATCTAGTGATCGTATATTGTAGATTCCACCATGGAGGCCGAGTATGTGGCAATTTTTGAGGTAGCCAAGAAGCCGTTTGGCTCAAGAACTTCTTGATGGATCTAGAAGTGGTACTTTCGATACAGTCAGCAATTTCAATCTATTGTGACAATAGTAGTGCAGTTGCTAACTCGAAGGAGCCAAAGATTCATAAGAAGGGAAAACACATTGAGTGTAGGCATCACCTGATACGAGCGATCGTATAGAAAGGTGATGTAGCTGTGACCAAGATTCCATCAGCAAACAACCTAGCAGATCCTTTTACAAATAGCTTACATGCCAAGACTTTTGATAGTCAAGTAAATGGCATGGAAGTGAGATGCGTGGTAGCATGGTTTTGAGTCTAAGTGGGAGATTGTTAGAAACTAATACTAAAAGTCATGCTTTTATGTAATGGATTAATATTTAATTAGTTAATTATTAATCAGTTTTATCCCTTTTTGATGAGAATCTATTATGGGCAATGTTTGCATGATATAATTGTATGTTGTGCATGTGTCTTTTATTCTATATAGTAGATGATCCAGTGTGTAGAGTACGGCTTACACACAGAAGATTGGATCATCGGTTCTTGTGGAATATAAGTTTTGGTTCACAATCTTAGATGGAATTTGACACACCATCAGTAGGATTGTAGTACAATGTTTTAGTAGGTTTGTCTTGACTACAGGGAACGGTTCTAGTTCCGACTCATTGTGCTAGTACATTTTTGTGTGTATTGAACAGGACCATTTAAGGTAATTGTCTTAGTACTGACATTTCAAGACATTTAGAACCTTATAGTTATTAAGAATACTTATGCTCTTAATCTGGATATAATTAATACATATATACATTTAATGTTATTGACTTTGATTCATTATAAAGTGAGATCTTTTTTCACGGTCAATAGTCTTGGTGAGTTGGGTTACGACATTATATGCATGAAATATATGGATATTAATTATTGATAGAATCCACGTCTCGTTAGAGATTGATGATACCCCCTTGAGTAAACTTATAAGTTTCGGTTATGTCAAACCCTGCAGGTGGATATTTGTATCCGACATATCGAATAAGTTAAGTGGCTAGTCTCAAGGTGTTTTATAAGATGTTGATTAGTGGGAGATTGTTAGTAATCGACATTTAATCAACGGGTATCTGTAATCTTAACGTGGGGAGATTAATAAGTATTTAATAACGTGGAGCTCGAAATATAATCGAGATAAAGATGGGAGTGCAATTATAATTCTTTAGTGGTGTGAATTATAATTTGTGAAATAAGAATAGAATCCGGGTGGGATTAGGTTTTCTTATTTACACAAGGAGCCCAGATTTATTTCTCCTCAGGTCCCTGCTCTAGCCCTATAAATATATCGTTATGTTCTCTAGGTCACACAACAGTCATTCAGAAAATTAGAATAGAGGCTGTGAGAGAGAACAAAGAGATCATATAGAAGTCCACACTTGGCTACATGATCGAGATATAAGGGAATATGGCAGAAGATCATGAGGTACTGTCGAGCAAAGCTTGTTGCATACAGTAATTAGGTCTGTCAAGTTCTAAAATAAACAAGTCATCCAGCGTTCGTGTCTACGGATGAGAGGTAAACCCTAATTCCGCCTTGTAGGGTTTGTGTTTATTTTTGTTGTTTAATCTGTACGCGTAATTACTGGGTTCTGGGATTCGTTTCCCAACAATAACATCAAAGAAAAAATATGCTACACATTGCTACGAAACCATAGAGATAGGATAATATACTCATACCTGCAGATGGAAAGCAACTAATGATATTACTGATAAGAGCATGATCTTTTGAACTGTTAATGCCATGTGCTTTTGCCCAAGCTTTCATCTGCAATGGTAAAATAACGATAATGGTATGCTATAGGCCTAGAGGCCAAGTGACATCTTGAGGTAGGCCGTGTATTTTATACATGTACAGGTCAAATTTAAGTACCATGAAGGCAACAATCTAAGGACCTTGAGAACAACATATAGACATTAAATTACCAAACAGCGTTGCTTCTGAAACCTCCATCAATACAGGAAATCATGCGGACAATCTGGGATTTCAGAATTAAGTCTTTGTTCTCCACTGAAAGGTCACATTCTATTCCAGTTCCTCGATCAACAATTTTCAGGATGGGACCTTAGCAGTCATTATTGGCTGGGCACTAGAAACATGCCCTTGGAGTTGCGACAAATTATGTGATGGCTTATCTAAAGTTGGATTGCAGAGAAATCTCTGCATTTGCAATTCCAATCATCCATCTCGATAATCAAGAATAAAAATTAAATAGATTCTTCTTATAAGAGTCTTCCCATAAATATAAACTATTAAAAACATTTTTAGACAGACGAGATTACAAAAACTGCTCTCTACAATCCAACCTCATTCTGCAGACAAGCCTAATTATTTGTTCCTCACAAAACCATTCTCAACTATCCATGGACCCACCAATGTAACCAATGGGCTTTATACTTTCAGGAGTTCTTTCAAAAAGGAAAAAAATTCCCATCAACCACCAATAAATTTTACATCACAATTAAATACTCAAACTCATACGAAGCACAAAACCCTAAAGCCGAAAAACAAAAGAGATGAGAACAGCACAGAGAGAAAATAATACACTTGGCCAAAAATAATAAAAGAGGTAAAGAATTACAACTTATAATTAAATTAGCAAACAAAATAAGATAAGTACATATTCACCGTGGCATCAAGGCTTCAAGAATACAAGCATGATGGGAAAACTTGCTTAAGCAATGGCATAAGTGACAGTCTCTGTCTCTGTGGGGCGCCCCAATGTCTTCTGTACGCATAGTAATCCTTCATTGTCCTTTGAGTAGGTTAAGCTGATCTCCCAGTGCATGGCCTTGAGCAAGCTCTCCAGCTCGTTAATGGTTTCAACATCGTCACGAACTATAAGCTTTCCTTCCGGTCTTAGAATTCGATCAGCCTCAGCAACCACAGCCACTATATTGCACCTGCGGCACCAAAATTGTGAGTTGTTATTAGTCCAAACAAATTACTTGAGTTTCATAACTCAGAAATCAAATGTGGAGCTGACGAAACCCACTTCTTTTTAGTCTTGGAGAAGAGATGATCGGCATGGAGGATCGGCATGGAGGAGATCATAAGATCTAGGATAGGTGTTAAATGATTCGCACCAATTGTGATAGATTCCAAATAAACCTCGTTCATAAATTATGGGGAGTGTATCAGGAGAGTCCATCGGGACCACATTCATGACCCACACATTCAACTCTTTTAGAGCAGCTGCAAATCTGCAACCAGAGTCATTATTTAATCAGATCAAGAGAGAATGAATGAAAGGGAAAATAAATAAAGCATCCTGTAGTGGAAGTAAAAGCAATTCATAATGCAGGTTATGATATCGCCAAAAAACTCTCCAAAAACCACAATCAGAAATATTTCGGAACATCGGTTGCATTTCACCCCATAAAACTGGAATATCAAGAATCCTGAGGTCAAGCTCCGCAACAAAAAAAAGAAAAGAAAAATCATTATAATCACCAAATAATCTGTTAATGCTAAGTACTATCTAAAACAACAAAAACAGACAGAATATGACATATAAGTTCACAGGTGTTTGTGATAAGTATAGACCAGGCAGCCAACATATGGAGGGAAATTGTATTCAATGTTCACCTACAGTCTCGATAATCACACTTAGAATCAATTATTTTACTTACCCTCCATAGATAGCTTTCATGTCCATGACATTTCTTACGGTGGACCAGCTTATCCCCAACCCATTAAGATATGATTTAGTCACCACTCGCTTCCAGTGCGCATAGTCGGTTGAGAAATCCTCCGGAGCCGCCATGCCATAAACTCCAATCTGGGAACTCAACAACCAGTATGGTGGTTTTTCCAACCTTAATGGCCACTGTTCTGGCCATTGGGACCCCCTTTCTAATGCATCAACAGGGACCTTGTGCAAACATGCTTGCAAAGGCACGTACTATACATCACAGATATTAACGATATTTAGGGCAGTCAGAGACTCAGAGCAATTGGCATATCAACACCCAGAAATCTGTTTTGGCTTCTCCAAAAGTTATTGCATGTTTTTCTCAAGAACCTATTTTGTGTTCATACTTTTATTAGCATACTCTAAACCGTAAGAAACATTAATACTACATGGACACCATAATCAGTACAACATGCTATATATTTAATAGTGCAATTTTATCTTCCACCTATACAAGGTGGAGTTCCTTGGAAAGCCATCAATAAGAAACCGAAGAAGTAAATAACATTTTAACCAAAGAGAACAAAAAAGTACCAGGCAGCATTTGGATCATCAGAGACTTGGCAGACAGGAGGCTCATTTAGCGATCTTTTCTCATAGCATTCATTTGATGCTGGCTTCTGAAATATAGCTATTCCCACTTGATTCACTCTATCCTTAGTTATTGAGACAATCTCCCAGCATATTAACTTTGTTAGTTGCTTCATGGCTGAAAATAATTCCCACAAAATGCACAATATATCACAATTAATCACTCACTCACTTCAGGAATACAATAATAGGTGGAGAATCATCTACCTTCCCAAATCTCAACATCTTCGGAAAGTTTCTGGTAAACAGGAGTAGCAGACCAAACGAAGAAACCACCAGGTCTCAACACACGGTTTAGCTCCAATAGAAGTTTACCACCTGCATTTGTAGAACACAAAAGATTTCCACATGGGAAAAAAATTTCAATACATCAGGTCTATTCAAACGACATTGATCATATAATATAGGCCACAAGTCCAAAGAACTCTAGACCAAGACAAAATAAACAGAAAGTGACACAATTACTCTTTCAGATGCAAAATGATAGGTCGGGCTTAAGCTCTGATAAGCTTCAGATTGTGTAAGAACTATTCTCAAAACAAAGCCATGAGAAATGTAAATGAATGATATTACCTTCAATATGCCAGGGGACTCTACACCGCACACAATGGACAACATCAAAGACTCTTCCTGGGAACGGAAGTCTCTGTGTGGCCATCACAGCCGATATAGCAGGGATTCCCCTTTCAAGTGCAAATTGGACCAGGGCTTCATGTTCATCTTTTGGGGCAAGCGACATGGCGATCACATCTCTATCAAATAAGAAGCCTCCAAAGCTAGCAACCCCACATCCAACATCCAACACTAAACGGGTCCGTTTTCCCCAGGCAATATCAGGCAAAGCCTGTAGAAACAGACCACATATCAATGCTAATGACAACGTGTAGCGGCCGGATCCGTGGGGGTCAGCTAAGGTCCCATTCCACATCACAAAGAGCTAAAAGGGTCGCTGTCTCAGAATCTACAAAACCGAATGAAGACCGATCCGTCTCGACTATGCCGAGGGTACGGTTCTGGACGAATATAGGTTTGAACGTGCATGCCGACCGAGATGTGCCAAGGACATGGCGTTCTCCGTTTGGCCCTCGGAATACCCTCAGGTCTCCGCCGAGAGACGTGCCGAGCGCCCGAGGGGCTGGGTCATTCCCGCGCCGAGTCAGTCGACTTCGGCCGCCGGGGGGGGGGGGGGGGGGGGGGGGGGGGGGGGCGCTCGGGTTTACTTGGTTCAGTGGTAGCGTACCAGGCACGCTACACATTCCACGATGGAGCATTAAATGCGGCGGTCACCTACTCTGCCACCGCTGCCTGCAGGAGCACGTGGGTGATGGGGAATGTCTCGAGATGATTTGACTACTCAAACCCACGTGCCGTGACGTCAGACGAGATATGGCGTCTGTGGCAGGGATGAAGGTCACATCACCTGTCATTTCGAGCGCGAATGACAGGCGCGTGAGGGGCACCGAGCGCGTAGGGCGCACGCCCCCTGCCTATAAATACCCAATTACAACTACCGTAGAAGGCATTCCTCTTTCCTCATTTACTACCCTCATAACTCCACCTCTCTCTCTAAGTTTCCGGCATATTTCCTCCACTCCGGTGACTGACTTAGCCATCAGAGTGCCTTCCCGGACCACCACCGTTCGGGCTAGGCACTAACGTGGTTGTTCACGCGTGCAGGTCACCCTCTCCGGCGGGCAGCAAAGGTCCAAGTACTTCCCAACCACTCAACCTCTCCTCAATCTCCATTAGAAGGTTCAAAGAGCTCACTCCGGCGAAGAGACTCCCACACAACGTGTTGTGATTTAGTAAGCAGGACTGCAGGACCATAAGAGTTGCACTGGAAGCACTTGTAACCATCACTAAAACCATGAAAGAAGTGAGAATCATATTCTAACTGAGAATGCTCCGAAAACTTTTAAGACTTCAAGGATACTAAATCCAAAAGGCTAGGGAACAAAAAAATTATTTAAGCATCATCAGGTGCACAATTGTTTCTTGTTAGACATTATACCACTTCAACAAAAGAGCACTACAGACGGTTGAAATAATTCCATTCTTAATTAAGCTTCTCTTTCCTACAACCCGGTTTGTTTTTCACTAGAAACTCATTCTTCTATCCACCCTACTTGTCCAGATCCACCTGCCACTTATATGTTTGGATGCTTTAGGACGAGACTTCTTCAACTAGAGTTAGAAGGGCCAATAAGTTCATAGTGCTGCCAAGAGCAATGGAGTCAGATGTTGAAGTGTAACATTCTACACTTTGATTTCAGCGGCCTAATAAAACGGCCACCTTTTCTCGCCAAAGAACCAAAAAAGACAGAGGAGAAAGCAACTACAAACTACAAGGCTATCACACAAGTGCACTGTAGTGACTACAAACGTTTAAGGGAAAACACTGTGACAAAAAACTAAGTTCTTACCAAGGCCAACTTTTTTTTTTTAAGGCAATGAGACAAACAGAGAGAAATATTAACCTGTTGTATCACATCAATGTAACGAAGAGCACCATTCTTAAACCGGGTCCCACCACCAGGAAAACTAAGGTAATCACCGCTAACTTTGACCCAATTTTGATGCCCTATAACTTGTGCAAGTTTGGTATGGGGAACATTGTGGTACCATATCTGCAAGAACAAACATTAGAAATCGATTTATAAAGGAAAACAAGGCTGCGTGAACATGCATTTCGAGTCAAATCCGTAAACCTTTTCTCTGCTAGTAGGCCACTCAATCGACCGTTGGTATCCTTCAGGAAGAGGAACAAGGCAGGTGGGAGGATCCTCTGGACAGTGCCTCTCCCTATGTTCATAGTGTTTAGTAGAATGAAGGCTCCTAATTGCTTTCCAATTATCGAGGCACTGGATGTAATCTGGCCCAGCAGTGACATTACAAAGTTTCCAATTGTACCCAGCTTGTTGATTTTGTGCTTCCTTTTCGTTCTTCGATTCTGTTGCCTGAGTTGACCATGCCCCACTTTGAGTGGTGGTTTCATTTAAAAGCTCTGACTGAGCTCCAGAAGGAAGCACTTCACCTAAAGCCAGACCTTTGGCCTGGCCGTCCTCCTTTTTACTGCCAGAGCTTTGATCGGATTCCTTATCTTCATTTTGCTCCACCTTCTCTTCTATCTGACCATCCACTTGTTCGCCATTTTGAGTCTCGCCTGAATTCTCATCTGATTTCTTCGCACCTCCCTCTTCAGAATCCCCTTGACTACCAGACTTATCATCGTTATTCTCTATTCTAGTCTCACCAACTTCAGAATCGCTGTCTTCCTTATTGGAATCCCCTTCTCCATTCTGTGTCTCAGTTTTATGTGCATCGTCTGACTCAGTCTCCTCTGCATTTTCATTTACAGGCTTAGTTTCAGGTTTCTCTTCTTGATTCCCATCTGTGGTAGTGTCTGTTGTTTTATCTTGGGAATTATTGTCTTCCTCCTGAGCCGAACTCACATTGGTGTCCCCTTTTGTTGCATCCTCGGGTAAGTCACCGGGGCTATCCTCAAACTGCTTAGGATTGCTCTCATTATTTTCATTGCTCGGATTGCGATGATAGCTTTCACTCACACGTTCCTCCACATCATTTCTGCTTTCATGAGAAGCCACTTCTACATTTTCACCAGGAACTATGATGTTGATGTCATCATCCACACCCCCAACTAAACAAAGGGCCACGAAAACAACCAAAGTCACTGTGGAACAGTAACTTGACAAAGATTTTCTACCGTCAACTCTAGAATATCTACCGAATGCCATGTTTCTCAACACCAATTATTCCTCAAGCAGTATATACCTGCATAAGAAAAACATCAGCAGGCAAGTATCTTCAAACTGTTTCAATCCCAAACTGTTTGTCCAATTGCATCATGCACAGACGAAGAAGCACCAGAACACTTTTGGATTTTACAGCCCGCCAAAAATATATGTAGGAGATAATTCTAAAGAGAAATAGTAACTAGAATCATAATATATCATTTTTTCCATCTTGGAAATTGGTGGAACCGCTAGCCTTTATATAGGTATAGACTTGTGACCACTCACCAACGGTCACATCTTTATATTCAATGTAAGGACCCGTATTTTTACATAATTTTTCTGGAATAATATTGGGTAAATGTGAGGAATTGAATTTTGACTAAGATGGGTCAATGTGATAGTGGTAGAATGCATTTGGGTGTCTTTAAAGTGCATTGGAAGTTTAAGGGTGAAAGTGTAATTAGTTGGGGAGTATATATCTTATATATGGCTGATTTTTTTTGTAAAATATACACCTCTCTTCCTCCCCAAAAATCAGCCCTCTCTCTCTCCTCTCCTTCTCCATTTTCTTGCTAAAACCCACCAAAATACACCTCTTCTTCAAGTCTCCTTCAAGATCCATGCATAAAATCACCTCCATTGCGCGTATTGGAGCTTGAACCGCGTTTGTTTCGCCTCTAGAAGCTTGGTTTCGGGTTGAGCTCGTTTTTGGAAGCTAGGGTTTCGGGTTTTGTGGATTTCAAGCTCAAATCTTGAGGTATGGGAACAATTTCTACTCCATCTAGTTGTATCTATGTGATATGATGCATATATCTTGGTCTTGTTCATCCAATTTATCAAAATCATGACATTCCTCCTAAGTGGGTTTGTTTGAGTTTGATTTTGTGATCTATGAATTGGTGTATTGTTTGATGCAAGTGGTTGTTGATATGTCCTCCTTTGATGTCTATTAGTTGTTCTACATCTCAAATTTTTGGCCTAAAACCTCATATATGCACTTGGGTTGAAACTTCTTGTTTTGAGAAAAAGTCGCAGAAATTCTAGGTTTCTCCAACCAGTTGGGCAAAAACCTCCAACCGGTTGGGCGCTTCTAAAAATTTCACACGAATCTGCCTCTGCCCAACCAGTTGGGCAAAAACCACCAACCAGTTGGGCTTTTTCTGAAAAATTATGCTTGTTTCTGTTTTGGTCCAACCAGTTGGGCAAAAACCTCCAACTGGTTGGGAAGTGCTAAAATCTTGTATTTGTATTCTCCGTTCTTCCCATGATCGTTGGGCGTCTTGTTCTTTCCTTCGATACATCTTTTCATCATTCGCGATGTCATGCGAGGTTGTGAGTGAGATTTGTGGAGGTGGTTAACGAATTTAAATACGGACGCTTGGTTGTTTATACGTGTGAAATGAACTTGGACTTGAGTTGTGATAAATTAAAGAAAACGGATCGAAATTTGATGAGTGAACTAATATGGGTACTTATGAGATACATGGGCATTGGTGAAATGTTTGAGAGACATGTGGGTATTTGAGAGACACGAGGTACTCATGGGTATTGCGGGATACGTGACAGAAACTTGTAGAGTACACGTGGGACACGAGAGTGTTTGTAGGATCCAATAAGGCACTTGCTAAATAATTAGTTGACACGTGGGTGCTTATGGAATACGGGGACACACTAGTTGTATGTTGTGTGACACGTGGGAAGAAATTGACCATCGGGATGGTGTCAAATATATCAAGCATACGTACATTCGCACACATATATAAATGAGCTGCGATAGGTTGATAATTGATGTGTTGAGTGGGCACGTGTGTAAACCGCTGACACGGTGTGGTATTGTGGTACTTATGTGAACTTGTAGTATGCCTTGGCACGTATGGGACACGTTGAGACGTATGTGAGTATTAGTGAGACGCATTGGTGCTTGTGAATTATGTTGATAAGTGTGTAGGCAAGGCGGGGTACGTGGACTCGCGGAAATATTTAGATTAGTTTATGACGAGTGAGTATATATGTATATGTAAGTAGGTGTGAAATGTTTGGGGACGCGATGAGTGATATGTTATAACTAGTACTTGTATGTACAGTTTGTTGTGTGGCGAGAAGGATATCCATTGGTAAATTGTTTGAAGTTTGGATTGTGGAAGTGTCCTCGGGTGATATGAGTAGTACTTTTACTTCAAATGGTAAATGTAGAAACCTACTTGTAAATGTTGGTTTTACTTTATGCTCTCGTTTGATACATGTTATTTATGTATTTTTTTTGTTGTCTGAAACCCAAAGGGGACACCTACTGGGCGAAGTGTATGCTCACCCCTTGGCTGTTTCAGGTTTCGCTTGAAGTGCAAGAAGGAGTGCATGGTGTGCATGACATAGTCAAATCATGGCATGAAGAATCATTTGAAACATTGCAAACTTTTTTTTTTCCTTGTAAAAGAATGTAATCTTTAATGTAATCCGATGGGGCATTGGGTGTCGAGATTGAGATTATTACAAAAATGTATGGAAATGTTGTAAGGTGATTTTGCATTACACTATGAGTTCTTTTATTAGAAATTTCTTAAGAAATTGTTCATTTATATATGTTGAAAATCGAGGGCGTGACATTCAAACCATTGTGACCGTTCACAAATAGTTATATCTATTCATTTGAACCCAATGGTCACACCATTTAAATCCAATAGTCATGTCTATTCATTTATCTCAAATTAATACACACACATTTTGGTGTAAACCATTTAAATCTAATGGTTGCGTCTATTCATTTATCTTGAATAGTCGCACCTTTTTGTATAATCATGTTTATTCATTTAACTTGAATGGACACACCCTTTGCACTAAAATCTAATAATCATGTCTATTCATTTAACCTAAATAGACACACATTTTGGATTAAAACCATTCACCAATAATATATGTTAAATATTTTGAAAATGTTCCAACAATCCCCCTCCATTTTCAAAATATTGAAAATATACATTTGTTTAAGTTCGAACAATCCCCCACCATTTTCAAAATATTGAAAATAAACATTGGATAGACTCGGAAAACTTGTGCATAAATGAAGGTATCTCTCAATTTTAACCATTTATAGTGAAAACATATATATCAAAGTTAGTCGGAAGATCATAGCAGACTTGTCTTTTAACCAGCAATCCATGTTGACTAACCGGACACGTCTCACATACAAATTTTCTTCTCCTTAGGTAATTCATAAAAGCCGATCCATGGATTGGCCTTAGGTTTCATGAGTGCTCTAAAGTCTAAGCTCCCGAGACCTATAGGAAGCGGCACCATCTCCACGCTCACATAGGTAGGATTTTATCAGTGTCCCTGTAACTCAAACACTAAAAACATATTAAGAGCTAAGTAGCTCAACCTCTTATTTTTCTACATTACGGCACCATAATGATCAAAAATAGTAAATGCCACTCTATTCTTTTCCATTTCTCAAAGCCAGTTTAAAAAGAGTAATTCATATTCATCCACATATAATAAACAACAAAATAAATATGGACGATATCATCAAAAGAGTGCAATTTTGTTCACCCTCCCTAAACGAGGGTGAACAAAACACTCTCATATTGGCTAAGAAGAGATAATGGGACCACTCTTAACCCAACTAAGCCCAACCCAAGTTAATTTTACCTATTCTCTCTCTCCTAAAAAGGAACTCTCTCTCTCTCTCTCTCTCTCTCTCTCTCTCTCTCTCTCTCTGATCTCTTCTTCTTCATTGGTACTCAACTCTGACTACAAATTTTCCAACAGTTAAAAGGCATGGATTGACTTAGTTAAAAATCAACAGAATGTCACGTTTTCTCTCACATTGGGAAAACCTAGTTCCCAAATTGAATAAATAGCCTTGGTTTGTCGATTTATATTATTTTCCTTAAGTAATCAAGTTCGACATAAAAAAAACTAAATAAAACATAGTAGTAGTCATTGGTGTGTTTGAGTTTGTTGTTTTTCAGTTTTTGGGCAATTGGATTGAGATTTATCCAATCAAAGAGATATAAATATGGGGACACAATTGATTTGTGTAGCTTGATATTGCCCCCAATTGATTTTCCTACATAGAGTTGAAGATAGACAATGGAAAGATTCAGAGACAGGTCCAATCTTTCTTTATAACCGAGTTTCAAAAAAAAAAAAAAAACTATTGTGATTTGTAGCCCTTCCAACTACACCAAACACATAGAAATTGGTGGTCGGAGTTGAGTACATAGAAGAAGAAGAGATTGCAGAGAGTGGGAGAGAGTTCCTTTTTGGGGGAGAGATAGAGAATAAAAGGTAAACTAACTTGGGTTAGGTTGGGTGGGTTAAGAGGGGTCCCATTATCATTTCTTAGCCAATTGGAGAGAATGTTTTGTTCGCCCTCTTTTAGGGAGGGTGAACAAAACTGCACTCATCAAAACCACAACAATTTTGAAGGCAGGCCTATTTTCGCAAAAATACATTATAGATTCTTCGAGTAATATAGGATGCATAACAATCATACCAAAAATTGGATTGCATTTCTATGGACACCATGCAAAATTTCAAATTTATGAAAATGGTTTTGATTCTAGGAGTCGCCACCCAGGTTTAAGGACTGTACCTGAGAAACCAATTTGAAAATGACTCTTTTGCCCTTGATTTGAAAAAGGTTTCACTGACCCATCGTTACCATGATTTCTTGGGTTCGGAAGCTAAGTTATGAGAGGGGAAGGTTTCTAAGGCACTCCTCTCGCCTGGTACAATATCCGGTCTCTACTGAATGTTTAAGAGATTGTGAAAACATTGCTTAAATAGACTTTATTCATGAAACAAGGCAAGAGGACGTAAACATGCTTATAGCTTCGCCGTGGATACATGTGATATGTGCTTTGGATGAGTGATGATGAAAAGTAATACTATAAACAACACATAAACATGACAGAATGATACTGATGAACCAAGCAATGATCCCCAGACACCCCAACACAAAGAATAAATCACACCCTGGACACTATCTGGGTGTCCATAGCAGGGGAATCTGGGCGCCCAAAGATAGTCTGGGCGCCCACACTAGCTGGTGGGGTGCCCAAAGCAGCTAGTGTGGGTGCCCAAAAATCGGTTCGGGCTCATGTCTAAACCATCTTTTGACCTTTTATTCTTCTTCAAACATGTGTAAAATGATGTATAGACTGCTGTAATTCAATTTTATTCCAAAAACCATTTTTAAAAGACAGTTTGAACTTGAAAAATCATGGCTTTGGCTTGTTTTGGAGTGAAACAAAGAAGGTATAAACTGACTTCTTGCATGGAATGGAGTTCTTTATGCATATAAACACCTACAAAATGATTTTGAACTTGAGAGAGATGCATGAGATTTTTCAATGCAAGCCCAAAGAAAATCCCTTTTAGGTGCCTAAAATGAGTATGGGTTCCATTGTAAGTCTTTTTCCACCTCCTGTAATGTTTCACATCATGCATGAGATTGTTGAAAAACCAGATCAAGCAAGTGTATAGCCCACAAATCCCCATTTAAAACATGGTTTAACCTCCAAACATACTCTAAAACTCACTTTAATGAATATTGAGGCCTCAAAAACCAATTTTAAACCCCCTAAACATATTTAAAATGACTTTGAATTAACAATAGGTTGTTTTGAAACAAAAACATGCAGTAAAAGAAAGCGAATTTGGGTGCCCAAAGGGAGGAGCTTTGGGCGCCCATACTTAATACGGGTGCAGGGATTTGGCCTCTTTTGTTGCACTTTTAACCTTCCCAAGTCTTTATCTAGTACTAAGAACTAGTAAAAACTAGGTGGTTTCCCTAAGAGAATCCTATAAACACTTTTATGTAGGTAAAACTAACTTGAATGCTTGATTTTTGCTTGGGTGCAAGCTTAAGGTTAGTGTAAAGGGTTGGGTGGGCTGAAATTTAATCTACTTGAGCTGTAGGGACTTGATTATGGGTGGTTGATGTGAGTTTGATCTAGGGGTGAGTGTATTTAGGTTGATGAGAGGTAACTTGGTGGGTTTGTGGTCTTTTGAAGGGTGAAAGGGAGTGGCACAGGTTGAAGATGATCTTTTCTGGGTGTATTTGGACAGAGTAACAGCTTACAATGGAAGGATATTGATCATCCTCTGAAAATGGGGGAAAAGGGGGTATTTATAGGAGATTATGGTTTGGTTTAGCCCCTTAGGGGTTATTTTAGGTGCCCAATTGGACCACCAAACACCCCACTACCTCTCTCAAAGATCCTCTGCAGATATCAGCTAATAAAATATCTTACATGGTCCTCTCGCTCAAATTTAACTTTTGAATCACACAATCTGGAGTTAGGTTTGGGCGCCTGAGCAGGAGATTCTGGGCGCCCAGAGGGTGAAGTATGGGCCCCCAAAGGGTAGGGTTTGTGCTCCCAAAGGGAGTGTGGGCGCCCAAAGGGAGACTGCAAAGCATACCAAACTTCGCGGGGCTGCTCCAGGTGCTACCGAACTCTGTTTTGCGCGTGGTTTGAAGCATTGGAAAGGTGGGTGAGTTTACTTTCTAACCCAAGTTGTTTGAACCCAAGATAATTTGCATATCAAAATTCATGACCATTTTACCCTCAAGAGTTCAGAAAAACAAGTCATTTTAGTAAAACGTGCGCATCTCCCTCATTTCAAAATGGTTTGGGACGTATTATATATCAATAAAGGGAGTTTTGAACATACTAGAAGGTGGTGCAAGCTATTTTTTATTATGAGGAGGTTTCCAAGCACTTAATCAAGATCTAATGTGCTTTGTTGGTCCATTTTCATCATCGGAAATGCCAAGGATTTTCACGGGTTCACATTGGGGTGTCTACAATGTCAAAAGAGAATATATAGCATACCTTAATGCGAGGGAATAAATAATAAAAGGCAACTTACTAAAAACCAGATCACTGTACTTTAATAGGATATCCTTTCTTTCAGAAAATCTCCAATCTGGTCAATCTGTCTTCGCCTTAAGGAAACCACCGAACCGAAACCATTTTCATCTAACCGAAATTTCGTCTTAAAACTGTTGGTGAAAAATTGTATAAGCGATGGAAGTGGATAAAAATGGAGAGATAAATGATTGGTCCAAGGCGCATTATATTGTCGTTGTCCTTAAGACGATATTCGCCCCCACCAATTCGAGTGAATTTGGTGTGCACCAGCTTGCTCGCAAATTCGACTACAACATACAATGAAACCCAGTCCCGATTGACTGTTTGTCCAACTACGTCATGCACAGACGAAGAAGAACCAGAACACCTTTGGATTTTACGAGCCTGCTAAAAATATATGTAGGAGATAATTCTAGAGAGAAACAGCAACTAGAATCATAATCGTTTTTTCTATCTTGAAAATTGGTGGAATCGCTAGCCTTTATATAGGCATAGATTTTTTATCATTCACCACCGGTCACATCTTTACATTCAAACCATTGTGACCATTTACGAATTATACCTATTCATCTAAACCTAATGGTCACACCATTTAAATCCAATAGTCATGTCTATTCATTTATCCCAAATAGACACACCTTTTGGTTTAAACCATTTAAATCCAATGGTCGCACCTATTCATTTTATCTTGAATTATCGCACCTTTTAGTATAGGGGCTGGTTCCGGGGACATAAATTTTGACACTCCATAGCAGCCATTGAAACTAAGGGCTGTGATTAGAAGCTTATGTATGTGCTCTCTCTTCCCCTCCTCTCATTCACACCTAATCTCTTTCTTTAACGTACTTGGAATCCTCTTCCCCTTCCCTACCCTGACACCCACATCTCCGGTGAGCCCCATCATCTCCGGCGAGCCCCATCTGTGGTTAGTAGCTAGCCGGCATAAAAAAAATCCAGCAATCAACAAAAGTACTACTTCAATCAATAAATCCAATACAAACTTACCCACAAACAAATAAATAAATAAATAAAACTCAATCGGGATCATTTACAGTCAAACACAAATCACAAGATGATGGAACAGACGTTCAAAAAAATGACAATGGAAAAGAGCGAGACTGACCCATCTATGTCAATTTACGGCATTTTAAAACCAATTTAGTGTGTTGAAATCCTAGCAGTATTTAAAGCTTTCAAAAGATGAAATTCGTGTTCGTATTGAAGCTTTGCCCAGGATAGAACCCCACTGTCGATCACAACCTCTAGACAAATCGAGCACGTCCAGACAAATTGATCACAACACCGACAAGGCTGTTCCTCCCTCGTTTAGAAGATCAGAATCTTCCAAGCCCATTTCCACAAGCCCAAACTGACTATATATACATGTATACAAATAAGTCGTCACAGTCTCATGGGTATCAATATTTTCAATTAATCCGACGAAGCTTTGTAGATAGTTCTGAGTATCTACGGAGTAGAAGCGATTTGAGGTTGGTAGTTTCGCGATGTGGGTATTATGCGGAGATATTGAACCTCTCTCTCTCTCTCTCTCTCTCTCTCTCCACACACTGCTTGCTCTCTCCCCATCTAACTAGAGATGGGTCCCCGGAGATGTAGGTCACCGGAGTGGGGGAGGGAAAGAGAATTACAGGTACAGTAGAGAAAGATTAGGTGTGAATGAGACGAGGGGAGGAAAGACCACACACATAATCTTCTAATCTCAGCCCTTGATTTCAAGGGTTAAGATGAAGTGTCAAAACTTGTGTCAAAATTTGTGTGCCTGGAACCGGCCCCTTTAGTATAGTCATGTATGTTCATTTAACTTCAATAGACACACCATTTACACTAAAATGTAATAATCATGTCTATTCATTTATAACCTAAATAGACACACATTTTGGATTAACACCATTCACCAACAATATCCATTAAATATTTTGAAAATCTTCCAACATCATTAAATATTTGAACGCCCATTTTCACGTCGAAAATGTGTTCGAGTGTGTTTATGCCCGGCACATCGGTGATGCAGATACGAAAGGCCCAAGGATGTGTATGTACTTTTAGGGATTAACTATACCATAAGGTAGGTTGTATTAAAAATCAAACCTTGGGGATCGGCAATTTCTCAATAAGCCTTACTAAACTGGCCAATGGGGTCTGATCCGAAGGCCTGCGAGTGGTATCAAATTTCAATAAAAGCAGTGGTTGGCTGACATCCCGTTACCCCTTAATAAGCCGAGATTGAAGGAAGTTCTTAACAGATGGTATTGGTTTACAACTTGGGAAAGTCTACAATACTCACATTTTAAAAGTGTGTACCATGTATACTTAATCTGTGGTCCAAATTGTGTCATCTCATTTTGGTGCGTCTCGTAACTTTTAAATCAAAAACTTATAACTATTAAATAATATAACTCATAATATTTTTCTCTTCGAATCATAATATTTACTTCTTGTATCAATTCAGCAATAAAATTCATAATTTTTTCACTAAAAATTGTAGAGGCCGAACAGTAGAATTGGTATAAAGGAACCAGTTCCCTCTAAAAGGTGTTGTCTTGGACCAGGAAACCTCCAAGGCATGATGTCGAGCAGTAGTGCCTAAGGGACCAGTCGGCAAGGCTAGGAAGCCAACTCCATTAGGGTAATTTGTGGATCGGCACACCGAAGCTACCTAAAAGGGCACGTGTAAAGACCCGGTTTTTTATGAATTATAATAATAGACTTTTAATTGTTCTTACTTTGAAAACAATAGATTTTAATTTGAATTCCTTTAGCTAGTAGATAAATATATAATACAGGTATAGAGATGATAAGTTTAATTTTATTATTTGTGGTTAAGGGATAAATTGGAGTAGTTAGTTAGTTTGGATTTAATTTTATTATTTTAAAACAAAACAAAATCCCTATTTATCTTCTCTTTTTGTATATCTCTCTCTCTCTCTCTCTCTCTCTCTCTCTCTCTTATCTCTCCTATTTATTCTCCCCAACAATTATCTCCCTCTCTCCTATTAATTCTTTTTATAAGTCTTTGTAGGCTTAAGATGCCCTACTTTTCCTCCGATGATTTAAGCACGGAAACGAAAGTAATGCATGTTATGGATCATTGAAAGTAATGCACATTACGGATCATTTTCTATCGCGGTGATTTGATCGTTCAATGATCCGTAACGTGCATTACTTTCGTTTTCATGCTTAAATCATCGGAGGAGAAGTAGGGCATCTTAAGCCTACAAAGACTTATAAAAAGAATTAATAGGAGAGAGGGAGATAATTGTTGGGGAGAATAAATAGGAGAGATAAGAGAGAGAGAGAGAGAGATATATACAAAAAGAGAAGATAAATAGGGATTTTGTTTTGTTTTAAAATAATAAAATTAAATCCAAACTAACTAACTACTCCTAAAACAACCATAAACCAACCAAAATGACCAAAATACCCTTCAAACCATCCATAAACCATTTCAAAACAAACCCAAGCCTACACCATCTTCTAGTACATTCAAAACCCTCTTTTTTGATATATAATATGTCCCAATCCATTGTGAAATGAGGGAGATGTGTTCGTTTTACCAAAATCACTTGCTTTCCCGACCTTCTGAGGGTAAAATGGTCACACATTTTGATGTACAAATCATCTTGGGTCCAAATCACTTGGGTTAGAAAGTAGACCTTTCAAGCTTTCCAACGCTTCAAACCATGCACAAAACGGAGTTCGGTAGCACCCGGGGCGGCCCCGCAAAGTTTGACCTTTTGAGCAACAGCCTTGAGCGCTCAAGCCCTGGACCTTGAGCGCTCAAACCCAAAAATCCCACCTTGAGCGCTCAAGCCCATGGCTTTGAGCCCTCAACTCTGTTCCAGTTCAATTTTTTGCAGAGCATCTAATCATGATATTCTACTGCAAGAGGAGCGTCTACCTATGTTTTCTACTGCCTAAATACACTTCCTAGACCCTTGAACATTTCCTAATCACCCCCCAAACCCAATTCAAAAATTAAACCCATTTCCCTCCCATTTCTCTCTCTATATAAACCCCCTCCACCCCTTTGGCTGAGCTCTTACACACTCTCACACCCATCATCAGCCCTCTCCACTCTCTCTCATCACTTCAATCACGTTTTAGCCTTTCTCTCCTCCATAGTCACCACCCTCCATCATCTTCAACCTCCAAAACACCCAAAAATCTCATCTTTAAGGCCTACAACACATGGGTCTTTGAGAAACCAACTTCAATAGCCCCTCTCTCACTCTAATAAGCCATTTACAGTCCATACACTCCATCAATTTCGTCCAAACCTAGCTCTTCCATCAAAACCCACCTCATCCAAGCCAAAATCACCATTTTAAGCTCAAATACTCCATCATCCACTCAATCAATCACTCAATCAGCCCTACACTCACACTCCTCTGTCCAAAATACTTCATCTATAGCCTATAAACACAGCCACTACCCATCCATTCATCAAACCACAAGTTCAAGCCTTGATCAAGCCAAAAGGTAGTTAAAATCATGTGAAAAACAATGTTTTGGTCTTGCTGAGGGAGACCAGTGGGCTCATTCAAGTTCCTCATACTTGAAATGAGCCTACAAGGTCTGAAAAGTATCAAGAAAAGCATTTTTTAAAACCTGTTATTTTGGTAGGATTGAGCGCTCAAGCCCAAGGCCTTGAGCGCTCAATCTATTCTCGAAGTTTATGTTTCTGTCCAGTTTTGGTAAGCAAACCATAATCATTGAGTTGGGGTTGTATGAATGTTCAAAGTCATAAAATAGCAGAATTTGGCGATCTGGGAAGGGGCCTTGAGCGCTCAAGGTCATGCTTGAGCGCTCAAACCCCAACAGAAAGTCAGTCACAGTGTTTTAGCCATAACTTTTTGCTCCGAACTCCGTTTTGGGTGTATTATATATCAAAACGTAGATAATTTGAAGGGCTACAACTTTGTAGTTTTATGTTCTTCTCATTTCTATATCAAAACCCTCCAAAACATGCAAATAGTGTTTGAAAGACAAATAATTTTGTTCAAAATGATGTTTTAAGTTCTATTTTTCTCCTTCATTGTCATTTTCTTTGTTATACCATTCTTTCATCGCATTGTGTACTTCGCACAAGCATCCACCATCACTTAGTTTATGTTTTAATATTCATTTACGTGTTTTGCCATTCCCGTATCCCCCATTTCGTGTTTAAAGTTGAACTTCAAACATTTCCAAAATCCCACAAAATGTTGAGTAGAGACCGGTTCACGGACCGGGCGAGAGGGGTGCCGTAAAACCCTTCCCCTCTTGTAACCAAACCCCCGAATCCGAGAAATCTTTGGTTCCGCCATGATCAGTGAAATCTTTTTCAAATGGGCAAATGAGTCATATTTTTTATCGGTTTCTCGGGTTTGGACCTCAAATCCGGGTGGCGACTCTAACAATCTTCAATCTTTTCAAACGCGAAACCGCACCGATTTCCGTGGGCCGTCCACAAGCTGGCGACTCTGCTGGGGATATTGGTTAATATATATTTTATTTAATTACACTTGTGCAATTTTTATTACACTTGTGTAATTTTATTGAAATATGTGTTAATCAAAGTGGGTTTAATTCAAAAAATGTTTTCTGGGATTTTTCAAATGTTTGAAATTTGATTTTGCATTGCACTTGCATGGTTCTTAGCCCCGCTGGCGTGTTTTGGCAATCCTGCCCGGCTTGCCGGTGATAGGGAATCCCGAAATGCCCAGCAGCCCTCGACCGTGATAAATCACATCGTCACTGTCGTTTTTATTGGTAGGAGGCGGTTTTGATTTTGAGTCCGGGGTACCCTCAGTGACCAAAACCGGCCTTTGCATGTAATTAGCCATAGAACCCCACGTTTAGCAACCCACCCGTGTGTTAAGTTTACATGCTCCATCTTGTTACGTGCTATGTGTTACTGCTTTTCTCGCCATGCCATGTTGCATTCATGCATTTGCTTTGTATATAGTCGTCGCGAGCGTCATTTGTATAGATATTCTGTGTAGATATCTCGTTTAGTTTTAGTGTCTCGACAGTTAGTAGAAGGTTGCCTCGACCCGATGATGAGTCGTGCATCCCATATGCACGTTGTTCTTACAAGTTAGCCTTTAGGACGGCCAGACATGGGAAAATTTGGATCACCAAATTCCTAGCACTGATCTAAACGGGTTTAAGGGACCTTGGCCCGAGGAGGGTCAATCGCCCTTAGGCATCTGATCTTAGATCATTGTCGGAATATGTGTGGACCAGAATTTCTCAAATCCGACCATCTGATATCAAGGAGTTATCACTTAAAAGAAAAACTTGAGGATTGGGGCAATCTTCCAAAACTATCGAATTCAGTCTGTGTAGATATCTCGTTTAGTTTTAGTGCCTCGGCAGTTAGTAGAAGGTTGCCTCGGCCCGATGATGAGTCGTGCATCCCATATGCGCGTTGTTCTTACAAGTTAGCCTTTAGGGCGGCCGGACGTGGGAAAATTTGGACCATCAAAATTCCTAACACTGATCTAAACGGGTTTAAGGGACCTTGACCCGAGAAGGGTCAATCACCCTTAGGCATCCGATCTTAGATCATTGTCAGAATATGTGTGGACCAAAATTTCCCAAATCCGACCATCCTATATCAAGGACTTATCGCTTAAAAGAAAACTTGAGGATTGGGGCAATCTTCCAAAACTGTCGAATACAGTCTAGGAGACTTTAAATCCATGGAGTTTGAGATACCTCCAGTGTTCGTCATGCTCGAACGGCTCCCCGTGTTTCGGGCTAGCCTTAAGTACATTTGTATCCGAATTTCAACAACCTTATTGCTCTGTCTCGGATGGTCTATAAGGAGATTGGCTCTGATTCCACGACGATTGGAATTTAACCTGCCTGTCATGACTTACCCCGTGGTTGTTGTTTCGTACATCCATGCAATGTCTTAAGTGAGATCGAAACCGGTAGCAGAGTCCTTAGGATAGGATTCAGTCTAGGAGACTTTAAATCCATGGAGTTTGAGATACCTCCAGTGTTCGCCGTGCTCGAACGGCTCCCCGTGTTTCGGGCTAGCCTTAAGTACATTTGTATCCGGATTTCAACAACCTTATTGCTCTGTCTCGGATGGTCTATAAGGAGATTGGCTCTGATTCCACAACGATTGGAATTTAACCTGCCTGTCATGACTTACCCCGTGGTTGTTGTTTCGTACATCCATGCAATGTCTTAAGTGAGATCGAAACCGGTAGCAGAGTCCTTAGGATAGGATTCAGTCTAGGAGACTTTAAATCCATGGAGTTTGAGATACCTCCAGTGTTCGTCGTGCTCGAACGGCTCCCCGTGTTTCGGGCTAGCCTTAAGTACATTTGTATCCGGATTTCAACAACCTTATTGCTCTGTCTCGGATGGTCTATAAGGAGATTGGCTCTGATTCCACGACGATTGGAATTTAACCTGCCTGTCACGACTTACCCCGTGGTTGTTGCTTCGAACATCCGTGCAATGTCTTAAGTGAGACTGAGACCGGTAATCTAGATCTTAGACACGACATGACAACGACGCATGCATGACATTTCCTTCAATAAAATCAGGGGTACAATCTGAATTTGACCTTTTTGCTTTACTGTCAGTCCCGAGCTATTGATCCAAGAAAGAAACCTTCCCGAGCAGAAGTTGACTCAACCCAAACCTCAAGACATGGATGTCCCAGCTGAAATTGAAGGACTCAAGATGGCTGTAAACAACCTGGGCAATCAAATCACCCAGCTCATGATCATGGTGCAAGACATCTGTGACCGTCTCCCACGGGTCCAAGAGAATCTCCAACGACCAGGAAAAAGCCCAGAAATGGCTGCAGCTTTGGCCAAGATCTCTGAACTATAGGAATCAATCATGAAAGGATTCAAACCTATAGAGATGCACCATTGGGACGTCGAAAAAGACAACCTCACTCCCGAAGGCGAAAAGGTCGACTTTGAGAAGGCCAACACACCATTTACCAACAACAATGCAAACGCCACCCCCAACTCCACAAATATCAACCCCAATTTCACAACCAGCACCATCAGCAAAGCCAAACCAACCACGACCACAATCCAAATCAACCGGCCTAAAGACCAACCAAGAAAATTCTCCCAATTCCCCACACCTTTGTCCTCGGTCTATGAGGAGCTTCTCATGACCGATCTTCTTAAACCACTCTCTCCAACTCCTTTACCTCAAAAGCTCCCAGCTTACCACAATCCAAATGCCTTCTGTGCCTTCCATCAAGTGCCCGGTCATACTACCGACGATTGTCAACGCCTCCGTCACAAGGTTCAAGATCTCATTGACGATAAAACCATCTCTCTTCTACCATTCAACACCATATCTAACCCCACGCCTCAGCATAAACAAAACCCCAACATCAATAAAATCAGCCTCATCTCCACTGAAAATGTGCCTTCGAGCTCCACCAAAAAAGATCCCAACCAAACTGAACCAGTCAACGAAGTCACAACCCAAATCAACCGCCCTCAAAGCCGACGAAGAAAATTTTCTCAACTCTCTGCGCCTTTGCCCTCGGTCTATAAAGAGCTTCTCATGGCTGGTTTCCTCAAACCACTTCAACCAACCCCACCTCCACAAAGTCCTCCACGTTCCTATAACCCAAATACCTTCTGCATCTACCACCAAACACCCGGTCACCCTATCGAGAGATGCCAACGCCTTCGTCACGAAATACAAGATCTCATTGACAATGGATCCATCTCTGGTCCACTGGTGAAGCCGAACACCTCGTCGAACCAATGAACCATCAATGGCCATGCAATATTTCAATCTTCCACGAGTCTTGGAAGTCTTCAAGTGTCAAGTCAAGTTTTCACTTATGATTGAGTCAGTTTGTATTTCGAGTCTGTTTATGTTTTCCTCGTCTATGTGTTTTCATCTTCGAGTCTGTAATATCTTGTTATTGTTGTCAAAAAAAAAAAAAAACACCAAAAATAGAGTCAACCTTTGTAGTCCTGAACTACGCACGACCTGATTCCTTGCAAAGGGATACGTAGGCAACCCTTCGGGGTTCGGTCGTAACTATCAAAAATCAATGTGACGCTTTTGTGTTGAAATTTTCATCATAAACTTGGATTTTCCCTAAACTTGGAATTGTTTCACACCATCATTTGAGAAACATGATAATCACTTTGAAACACGAGATGAATTTTGATTGAACCCTTGCCCCGCACAAGGAGGATTTCCAATGGACCATTCCCCAGTGCCATCAAGAAGTATTGCTTTGACAAAAAAGAGCCTGCTAGGTCGAAAACCCGCAAGGGCGGCCTAGGCAAAAGTTAAGGCAAAAGCTCGCTAGATCAAACTTCAAAATGAGATCTAGGCAAAAGTTAGAGCAAGCATGAGTTCTCTCCATCAAGTTGCACGATTCAAAATGAAGAAGGGCATTCTTTGTTTTATTCCCCACATAAATATCCATTGCAAGCCCCTTTGAGCCTGAATCGATTTCTTTGAAAAAGAACCCAGCTAGGCAGCTATCCCCCATGCTGGGGTGAAAGGAAAGAATAAAACGTGCCCAAGATGTAGGTGCATGAGAATTCAAGCCATCACAAGAATGAAGGTCTCAAACTCGTTGGCACATGAAAATGCCAAATGCAAAAGACACAAGACAAGGAGCACCGAAGAAATGGAACAGAAAAGTGAAATGGAAAGAAAGTGCCAATAAAAAAACAGGCACAAAGGAAAAGAAGAGGAAAAGAAGAAAGCTCCCATCAAAAAAGCAAAAAGGGCATGAATGGAGTCCAAGATAGCTGCCAGCTCAAATAACCCCGAGGACAAATGAGATGTTTCGAGCCTATAATCCTTCCTTTGTTAAGCCCATAACCGTGGCCCCGTCATAACCTAGATAAAAGTCCTTTCAGATTGGAAAGTGCAACTTGATAGTGGGAATTCAAGTCAAAAGGGAACAGTCTAATCTCCCTTGAAAATCAAAAGTCAAAGCATTGTGCAAACGCCCCATCATTCAAAGCAAAAATCCAAACCGGGGTATATCAATAGATCTTCATCAGCAGCCCTCTAAAATGGGGCATTTTGAAGAAAAATCAATGAAGCATCATCAACAATCTGGGGCATGAGTTCATGATAAGAAATCTTGTGTTTTGATAAGAATATTTGAATGAACATCACTTGATGGAGTGAAACAATCACAAAATAAAAATTCAATTTTATCATAACAATTTCGACATTAACGGTGAGGCATGTTTGCCATCTTTCAGAACTTTGAGTCAACGAAGTCTTCCATATCTTTTTAGTCAACACGTTCTTTCTCCTATATGTCAGGTCAAAATGGTCAATCAAATTCCTCAAGCTTTGTCTGTCAAAGTCTGCCCTTCTTGTCCAAAAGGCCAATCAAATTCCTTGGCCTTATCAATCTTATCGAAGTCCATTCCCTTGTCAGGAAGGCCAATCAAATTCCTCGGCCTTGGAAAAATTTGCCTCTTTGTCAAGAGGCCAATCATGTCGTCTTAGTCTTGTCAATCCTTGACTCGTGGAAACGATTTCAATGTGTCAAAGAACCCGCAATTGGGTACATGGTCAATTGGTCGCCAAAATCATCTGCAGAGGCGAGAAAGAAAAACAGAATCGAGGTTCATCATCTGTGGAGGCACGTCAACCAGAAATTGAGGCATGTCAGCCTAATGTCATTTCTAGGGGAAGCATACACCCAAATCCAGGACTAGGGCATAGGAGCCTAAAAGTCTGAAACCAATCCAAAACCCAAGTCTTGCCAAGCTCAAACTCAAACCCTGCCCAAAAGGGAAAGTCAGTAAAGCAAAAGAGCCACCCTATTGAGCCTCCTACTTTTTAAAGAAGGGATGTTGTCATTGTTGTCGTCGAAGTGTCGATCCACGAGTCGCATGCAATTGTCCTGCGGGACAATTTTTTAATCAATCGTCCTGAGGGACAACTTTTAAATCAATCGTCCTGAGGGACAACTTTTAAATCAATCATCCTGCGGGACAGTTTTTCAAATTAATGGTCCTGAGGGACAACTTTTAAATCAATCATCCTTGCCATGTTGGCCAGGGGATAGGTTTCTTGCTGTTACTTGGAGATAGATTTCTCACCTGTTGTAGCCGCCTAGCTGGCGCACCCCAATCATTTAAGCCACCTAGCTGGTGCATCAATCACTCGGTTAATGCTTTTTATCAGTTGTTCTGAGAATTTGCTGTTGATGAACCATTGTGCCGCTAAGACTATCACATTTATGTGTTTGGTTCAATAGCGTATTGATTGCCTCTTTGCTCAGTAAGCAATCACATCTCCTCGATTGTCTCGTTGCTCAGTAGACAATCATCTTATCATTGGCTATCTTGTTGCTCAAGGGATAGCCCCATTAGATTTAGCCTCCCCGTTGTTCAGAGGGTAGCTACACTTAATCACAATCACAATCACAATCCAATCCAATCCAATCACAATCACAATCACAATCACAATCATTTGCTTTTAGTGTTTCGACTCGCGAAGGCTTGTCGATTCACGTAAAATCATAATTCATTTGTTTGGCGTTTCATGACCCGGGAAGGTTCGTTGATTCGCATGATTGTTTGGCATTTCACGACCCGGGAAGGCTCGTTGATTTGCATAATTCGTTTGTTTGGCGTTTCACGACCCGGGAAGGCTCGTTGATTCACATGGTTGTTTGGCATTTCACGACCCGGGAAGGCTCGTTGATTTGCATAATTCGTTTGTTTGGCGCTTCACGACCCGGGAAGGCTCGTTGATTCGCATGATTTGATTGTTTGGCGTTTCACGACCCGGGAAGGCTCGTCAATTCGCATAATTTCATTTGTTTACAAACGCCCTGAAAAACTTTTTTAAATCAATCGTCCTGAGGGACCAAACTTTTTTAAATCAATCGTCCTGAGGGACCAAACTTTTAAATCATTTGTCCTGAGGGACAACTTTTAGATCAATCGTCTTGAGGGACCAAACTTTTAAATCATTTGTCCCGAGGGACAACTTTTAAGTCAATCGTCCTGAGGGACCAAACTTTAAAATCATTTGTCCTGAGGGACCAAACTTTTTTTTAAATCAATCGTCCTGAGGGACCAAACTTATAAATCATTTGTCCTGAGGGACAA
This sequence comes from Vaccinium darrowii, assembly GCA_020921065.1. NCBI lineage: Eukaryota > Viridiplantae > Streptophyta > Magnoliopsida > Ericales > Ericaceae > Vaccinium > Vaccinium darrowii. The sequence goes on from CM037155.1 coordinate 21,302,173, forward strand.
CTTTTTAATCAATCGTCCTGAGGGACCAAACTTTTAAATCATTTGTCCCTCGGGACAACTTTTAGATCAATTGTCCTGAGGGACCAAACTTTTAAATCATTTGTCCCGAGGGACAACTTTTAAGTCAATCGCCCTGAGGGACCAAACTTTTTAAATCAATCGTCCTGAGGGACCAAACTTTTTAAATCAATCATCCTGAAAGACAGGAGAACCCGTTGCATTTGTTTGCGTATGCCCCAGGAACTACGCCGGTCTGATCCCTGCAATGGGGTACGTAGGCAGCTCGTAGAGCACGACCGATTGATCTTTTAATGTTTTCCTTTGCAGCTTGAGATGAATCGCGGGGAATAAGTCGGGCTGTCTATATCTTGGACGTCACTCATACCAAATCAATGGCATCGAGTCCCGTCCAAGAGGGGCAACTGTAGACACCCCGATTTTGAACCCAGGATGCGCTCGAGCATTCCCGATGATGAAATAGACCAATCGTGCATACCTCGAGGCTAAGAACAAGGCTTGAACTCACCGAACCACCCTAAACCATTCTAAACCCTCCTAAAACAACCTTAAACCAACCAAAATGACCAAAATACCCTTAAAACCATCCATAAACCATTTCAAAACAAACCCAAGCCTACACCATCTTCTAGTACATTCAAAACCCTCTTTTTTGATATATAATATGTCCCAATCCATTGTGAAATGAGGGAGATGTGCCCGTTTTACCAAAATCACTTGCTTTCCCGACCTTCTGAGGGTAAAATGGTCACACATTTTGATGTACAAATCATCTTGGGTCCAAATCACTTGGGTTAGAAAATAGACCTTTTAAGCTTTCCAACGTTTCAAACCACGCACGAAACGGAGTTCGGTAGCACCCGGGGTGGCCCCGCAAAGTTTGACCTTTTGAGCAACAGCCTTGAGCGCTCAAGCCCTGGACCTTGAGCGCTCAAACCCAAAAATCCCACCTTGAGCGCTCAAGCCCATGGCTTTGAGCGCTCAACTCTGTTCTAGTTTAGTTTTCTGCAGAGCATCTAATCATGATATTCTACTGCAAGAGGAGCGTCTACCTATGTTTTCTACTGCCTAAATACACTTCCTAGACCCTTGAACATTTCCTAATCACCCCCCAAACCCAATTCAAAAATTAAACCCATTTCCCTCCCATTTCTCTCTCTATATAAACCCCCTCCACCCCTTTGGCTGAGCTCTTACACACTCTCACACCCTTCATCAGCCCTCTCCACTCTCTCTCATCACTTCAATCACGTTTTAGCCTTTCTCTCCTCCATAGCCACCACCCTCCATCATCTTCAACCTCCAAAGCACCCAAAAATCTCATCTTTAAGGCCTACAACACATGGGTCTTTGAGAAACCAACTTCAACAGCCCCTCTCTCACTCTAATAAACCATTTACAGTCCATACACTCCATCAATTTCGTCCAAACCTAGCTCTTCCATCAAAACCCACCTCATCCAAGCCAAAATCACCATTTTAAGCTCAAATACTCCATCATCCACTCAATCAATCACTCAATCAGCCCTACACTCACACTCCTCTGTCCAAAATACTTCATCTATAGCCTATAAACACAGCCACTACCCATCCATTCATCAAACCACAAGTTCAAGCCTTGATCAAGCCAAAAGGTAGTTAAAATCATGTGAAAAACAATGTTTTGGTCTTGCTGAGGGAGACCAGTGGGCTCATTCAAGTTCCTCATACTTGAAATGAGCCTACAAGGTCTGAAAAGTATCAAGAAAAGCATTTTTTAAAACCTGTTATTTTGGTAGGATTGAGCGCTCAAGCCCAAGGCCTTGAGCGCTCAATCTGTTTTCGAAGTTTATGTGTCTGTCCAGTTTTGGTAAGCAAACCATAATCATTGAGTTGGGGTTGTATGAATGTTCAAAGTCATAAAATAGCAGAATTTGGCGATCTGGGAAGGGCTTGAGCGCTCAAACCCCAACAGAAAGTCAGTCACAGTGTTTCAGCCATAACTTTTTACTCCGAACTCCGTTTTGGGCGTATTATATATCAAAACGTAGATAATTTGAAGGGCTACAACTTTGTAGTTTTATGTTCTTCTCATTTCTATATCAAAACCCTCCAAAAAATGCAAATAGTGTCTGAAAGACAAATAATTTTGTTCAAAATGATGTTTTAAGTTCTATTTTTCTCCTTCATTGTCATTTTCTTTGTTATACCATTCTTTCATCGCATTGTGTACTTCGCACAAGCATCCACCATCACTTAGTTTATGTTTTAATATTCATTTACGTGTTTTGCCATTCCCGTATCCCCCATTTCGTGTTTAAAGTTGAACTTCAAACATTTCCAAAATTCCACAAAATGTTGAGTAGAGACCGGTTCACGGACCGGGCGAGAGGGGTGCCGTAAAACCCTTCCCCTCTTGTAACCAGACCCCCGAATCCGAGAAATCTTTGGTTCCGCCATGATCAGTGAAATCTTTTTCAAATGGGCAAATGAGTCATATTTTTGATCGGTTTCTCGGGTTCGGACCTCAAATCCGGGTGGCGACTCTAACAATCTTCAATCTTTTCAAACGCGAAACTGCACCGATTTCCGTGGGCCATCCACACATATCCTCTTCCCTGTGATCAAACCCAAACCAAAATCTCTATAACCTTATATTCATAGCTCCAGTAGCTTGAGTCCAGTCCACCCAACCTTCTATATCAACCTCAAGCTTGCACCCAAGTTCATAATCAAGCATCCAAGGTAGTTTACCTACCTAAGAAGTGTTTAAAGGGGTCCCTGAGGGAAACCACAAGATTTTTACTAGTTCTTGGTACTAGATAAAGACTTGGGACGGTTAAAAGTGCAATAAAAGAGCCTAAGGCTCTGCACCCATACCGAGTATGGGAGTATGGGTGCCCAGATTCTCTTATTTCCTTTGCATTTTTCTGCTTATAAGTAGTTTCTTAGTTATTTTAGTCATTTACATCATGTTTGAGGTTGGAAATCATAGTTCATGGTTCAAAAGTCCATTTAAAGTAAGTTATAAAGTGCATATGGAGGATAAATCATGAGTTTAAAGGTGGTTTATAAGTCATACACTCATTACATGAGGTTCTTTCCCAATTTCAAGCATTGTTTGAAGCATTACAGTAGATAGAAGATAGTTTTTAAGGTCACCCATACTCATTTTAGGCATCTTTAAGGCACCCACTATGAGTCTATGTCATGCACCTTTCTTTCAAGCATAAAACCTTCTTGTTAGCTTTCATGAGTGTAAGGGATCATATTTCTTGCATAAGATCAGTTTGTTCCTTCCTTATTTCATTCATAAACATGTCAAAACCATGATTTTCAAGTTTAAACTACCTCTTAAACTTGGTTTTTGGGAGTCAATCAGAGTTACAGAGGGTTAAAATACCATTTTATATGTGTTTGAAGAAGAATCAAAGGTCAAAAGATGGTTTAGACATGAGCCCAAACCAATTTTTTGGGCACCCGGACCCCACTAGTATGGGTGCCCAGACTGAGTACGGGCGCCCAGACTTGTCAACTATGGGTGCACAAAAAGTGATTCGGGTGCAATTTGTGTTTTGTTTTTGGGATGCTTATGAGCTTGTCTTGGATCTTCAAGTGTTATCTGATCATGTTTCTGTACAGTTTACTGCATTGTGCATATTCATCATTCACTCATAACACACAACACATGCATCCACGCACTCCACTTCAATTTTATGAATGTAGTTATGTGCTCTCGCATGATTTTATGAACAAAGTCCATTTAAGCAATGTTTATGTAATCCCTTGAATGTTTACTAGAGACCAGCCAGGGCGCCGAGTGAGAGGGGTGCCATAAACCCCTTCCTCTCTTGTAGCGTAGCTCCCGGACCCGAGAAATCTTGATATTGATTGACTGGTGAATAATTTTGTCACGCCCTCGAAATTTTAAAAGATAAATCATTAAGAAAATCCACGTGGACGGTCAACCGGTCCACGGGCCACGTCAAATTCCAAGTAGAATAGTTAAAGTCAACAACATGCTACATAAACGTCTATGGGTACCCAAACCCAAAATACACACGTACATATGTTTTAAGTAAGTCTACAACCCATTATCAAAAGACAAGACTTAATAAGTTACAAAATCATCTTGGCAAAACTACTACTTCTAAGATGATGATATAACTCTTCCATAAGCTTTCAAACAATGCATGCATGCATGCACTCCAAGCACTCCATGATCATGCTCCTTGGTGGGTACCTAAAATTTGATAGGTTGAGCTACAATAGCCCAGCAGAGAAAAGTCTAACAATTCTAAATGCAATGAAATGTACATGAGTGATAGCCAAGAATGAATAGGTCAAGGAACAAGAACCAAAGGGAGATCAACAGTTTGAGAAACATGAAAAATACACATAAGCCACCAAATGCTATCAATTACCATCACTTGTACCCGGCTCGTACTCGACACACACACGACACGTCACATGCATCCTAAAACAGTCATCACATTCATCACTTTTCATTTAGACATTTGAATATTCTCCAGACAAGCTATATAGACCCCGTGTCACTCCGGGCATACCCTTTCGGGCCCTGTGTCAATCATCTTACATTCATATCCTCAATCATCAAGATACATGTCCCATATATGTTTCACAAGTTAGATTATTCATTTACATGTGTCCCAGCCTCCCACTCAACCTAAACACATGCCAAGTGTTAATAAATGCAGTGTGACCTCACCAAATTCACCAAAATAGCAAGAAACAAGTGACACCAATCAATCCCCATTATTATTAGATATCAAAGTGCTACCATGGTGGAAAATGTCCAAATACAAGTGAAAAACATGTTTAGGGACCAAACAAGTGCATGGGGGTGGGCCAAAATAGCACAAACAAAACTGCCCATGAAGCTGTCAAAACCTCCCAGGCGGCCACAAATCCCGCCCGGCGGGATTTCCAAAAAAGGGGCTGAAAATAGCCCAAAAATGAGATTTTTGGGGATTTTGCTCTATAACACCAAATTGGATGATTCCAAAGCCAAATATCAATGGAATTGGATGGAGGGAGATAATTTAACACTCAATTTGATCAAGGAAACATTAATCAACAAAAATCAAGCATTTACTCAAAGATTTGAGTGACAAATAAGGTCCCAACTGGGTTTCTTCCAATTTCAAGCAAATACATGGATTTGTTGCAAGATTAAGACCAAGTAACATCCCAATTGAGTGAGGAATCATATATGAACCAAGGGATAGCACATAATAGCTCCATTTGAGAATAAAACATGATTTTTCAATGAAATACACAAGACAAAAGAAGATGAACCATCCAAGAGCTTATACACACACATACACAACATTTGCACTAAGAAAAGTTAGAAATTTCCCTACCTCAATGAAGAAAAACTCAAGACCCAACTTGACTCCAAGCCCTAACTTCTTCAAACTCTAGAAATCACCAACCCAAGCTTCTCCAAAGCCAAGACAAGAAGATATCAAGCTCCAAAGATCAAAGGTTGAAGGATTTGTGCAAGGAGTTAGTGGATTTGTGAAATTTGTGGGAGAATTTGTTGGAAGAAATGAAGAAAATGGAGGTTTAGAAAGAGAGGTGATGGCTGATGTTGGGGAGGGAGAGTGCTCTCTCTCTCCTCTCACACACCACAAATACATACACACTTTAAATTATTACACCCCCAACCCTTGTATTGACTTGTGTAATGCAAAAAGGCCCAAACTAATTAACTACACTCATCAATCTATCACTTAAACATTTTAATCAATTCCTCACATTTCTCCAACTTTGTTTTCGGAAAAATAATTAAAAGCACGGGTCCAACATTCTACCCTCCTTACAAAAATTTTATCCGCAAAATTTGCACAACAAGCCAAACAAATGATCACATATATGCCTATGTATGATATGCAACATGTATCCGACACCATGACAAGTGAAATGCAATATCTAAACCAAGTACTTACATCGATCGAGTCGTAAACAACTCCGGATATTTCTCTTTCATCTCGTCCTCTCTTTCCCACATTGACTCCTCGCTTCAAAAATTATTTCATAACACCCGCACTAATAGAATAGTTTCACCCCTTAGAGTTTTCTCCCACGTATCCATAACTCGTATCGGCTTTTCCCCATAAGACGCACCGACTTCAAGCTCCAAATCCGACCATTCTAACAAGTGTGAAGGATCCGACTCATATTTCTTTAACATCGAAACGTGAAAGACATCGTGAATCCCCGATAACCGTGGCGGTAATGCCAAGCGATAAGCGACCTCTCCAATCTTCTCAATGATATCAAATGGCCCAATATATCATGGTGATAGCTTAGCCCCTCTCCCAAAACGTGTTAAGCCCTGACGCAGTGATATTTTAAGAAACACATGATCTCCCACTTCGAAAGATAACGGACGTCTCCAGCGATCGGCATAACTCTTTTAGCGACTTTGAGCGGTTAATAAGCATTGACGAATCACCTTGACCTTCTCGGCTGTTGCTTCTTGCACGGCCTTAAGCCTTTAGCGAATCAATCTCATGTTCTCGGCGGTTTCGTTTACCAACTTGGACCCCACTAGCGTTGCTTCCCCCAATTCGGTCCAACACACCGGTGATCTACACGGCCTACCATATAAGGCCTCATAAGGCGCCATCTCAATGCTCGATTGGTAACTATTGTTGTAGGCAAAATCGACTAACGGTAAGTGATCCTCCCAACTACCCCGAAAGTCTAACACGCAAGCTCGTAGCATATCTTCCAAAATTTGAATCGTCCTCTCGGATTGCCCGACGGTTTGTGGATGATACGCGGTGCTAAATAACAAATTTATTCCAAGCGGCTTGCAGGCTTTGCCAAAAACGAACAGTAAAACGCGGATCTCTATCGGACACAATCGATACCAAAATCCCGTGAAGCCGAATAATCTCCCGGATATACAAGCGACTAAGTGTCTCAACCAAATCAATGACTTGAATTGGCAAAAAGTGAGCGCTTTTGGTGAATCGATCAACTATAACCCATATGGCGTCATGCCCCCTCGACGATCTCGGTAAACCCGTCACGAAATCAATGGTCACGTTCTCCCACTTCCACTCAGCTACCGGTAATGACTGTAACTCTCCCGCCGGTCATTGATGCTCCGCTTTTACTTGTTGGCACGTAAGACACCGTGATACAAAGATAGCTACGTCCTGTTTCATCCCCGGCCACCAAAATTGCCTACGTAAATCGTGATACATTTTTGTCCCATCCGGATGTACGGCTAATGGTGAATGGTAAAACTCTCGCAAAACGTCATCCCGACACGCAATAGGTACAAATAGCTTGCCTATGAAACGTAGACTTTGGTCGGCGTGAATCATCCACCTACTCGATGCTTCCCCGCTAAGAAATTTGACTAAAAAATTACCCGCTTCCTCATCTGCTTGTTGAGCTTCAATAACCCGATTGGATAAAGTCGATTGGACCGTCAAATTACATAAGGTTACTCCCTCGCGAACCTCCTCAAAATGCAACGCGCAAAACCCCAAGTCCTTCATCATTTTCCACTCGTCGATCGCTAGACTCGCCAATTGTGCCGGTCTCCGACTTAGCACATCCGCTACCACATTTGCTTTCCCCGGGTGATATTGCAATTCGAAATCATAGTCTTCCATGTGCTCCATCCAACGGCGTTGGCGTAAATTGAGTTCTTTTTGTGAAAACAAGTACTTTAAGCTTTTATGATCTGAAAATACTTCAAACATATCACCATAGAGGTAATACCTCCAACTTTTCAAAGCAAAGATAACCGCCGCAAGTTCTAAGTCGTGAGTTGGGTAATTATGCTTGTGATCCTTCAATTGTCGTGAACCGTACGCCACCACTCTCCCATTTTGCATCAAATCACACCCAAGTCCTTTTCGCGAAGCATCACAATAAACGGAGTAGCCAACTCCACACTCGGGCAAAATTAGAATCGGTGTGGTGGTCAAACGCTTCTTCAATTCATTAAACGCCGCCTCACACTTGTCATCCCACACAAATTTCGTCCCTTTGCGAGTTAATCTAGTCATCGAAGCCGCTAAACAAGAGAAATCTAGTACGAAACGACGGTAATACCTGGCCAAACCCAAGAAACTCTGAATCTCGAAGACACTCTTCGGAGCTCCCAACTCAATACCGACTCAATCTTCCCCAGATCCACAGACGCCCCATCTTTCGATACCACATGACCCAAGAACTTCACCTTGGACAACCAAAACTCGCATTTACTAAGTTTAGCATACAATTGGTGCTCTCTCAAGATTTCAAGAACGATAGTGAGGTGAGATTGGTGATCTTCCTCGAAAGGAGAATACACAAGAATATCATCAACAAAGACAACCACAAAGCGATCAAGATAAGCCCGAAAAATTCGATTCATCAAGTCCATGAAAGTAGCGGGTGCATTGGTTAAGCCAAAAGGCATGACCACGAATTCATAATGGCCATAACGAGTGCGAAAAGTGGTTTTAGGAATGTCCTCACGGTGAACCCTTAATTGGTGATACCCGGATCTCAAATCAATCTTGGAAAAACACGTGGCACCCCGGAGTTGGTCAAACAAGTCGACAATCCTAGGCATTGGGTACTTGTTCTTAATTGTGACTCGGTTCAACTTACGGTAATCGATACATAGACTAAGCGACCCATCTTTCTTTTGCGCAAATAGAACCGGAGCTCCCCACGGTGACATACTTAGTCGAATGAAGCCTAGATACATAGACGAAGCGACCCATCTTTCTTTTGCGCAAATAGAACCGGAGCTCCCCACGGTGACATACTTCGTCGAATGAAGCCTAGATCTTGCAATTCTTGAAGTTGTGTTTTGAGTTCTCTCAACTCGACCGGTGCAAAGCGGTATGGGGGCATAGAAATCGGTGCGGTGCCTGGTAACAAGTCTATCGCAAACTCGATCTCCCTATCGGGTGGCAAGCCTGGTAACTCCTCTGGAAACACATCCGGGAAATCACAAACTACCCTTGGCAAATCCCCGCGCATTGATAAGTCCTCATCTAGCGTCAAACTAGCCAATAAACATACAATGGAATCCCTTTCCCGCAGACCACACAAATACGGCTCACTCGATTTCCGACATTCCCCAAAGAATTCAAAACAACCACCTTCCGAAGTACAAATGCGGACTCGACGCTTATAACAATCAATGGTAGCATGATATGTGGATAGCCAATCCATACCCAAAATGATATCAAACCCGGACATGTCTAGCACGATGAAATCAAACACAAACCAGCGATCAAGAATGACCAACTCACAACCCCGACAAACGCGATCAAGTGGTGCTCCACCGCCCAATGGTGTGTCAACAAACAACGGAGGATGTAAACTATCGGTTTCTAATTCCAATGCACATACAAATGAGGAAGTAATGAACGAATGTGATGCGCCCGAATCAAACAAGACCTTAGCAAAGGAGTTGAAGAGGAGAAACGTACCCCTCACAACCGAAGTCTCCGGAACCTGAGAAGTCGTAGGTGGTGACGGTGGTGGCAAATGTGTGGAAGCAGTGATATGATAGGCTCTCCCCAGAACTATCTGACTCTACGTGTGCCCACCCCTCTGAACGGAACCCTGACCCGATGCCGAAGAACTCGCACCCCGCTCAATAAACCGTGTACCCTGTCCGGTAGAACCCTGTCTGAACTGAGACTGTCCGTGTGAACCCCTACCAAAACTGTGACTACCCCTCGGCTGCTGAACAGACCCAGACTCGCTACGTGCTCCACCTCCCCGTATACAATTTCTTGCTATGTGACCCGTTTTCCCACAGGAAAAGCAAGTACCCAAAACTTGAGCACCTTGAGAGTGAGGACCCGGTAGGAAAGGACAATACGCACGAACGTGACCGGTGCAGTTACATTGATGGCACACCAACGGTGGTTGAGCCGAACCACTCCGAGAACCCGAAGACGAAGGCACCCGAAAACCCGATTGGCTATGCGAAGCTTGGTATTGATCCCAAGACCTCTTATGCCCTTACCCTTCATAAAAGCCCGATGGTGCACTAGTGGTGGTTTGAGTCGGCCTATTTATTTCTTTCTTCGCCCCACTCGAAACTTCAAGCGTCCTAGCCGTCTCTACCATCTCGGCAAAAGTTTTACAACGCGATGCAATCACTAGGCTCCTAAGTGGATCCTCCAACCTTTTCAAGAATCTAGTACACTTTCCCTCCTTGGTGTTAACCAATTCCGACGCGAAACGAGATAGTTGTTGGAACCTCATGGAGTACTCCGAAATAGGCATGTCCCCTTTCTTCAACTTCTCAAATTGGTCCTAAATTGGTCCTTGAGTGATTCCGGGAAGTGTTGGGTCTCAAAGATTGCTTCAAATTCGGCCCACGTCATGTTCTCAACATCCGGTTCCTCTGCACCCCATGCCAACCTATCCAATTTCCTTGTATCCCTCCTAAGTGCCAAAACCGAATCACACCACTCATTCACATCATTGGTCAATTGGCAAGCCACAAGGTTGACCCTAGTTGTGTCATCATTGATCCCTAGGGCGGTGAAAAGCTTACGAATATCAGCAAGCCAATGGTTCGGCCGAAGTGGGTTGCTTGTATCCCCATCAAACGTCGTGCACCCATACGATGAAAATCTTTCATGCATTCCCTAGCATCTGAACCTGTAGACGGTGTTTTCAAAAGATTTTGGGCCGCAAGGGCCGCCACGATTTCGGCCGCTAGTTGGCCGGTTGGATTGACCTCTTGCTCACGCGTATCATTCCTAGCCTTTGTTTGTCGCTCATCCCGACTGTCGGTTTCCCCCGGTTGGGTCGCCTCATTCTCCGCCCTTTCATCATGAACACTAGCCTCATCTTGCACCCTACTACCCCTACCACGCCTAGTGGTTCGTCCCCCCATAGCACCCCTAGCACGAGTAGCTCTTCTCTTTGGTGTCATCTCTCTAATAAGAATATAAGAAAGAAAGATTTATCGTTAAGCCCAACACAATCTCATATGAGGTCCAACCCTCTAACGCTTCCCAACAAGGGTACACAACTCACAAGATACTTATTTATACCATCAAGATGCGACATGATGCTCCATGTTCATGAATGTCACACAAGTACACATAATGTATGAGAAAACACGACTTAGTGAAAATTTTATGCATTGGTTTTAAATCTCGAGACTTAGAGTCTCCCCACGGTTCCTAGGTTTTCGAACTTAATGCTCTGATACCAAGTTGTCACGCCCTCGAAATTTTAAAAGATAAATCATTAAGAAAATCCACGTGGACGGACAACCGGTCCACGGGCCACGTCAAAGTCCAGGTAGAATAGTTAAAGTCAACAACATGGTACATAAAGGTCTATGGGAACCCGAACCCAAAATACACACGTACATATGTTTTAAGTAAGTCTACAACCCATTATCAAAAGAGAAGACTTAATAAGTTACAAAATCATCTTGGCAAAACTACTACTTCTAAGATGACGATATAACTCTTCCATAAGCTTTCAAACAATGCATGCATGCACTCCAAGCACTCCATGATCATGCTCCTTGGTGGGTACCTGAAAATTGATAGGTTGAGCTACACCTAGTAGAGAAAAGTCTAACAATTCTAAATGCAATGAAATGTACATGAGTGATAGCCAAGAATGAATAGGTCAAGGAACAAGAACCAAAGGGACATCAATAGTTTGAGAAACATGAAAAATACACATAAGCCACCAAATGCTATCAATTGCCATCACTCATACCCGACTCGTACTCAACACGCACATGCCACGTCACATGCATCCCAAAACAGTCATCACATTCATCACTTTTCATTTAGACATTTGAATATTCTCCAGGCATGCCATATAGGCCCCGTGTCACTCCGGGCATACCATCAAGGCCCCGTGTCACTCCGGGCATACCCTTTCGGGTCCCATGTCAATCATCTTACATTCATATCATCAATCATCAAGATACAATTTCAACATAGTCCCATATATGTTTCACAAGTTAGATTATCCATTTACATGTGTCCCAGACCTCCCACTCAACCCAAACACATGCCAAGTGTTAATAAATGCAGTGTGACCTCACCAAATTCACCAAAATAGCAAGAAACAAGTGACACCAATCAATCCCATTATTATTAGGTATCAAAGTGCTACCAAGGTGGAAAATGTCCAAATACAAGTGAAAAACATGTTTAGGGACCAAACAAGTGCATGGGGGTGGGCCAAAACAACACAAACAAAACCACCCATGAAGCTGTCAAAACCGCCCAAGCGGCCACAAATCCCGTCCGGGCGGGTTTTCCAGAGAAGGGGCCGAAAATGGCCCAAAAATGATATTTTTGAGGATTTTGTTCTATAACTCCGAATTGGATGATTCTAAAGCCAAATATCAACGGAATTGGATGGAGGGAGATAATTTAACACTCAATCTAATCAAGGAAACATTAATCAACAAGAATCAAGCATTTACTCAAAGATTTGAGTGGAAAATGGGATCCCAATTGGGTTTCTTCCAATTTCAAGCAAATACATGGATTTGTTGCAAGATTAAGACCAAGTAACATCCCAATTGAGTGAGGAATTATATATGAACCAAGGGATAGCACATAATAGCTCCATTTGAGAATAAAACATGATTTTCTCAATGAAATACACAAGACACAAGAAGATGAACCATCCAAGAGTTTATACACACACATACACAACATTTACGCCAATAAAAGTTAGAAATTTCCCTACCTTAACGAAGAAAAGCTCAAGACCCAACTTGACTCCAAGCCCTAGCTTCTTCAACTCTAGAAATCACCAACCCAAGCTTCTCAAAAGCCAAGACAAGAAGATATCAAGCTCCAAAGATCAAAGGTTGAAGGATTTGTGCAAGGGGTTAGTGGATTTGTGAAATTTGTGGGAGAATTTGTTGGAAGAAATGAACAAAATGGAGGTCTAGAGAGAGAGGTGATGGCTGATGTTGGGGAGGGAGAGTGCTCTCTCTCTCTCTCTCCTCTCACACACCACAAATACATACACACTTTAAATTATTACACTCCCAACCCTTGTATTGACTTGTGTGGTGCAAAAAGGCCCAAACTAATTAACTACACTCATCAATCTATCACTTAAACATTTTAATCAATTCCTCACGTTTCTCCAACTTTGTTTTCAGAAAAATAATTAAAAACACGGGTCCTTACATATTTTCTATATAAGAGGGCAAAAGAGTCATTTTTCAAAACTAGTTTCTCGGGTACGGTGCTCAAGCCCGGGTGGCGACTCCATCAATCAAAACCAATTTCATAAACTTGTGTAATTTTGCGGGGCGTCCACAATATGATTTTTCAAAATTTCTGCTGTAGTGAAACACGAGACGGATTACAAATTATTCTTAAAACCCATTTTCGACCTCTTTAATGAAGGAATTAGAACCCAAGTAAAACACGGAATCTAATCGTAATGCAAAGTTTTATGTTCCTATAAAATCCCTTGATTTACAGAGTTAGTTTAATATTTTTAGTAATTTGAGAAAGTTTCTCGTTTTACATGTTATTTAAGTTTTTCTTTAACTTTGTGATTATTTTATTTTGTCGTTATGTTGGAAAGACTCACGTGATTCATGAAACCAATTGTTAAGCACGTATTGATTGAAATATTTTAAGTACAAGGATGAATGAATTTAATCGCGATATTTGGGGTTGGGACGTGTCTGGTATGCATCTTGAGCCATGCGCACTTTATACTTTTAGGTGACTTTGTGTTGTGTAATTTTATTATACTCTCAAGTGCACGAATCGTATCGAAGTATAGCAATGCAAGTGCGAGGTCGAACCCACAGGGACTTGTGATTTTTTTGTAGGAAAACTAAATAAACTTAAACTGATTAAACCCTAACCTAGTTCCAAAAACTGTGGTTGATTTTAACACAAAAAATTAAATAGCAATAAATAAAATTGAAATTGAACGAAACTGATAAAGGGAAAGTGATTGAGGTATCGGAATCCACACTCATGTATTCATAGCAACTACTCACAACCTCTTATTTATTTTCCTACTCTTCTTCACAGTAATCTGGTGGCTAAACTCTATTACCGTGGAAAATATCATCATTAAGAACTTTTAGAAAAACAACTTATGTACGCTCCTCCTCGCCGTAACGTTCAAGACCGAAAAATCATATGTATCCGTTTGCAAACAAATCACAAAAGATATCCAGTGCTTGAAATTAAAAGCTACATAACAGGGCTAACAAATTAGCTAGCAATCCCAAATCATGGAAAAAACATGATTGAATCCATATCCAAAATTACTAACTTATTTAATATGAGATTGGAGCAATTATTCGATTAAAATCAAACGTTCGGAAAATAAATAAAGAGTTGCTAATAATTACTACTAAACATGAGGTTTCATCCTCAACCAAAGTCGGTAAAAATTTAGCTTCTCATAGATAAATACATACCCATGTGATAACTAATAACCATTGAAACCTTTCTTTCTCTTTATCCGGCCGTGTTCTTGAACCGTGGTACTTGAAGCCACAACTGCAGCCGCGGTGCTCTGTGATCCGTGATATCTCCTGCCGAAGTCCTTTTTGTTGTTGCCACCACAGCGGCTGCTGTCTCCTGTTGCGTGATTTCTTGATGTCCGAAACCCTACTTCCTTAGCTCATATATATAGCATAAGTGCATAATCCCCCAAAAGAATCTTTCTTTCATAAAACCTTATTCGGTCCACTCAGTACAACACTTGCCTTGGAAAATTGCCTTTCCTTATTTCCATGATTTTCAAATCCTCCTCCAGTGATTTCTCAAAGCAACTTGTCATACCAAATCCCAATTCAGCACGTGGTAGTCTCCGCTAGTTGGACCGCTACAAGACTTAATTTTAACTATGCACTCTGTTTTGTTACCGAAGTTAAATCCAACTTTGCAATTTTTTGCTGAAATATTGTTTTATTACATTCTCCTGCAAATTAAATAATTTCACGTTATGGATAAAAAAAGATAATAACAACATCTAATTAAGTATAATAAATGAGTAGTAATATGTGACATATGATTGCTACATGTCAATATTTTAGGCTTATCAAATACTCCCAAACCTACATTTTGCGAGTCCTAGAGCAAAAGAAATAAAAGAAAATTAAGAAAACGAAAAACACTGACTAATCCTTTTTCGGAGGAGTCCGATTGCATTTAGCATATGCAACAAGCCTCTAAACCCCTAGGTGGCCCTAGTGGACGAGTTATAGTCTTGTGAGGGTTTGCAGCAGTGAACACCCACAAACACGAGGAAAAGACACTCAATCGCAACCCCAAACTTACTCGGTGGCCTATCAAAGTAACTAGTACAAGTGCAACGCAAGTTGGAGGCAAGATGCTTCATTCATTAGTAGAGTTAAACAAATGAACATTCTTATCTGAATTAGCATAAAAACTGTTCCTCTCACATATATCTGAATAGGGAAAAATCACAAGGCATGCGTGTAAGTGAAAACCACACAAAGATATTCACCAACCTCGAAAATAGTTCACATACTATCGGCAGCCTAGTGTGTCTCCAAATACACCCCCTTCCTTTATTCAACCGGTTGACTCGCCAATTGACCCATTTGATTTTCTAATTTGGCAATGGCTTGAGTAGTGTAATTTTTAACCTCTGCAATGGCTTGAGTATTCCAAAGAGTGGCATTTTCAATTTTTGCTATAGACTGACTATTCATGAGAGTTGAATTCTTAATTTCTGCTATCAATGTTTGGATAGTGTCCTCTAAGGATGGCTTTTGATGTGGAGGTGCAGTAGTTTGAAAGTTCGATTGAGATTGAGCAGGGTATGACTGCATAGGAGGACGAAAACCTGAGGAAAATTGGTTCTGTTGGTGGAAAGATTGTCCACCAACATTTGTTAGAGGTTGGTCCTGTCTCCATGAAAAGTTCGGATGTTTTCGCGTATTTTGGTTGTACGGGTCGGAAAAAGGACTACCAAAAGATTTTCCATAATTGTTTAGTGCGTTCGCTTGTTCAGTAAAACTTTCGGGATATCCTACCATGGAAGGACATCTTTGTGTCGTGTGCATGGGACTAGCGCAATCAAAACATACTTCACTTTGAACTCGATTGGCAGACTCCATAGTCCTACTTAAAGCTAACGCCTCGACCTTTCTTGTGAGACTATCTAGTTTTCTCCTTACATCGGTATCTTCTTTCACTTCATACAATCCTCCTCTTTTAGATGTGGAAGTTGATTTGTCTTGGTGAGAAGTAAAATCCCATTGTTGAGAGTTTTCAGATAAATTTTCAAGAAAAGCATAAGCCGCATCATGATCTCTAATATTTAAAAAGCCACCACCATTCATCGACTCTATCATATTGCGATTTGATTGTGTCAAACCATTATAAAAATATTGAATAAGTCTCAATGTCTCTAAACCGTGGTGGGGACACTTAAGAATAGAATCTTTAAACCTTTCCCAACTTTCATAAAACTTTTCATGTTCCTCCTGACAAAAATCAGCAATTTCTTTTCTCAACTTATTTGTTCTGGACATTGGAAAAAATTTGGAGAGGAATTTTCTTACAAGAATTTCCCACGAAGTTATTGTCCCAGACGATAAAGATTTCAACCATCTATTGGCTTTACCTTTCAAAGAAAAAGGAAAAAGTTGTAGCCTAACCGACTCATCAGAAAAATTTTGAAATTTAAAAGTAGAGCATATTTTGAGAAAATCTTTAATATGCATATAAGGATCCTCATTTTCCCAACCTCGAAATATGGGCAACAATTGAAATATTTGCGGTTTTAACTCAAAATGTGTTGCGTTGGTGGTGGCCGGGTAGCACTATGCAGGATGGTGGGTCTGTGCTAATTGGGGCAAATAAATCTTTAAGGGTTTTATTATTTTCAACCATGTCTCCCATTTTTAATGGATTCTGTTTCACTCTTTGACTTTTTAAACCGTGTTTAAAGGTTCTTTCAATTTCTGGATCCAAGGGTACTCACTCTAAATTTCTCGAACGGCAACCAAACATAAACAAACTCACTAATTGTTTCTTCTTCTTTTTTTAACAAGAATCTAAACGAAATAAAAATAAACAGATGAGAAAAGAAAAGAAATGTGCAGATTATAGTAGCTAAAATAGAAGACTTTGTTTTTTTTTTATTATACTATTACCAATGTTGTAAATAACTTACTATCTAAAAAATAAAAAACAAACCTGACACTCCAAAAACGGTGAAAAAGACAGCCTTAGGCTCAGTTTTCCAAAAGATTTTAGCACACAGGTGCTAAAATCACGATATTTCAAATCAAAAAATGAAGTGGTTCCGTGTATCGTTTTCCGATTTTTTTGGCACCAAATTTTAAAGTGGTTCCCAATGTTATAGCAATGAACACCTGTAGCTTAAATAGATTTTTGCTGCACTACGAACCAAGTTAGATTTATAAAAGAAACAAATATGAAACAAGAGAATCCAAGGGGAAATAGACTGAGTTTAATTGAAGTTTTTTTTTTTTTTAAACTAATACCAACTTACCAATGTAGTAATTTGAAGGCAGAAGCTATTCTACTAATGAGACAGAAAGGAAAATAATAATAATAATAATAATAATAATACTCGTAAGTGCACGAATCGTATCGAAGTATAGCAATGCAAGTGCGAGGTCAAACCCACAAGGACTTGTGATTTTTTCGTAGGAAAACTAAATAAACTTAAACTGATTAAACCCTAACCTAGTTCCAAAAACTGTGGTTGATTTTAACACAAAAAATTAAATAGCAATAAATAAAATTGAAATTGAACGAAACTGATAAAGGGAAAGTGACTGAGGTATCGGAATCCACACTCATGTATTCATAGCAACTACTCACAACCTCTTATTTATTTCCCTACTCTTCTGCACAGTAATCTGGTGGCTAAACTCTATTACCGTGGAAAATATCATCATTAAGAACTTTTAGGAAAACAACTTATGTACGCTCCTCCTCGCCGTAACGTTCAAGACCGAAAAATCATATGTATCCGTTTGCAAACAAATCACAAAAGATATCCAGTGCTTGAAATTAAAAGCTACATAACAGGGCTAACAAATTAGCTAGCAATCCCAAATCATGGAAAAAACATGATTGAATCCATATCCAAAATTACTAACTTATTTAATATGAGATTGGAGCAATTATTCGATTAAAATCAAACGTTCGGAAAATAAATAAAGAGTTGCTAATAATTACTACTAAACATGAGGTTTCATTCTCAACCAAAGTCGGTAAAAATTTAGCTTCTCATAGATAAATACATACCCATGCGATAACTAATAACCATTGAAACCTTTCTTTCTCTTTATTCAGCCGTGTTCTTGAACCGTGGTA
Organism: Vaccinium darrowii; assembly: GCA_020921065.1. Classification (NCBI taxonomy): domain Eukaryota; kingdom Viridiplantae; phylum Streptophyta; class Magnoliopsida; order Ericales; family Ericaceae; genus Vaccinium; species Vaccinium darrowii. The sequence goes on from CM037155.1 coordinate 21,320,531, forward strand.
CTTGAAGCCAAAACTGCAGCCGCGGTGCTCTGTGATCCGTGATATCTCCTGCCGAAGTCCTTTTTGTTATTGCTGCCACAGCGGCTGCTGTCTCCTGTTGCGTGATTTCTTGATGTCCAAAACCCTACTTCCTTAGCTCATATATATAGCATAAGTGCATAATCCCCCAAAAGAATCTTTCTTTCATAAAACCTTATTCGGTCCACTCAGTACAACACTTGCCTTGGAAAATTGCCTTTCCTTATTTCCATGATTTTCAAATCCTCCTCCAGTTATTTCTCAAAGCAACTTGTCATACCAAATCCCAATTCAGCATGTGGTAGTCTCCGCTAGTTGGACCGCTACAAGACTTAATTTTAACTATGCACTCTGTTTTGTTACCGAAGTTAAATCCGACTTTGCAATTTTCTGCTGAAATATTGTTTTATTACCTTCTCCTGCAAATTAAATAATTTCACGTTATGGATAAAAGAAGAAAATAACAACATCTAATTAAGTATAATAAATGACTAATAATATGTGATATAGGATTGCTACATGTCAATAGTTTAGGCTTATCACTTTGCTGTGTGATCGGGCGCCGGATGTATACTGTGGGTGGGAATCGATGCCGGATAAAAATTGGTGGTAACTGGTATGGGTCTTGAGCCATTCGCAACATACCCGAGATAGCTTTGTTGTGCGATCGGGCACCCTGGGTATACTGTGGATGGAAGCCGGTAACGAAAAGTATATGTCCAAATTGGGAATAAGATTAATAAAATTTTGTGAATCATTTGTGTTGAGGAATGATATGAAAATTTGAGTATTTTATACGAAATAAAATTTTAGTTATGTGTGTAATTGTTGCATGAGTAACTTTAGTAAAGGGGTGGCTTAGGGCGCCCTACTGATTGTAATTTTATCACTCACGGTGCTAGAGCAGCTAGATGGGGATCAGGTTGCGGACTCGTGACTTTATCAGTAGATTTTAGCCTGATGACTCCGTCATTTATTTCAGTTAGATTTTAAACAAATGTTTAAGTTTTTCAGACAATGTTATAGTTCAATTTATTTCAGTTGTAATAAGTTTTTACTTTTAGTTTTCACAAAAATTTTATTAAGTATTCTTTGGAATTTTAATGAAGTTGGTATTTTTTAAAATAAATTGTGAAATTTATTTATTAACGTACCCATTTTTTCATGGCATTACAGCTTGGTATCAGAGCCTAGGTTTTGCGATAACATCGAGATCGCGGGCTTTGGGTAGCCATTAGTTTTTCTTTAAGTTTTTAATGAGTAGCTAGCGTTATTTATTATTATTATTATTTACTTTCGTCTGATAAAAAGTGTTTATAGTATTTATACTTGTTAGTTTTATGTACTTAATAAATCGTCAAATAATACTTGTTTCTATTTTGTAGACAACTGTATAGATTTTCTTATCATATGTCTTTTAAATATTAAATCAAATATTTATCGAACCACCATATGACTATATTAGTAAAAGGGCCGACGGGACAGATAGTAGAATATTCCGTTAGATTTAGTACCTTTCGTGGGTGACTATGAATGTAATTTCGTTATTGGTGGGCAGATTCAACCAGAGCTTACATGTGAGCCAAATCTAGGAGTTTTCCATTTACTATTGCATTGTCAAGTGCTTTCATAGAAGAGACGAGTTACTTTCTAGGAGTAAGGTACCACATAATTAAGCGGGGTAAACAGATTGATAGTCATCATTTTATTATAATTAGTTTTTGCTCAATTAGTAATCCAGTAGTACCTATTGATCTTTCTTTCTTTTTTTTGGATCATTTACGAATCGGTATCAAATTTAGATAGCCTCCAATCCGAATAGTCATTAGAACGCTTTAAACTCTTCGAATCTATCAACACCATCTTTATGTAATTTGTGTTCGCTCAATTAGTATACTTCAGAATAACAGTTGGTTTCATTCAATCTCTCTTTGTTTCCTTCCTAAACCGGTGCTTGATTATGATGGTTTTCAATCACTTCAACTTTCAATCGAAACGTATCGGCTTCTACCATACTTGTCTATGTTAACTTTACACTTCTATGCTCCACATTCTTTACATTTGATTCTATCCTTATTATCCCCTTAATGCATATTGAGACTAAACTCCTAAATATTACATCAAAATAGTATTTCATTACTTTTAAAGTTAAGACTTGCAAACCAAACTTGTGATTGGATTTATTTTTGGAATTCTAGTCTATTGAACCACTCAAACCTTCATGACACTCATCTTTCCTTGAGTTGTCTAACTTCAACATCCATTTCATTTTCAAGCTAGCTCTTGTTTAACTAATAAGATCCTCTTTGAATTTTGCAATAGACGTTCCTTTGTTGGAATGATTTTGTGAACCATTTGTATAACTTCTTGACTGAGACCTTCATGATCAACAAAACTTGAATACTTGATTTGAAGTATCTTTGACCGACGTGGTTTTAAGACAAATATCTAGCTTCATTCTTATTCCACGATTAGTCTTATTCTTGTTTTCCAAACCCGTATTGCGATAGATTCACTTCTCCCATGAATTCTTTTCATTTATCCCAAAACAACATTTTTGGAAGTTAGAATAGCCGTTAGGTTACACTCTTGACCTTTCATTCACTTGTTTCAATCGTGTGTGTTGAACATTCAACTTGATTCTAACTATTCTTTAGTTCATATATTGAACTCACACTTGAACCCACTAATACCTAGGCTCCTTGAAAAGTGTTTGTTTTGCCTCCTCTTTTGATATTTTGGTCTTTCAATGTTTGAACCATCTTTTCAAATGTCACTGAGAATTTTAAAAATTACCTACTTTTGCTTGAATACCGAGAATGGTTAAAGTTAGGCTAATCCACGCTACTAGATTTTGGTGCACCTTATGAGTGAATGCAGTATCTCTAAAAGCTTTTCGTTCGGTTTCGGTGGGACTCCAAAGATTTGATGATTTTATTGCAAAGTCTACAAGAAGAAGTTTGGATTGTTTCGGTCACGTATTGACCATCGTTAGCTCAACAAGATAATCGTCAAGAACCATTAGCTAGGATCGAATTTTATTTTATCAACTGCGTGGATTCCGATGCTTCTCAAAGATCGATCTACGATTTGAACACCATTAGCTTGTGTTAAGAGGACATTTCAAAGACCGATTTTTAGGACTCGCCATGACCACTACAAATTTGTTGTGATGTTGTTTGGATTGATGAACTCTTCGGCCGTTTACATGAGCTTAATGAATAACATTTTCACGCCATACCTAGACCAAGTTGTAGTGGTTCTTATTGACGATATTTTGATTTACTCGTCGTCCGTGAATGGAAGATGACGGAAGATGTCCCCTGACTACAAGTCAGTGGACATCTTTAATTATTTTGGTAGCTACACCGACATTACATCAGAGATTCTGAAGGTGTAGACACATGACCAGGAAGTAGATTTTCATAAGTATCGATTGGCTTCGGGAACAACCCCAACAGAGTGGACTATTCACGCTAATGGAAGTTTGAGGTTTCTCGATAGGGTATTTGTACCCAATTTTGGGACATTGCGGGAATCAGTGTTAAAGGAATTTCATAAGTCGCGTTTTGTTGTTCATCGAGGATGGAACAAAATGTATCAGGACATGAAGTGACAATATTGGTGCAATTGAATGAAGACAAACGTTACGAGATTCGTATCAACGTGTCTTAGTTGCCAGCAAGTAAAGACCAAACACCAGAAACCAGGAGGAACACTTCAACCATTGCCTATTCTGGGTTGAAAGTGGAAATATATCACCATGAATTTTGTGATTGGATGGCCAAAAATAGTTAGAAGAGCGACGCAATTTGAGTTATTGTGGACCGCCTCACCAAGAGCGCTCATTTCCTACCAGTTTAAGTGTCAGACACCATGGAGTCTTATAGCCGCCTCTACATCGATGAGACTGTTGGCTTACATGGAGTTCCAGTACCGAACATGTTGGATCGCGATCCACGTTTTACTTCTCAGTTCTGGCAGAGCTTGTAAACCACCCTAGGTACAAATCTTTGTTTCAGCACCACTTTTCACCCGCAGACAGACGGACAATTAGAATGGACTTTTCAGACTTTAGAGAACATGCTCAGAGCCTGCGTGTGATGGATTTCAAAGGAAGTTGGGAGCGTTATCTACCTTTGGTGGAGTTTGCCTACAACAACAATGTTTAGGCTAGTATTGGAATGGCTCCTTATGAAGCATTATATGGAAGACCGTGTCGATCTACAGTCTGTTGGACAATGTCGAAAAGAACAGTTTGTTAGGACCGGGCTTGGTTCGTGAGAGACCGAAATGGTGCAACTAATTAGACAGCGATCAGGGATTGCTCAAAGTCGACAGAAGAGTTATGCTGATAGAAGAACTCGGTCGTTGACTTTCAATATCAAAGATCACGTGTTTTTAAAGATTTAGCCACGGCGAGGGGCTATTCAATTCGGTAGGAAGGGAAAACTTTCACCAAGATTTATGGGGCCCTTCGATGTTCTTAAGCGTATTGGGGAGGTTGCATACCATATAGCCTTGCCGTTGAAGATACCTCGAGTGCACATTGTGTTTCACTTGTCCATGCTCTAGAAGTATCTAGCAGACCACAAGAACATACTAAACTGAAAGGATCTACCTTTAGACAGGTCGCAACATTCGACAAAAGAAAAAAATCAAGCTTTTCAAAGTTCTGTGGTGTCACCAAGCGATTGAGGAGACAACATGGGAGTGCAAAGACTCTTTGCGAACCAATTACCCTCATCTGTTAGAGACTGAGTAAATGCTTTTAATTTTGGGGACGAAATTTTGTTTGAGGGGATTAGATTGTAAACACCCAGTTTTTTATGAATTATATTAATAGACTTATAATTATTTTTATTCTGAAAATAATAGATTTTAATTTGAATTTTTTTAAATAGTAGATAAATATATAAACAAAATCCCTATTTATCTTCTCTTTATGTATATATCTCTCTTATCTCTCCTATTTATTCTCCCCAACAATTATCTCCCTCTCTCCTATTAATTCTTTTTATTTTGTTTTAACCCTTTTATTTTTTATAAATTCACTATCTCTATATATTTAAGTCTGCCACTCTCCCACTCCTTTTCACAACCAGCCATATATCTCTCTTATTCTTTTCAACAGAATTTCTATCGCGGTGATTTGATCGTTCAATGATCTGTAACGTGCATTACTTTCGTTTCCATGTTTAAATCATCGGAGGAGAGGTAGGGCATCTTAAACCTAACCATTACTTTAGTTTATTGTTTTTGTGCGTTCGTGTACTATATTTTGTTCGACAGTTTTGGCCATCTTTCGAGTTGATTCAGGAAAGACTCAAAACTTAAAAGTTGTAGATCTTGAAAATTTAAGAAACTTTCATGTAGAACTCGCCTCGATTTGAGTTACGTAACTTTTAATATAATTTTTCAAAGTTTCTGCTGTAGTGAAACACACGACAGATTACAAATTATTCTTAAAACCCGTTTTCAACCTCTTTAATGAAGGAATTAGAACCCGAGTAAAACACGGAATCTGTTCGTAGTGTAAAGTTTTATGTTAGTGTAAAATCTCATGATTTACGGAGTTAGTTTGTTATTTTTAGTAAATTGAGAAAGTTTCTTGTTTTACATGTTATGTTAAGTTTTTCTCTGTTGGACTTATGTGATTAATGACTCACGTGATGCATGAAACCAATTGTTAAGCACGTATTGATCGAAATATTTTAAGTATAAGGATGAATGAATTTAATCGCGATATTTGGGGTTGGGACGTGTCTGGTATTGGTCTTGAGCCATGCGCAGTTTATACTTTTAGGTAGCTTTGTTGTGTGATTGGGCGCCAGAAGTCTACTGTGGGTGGGAATCGATGCCGGACACAAATTGGTGGTGACCAGTATGGGTCTTGAGCCATTCGCAGCATGCCCGAGGTAGCTTTGTTGTGTGATCGGGTACCCTGTGTATACTGTGGATGGAAGCCGGTGATGGAAAGTATATGTTCAAAGTTGGAATAAGATTAATAAAATTTTGTGAATCCTTTGTGTTGAGGAATGATGTGAAAATTTGAGTATTTCATACGAAATAATATTTCAGTTATGTGTGTAATTGTTGCATGAGTAACTTTAGTAAAGAAGTGGCTTAGGGCGCCCTACTGAGTGTAATTTTATCACTCACGGTGCCACTATTTGTGCCATTGGCATCCCCAACACCAGGTACAGAAGGAGAAGAAGAGCTGCCTGCTGATTTCAAGGCGATGGAGCAGCTAGATAGGGATCAGGAGGGGGACGCGTGGCTTTATCAGTAGATTTTAGCTAGATGGCTCTGACATTTATTTCAGTTAGACTTTAAACAAATGTTAAGTTTTTCAGACAATGTTAGAGTTCAATTTATTTCAGTTGTAAAAAGTTTGTTTACTTTTAGTTTTTGCAAAAAATTTATTAAATATGCATTGGAATTTTAATGAAGTTAGTATTTATTTTAAATAAATTATGAAATTTATTTATTAACATACCCATTTTTTTGGGGCGTTACAGCGCGATTGTCGTAGCCACACGATAGTCCACACGGCACACGAGCAGTGTGAAAGCTCGGCCAAGTGCACACGTCTGTTATCATATTGCTCGGCGCAAAAGGCCATGAACAACTAAGTTCGCATCAATTCTGATACCGAGCGATCTCATAATGTCAAATGGTGAAGACCAGGAGTGGTTAGGGCTGACTCAGCACGGGCGTGCTATATGTGAGTTGAGGAGCACGTTTTCATAACTATCTGTAATCATGAAAATGACGCCAGTCGAACGCTGCATGCCACGAGTCAAACATTCAATGGATGCTTGTGCATGCAACCGTCTCAATTGCCGTCATTAGCCGAGCGGTTAACACGCATGTTAGCCACGGTGGTGCTTGGAGCTCAAGTCATGCTCTCCCTATAAAAGGTTAAGTACATCTAGATGAAGGCACACACAACCCTCTCTAAAAACCTAGATATGAGTACTTGCCTTTTTCTGCCTTCTGCTTGGTAAACTGTCGGAGTACCATTCTGGGCTCTACAGTCGAGTCTGGTACTAACAAGGGTGTTCAAGCGCACAAGCAAGGAGCTCAGGTGAGGGAAGAACATCCACCATCGAGGCGGTTCAAGGAAGGCAGAGTTCTGAAGTTGTAGCCCCACAAAAATCATAACACAGTGGTGCATGTCGTAACATTTATACTAAAAGCTCATAACATTTTGAAGGTGCATATAGTACAAACCAAATAGGGATATATATATATATATATATATATATATATATATATATATATATATATATATATATATATATTGTAGCCTTTCCCTTAATGCTTCCAATCTTCCAATGATACAATTTGCATTTAGTGTTTTTCTGGAGAAACCAACCTGTGGTGGATCCTGGCACAAAATCAAAGCGCTTCTTATTTTTTCCCCAATTTAGTGTTTCACTCACTGCCATTTATCCCCTTTTTTTTAGCCGCTTGATTATCTCAAGCTAAATTTGAATAAAAGAACAATCTCTCAAGTTAACAGTGTGAAACTTTCATTATTTTAAAAGTTCTTAGTTTCCTAAAAAGTCAAAACATCTCAAGTTGACAAGTTCCAAACCTTACCCTTGAAATCAAAGGTATTTTACCTATTCCAATGAACTTAGCTATTTAGAATGTGTTTAGCTCTCAATACTATATATATATATATATATATATATATATAGGAAGCCGGTCTCCTAAGGGATCCCTCATACAAAATTCCGTGCGGACTTGGCCCTTTTTCAACTTTCCGGATCAAATTTTGACGATCCGAACCGCTCAATGTTTTTAAAATGCATTTTCCAAGGTCCACGCGGAAAATCTTCAAAAAAAAATACCCGGAAGGGCTTGATCCACACAGTTTTCGGTAAAACTGTACATATGACCCTTAAAAATGCATTTTAAAAACATTGAGCGGTTCGGATCGTCAAAATTTGATCCGGAAAGGTGAGGTCCGCACCAAAATTTGGTGCGGGATCCCTTAGGAGAATATTTTCGTATATGTATATATATATATATATATATATGAACAGTTTGCACGAAGTTTATGTTGAACAAGTAACGGCCCAATTCTATGATCAGTTTGATCTGTCGAAGCCTTGGAGGCCCAAACAACTTTTAATTGAAAATTGCCAAATTTGGCAATACATTGGCAAGCCGCCCAAACTTGGTGGGCTGAAGCAAAGTCGTGTTGCTGTCATGACTCACCATCCTATATTGTGATTGATGGTGGATTTCGGCAAAATTCCTTTGTTTAGGCCTTCAATTTAGTAACTTTGTTGTTTTAGGAAATAATTAGATTACGAATTAATCTTAGTGTATAATTCCATTTAAGTTTATTCCAATTGGTAATATCTTGTTTTTCGGTCTAATTTTCAATTTTAGAAGTTTCCCCAATTTTCTTAGAAGGGTTTGCTAGGTTTTTCCTATAAAATGGCATGTAATCTCTATATTTCACCATGTTTTAATCAAATACAATTCAAAGTAATCTCTTTCTCTTGTGGATTTAAGAACTCTCGTGGATTCGAGAATCTAATTCGTTTGGAAGGGGAAAAAAAACCCCTAACCTTCACACCCCATGTCACATACACACCTGAGCTTTGCAAAATATGAACGGCCCCCCCCAAACCTTTGCCCTCCATTATCAATTAAACCCCCATCCCCATTTTCTGTATAAAAAAAAAAACTAACGAATTTGCTTACATGTAACTTACATGGACCTTTGTGGGAACTTGTGGCCCTCCAACTGGACCATTTTGCGCCAAAACACAATATGGAGGGAAACCAAAAGGTTTATCCCGCCAAAAAACCCCTACCTCACCTTATATATAATAGCTTTCCCTCTCTCCTCCTCTCCCTCACCTTACAATCCATAAAACACACCCCATTGAAACAAAAAGAGAAGCACTTCTTCAATTATGAGTGGAGCAAGGAAAGCTACTTGCCAGACCAAGGAGGACAACCCTTATGAAGGGAGCTCCACACTTCTTTGACCCGTCTTAATCCATGCAGGAGGTTTGTGGCATGTCCCAAAGAAGAGTGCAAGGATTTTGCATGGGTGGACCCACCAATGTGCGAGAGGTCTGGTGCAAATCACTCCTGGGGCTTTTAAGGAAAAGAAACAAGATGGAGGAGGAGATCTCAATGAGGAAGAAGAAAGAGAAGATGTTCTGGATTGCATTGGGAATCAGCTGGTTGGTCTTTGGCTTTATTTTGGGCAAAAAATCTGTAGGTTTATGTACGGTTTGCAGTGGTGATATGTAATAGTTTATGGGATGTGATTAGGTTATATATTTGATGGTGGTGGGTTTAGGATTTATTAGGTATTGTGGTGGTGTGATTAGGTTATGCATGTTTAGGGTGTATTATGGGTTGTGGTGTTTGTGGTGGTGTGTGGATGTACGCTGTCTTATGGCCTGTTGTGGTGCCTCGGCTAGTGGCTCTGTGTTAAGGTTGCGATGATGACCATTTTATAACCCTACTAATGTTATCATCAATGGTTAATGAAGGTATTTATAAGATGTTTGTGGTGCATGCATGCATAACACAAGTGATAACCAATGCAAGAAGGAAACTGTCATCACACAATGGCTATGGCACTACATAGGATTTCATCACCAATGCAAGAAGAATACTGAATGTCATTAATCAATTTCCATTGAATGTATCTCATGAATACTGAATGTCATTAATCCATTTTCATTCAATGATAGAAACCATTGCATTTCAGTCAAATGCAAAACATAAATGCTAAACATATCAATTGACAAAAACAGAGTCAATTGATATGACTCTCAGCTGAATTGAAACATATCAATTGACAGAAACATAGTGAATTGAAGCATAGTCAATTGTATCCCAGATGTCATTGAAGAATAGATCTACCATTGACTTCACAAAAACATTACATAAATACGTCTACCATTGACTTCACAAAAAAGGAATAGGTCCTTTGCATTCCCTCCTGGCTCTGATACCACTTGTCGGACCGCTTTTTCACCATCTCTCCTAAAACCAATTGGTGGTAGGAAGGGTTTCAATTAAGTCTTTTATGGCATTTGACATCGCACCCGCACTTTTTCAACATGTTCAAGGGTTGTTTTTTTTTTTTTAATTTTCCCTTAATTTTTTTTCCCGGAAATTTTCCCTTAATTTGAAACTCGTGTTATCTGAAAACCTATGAAGGAGATTTCTGGACAGGGGAATGCCAAATTTTTTTTTTTCCCTTAATTTTTTTCTCTAGATACATGTATTGGCTCTCAAAACACTTACTTATGCTACTTTTGTTCCAAAGGGATTCTTTAAAGACTCAGAGAGTGATTCAACCTTACCATTAAGCTTCTGAATTGTTCTCATCATTGGGTGTCGCCCATAATGATGGTTAAACAACTTACGAAAATCAAATTGGGGTTTCTACAATGAAATGACTTTAGATCCAATTTTCAATCGATATCCGTTAAACATGACCTTTGACTAGACGTAGTTCCAAAAAATGAACGGTTCTACTCATAAAGTAGGTCATGAAAAATGTAACAAGAACCTAATGCAAATTTAGAAAAGTCAAACTTTCACTCGGACGAAGAACATAAAATGGGACTAATTGCAAAAAAATAAACCAGCTAAAAGTAATGTCGCCATGCTTGGCGGAAATTATATAGCAGAAACTAAGAATTAGCAACCTATTTCCTCCAAATGTCAATAAAAATATCCTCATATATGTGTGTTATTTTATTTCCATCAATCACATAATGAATGCTCCAAAACAGAACAAATATTTTCTTTGAACCCCACACCACATACCTTATTTTTTAAACATTCATGCTGTAACACTTTTGACACATAAAAATAAAGAACATCATTGTGGATACTTATGATTTCCTTAAATAAGATCATATAGCATGCCTGGTCCTGACTTCGCATTTCAACGGCTCCCCTGCCATTGTCCCCAGCCCTGTTTTTGTGACAATCTCAACCTTCACATTGGGGCACCAAATAGTTAACCACCGCTCACTTCGAAAATCACCTGGTCCCAACCATTTGTCCGGCCACAGGTACCCTATTGCTTTCACGTCGAAAGAAAACTCAAAAGAAGAATTCGAAATAAAATAGGAAGCCATTCTTTTCGAAATCCGTGCCTCAATTGGGGAAGTTATTGATGGGAACGTTGCGTTTACCATTGTATGGTTCATTTCCTTCTGGGTAAAGGGTTCGATTATTGTCATGGAAAGAGGATTTCCCTCGTAGAAAATCGAGACCTCCAAATTATCATACGTTGAAACTGAGCAATCTAGAGGCTTCGTGACATTAAATGTGATTTCCCCCTTCGTGGTTATTTGAGACGAGGAGATATTGTGGAGATTGAAAGAAACTGAATGGACATGGATTTCTGGGCCGTAGGGATCGATTCCTGATACCATCAAGTCGGTTATACGGACTAGAGCCACGTATAGGATGACACAAGCTCCTAGAAACAACAAGAGACGTCCAATTATAGCCCAAAAGTCTGCTTCTGGCTTGGGGCTGAGTTGAGGTCCAGGCGGTGGTGGCGATGGTGGTTGGGTTGGAAAGGGAGTGGGCTGTTCAAGGGGCGGCACTTCTACGGTAATGGTGGTGGGGGAGTCGGTGGTGGGAAAATCTGTTGTGGATTTGTTGGTGGTGGAATCGACATCGGTGGTCTCCACCAGGATGTACCCTAGAGAGGGGGAGGGCTTTTTTTCCGGCCTCATTTTCTGTTTTGGTTGGAGGGATGAAATTCAGAAGGAAAATGAGGGTATATATAGATGCACACATACGAATTTAGTAACAACTAAATATGTGCATTTGGAAATGCAAGTTAAGAGAGACGGTTTAGTTTGACCACAAGTATAGCAACGATAGATAAAATGTCAATTTACGGACGCGTTGAAGGAGTATGAAAAGGGATATCTTTAATTAGCGAATTTGTCATACAATCTAATTATATTGCGATAATTAGTTGCCATCGCGGATGGTTAATAACAAAAGATTGTTGTGATTGTTATTGTTTACTAAAGTCTAGTTGTTTTTTAGTTTTTCGTTTATTAAGTTGAGCTTTGGTTCTATTTTCCACCTTCCACCTGGAATGTTTATACTAGAGTAAATTGTTGAAAATGGATTGTGGTTTGAACATATTTTCCAATAAGGCTCACGTAGGGGTGCTCACCTTTTTTTGGCTCCCTTCACTCCATTAGCCTTGATTTGCAGATGGATGGACCTGCCAAACCAAAAATATGAAATAATCTTTTTTTTGTTGTTTAGTGGTGAAGATCGCTTTCATTATCTACGACTAATCTAATTTATTTAATAGAATGAATCATAATTGTTTTTATCAGACAATTGGCCTGAAGGCCAAGTTTGGAGTGTTGAATGGGTTTTTGTCCAGCCTAACTTATTTTAAGGCATCTAATACATAGATTGAAAGTTTTTGAGGGCTTAAGGAAAATATTAGACAAAAATACCTTAAATGAACCCTTTTCGCGTGCGCTACACTCTGCCAACAAAAAGAAACGGGGCTTGACATTGCAGTTGAAATTGTTCAGTGGGAAACTGAGAATTGGCTTCATGAGAGAGAGAGAGAGTCTGACATATCCCATCAATTACTGCCGATGCGCTCTCTCTCTCTCTCTCTCTCTCTCTCTCTCTCTCTCTCTCTCATGCGTGGGTAATAAATAATGGTATGGGACAAAATTGGTTTCTCTCTCTTCAATTTTGAGAGTGGGTCCCATTTTGGAGTTCATTTTTAGAGGATTTAGGCTCTTTGAGGTAGGGCATAGTGGGTTTAGAGCACTTTTGGTTGAGGTACTTGTAGACACCCCAATTTTGATTATCCGTGAATTTCAAGCAGAAGTCCGGATGCGTCCCCAATGATGAAATTAAAATTGTTAACGACGTCGTGAATTTTATTTCATTTAATTAATGCTTCGATTAATTGGATTTGTCTATTTTCTTAACCCTTTAAGCCCAAAATAAGCTTAAACAAGACTTGTCGGTGGAAGCAAGAAAAGTTGGCTTTGTAAATGTTGCTTGACAACTTCTAGCCACATTCATAGACAATGTGCTAAGGATGGGCTTCCATAACAATTTCAATGAGCTCCATCCATTTTATGGTTGAGAAATTACTACAGGAAGTCTCCATTGTATGTATAAATAGTAGAAGCCTTTTGCCAAGAAGGGCACTCCACGAAGAAAAAAAAAAAGACCTTGTTCCTAGTCCTTATTTTACCCCTTTTTGTCATCAGCTTCTGTGAAATACCAAAACTCCTTTTTTTTTAGTTATCCACGAAAATCCAAAAAAAAAAAAATCAGAACCCTTCTTCTTGATTTGTCACCACAAATCTCATTAGTCATATCTCCAAGTTATTAATTAGCCATATAAACACAACAAAAATCCTCATGAAAACCTTGCTAGAAAAACCTTTGTTCTCATTGTTTTTCCTTTGTAAACCCCTTTCCCGAACCCGAAATTCCTTTCCGAAAATTAGCCACGAAAATCCCAAAAATAGTAGTCTTAAGCCTACTTTCCAAAATTACCCAAAGCCTTGCCTTTAATCCAAGTTTTTCGAAGCATTAGTTAAATAAAGTGCTTTTCGCGACGAACGGAGTTCATACTCGCCGAATTCGTGATTTTGAGGGGAGCAGCCGGACGTTGATCAAAAGAAGTTCAGTCTTCGCCCTTTTATTAATTTGTGGTAATATTTCATTTCTCTAAATCTAGCCTCATGCATCGTTAATTTTATTTATTTTTCCTTGTTCCCTTTCCCGTAATTGTCTAAATCACTCTAAATCTTCTTTTAAAATCTCATAGTTATAAGTAGAGACTAATCATTTTGATTAGGCGGGTGTTTACATATAAAATTAACAAATCCAATAATTAATTGACACGTAATTGAAAATGCCAAACGTTGGCAATTACCTGTTGGTAAAGATGCACTGGATTAAAGGAATATAAATGATTAAATACGATGTCGTATCATGTTCAAATATGAAAAGCAGTTATTGGCAGTTACAAGCCATTGCCGACGTAAAGGGTGGTTTCGAAGCCATGATATTAACTGCTAAACATATAAACTCCACGTGTGGATTTGGGAAACAAGGCAAATTGGCAGTTATAACACGTGGAATGCTTATCGAAAGGCAGTTATTCACCTTAACGTTTAATCATTTGAGTTTGTTCAAGCAATTGTACAGATTCAAAATCAAAACTTCTGGAAGAAGAATTAGAAGGATTCAAATTCAGACGTGGAGGAGAAAACAACTGCCAACTCGAAGAATGGAAGTTAAGAGTTCGAAGCAAGCTATTATTCAAATTCATTGAGCGGGAAGTTCAAATTGCCAGCAGCATCTATAAATAGAAGAAATTGAAGAGTGAAAACCCCCGGACAAATCTTCAACAAACAGCTATCAAAAAACTGATGCTTGGTTTGTTCATTGGCAAAGTAGTTTAGGATTTCGAACTCAGTTCGAAGTAGTTTAGGAAGTAGATTAGGAAGTAGTTAGGATTAATATCGGTTGTTCTTGTAACAATCACTCGTTCGAAGTTCTTGTATTTGAAGTTGGAGACAATTTCGAAGTAAGTTTACTTTTGATTTATTAATCGAAGTATCTTGTTTCTTTTCGTTCTTCGATTTCCTAAGTTTGTTGGTTTACATTTCTTCACTTGTTGAAAAAATCCTCTTAATTGAGGTAATTGAACCAATAAAACACAATCGCCTGATTAGATTTGGTTTTTTTCCAAAGTTAATTTGAGAGAGGAGATTGAAACTCTCTCTGGCATGCTCGCACACAATTATTTCCATTACAAAGAAGTAAAAAGAACCAAAACAGCGGGATGGGTGCATTTTTCAAATAAAACCTTCCCATCCCGTAACTTAGCTCCCGAACCAAGATCACTCTGGTTATGACGGACCGGTTGTCTCGAATTTTGTACGTTGAATTCGGTTGCTTGGTTAACCTTAAAATTAAGTGGCGACTCTAACGAACACATGTTCTAGTACTTTCAAGGTTTCTCGCGGAGGTCACGGGTGCCCACAGTACTTAGGGTATCATATGGTTTCATAGAGTTTTAGAAGTTTAGGCACTTCCATACGGTTTGGGGTTTTAGACACTTTCATAGGATTTTGGGGGTTTAGGCACTTTCATGGGCTAGCAGGGGTATTTTTGGAACGTAAGAGTGATTTGTCCTGTTGACATTAAGGAATTAGTTTGTGTCTTATTTGCGTGATTGATTCCTATACTATGTCCTTCTCGAAGGAAGACCCTTTTTTTTATTGACCTCGGCATAATGAAGTAAAATACTTGGCTATTCCCCTTCTTCACGAGAAGAGAAATCAAAACAGAAAAATTTATGCGAACAAAATGTGAAACAAAATTTAGAAAATATAAATGAATTGAAAAGGACTCTGTCTTAGTTTTTCCCCTTAGGAAACTTTTAAAGCTTGTGGTCTTTGTGTCCTTCTTCCACAATTGTCCATAGATCGAACTCCATTGATTCGAAAAATCCTTATTCTGTTTTTCCAGTAGCTGTAGTGAGTTCCATTGAATAGTGGTGGTCTCCCAATTCCAGCTCCCTCTAATTGATTCATGTTGTTGAATGCTATAGAATCTCCTTTAGGTTGTTATATACCTTTTAATTGAAGGTTCCAAGCTCTGATACCAATTTGGGTAGAAACGATATTACCAATAAGCCTAGTCCCAAGTTTGAACCCAGAGAGAGGAAGTCGAAACAGAGTAAGAGAGAAACAAAGTGTGTCCTGTTCCTAGGCAAAAAACATACTCCCGACACTGTTCACATAATCTGGGTAATTTTGAGGCCGAATTAAGAAAAGTGTAAAACTACAAAGTTTAGCTTTTTTAGTACTCTTCTATTTGATATATAGCCCGTCCCAAACGGAGTTTGGATGAAAAAGTTATCGCAGAAATTTCGAGACTGTGCAAACCACTATGGTCAACCGGGTGGTCGACCGGCCGGTCTACCGGCCCTGCTTCCGTTCTTGCTTCCGGGAACCACAATTGGGCTCACCAAGTGGGCTCCAATAAAAGGTGTAATGATGATAGAGAACGAGGAAGGCGAGAGAGGACATAGAGCGGCCAGCGGCCGAGATGGTTGGAGGGCCGGACTGGTTGAGACGATCGATGCCCAACGTTTGCTCGCAGAGGAGGAGGAAGAAGTACAGTGAAAAGGGAAAAAGAAGTAAAGGGTTTAAACGTGAAGTGCATATTTAAGGAAAAACGGGTTCTCAAAATACATCTTCATAAAGCGTGTTTCTTAAACACGCTTTCATTATTGTTTTGATTATTCTTTCACTTTAGAAAGCGTGTTTGGTAACCACGTTTTCAAGCCGAATTAGAATTAACTTGATTATTTAGGTTAATCCGTCTTAACCCACTGGAAAGCGTGAAATGGAACCACATTCTCTAGAAAAAGTGGTTGCCAAAAACGTTTTCACGTACTTTGGGAATAAAGTTCAAAAACACGCTTAATTAATACTCCCTCCATCCCTTTTTAAGTGTTTAACTTTTCATTTTTGGGATGTCCCTAAATAAGTGTGGTTTGAAAAGTTAATGGGTAAAAATTTGTACAATTATCATTTTGCGCTTTTGAAAAGTTAGTGGGTAAAGAGTTAATGGGTAAAAGTGAAGGATAATTTTGGAAAACAAAGGTAAAAGTTTATGTGAAGTGTAAAGTAAAGAAAAAAAATTGATATAAAAGGTATAATGATGATATTTCTTTAATAAGTTAGATTTACAAAGTAACACATTTAAAAAGGGACAGAGGGAGTAAAGTTATAAATAAAATAAATAAATAAAAAACTGCAAATCGGTTAACGAGCCGCATCAAGGCGTACTTGATTCCCAGACTGGCTTATCGGATGAAGCAAGGAAGGAAATTGACAAAAAGAAGAAGGGTATTTTGGACCGAAACCGACAAAAAGTGGCATGCAAAACTCGTTGTTATTATATAAGGTTAGGATATCAGGATAGGACTGAGTAATTGAGAGACAGGAGAGCATGTGGGAGGTCTCCCCACACCTTTGATGACTCCTCTAGCAGCATCTATTTATGGAGGACTCATTGCTACTGCTAACTGGGAAAAACTTCAGACAATATGGAGAGAGAAACCAGCAGAATCCATGCGGTGCTCCTTCCTTATCCAGCATTCGGCCACATGATCCCATTCCACCAACTCGCAATTGCCTTAGCCAATGCCGGTGTGTACATCTCCTACGTCTCAACCCCAAGAAACATACAATGACTCCCGAAACCCCCTGAAAACCTAGCCCCCCCTGATAAATTTCGTGGCGCTTCCTTTGCCAGTTTTGGACTCGAACCCGTTACCCGAAGGCGCCGAGGCCACCTTAGACATCCCCATGGATCAAAGCCAGAACTTAACAAAAGCGTTCGATCTCCTTCGAAAGCCGGTGGAGGAGTTTGTTGTGGAGCATTCGCCTGATTGGCTCATTGTCGACTTCATCACTCCCTGGGCAACGGACGTGGGAAGTGACTGTGGTGTCCCGGTTTTGGGCTTCTCGCCTTTCTCCGCCGCGACTAGTTTGTTTTTTGGGCCGCCTGAATACTTAACCGGCGATGGCCAGAAGAGAGTCCGGTCTTCGCTGGAAAGCCTGACATCTCCGCCGGAGTGGGTCACTTTTCCTTCGTCGGTAGCTTACCGAGGTTTCGAAGCAGCCGGTACGTACAGTTGATAATTTTAACGAACTGTAAAAGATTATCTGTCCCAATTATCGAGGTGAATTTTGAGAAGGGCTCAAAAAATTGAGTAATTATTCAACGCTGACAGAGTACCCTGTGCTATTGCTCATGGTACTCTCAATTATTTATGCAGTGATAAATCACAGTGACGGCTCAAGAAATTTTGAACATAGTGTTCAAAAATTACATCAAGTCTATTAGTTCTATTAATTAGCCATATATACGCCATATATACACAAATTTTTATATATTAATATGAATAATGTGATCAGATAATACAAAAATACGTAAGAGGTCACAATTGCATGCTCTGAACAAATTCTACATTTTAGGTCAAGCAAATTTAATGGGCACATAGACACGTTAGTTTTTATTGTAGGAAATTGTGTGGCAAATAGGTTCTCCATATTTTTTTTGACATATGCTCTTATTTTTTTAGATATAAAATTGATTGTTGTTCAAAGAAAAGCTAGAGAAAGATACTTTTTCTGTATTTTTTTAATTTTTGTCATTAAAAATTCGATAAACCTACTGGTACCGAACAAATGGTACAGAAAACGCACAGAGGCCACTCGGGGACCCACTTTTGGGTCCCACACGAGTGATCCGAACCGTTCATTATTCTTAGAACATAAAAATTGGTTGAAACGGTGGGATTTTGGTTCAAGCACTTCTAACCGTCCGATTGAGCTGAAATTTTGTGGAGCTACTCGGAAAAATGTTCTAAGAATAATGAACGGTTCGGATCACTCGTGTGGGACCCAAAAGTGGGTCCCCGAGAGGCCTCTGTGCGTTTTCTGTACCAATTGTTCTGTACACGTAGAACAGTCCTTAAAAATTAGTACTTTGTTTTGAGCTAATATATTAGGTGTCAATCAATTGTGAATTTTCTGGTTTGATGGATGTTCATACAGTATAGGAGTAAGTGTTCAAACAAACCCGAAATAAAATTAGTACATGTAATGTAAAATATAAAAGAGTTTAAGTTGTTCAATTGACTATGCATCTATGGGAAGTTATGGAACCATCAATGGCTTATTGGCTTTTCATTGGGATCGTTTACATTGGATTAGTTTGTTGGCTAATATTTTGGGACTAGTTGTTCAAATTTTTTTAAGGTATTCAAATACTTAAGCATAGGGTTTTCAAATTATTTTAGGTTGGGTGTTCAGAAAGGGCTAAACTAAAAATAAAATTTTAAAATATTACATGTATTTTAAACCAAAAAAAAAATTAGGGTAGTGAACACCCTTACTTGAGTGTAGAGCCGCCTATGACAAATCATTTAGTATGAGCATATATCATTTATCATTCACTCTTATGGGGTGGTTGAAACACAAAGAGCAGTCCACATAATGTGATGCGGATATTTTATTTGTGCGGAGTATCACATGGCATTGCTATTTGATACTCCGAAAGTACCCGATGATCAGCCTCAAAGAATACAAGATTGTCCAGTTTTATAGAAACCAAAGATCATCCTGTCCCAATATGATATATACTGGGTTAATTCATAATACATTTGTGATGGATGGATCTCTTTTTTAGTGGAAGTATGCGGATTGGGTGTCTTTCTAAACCACTAATGCTTTGGTACACTATGAAAATGACCATAAAAAGGCATTCAACGGATGAGATCCGCCCGGTACACTATTTAAATATTGTACTGGACGGATCTCATCTATCGGATGCCTTTTCATGTTCATTTTCATGTTTTCCTTTCATGTTCCATACATTTTCTCGAACGAATATCACATATTTTGTACAATCTGATGTATCATTACCATATTGAGAGAATGTGTTGATGGGAAGTAAGAAAGAAATCACAATTTCACACAAACAACCTCACTGCCTTTTTATTGAATCAACACAAACAAACACATAGACACATATATCACACTCCCACACACTACATTTACGGGTGGAGGGGAGACCCACTTGGTGGCTCCCCAACGTCTCTTGTCCTTTCTCTTTTTTTTTTTTTTTATTCACACTCAAACATAGATTTATACAAGATACAAAACACTGATAGCCACTCATGCAAACCTACTTTTGCCCCTCCCATTCAATCACTGAAACAACTTGTTGACTAGGATCCATCTCTTAAATAGCCATATCTCATTTTGTCTCTTTGACACTCAGATCTCACCTACTTCTGGCACACAATTAAGATTACTATTTTCTAACATGTGTCATATTTGTCAATGTAGCAGAGCAATAATATAGTGATGACACTTCGCATAGTATCCAAAACGTGGTATCCAGATATGATCACCATAGGATTTTTTTTTTTTTTGGAGAAATAGATAGAAAATTCATTGAATCAAACTCATAGTACACAAAATAAACCAAAAAAACCCTAAAACTACATCAAAAGAGAAAGGAAAAACAAAAACAGAACGGAAAACTTATCGCCGGAGCCATCGCCGGAGTTGTCACGCCGCCGTCGCCACCCGCCGTCGATGTTGGGAGTCCAGATCTGGAAACCCCAGATCCGGCTCCCCTCTTGCCCAAAAATCGGTTCCGGCCACCCATGCAAAGAGGAGAGGAGGTCGATTTACATGGGGAGTCACCAGAAACCCAATGGGGGGAAGTAAGAGAGGAGAGGAGAGGAGTGGAGGAGGAAGAAGATGGAAGGGGGGGGGGGGGGGGGGGGGGGGGGGCAAAACCCAGGGAGAAACTTCCGCTGCCTCCCTCACTCTGTTCTCTCTCTCTCTAACTTATCCTCTCATCACCATAGGATTGCGGTTGTAAAATACTACTAAACTAGTGCTAATGGAGCATCGTACATCATCTTCACACGAAATTTTGTAGCAAAATCCTATTGACACAGTTTTTGTAAAATAACGTATACAAAATGCGCATGATATGTCTCAAAATTTCACTTATGAGTCATTGAGAACAAGCATAATTTCATTCACTTAATTTATTTTAATTACTTGTGTGTTTGTTGGGGGCAATGTCACAAACAGGTACGCTTTTTGGATTCTTTGGAGAGGATGCTACGGGGATGTCACCTGCAAAACGAATTGCCAAAACAATCAGTATGAGTCAAGCCGTGGCACTGCGTACGAGCAAAGAGCTAGGAGGCGAGTACCTGAGTACATACGCTAAGCTCATCGGAAAGCCAGTCATTCCAATAGGATTGCTTCCACCTGAAAAACCGAAAGAAAGACAAATCACCGATAAGTCCTGGATAGAAACATTTGAATGGCTCGACCAACAGGAACCCAAGTCCGTTGTGTTTGTTGGGGTTGGGAGCGAGTGCAAACTAAGCAGAGAACAAGTTTACGAGATAGCGTATGGGCTAGAGGAATCAGAGCTTCCATACTTATGGGCGCTAAGAAAACCCAATTGGGCTAAAGATGATTTTGATGCGTTACCACCGGGATTCTCCAAGCGGACTCTTGAGCACAAACAGAAGGTGTGCATTGGGTGGGCGCCTCAAATGGAGATCCTAGCACACCCATCAATCGGAGGCTCGTTGTTTCACGCAGGGTGGGGTTCGGCAATTGAGACGTTGCAGTTTGGGCATTACCTTCTTGTTTTGCCTTTCATTATTGATCAAGGATTGAATGCGAGATTTTTGGTGGAGAACGGGCTGGCGATTGAAGTCGAGAGAGGAGACGACGGGTCCTTCAAGAGGAGTGATATAGCTACGGCTCTGAGACGAGCCATGGTGGGGAAGGAAGGAGATGGAATGAGGGCTCGATTGAGAGACATTGCTGCTGTTGTTGGCGATCGAGAGATCCATGAAGGATATATTGCTGGGTTGGTTGAGTTTCTTGAAAGTGGGATTGGGAATCAGAGAAAAAACAGATCATCTCGGCATTGAAAAAAATTTCTATGCATGATTTGGCAAAAAAGCAAAAAGTGGTTTTCTTAAGTTGTTGTGGTTTATTAATTCGTCTCGATGAGACGAATCCAAAAAGTATAATATTATGGTCGAAACTATTTTTTTTAATGAAACCAAAATTAAACCAATAAACTGGTTTATTTTAGTTTATTTTCGTCAGGTTTGTGTGTCATTATCTTCTTTGCAGGTGGTGTTCGTTTTGTTGGCGTTGAGGGCATGTTTGCGCTTCAAGCCGTCCTTCTGGGGTGTTTGTTTAGTCCTTCTTATTTGGTATGATGGTTTGTGTTTTCTTGTCGGGTTGTTGTTTGTTTGCTTGTATTTGGGGTTGTGTGTATTTGATCTTGTTGGATTGTACTGACTTTGTTATCAAGGCCATCTGGCAAAATGTGAGATCTCCTCATATTCTGTCTATCGTCGCTTTTGTAATAATTCGTTTGTATTAATGGATATCTTTTTGTTATCGAGGTCACCTAGCAAAATGTGAGGTCTCCTCATATTCTGTCTGTCGTCGCCTTTGTAATCATTCGTTTGTATTAATGGATATCTAATATTTCTTTGTTCAAAAAAAAAAAAAGATTTTAACTACTCAATATCCTAAAATGTCTGTGTACCGATGTTTGGGCAGTTTTGGTTTGGTCAGATTGAGTTTTCCTACAGTTTTGTGGTTGATTTCTTATCAACTTCTATCCTTTCAGGGTTTCAATGGCATGTGAATTCTCATGGGATAAGATGTCAACCTTATTATAATACTATTCGTTGTGAAGCATTTATCTAGTCTCTTTAATCTTTTTTATCTGTTATACATTTGATTAATAAATTTTTTTTTTCTCGTTTAAAACAATCATTAGATCAAGTGAGAATTAATGAGGTATATTTTGATTTTCACGTGGATTTATTATGTTAAGGGGCTTTTTAACTTTTGGACTTTTTTGCGCTTTTTGAGGCACATTATTCTTATACAATATGTGATAGGTGCCGAAAAGCACCCATTTAGCCCTCTAATTAACACTTTACTAGTCTAATCATAGAGTTACTTGATGACTTATATTGGTTGAATTGTGTTTGTAGGCTTTGGAGAGTGCCGAACAATTAAAAGTGCTAATTGGAGTCAATACGATGCATGGAACACAAAGTAGACATATAGAGCTTCGCAACGGTCCAAGAATCGCATCATTTCGAGTTCGGATGAAGCCGGGACGAGTCCGCGAAGTTTTGGCCTACAATCTGGATTTTCCGCCCGGGCTGGAATCAAAGCCGTCCGGGCGGTTTTACCCGAGTCAAGGGCGGATTAGGGCGTTGACCACGTTTTTTTGGGTTTTATTATATATAGGTCATTGCTTTGTATGTTTTAGGGGTTCTAGAATTTTTGGAAGCAAGTCTAGAGAGAGAAACGAGAGCCGTTCCATGGGTTCTTCAAGTTCTTCATCATATCAAGCGTTCATCTCTATCTCCATGGCCGGCTAAACACTTTCTAGGGGGAAGATGAAGCTCCGTTCCAAGTAACTTTGTTTATGTGTAGACCTAGGTTTGCATTACGAAAATTCATCCACTCTACGAAAAACTATAATAATATAAAAATCTAGTGGTGGCAAGTCTTTATAATTTGGAGATAAAAATCTATTTTCTATGTAATAATTGCATTTTTGAAAATCTTGTGGTAGCGGCCGCCATCACTTGTCTCTCCCTAGCTCCATCCTTGTTTGGAGCATGCTTCTGCACTCCGAACTAAGAAGTTCAACGGGAGCGCGCTCCTTTCTAAAATGGGAGCTTTCGTACCATCCTTGTCTGGGAAAACGGGAAATTGTTAATTAGCTTTATATATTGGGCTTCACCTTTAACTCTTATGCATAGCCCAATTCATGATATCTTGAAAAGAAAACCATCCATTCTAACATTAGTCCATTTCTTACACATATTAAGGTACACTTGGCCCTTATTTTTTACTCCCTAAAAAGATTGGAGTTTTAAATTGTGTATCGTACGCTATATTATTTTCATAGTATATCACCTTAGCTTCTATATTCCCGCACTCCCGCTCCGTGCAACAAAGTTCAGAATCATACACCCCAAGATCAGATTCACCAAGGTTTGAGGCAAAGACATCCAGAGAGTAGCTAAACCCACAAAACACACCACTATCCAATGATCAGTGGCACATTCTAAACCAAAGTTTTAAAAACTAGACTGGACCGGCTTATTCAATCGGTCTAGATTCCGGTCCGGATTAAATGAAGAATCGATATTATTTGAAAATCGGCCTAATTTATGAAAACTTACTTTAAATGGTTGAATTGCCAAACCAGTGGGAACTGTTCAAAGTTCACTGAATTGGTAGGTAACTCCCTCCGTCCCAAAATGCTAGAGCTGTCATATGTGACCAGCCGTAACTAATGGAGAGCTTTTACAGCCGTACACGTAGAAGGCGCACTCTTGGAGGCTTTGCTAAGGTTTTATAGGAAAAAATTTATCGGTGCCTAGTGGGTACGCCACGTGGTGTCGAGCGGCAATCTCGGTCGTTCAAAAGTGGGTGGCCTAGATTTCTCCCACTCTCTCCTCTCTCACTCTCTTTCTCTCTTTTGGACGGCCGAAATTGCCCTCGGACACCACGTAAGATAGTGTCCTCTCGTCATTGAAAAATCTCTCGTTTTATAGTCACTGGGATCTTTATTTCTTAAAGCGTAACACTTTTCCGATGTGGGATTGAGTGAAATAACAATTCTAGCTTGTTTTGTACAGGTTTAAAAATTGGTTCATTTCTTCCACTCTCATTTCAAACATTTTCATATGCATATATGCTCAATATTTTTAATTTTACTCCATCCGTCCGCAGTCCATGTTTGTTCGTCCATTTTGAGGTTTTTTCGTGTTTGTTTGTTTGGTGGTCCATTTAGCATGTTGTTTCCACAAACACATACTATATACTTTTTTTCGTCCCCTAGAGTTTGTCCATGTTTGAAGTCAATGAGTGAATTGTTTCAATTTTACTCTTTTACCCTTGTCTTCAAAAATTTAATTATATAAACAAATCAAAATGCACTTGTACATTCCTCATTATAGAGGGCTACGTCAAGGCATTTCTGAACATCAGCCAGGCCCTGCCTTCCATTGGACCAAGTGAATTTGGAGCCTGAAAAACCCATGTTGCAGAGCTGTTTATGTTCGGTAGCGAATTCCCTTCGTTGGTATATATCACCTTTCATGAGTTGTAAAAATCAATTAACGCTCGCCCACCAAGCGTTAAAATTCTATGTCCATCCTTGTCCGTGTGTAAGTAGTAGAAACCAAAGGGCGCGAAACCCTCTTGGTGCCTCGTTAATTAAATCCGCCGGTCCATAGCCATTATCCGGGTGTGGTGGATCCGATAATTGTAAGTTTTCACTGTTTGGAGTAACCGAACAAAGTAGATATGTAGATTTTCAAAAGAAAAAGTAAGATACTTATGTTTGTAAGCAAATGCTCATAACCAAATTGACATGATTTTTGGTAGATACGGTTCTTAGTTAGAGGCCTATCTATGCATCAGTGCCCTGTGGTTCCTATCAGTGCTCCCTTATGCATCATTGCCCTGTGGTTCCTATCAGTGCTCCCTTATCCAGAGAACAAGCTCAAAAGACTACAACGGTCATGGATCCACCTTAGTGGGGAACAAAGTGCTCTCTCTCTCTCTCTCTCTCTCTCTCTCTCTCTCTCTCTCAAATTAAAGTAGTCTACATTTTTTATGAGCCTTGTTACATACGCACTATATTGAACACACCACTTAATATGTGGTTCCACAACTTATTTTTGGGGATTTTGGACGTTTTGAGAATTTGACTCATCTATTTTGTAGTTCTAGACGTGTAAATCATTCATCCTAAAAATTAGATCGATTTGATATTTCAACCAGAATAACTTTAACGATCCATTTTTCTCGAAAAAAAATGTAAGTTATTCATATATTACTTCCATTGTTTGATCAACTTGATTTTTTGCCAGAAAAATGTGCCTCGCGTTTAAGAGTTGTATAAATAGAATTACCCCTTCGTTGTCCTATTAGATTATTTTGGACCCTACCCAAGTGCTATATCCACTTTAGATTTCAATTAGTGATGATATCATTAATTTATATACATAGAGCATGTTGTAAAAAATATAGAATCCAGATACGATTTTATTCTCTCTCTTAACATCAGCCAGGTTAGTGGCGCAATTCATAATCTGCTTTTATGTCCATGATGATTAAGAATCCTTTCCATTAAATTAAGTACTAAAAGGTTATAAAAATAAAAAATTTAAAAAAAGAAAGATATTTGAGTGAGAAAATGAAATTTGATTTGTTTGCTAAAGTTGACAAAAGGAAAAGCTGTACAAGAATAGCGATTATTAGTAGAGCATTTCAAACCCAATTGCTATCGAGTGAACAGCGAAAGCATGTCTCTTGACGTGAGAGAGCATTAGTTCTCAGAATGAAAAAAAGTGCTAGTGGAGCATCCATATGGACACTAGGAAATGTGGACTCTGCCATCCCTTGGGTTTGGCAAGGGGTGCCGATCCCATTTGAGCCGTCCGTTTCAACCATCAACGGCTTAGATATCACCTCGCTGAAATACTGTATCCGAGCCGTCCATTATTTTGATGCGATCCGAGTCGTTGATGTGCGAAATGGACTGCTTGAATGGGGGTTGGCATGGCCTGCCGACCCCAAGAGATAGGAGGCCCCCCGGATCCGGACAGTAGCTAACACAATACGCTAGTGTACAGTGAGAGGTAGAGATACTGAAAACATTACATCAGGGAGGTGAGGTGTTCAGGCTAACTTATGCATTTGTCAATTCTAAAAGCTTTAAAAATGATTCCAACTTTCACCGGCGGGAGCTTCAATTAAAATTGGAGTAAATGGCCTGTATCCACTAGCCCAAGAAAATTTGATAGCACTAGGGAAGTTTTAGACCTGAAAATTTAGAAAAGAACAAACATTTAAATCCGAAGTCTTGACCACAACGTCAACCCTTGCGGTTATTACTCTTTGACATTATCCACACTATTCTCACCTGTGGATTTTAAACCATGGAAATTGTATTTTTAGTAAAAGGCTATATAAACCATGGACATAACCATGGAAATTGATTTACAAAGGCATAAATTAAAGCTGATGTCAGCAAACAAGGTGCTATATAATATTCACAAATGAATTATACTATGAGTGAAGAGAAATCAATTAATTTAAGTACTATACCTACAATTTGTTCTTTTTGGAGTAGGTAAAATATGATTACCCTACTACTAGGCATAACACGTGCCTATGGCAGTCACCACGAAAGGGTGAATAGCTCGGCACCACATAGGGTATTCGTGAGCCCTATGCCGAGCTGTCTTGGCCACGAGTAAGGCCAGAATGAAAGGAAGGAACTAATTGTACCAGGATGTGCCAGCTCGGTATAAGTCATAAGGGGGATGCCCTGGTACGGCCGAGCTGGCAGAGCTATGAGTAAAGTTTAAATAGCATTCTGGAATACATGGACTCAGCTCGGCGCAATTAGCTGAGTTATGTACGAGTCATGCCGAGCTACGTGGAAGCACGGCACCGCCTACGGGTAAGGCGGTGAGACATTCCAGAATATTCTACAGTCGGCTCCTTATGAGGTAAGGAGTAATCCCGAGAAATAAGGGATTAATATGGCAGTCCTAATGTTGATTAGGAATGGACCACTTATAGGCAGAAGTCCCTATTAGGAAACGGATTCCTAAGGAAAATAGGAAACAGGGCAGGAGATGCCTAAAGTGATGAACATCTACACCTATAAATACAGCACCATAACCATGACAAAGGGTACGCCGTGAAACCTATTTTCATACGCATTGTAATTTGAGAATTCAAGTACGTGATACTAATTAGGCATCGGAGGGCCTTTGCCAACGAGAGGCAAAAGTGCTCTAACCCTTTTTCTGTTTGCAGATCTAGGGTTGATTCAAGGAAGCACGTGATCCAGTGTTACGTGGAATTTCCCCGTACACTTTTTTTTTTTTTTTCTTTTCCTAGGGGTAGGGGAAAACCTACTAGCTTGATTGATAGCAACCTGCCTATCATATAATGTACAAAGTTAGATCTGTGAAGACATCCATCGTATAGCAAATGTGAGAACATTGTTTCTAAATTTTCACATATTCGCAAAGCATTTTTGGTAATAAATAGTCCTTTCTCGAATATTAAGGTTTCCTTTATGCCCGTGGGGGAAAATAGAATATTGGGACAAGTCCTTGTAAAATTTATTGGTAGAGTAGGCCCTGCTTGTAATCTTTCTAACCAATGTAGCTTTGTAGCCGTAGGAATGACAACTTGCATGGTATTCTAAACACGGTCACACACAAATGTACTCACAATAGCACTGCTCGTTAGTTAATCACGTGAGCTAGGGTTTAGTGTTGGGATTGGCTAGTCCACTATTTGCATTTCGGACTTTAAACTTGCACTATTTGTTATGTATTTATGCATGTTGGACTATATAAAATACATGAAAAACAATAAGTGGCAAGTAGAATTGAAGAGGTTTAGTTATGCACACAGATCGGTTTGGGGTCTATTTCGGGGTTCCACATATACAATCCAAGCCGGTCATTGATTTTAGAATACGATTTCCAACGGCCTTCCAAAATCAACTCAATCGGATAAATACAAGTACTAATTGATCAAAACATTTTATTTTTGATACAGTTTTTAAAGTTAGCAAAAATTAAACGATTGGATCAAGCACTTAATTAGAGTTATCTTATCGAGCTAATTTTTTGTGCGATCACTTGAAAACGTATTTAAATCAATGAACGGTTTTAAATTATTTGCCCAATGTCTCAAAGTGAACTTCACAGAGCAATCTATGCACAGTCTATATGCATAGATATGTGCACATAGACAAATATTTAGTACAATGAGCTATACCTAGCAAAGGACACAACCAAACGTGAAACATGTAGGCCGCATGTTTCACGTATGATTGTTGATGTAGGATGATGTGATTACAAAGGCATAAAACACTTTGAGAAAAAAGAGATGCGAACCTAAAAAGACTAACATCTACTATAGCTGAGTGAAGTGAAATGAAACCAAACTGTAAGAATTTTATCATTGTGGCACATAAAGTAAAAGCAAAAATGGAAAAGACGTGTTACAATGGAGGATGCTTGGCATACAGAAAGACCAAGTACAAAAAATGCACAGAGTTATTCGGGGACCCATTTTTGGGTCCCACACGGATTATACGAACCGTTCATTCATCTTATAATAATTTTCGAGAAGCCCATCCGCAAGAAATCAGCTCGATCCGACGTTCGTAATTAGATGATCCAAAATCCCCACGTTTCATTCAAAAAGATTTGAATCAAACGGGGAAATTTCGGATCAACCACTTACGAACGTCGGATCGACCTGATTTCTAGCGGGGCCCGTTACAAAATCATTATAAGATGAATCGGTTCGGATCATCCATGTGAAACCTAAAAGTGGGTTCCCGATCAGCTCTGTACATTTTATGTACCTATGCATCTGTACCCGTAGGTTTTCCGGGTTAGAATTCAAGTAACCCAGTGATCATTGAATGTTTAATTTGTGTCTGACGATAATTGATCACAAGAAGCAAAAAGTTCCTCCTCACTTTTTCTTTTTTTCTTTGTTTTTCCTCAAACACTTTTATTAGTGCGGTGCCTCTCTCATTCTACACACGTCCCATCACACTCAGAAAACGAGTGCGTTTCTCACTTTATAACTTTTTCTTTTTAAGGGCTCAAACCATATATAGGCGCATCAAATAAGCTTAATTAAGGGCATTCTTATCAGCCTCATCAAAAAAAGATATTAAATTTAATTTCAAAAATACATTTTATAAATGAGCAAGTCACTTTTTTCAAAAATTTACAAAATCAGACTCTCTATTCTAATTCTACTCTATTAAACTATTCCCATTTTCTACTCCTACTCTCAAAAAAAAAATACTCAAACCAAGAGAGAAGTCAGGAGAGAGTGATGGAAAAGTAATTTGATGCGTAAATAGTGCCTACTCAATTTTGAGTAGGCACTGTAGCAAAGTTAGAGTTTTGCAAATTTGTTCATTCATTTGATCTGCCTGATTTTGGGGTTTTTTTTTTTAGTTTGACTTAACAAATTAGCCATCAGGGGGTTTGATGCCCCTGATGCTGATGCTCTAAGCTCCCTGATAAAATAAATAAAATAAGTATCTGGATAAGCTCCCATCCACGAATAAAACTACCTTGAATTTGTAATCAGTGACTTATATCTATTCCCAAACGAATTTAAACCATTGATTTCAAATTCTGGGCACTTTTCTAGATAAGTTTTCTGTGTATGTAACATTGTTGCCCTTCTCAAGGGTATGGATCCACTCCGTCCCGGACAATTGTTGAAATTATCTCACAAAGTTCAGGTCCTAGCAACATAACCTCATGTGAAGACATCATTACATTGTAAAAAATACTTGACTATCTGGGACAATTACTGGATAGGATCTCATCCCCATCCACAATTCAGAGGATGTTCCACTAAGGTAGTTTTTTTAATAAACTTGTTTTTCACGATTTTTTATGTGATATATTGTGAGAGAATGACCTATCTTGGTTTTTTTTTTTTTTTTAAAAACTATTTTTGTTAGTGGAACACCCCCTCAATCTACCTCACTTCATCAAAGTGCTCATTGTTTAGCCTTACTCAGGGCCTTATTCAACCTGTGACGTCTAAGATCATGCACAGAACAATAATTGAACGTGTAAAAAAAATAAATTGATAAGCGATTGATAAAATCATGAATGATTTCTGCAAATTAAAACGAATGAACAATAATTAAATTAAAAAGTACTACATCTCATTGCAGTAGGTTTTTAATAACAAAATGCTACGAAACAAATGACCCGTGACCATGCATAGATCTTGACACAAATATATTTAGAACCGTTCGGTTGCCTTTCTGTGGGCACCATATTTATCGTGTAGGACTTAAGTGCGTCATCTGTAAACAACGTTTGTGCCCTTGGGATTGTTTTCTCTTCTATAAAACTTTACCTGGTGGATATAATAGTGGATGAATAAAGCCAAAAATTCTCCCTCACACTCTAGATTGAGAAATAACTGTCCAAGTGAATATGTGTACATATACATTAGTGCTGCTTTCATTAATCCCACTACTCCAATGAGGCAAAAATATGACCAAATTGCAACGTATGCTTCATTTCCATATATCCTCTCTCGATCTGTCTCTATCTACAAATCAACGAAACTTTTTTATAAATGCTGCTTCTAAATCACTGCCTGCATCCATCACATCGGAACGGAGAGCCTGTAGTGAGCAACTCATTATAGGCGTGTAGTGTGAATCTCAGTTGTTTATTCTTATTTTGGACGGTTCAGATCTTAAATAAAATATTCGCACAAACAGCTTATATAAGATCCGGAGTATGTGGTCGAGATTTACTCACTACAGGGTGTAGTGACTATAGGCCCCTGCTCCCCATCACATCGTCCCATTGTAATAATTGTACAAATTTATCGACGAATTCTTGTACCATAGAGGAGAAGAATGCGTCGAGACAATTTAATTATGGGTGAGTCTATTCGCAGCCCATTTTGCCTCAATACAGCCCATCCAAAATAAATACCAAAACCTTCCTTGTGAAAAGACCATTTAGCCCCTCAAATTACTTCATACCAACCCACCCCACTTTCTCCCAATTGCTACATACCAACCCAGTGCACTGTCCTATCTTCTTCTTCCTTCACTTCTTCCATCATTTTCTCATTCCCACAGTGAAAAAATCTCTCCTCCTCCAGCCATTAACCCCATTGTCCTCCCCTGCCCCTCATCTTTCCTCTCTCTTAATGGAGAACCATGTTGAATCAATGGAGGGATCTTCTCCCTCACTAGATTTGGGAAAAGAACTCCAAAGAGTATTGGAGCAATTTAGAAGTCCAAATTCACCAATGGATGCACAAATACTGACCACGGAGGAGTTAGAGAAAAACTTGGAGGTGGAGAGCGAGCCTAGTATCTCGGAGATGAAGATTTTCGAGCAAAAAACGACCCAAGAGGTAACCCATCGGTTTTTTCGATTTCTCAGTCGTTGTCCGTTCGAAACGGTACACACAGTCCCGAAAATCTCAATACATTTCGGTAGTTAATTCCCGAAAGTGTTACAATTTTTTGATAAATTTATGTCCGAAATAATTTGCAACTTCCAGTAGTAATGTACCGACTATTAGACCTAATTTCGGGATTTTAAATCCGAAGTGTAAAAACTAATATGAAATGAAGTTGTCATTTCAGTTTTTAATTACCGAAATTGTTGTAGTTTTTTTGACAATTTATGTCCGACATTGTTGGTACAATTCGGAAGTTATGTACTAAAAATATACCAAATTTCGGGAGTTTAAATCCAAAGTTCAAGAACTAATGTCAACACTAATGTTGTTATGCTCTAATCTTTTTTTAGGGTGATGCTTCCACACATGGTAGTCGCACAACAGGGTCATTAGGTGTTTATGACTATACGGAGCACTTCACAACACAACAGGTTAATACTTTGGATAAATTTATTTACTTTAAACACATTCTATTCCATACGGGCTATTTAGGGTAAAATTTTCTTGAATTATATGTTTGTAGGTGTTTCCAAATGAACAAGTGTTGAAAGACGGGATTTTTTTCTTGAATTATGTAATTATTGTTTGGAAAACATGTTGTTTATTGGTTGATCGAGGTTTTCTGTCTTGTATTGGCCAGCTATACATGAGGCCGGGTTTCCCCATGCCGCCGAGCGCGTTGAATTGGCAAAGATACCGGGAAACGTATGCAATTGGATGGGAAACACCATTTCATAGTCGAATCGAACAATTTGGAAGGATAATTGGCTCCGACGTAGCAACTGTAGAGAGTTTTTGACATTGTTGAGTAGCACCACTAATTGATGGATGTATTATGTTGATGGAAATTGTAATTTTAGTACTTAATTCATGGACTTTGTTGATGGATTTTACTGAGTAATCTATGGACTTTGCTGAGTACTTAATTCATGGACTTTGTTGATGAACTTTGTAATTTGACTTATAAGATTGATGGATGTATTATGTTGTAATTTTAGTACTTAATTCATGGACTTTGTTGATGGATTTTGTTGAGTAATTTTAGTACTTAATTCATACAGGTCTAATTCAAACAGGTGACCAATTTTGCACAGAAGTTGGAAGTTTCAAACGGGAGTTTATATCCGAACTTTACTCATACAACCGAGAGTTTATATCCAAAGTTTGGGCAAAATTTCAGTAGTTAATATCCGAACCTCAATCCACATTCAGAGCAGAAATTGGTGATGGTAGTTAATATCCGCAATTTTGGACATAATTCAGCAGTTTGTATCCGAATTATGTGCATAATTTCGGTAGTTAATATCCAAACCTCAATCCAGATCCAGAGAGCAGAAATTGGTGATGGTAGTTAATATCCGCAATTTTGGACATAATTCAGCAGTTTGTATCCGAATTATGGGCATAATTTCGGTAGTTAATATCCGAACCTCAATCCAGATCCAGAGAGCAGAAATTGGTGATGGTAGTTAATATCCGCAATTTTGGACATAATTCAGCAGTTTGTATCCGAATTATGTGTATAATTTCGGGAGTTAATATCTAAACCTCAAACCAGATCCAGAGAGCAGAAACATAATTCAGCAATTTCTATCCGAATTATGGGTATAATTTCGGGAGTTAATATCCGAATGTGCGAAAACCAGAGAGCTGAAATTATACATACATAACCAAAGTCATACATAACCAATGTGCCAAAATTAGAGGCCTAAAATTATCCGAATGTGCCCATCCATCCAACCACAAAATATACATACATAAGTCATAAAATTTTCAACATACATAACAAACCACAAAATATAGATAAGTCTAACCATATTGATGTCAACATATATAACAAACCACAAAATATAGATAAGTCTAATCGTAGATAACGAAAGTCAAAAAATATCAATAAGTCTATCCACACACATATAGTCAACCACATAGTCAAAGAAATAAAACACAGTGCTCAAGTAGCATCTGTGCGTCTACCATAGGTGGCACCCTCTGTCGTACGTGGTGTCCTAGGCTCTCCCCTGATCGTAGGCCGCAAGATACTCAATATATGCCGCAAAGCCTCACACATGTTATATGGTGATAGTCCCTCAGCGAATACCTTGTCAACTTCTTGTGTTATAGCTGCTAACTTGAGACCATCGGTAGCACTACCATCAATGTTCACCTCAGTTGCACCCGCATCAGGAGACACCCTAAAGTGGGAGTACCTACTAAAACACTCTGCATAATCCGAATGGCACTCCCACGGGACATCTGCTCTCGTGCGCACTCGCTTCACCTCAGGCACCACGTGGTATTCCCAACTTGTCCAATTTGCGTCAGTCCAAGTGTAAATCACATTATATTTTTTGTCTCCTGTTTCAACTCGAGCCGGTGCTATTGGATCCCCCGATATAATCTGCACTAGTCCAAACTGCCGCAAGACTCTATCAGGGAGGTAGGGCTCCACAACACTCATCCCGCGAATGGGACAGGTGTAAAAGGCAATAGGTCGTACATCTCCCCGGCAATCCTTGTATGGATCAAATATAACCTACAATAGTTACATTAAAATAAGTGACTTTTCATAACACGTTGATAGTTCATATACGATTATGAATGAAATTATGAGACCATTACCTGATCAGCACGTAAGTCATCTAACATCCGCCGGTAGTGGGAGACAGAGACATTGCTAGCCTCGCGACAAGGCAACCACCTCCGAGGCCTGACTAGCCCGTAGCCTGACTAGCCTCCAAGGCCTTGCCCCGCCGAAAAGAAGCTGTTTGCCGTTCGCGGGCCACATCTGTTTGTTAGACATACAAAATTTCAGTCAAGTAAAGTAAAGTAAAATAACAAATAACAAAATAAAATTCCAACTCTAAAGCAAAGAATATTTCATGCTGTCCCTAATTAAGTAAACTGCAAGTCCAAAATGGTACAAGCAATATTCCAACTCTAAAAAGTTGTAAATAGTCTCACCAAACCCAATTCATGTAATGTGTGAAGTAAAATCATACTTGGTACACAAAATGCCCATCTAAGTTACTAAAATCATGAATAAAGTAAATGCCCATTTAAACTAGAAGAGACAATCCACATCCGTACCGTCTATTGGTACATTCAATATTTTGGATTAATCCTTAAACTCTTACGGGAAAGTACATCCAAATCTTTGATCGCAACAAATGTACAAATGCACAGTCTCGATCATAAATATCTTTCCCGGTCCAAAATATTATGAACCGGAGAGAATCCATTTCCTTATCGGTACTATTATGTAGTACAATCTGATATTGCCGTGCAAATTAAGCTTTCAATAAAGGGATCATTGTCTGCATTCAAAGCCACCCGTACAAAATTTATTACTACTAGAAAAAGGTCCTCATTAGGCCCACTAATGCCAAGGAAATTTTTTTCATTTGACCGATTTGAACATTATGGAATAATTTTGTCACTAGAAGCTAATTAGCAAGAGGCCTGATTTCTATGACTTGGTGTTTGCAACTACTAGTATATTGTCTTTAGGCACAGAGCCAAATTAGAATATGACGCACAAGGATACTGTAGAGAAGAATAAACAGTTTTATGCACCATTCAGCAGGTTCCTTATTTGTTTTTGTACCTAAAATTTGAATGAAGAAAATGAGGACTAGTGAGGTGGACAAGAAAATTGTATTCTTGTGTATGATAATGTTTCCAAACCAAGAAATAATCGATAAGCTTATTAGTCGAGATGTGCCGTAAGGTTGAACACTACTGAGTAATTAAAAATAATTAATACTCTAATGCACAAGCAACTGTCAGGGACCCTGGGATGCAAACTGCCGAAATAAAATTAGAGCCGTTAAAAACACATCCGACGGCCTTGATGCCGCACACCAGGGAGTGCACCCATTTCCTATAAAGGAATGGGCCACCAACTTGGGATGCAAAATTGTCCATAGAGACCACTACAAAGCAATAGAAACGAAAAAATAGGATGCCTTTATGCTAGAAATTAAGAGGAGGTGTGGAAAACCAACTTGCAAGCTGACCCAATTGGTTTTGTACTTGTTCCAAGTTCACCGATTCTAACCTATTGATTTCAACACTCTGAATACCCATCTAATGGCCATTAAGCTTCTAGCAAACCAAATCATACTGTAGCTGAGGACGAACTGCGTCACTAACATACAGGCCTGGAATGTTAATGGAACAAATGAAATCCAAGTAGTCATTAGGCTCGAAGTAAAAGTATGTTAGCATCATTCAACCTCACATTGTGTAATCCATTCAGCTTACAAAGAAGTCATTTCCGATGATTTGTAAAAGAAAGGTTACAAAACTTATTTACCTGCGCACAAGCATTTATTTCAAAGTTTCTCGGAAAAACCAAACGTGCCAATCGGCCCTTCTCAAGGATTAAGCCAACTTTTCTAACCTAAACTGGAAAGTATTAACTTGAAAATAGACAAGATTCATCTTCTAGAGGGGAGGGGAGGGGAAGGGAGGGAGGGAGAGGGAGAGAGAGAGAGAGAGTACCTGTTAACCGTGTTAATCGAGGACCAGGGAGTAGATCGGAGGTCGGTCGGTAGCGATGGTGATGGAGGTCAATCGGTCTGAGGTCTGTCGATCGGTCAAATGGAGGGATGAGGAAGGAGAAGGGTTTTGAGCTTTGAGCGTGGGTTTGAGAGTGGGTGGGTTTTGAGTTGTGTTTTGAGTGAATTGGGAGAAAAATAACAAGGGTAATTTGGGAAATTTTCTGGGTTATATGTGTTTACATATAAAATTAACAAATCCAATAATCAATTGACACGTAATCAAAATGCCAAATGTTGGCAATTACTTATTGATGAAGACACACTGGATTAAAGGGACATATTTGAGTAAAATACGATGTCGTATGGTTTCTCAGATTCGAAAAGCAGTTATTGGCAGTTACAAGTCAAGGATAAAATAAAAATTGACTTCGAAGCCATGGTATTAACTGCTAATTACATAAACTCCACGTGTAAACTTGTGAAATAAGCAAATTGGCAGTTATAACACGTGGAATGCCTATTGAAAGGCAGTTATTCTCCTTAACATATAATCATTTGAGCTTAGTTCAAACAACCATGCAGATTCAAAATTAAAGCTTCTGGAGGAAGAATTAGAAGAATTCAAGTTCAGGCGTGGAGGAGAGAAGAAACTGCTAGTTCAAATAATAGAAGTTAGAGTTCGAAGCAAGCCAAGTTCAAATTCATTGAGCGGGAAGTTCAAACTGCAAGCAGCGTCTATAAATAGAAGAAATTGAAGAAGTGAAACCCCCGGACAAATCTTCAACAAACAGCTATCAAAAAACTAATGCTTGGTTTGTTCATTGGCAAAGTAGTTTAGGATCTCGAACTCAGTTCGAAGTAGATTAGGAAGTAGATTAGGAATTAGTTAGGATTAATCTCGGTTGTTCTTGTAACAATCACCTGTTCGAAGTTCTTGAATTTAAAGTCGAAGACAATTTCGAAGTAAGTTTACCTTTGATTTATCAATCGAAGTATCTTATTTCTTTGTTGTTCTTTGGTTTCCTAAGTATATTGGTTTACATTTCTTCACTTGTTAAGAAAAATCCTCTTAGTTGAGGTAATTGAACCAATAAAGCACAATCGCCTGATTAGATTTGGTTTTTCCAAAGTTAATCTGAGGGAGAAGATTAAAACTCTCTCTGGCACGCTCGCACACAATTATTTTCCATTGCAAAGAAGTAAAAGAACCAAACAATATGAAGCAAAAACAAAAATTTGCCACATCAGCAGGGTTTTATTTAGCAAAAGGGTTGTATGAAGTCCAAAATGGGCTGCGAATAGACTCACCCTTTAATTATTTCTTTGAAATGGCTCTTGGGTGTTTGAACAGCTTAAAATTGCTTTTTCACATTCACATTGCATGAACATCCTTATTTTTTTCAGAATAGTCGCTTTCTTAAAGACTATGTTAATGGCCCTTAAAGTTGCACCAAATTTTTTTTTAAAAAAAAATAGTACAAAAAATAATGGAGTAATGGAGGACAAAATGAGCGTTGATCCAACAAAAAAATGGAGGACAAAATGAACACTGGGTTGAGTTTTATAACGGTCAAAAAAATAAATTAAGTCAACGGTACCGTAATTATATTTTGAATGATTTTGGGAGCATTGCCGTAAAATGGCGGTAGGAGCAAATATTTGTCGTTCAATGGACTACTTTTTAAGAATTGCTCCCAATATAATACGCATAATTTTAATTGCATATACATGATACTCAAAATAATGTTGACCGAAATACCCCCTTCTTGGATTTGGACCAACGCGTGTGCAATGAATTTGTTGAGGAGTGCAACTGTTGTCCATGTAGAATGCAACAAAAGTAGACGAAGTGTGCAATGATTAGAAAATCTTACCAGAAAGTATGACTTGACCACACATTGCAATCACATTTGGACCAATGTGGGTGCAATGAATTTGTTGAGATGTACAACCGTTTTCCATGTAGAGTGCAACAGAGTGCAACAAAAGTGGACAAAGGGTGAAATGGTCAGAAAATCATTCCAGAAATTGTGACTTCACCACATTGCAACCACATTTGTTGAGAGTGTGGATGCAATGAATTTGTTGAGGAGTGCAATCGTTTTCCATGTAAGGTGCAACTAAAGTGGACGAAGGGTGCAACAGAATATCTTTCGAGGGTAGTTGCATCTAATAGTATTTCTCATGCCATGTTATGGCAATTATTATTGCTCTTCTCACTGATCTGTGATTCCGAAAAAAGTACACCGAAATGCAATAATTTGCCCCTATCGACATTTTTTGGCAATTTTTCCAATGATTTTTTTTTCTGCATTCTCAACTTCTATTTGAACTTAAAGTTGTATATTTGTTTTTACTTTTTCACCCCCGATTGTAACAAGATGATGTTGTAGAAAATACTATATGATATGGCAAATTTTATTCACAACCCAGTTTTTGCTAAATGTCTCCCACTCCCCAACCAATTATTTTAGGACCAAAATACCCAATGTCATAAAGACTACTTTATTCCTTTATCATCCTCCTTCCTCCAACCACATTGTCGGACAAAACCACCAAAACACTCATAACCTTCTCCGGTGTTTCGATCGGCAAACAGATTTGGGGTTTGTCGATCAACAAACAGATTTGGGGGTGTTTGGGTGGTTTTGTCACGCCCTCATTTTTACTAACCGAAATTCATATAAAATCCACGTAGGATAGATCAAGTCATAGTTGAAAAGTCAAGTCAATAGTACATATCCAAATCAAATTTCTCATATCTCTCTCTCCAAAGGGTGCCCATACCCAAATACAAAAGTACCGAAAAGACTTAAAGTTATTACATATTTGAATATTGTCCAAAGATTGAGAAAAATTAAAGTTACATAGTCATCTCTCAATAATATACTAAGTATGGGGAGTATAAAATAACTTCATGATCAAGCAAACTTCATGTAATGCATCCACACTCCAAGCATCCAACACATGTCGCTTGACGTATACCTGAAAATGATAGGTGCTTAATGTGAATTAAACTAAAGACGCGTCCCAAGCGTAGGACTCTCGACCGGTGTAGCACAATATCCAGAAGTACCGAAGTCAAACCACAAAGACGGACGAACGGTGTTTGACTCAAAAGTGTTGAATTCTAGTTTAACCTGACTCTTAGGTAGCCACCCCTTGTGCAACTCGATTGATTTATCAACTAAATGGATGAAATTAATTAACTATGGATTTAAAATAAGAGTACAGCCGTGGGAACTCCAGCGTCTGCAACTAGCCCTATCCAATGTTCACTCGGGTCACCGTTCCTTCAAATAACCGATTTTAGAATAGGAAAAAGTTCCCTAACGAATGCACACCACCTGTCACCAGTTTCCGTGTGCAGCCGAGAGGAAGGCTCCGGATTC
The DNA here is from genome assembly GCA_020921065.1 of Vaccinium darrowii. Lineage (NCBI taxonomy): Eukaryota > Viridiplantae > Streptophyta > Magnoliopsida > Ericales > Ericaceae > Vaccinium > Vaccinium darrowii. The sequence continues at coordinate 21,360,164 of CM037155.1, forward strand.
CTTCTCCCCGCTTACAAGGACTCCAGCGATGCCCGAGATTTGTTCGTTAGAAAAAGTTTCGTATCCCAAAATTGCTTAAAAATTTAATTATGTTGAACCCGAGGTGAACATCGATGAGTCTAGCCACAGGGCGCCTTCGCCCCGCGGCTGCACCCTATGAATCTACTCACTCATGATTTTATTGAACGCGGCAATAATATTAAACCCAGATCTAAACATGGTTCGCAATCAGCATGAAATAAAAACCAATCACCAAAGATTAAAGGAAAGGAAACGTATTAGATTACCAAACGGGAACAAGAATTCAATGCTGGAAAGTACTAAGAAACTTGAGTTAAACTTGAATCCGGAGTAATCCTGAAAACAGCAGCCAAAGTTAAGAAAAATAAAAACGTAAGTTATGGATTGTGTAACCCTAATTTCGAGTTGTAACGGCGTATTTATATTAGAACCCCCGTTATTACAATTAAAATCCTAAAAGAAAATGGAATCGCATCGCACGAAGACCAAAACGCCACCGTTTCAAAGCCAATTAAGACCCTCGGTAGCGCTACAGGCATTTCTAGGTAGCGCTCCCGAACCAATTAGAACCGTTGACCAGTTGACCTCCCTGTTGACCGTTGACCTCAAAGCAGCTTTGTAGCGCTACACCCATTTTGGTGTAGCGCTCTCCAAGGTTCTTATCAGTTTGTGAGCCCTGTTGTGCCATTCCCAAGCGCTCTATCAAATTCCTGTAGCACTCCCGATGATACTAACCACTTCTCGAGAAATTAACTTCACCACTTAGTCTCCACAGCCTTGCTTGCTCTCACGTTCCGTCGCAGCCTTTCCAAGTACAAACACCAAATCCAACCACGTGCACGCATTAAATGGAAAATGAAGATTAACCGCACGTCTAACGCGCTAATTCTACCCTACTTAGGCGCTTAAATTCACGAATTTCGTGCGCCTATCAATAGGTTGAGCTACACTAGCCCAGTAAGAAACCATTCTACAAACGCTAGGTGTATAAAGTATGATATGTGCACATGAACTTGGATACCAAGAATGATTTGAGCAAAGTATGAAAATGAGGACTATAGCAAGAGAATAATGATCACAAAGTACCCATGTGTCCAAAGAAATACCAAAGTGTCCAATAATAACCCAAGTGTTTGCTAATTTCCCTCAAAAACCGTTACAATTTGTGTCGTGTGTTCGATTTCTTCAAAACATCATATTTTTCATAAACTTTCCATTTTTCACCTCTTCACAAATAACCACTTGTTTTTAATAGGGAATGAATCCCTCTGCGGGATTTCATGGGCTCCGTGCACCCCTGCCGGATCTCGTGGGCTCCGAACACCCCTGCCTGATTTCGTGGGCTCCGAACACCCATGGCTAGGGACGCACCGAATGGTGGCCCCAATATTAGATCACCATCATTTTCCTAAAGTTCGTTAAACCATCAAGTGTCCAAAACTCCATTTAAGTTTATTTAGTACAATTCATTCATCAAAATATTTCGAAGGATCATATTTCGTTCCAATCGTTCCAACTTTATCAAAAATGTCAAAAACCGACTCAATGAAGCACGTGTCCTTTACATTACGCCATCACGTGTCTAGTGTCTAAGAATATACTCAAATATCACGGAATTTAAGAAAAACAATCAACGGTACGAGATTTTAGTTAGAACAAGGCTCCCAACAAGTTTTGGACTGTAATTGATGAATATGGCAAATACACGGTCAAACCACCGGACCGGGGTCAAAGGAGAGCTAAGCAAGCAACCCAATCATCAAGGTGTTCGATAAAAAGTATGATTTTAAGTTAACAGGTCATTTGAAGATAGTCCAAGAGCCCAAGAGTCAAGAAGAGGCCTAAACAAAAACAAAGGTCCGGAGCTGTCTGGTATCAATACCCCAGAATGGGGTATATACTAGTCGACCAGAAAAAAAAAAAAAAAAAAAAAGAACGCGCTGGTATCGATACGAGATCGCAGGGGTATCGATACCAGATGGCTTCGTACAGATTTTTCACAACTTTTTCAGATTCAATGGGGGTTTCAACCCAAGCAAGAACCACTTGAAATTCATCAAAATATGGATCAAAATACTACCCAAACACTTAGAGGGAGTAGAGGTCAAGATTAAACATGATCAAAACCCATATTCATGGTGATATTCAAGATTAAAACCCTTATCCATGGTGGTAAACAAGTTTGGCTAGAAATTTGTGGGTAACCCAACAACATATGTAACAAATCAACAAAATACAACTAGAGAGAGTAGAAATTTGTCCCCTACGTCAATGATTTAGCTTGAAAAACCTCCAAGAAGCAAAACCCAAACCCTAGCTTCAAGATCCAAGAAAAGTTCTTCAAACACCGGGGTGAAATAAGCATATCAACGCGTAGAACACGAGATTTTATGAAGGTTTTGTGAAGGGAGTAAGCTTGGAGCTTGAGATTTGGCTAGGTTTGTGAAGAGAGAAGTTGGAGGAGCCATGGAGGAGAGAGAGAGAGGGACGGCTGGAACTTTGTGGGAAGAAGATGAACTCTTTCTCCCTCTTCTCCCTCCACACACACATATACATATCCTACAATCACACTCCAAGTCTACAAGTGGCTTGTGTAATTCAAATACACCCAAATCAACTTATATATCACCCATAATCCAACACTTAGTCAATTTTGACATTTAACACAATTCCTCACATTAACCCATTGTTATTTTTGAAAAATTATTTAAAACCACGGGTCCTTACAGGTTCCACCACCACTCACCTCCACCCATAACCCCCACCACCGCTCAAATCCACCCCCACCTGCCGTCTTCCTCCCCTCCTACGCCGGCCTCGACTCCTTCCGCCATGAGCCCAATTACTTCAAAATGGTACGTTCTGTCTCCCCGATGGCTTTGAATATCCAGTTCTGAATGGGTTCTGGTAGTTTGATTTTCAAACTTTAGAATCCGAAAAGATGATGGAAGTTCAAATTTTAGAATCTGAATGGGTATTTCTCATTTTCTTCTTCATCAGTGCCAACAACATTTACGAATACAGACAATCGAAACATCCACGTTCACCATTCTCTTAATTTCAGAAATTAGAAACCCATTCTGTTTGCGGACCAACGATGAATTGGACGGTCGAATGAGGCAGTGGAGGTGTGGTGGTGATGGAGGAGCAACGATGGTGCACACAGAAAAGAGAGAGGAGGGAGAGAAGAATTTTCAGTGGTGGTGGTGGTGGTTATGGACAAGGGCGGCCTTATGTAGGGGCAAAGGGGGCAGCTGACCCCCCTGAGCCGGAAATTCTCCCTGGGATACACATATTTTTTTGGTTATTTTTATAATTTTGCCCCACAGGAGTATATATTGTTGTCTTTACATTGTGTTCCTTGTCCCACAAATAATTCACTTGCCCCAAATGTGCTGAAATTTGCATGTAACTTCATAAGGAACCATCAAAATGAAACGGAGGTCAGTGGCGGTGGGAGGTGGTGCGAGGTGGTGGTGCAATGGACGAAGAGGAGGGGTAAGCTAGGAAAGTTTGGAATATTGTAGGGAGGCATTTAGTAATTTATGGGTTTTTTTAAGAAATCTGTGGTTTTGGTTTTTAGTGAGAGGCATTTAGCAAAAACTGGGTTGTGAATAGAATTTGTCATACAATATAGTTATCCAATTTTCTTTCTATATTTGTTTTTTCTTTTTTACCCCTGGTCGTAACCACATGATCGATCTTGTAGAAAATACTCTCTGCGTCCCAAATTGCTGGGCCTTCTTTCCTTTTTTGGCTATCCCAAAACATATGGTTATTTTAAAAAGTTAACAAAGAAAAATGTGTACTTCTTTCCTTTTTTGATACTTTTCATAAAAAGTTTGATTCCCAAAGTAGGACCAACAATTTGGGACGGAAGGAGTATATAGTTTTCTTTTAGCCTGTCATACCTCTTTGCGAGAGGCCAAAACAATGAATTGCTATAAACTAAAGCGAATTGTGAATAAAATTTTCAACACCAAAATTAGGTCAAACTTTAGAAGAAAGTAATAATGTGCTAACTAATTTCAATATTGCCCACCTAATACACAATTGTATTGATCTCTCAAGATTAGTTAATTAGGTGAGTGCATGTTGCATCCGGACACCAAGTTATTAAAAAAATATTAACACTAATTCAGTTTCTCCCAAGAAATCAAACGGAAGCAACATGTGGATCTCGAAACCTTTCAAGTTCGGTAGGTTTATCAGTGTTTGTATCCAAGCTTCTAGTATATATATATATATATATATATATATATATATATATATATATTTATATTTATATTTTTTTTTTGGGGGGGGGGGGGGGGGGGGGGGGGGGGGAACAATAATTCTCTAAAAATGATTATAGAAAGCATTAATTTTGACATTCTTGAATTGTGGTTTTAATAATCTGTTTTACGAATTATTCTGGTGAGATGTCATTTTCTTTGACGGGAGGTTAGAGGCGTCGCACGCAGTGATGTTTTTATTTTTCAAATGTTTTTCTGATGATGTAATCTTAATGTTTTTCGATCTCCTGTTTCGTTGGTTACTTGGTCAAACATAATTAGGCTTGATTAGTTTTTTTTATTGTTTTCTTGTTCTCCAAGACTTAGATTTTGCTTCCTATTATTTATTTCTTTTTTAGATTATTATAATTAATTGTTTGTCATTTGATTAATTAAATACTGAGTTTTACTCAACATCAATTGTCCAAGGAGAGTGTATTGGCTCAATCACTATTTGTAATTGTTCTTATTTCACACATCTTATTTCATGCATTTCACTGCATCAATCTGTCTTTATTGTTTGCTTAGTTTTTCATTTGCTAAAATGGACATTTGCTAAAATCAAGTGAGTAATTTTAGCAAATGAAGTGAGGATGTGATTTTATCTCCAATAAATCTGGACATATGTATATCCAGATTCATTGGAGATAACATATGTCCAGATTCATTGAAGATAAAATCACCTCCCCACTTGAAAATCAAGTAGCAAATGGAAAACTAAGCAAAAATAAAATAAAATAAACACTAAAAGACAAATATTAAAATATTCGAGTATGGATAAAGAATTAAGAAATCTCTGTTTTTTACTTTCGTGGCAGACATGTGAAGAAACAAAAAGGTGAAAACGCCCAGTCGCTCACCTTTGTTTCTCTCTCTCTCTCTCTCTCTCTCTCTCTCTCTCTCTCTCACACACACACTTTTTCTCTTCCTATAAATACACCTCAACACATCACTCCATTACCAAGCCAAAAAAAAAAGGCACAACAACTTCTATACCCTCCTTTTAATTACTCCCCTCTCGCCTTTCCCTTCACCTGAAAGCTGAAGCCTGTCAGAAGCACAAGTGAAACACAAGCGACAAGAAAAATGAGAACTGTCACCTCTTTAAACACACCCTCAACAATGGCACCAACAGCAACAACAAAGCCAATATTCCCACAGCCGACGACAGCCCAACGGTCGCCGTGGCACTCTCCCATGCCGTACCTCTTCGGCGGCCTGGCCGCGATGCTGGGTCTGATCGCGTTCGCCCTCTTAATCCTCGTTTGCTCTTTTCGAAGGCTCTCCCGTCATGAGGAGAGAGATCTCGAGGCCGGCGGCGACGAGAAACCTGCCGGTTCAGTCAAGGCTTTACCGGAATTCGAAGAGAAGTATTTGGTGATAATGGCTGGGGATGTGAACCCGACGTTTTTGGCCACTCCCGTGTGCAGCAAGGCTTGTAATTCATTTGGGGAGGACTCCAAAGTGAAGAGAGAGGAAATGGAGAGAGAGAAAGGTAATTTTGATAACGAGAAGGCGAAACAAGATATGGGTTATGAGGTAACCTCGAGAATAGAAGAGGGTACGGAGCCCGAATCCGAAAATCGGGCCTGAGAAAACTCAGAGCAGAGCCACTCAAGAATAGAAGAGGGTACGGAGTCCGAATCTGAAAATCGGGCCCCAGAAAACTCAGAGCAGAGCCACTGAAGTGCAATTTTTGCATCAATTTTGATTGAGCGAGAGAGAGAGGGAGAAAATTTTGTTCTCTCTTTTTTGTTTTATTTCTTGAATTTTTAATCTTTTTGTTCGGTAATTCGGTATTGCTTCTTATGATCCGGAGAATGTAATTTTTCTGAGATGAGATATGAGATGAACAATTTTGTCTTAATGGACCTGAATTTTTGTTTGGGAAAAAAATTTAAGTATAGCGATTTTGCTCTTTTCTTTGCAACTAGGGTTTCAGGGAATTTCTATTAGGGTATAAATTAAAATGAAATTTGTTTCTTTATATAGATAAATGTTATTCGTAACTTTAAATAAGCGTAACTTGATGCAGGGAATATATAAATATATATAAACCGAGACATAAAAAGATAAAATGTCGATGTAAAAATACTCTAGATCGTAAACATATGAATATTAGATTATAACAAATAATCATAATCTAGTTTGAAGGGAAAAAAAAAAAAGACGATGGTGAAAAGTCAGTAACTCTGAGGGCCCTCAATAAAAATTGAAATGTTAAAACTATTAGATTGTTTTTAAAAAGAATTATCAATCAACTATATGGTGGTTTTGGGAATTAGAATTATGAAACAAGAAAATCGAGTAGAAGTGACGGTTAAATAAGTAACTTGGGAAATTGAATTTTCTCATCAAAAAAAAAAATTTCCTTGAGAAATTGAATGGTGGAGAAAAAAAGAAGAGTGGGATTAGGGAATATAGAGTGGGATCATAATGAATTTGTTATGTATGATTTTTTTTGATATTCTTACAAATAAACATGTAGTAATTCCAAGTGGCCTACACCTTTAGAATAGTATAGATAGATATATCTTGGTGCTGATGTACTATTAAACAAATTATTTTTTTGATTCTTGTTTTAACTAGCACGATAAAAGATCAATAAATTAACAACATTATTATCAGATACATGATCGTATAAAGTGTGAGCATTATGGAGAATAATGAGTATATATAAAATTAAAAAAAAAAAAAGCAAATAATTGATATTCCACTATTTAGAAGAGAATAAAGTTTTAGAAAAATGACTGCATATATGCCGTGTCTTGTTGATGTGACATGTTTTTGTAGCTAACTTTATCCGGAAATACAAAACGTACCGACCCCCTTTGTACTGACCCTGTACAGACAGCATCGGAGACTCCGTTGTGGTACTAAACAATCAATCTTAACCATTCATCCTTCTTAAAATCAAATTCCGAGTGTGCCCTATGCGGGAATGGATGCAATCGGACGGCCCTACGAGCTCGATCTAAAATCACCCTATTTCATTCAAATTTTTTTAATGAAAATGGGATGATTTTGGATCGAACTCATAGGGCCATCCGATTGCATCCATTCCTCACATGGCTCACTTAGAATTTGATTTTGAGATGAATGAATGGTTCGGATTAATTGTCTGAGACTCACAACGACTTTCGCGATACCGACCAGTATGTGGTCTGTAGCTGCACAACTGTTAAACTTTATTAAGTTTGTGTAGGCTCCATACACTATGTGAATGTGTTGGAGGCTTGTTTGAGACTTTTATTGTATATGTATCATTGTTGAATACTTTATGTTGTTTGTTCTTCTTTTTCCTTTTATTTTTTTATTTTTTGGCCCTTTTTGTAAAGTTGCTTGTGAAGCAAGTGGAAAGCAGCGTGCGAACCCGTGCCATGCGGCGTCAGGCACCCGCGTAAATCTTAATATACAGGGGTGCGGCGTGGAAATGAGTGGAATTGGATACTAATCATCAATCCAAAACGGTATATAATAATCAAAAATCTTTTTAAAAAAAGGATTCGGGAAAACTTTTTAGATTATTTTTTTATTAAAAAACTAGTTTGGCAAAATAAATTAAAATATGAGCCGGTTCCCCTCACACTTAAAAAAACACACGATTTTGTTCCAGACTCTACTGTGATGTTCTAAACCGTTGATCCTCTTTAAATGAGTAAAATAGGAGGTCCCGCAAAAATTCAACTCAATCGGATATCGGTAAGTGCTTGACTAAGAGCATCACTAATTGTATACTCAAACACAAAATACTGAAAGATGAGTATTTTGATACACAAAAGAGGCTCACAATGGTATTTGGATAAATACTCAAAGTTAACAACATTTGTTACAAATACTCAACTTTTGGCATTTGGATACTCAAAATTACCAATCTTTCTCAATAACCAAATTTTGGGGACCACACCGTATCAAAAGTAACAACATTCTCTCTCCATTTTTCAAATACTTAATTCAAAACTCAATTTTTTTGCACTTTCTCCCAAAAATTGAAATTATCAATTTTTAATCTTTACCAAAATATGTTCAAGATTGATCTCATTTTAGACGTACTGTGAATATCTTTTAAATGGTAATAATATTATAAAAAAATATATGAACAAATTTAAAGTTATACCCATTTTATGAATAAAAATTGAGTGAATAATACTTTTTTTTTTATTATGAACGCAAATGAACCATTGTAGAAGGGTAGATACTCAAACTTATAAACCCACTAAATGAATACTCAAAATGTGACGTGGCAATATTTGAGTATCCATATTTGAGTATACCACTAGTGATGCTCTAATGTTTTTAAAACTATTTAGATCAAGCAGTAACCGATATCCGATTTAGCTAAAAATTTTGCAGGACCTTTTATTTTATTTATTTAAACAAGATCAACGGTTCAGAACATCACAATGGAGCCCGGAAGAGTGAGGTATTTTTTATGCATTTTTTTAAGTGTGAGGGGAACAGCCCCATTAAAAAATTACCTTTTTGGCTTTCAATCATTATTTTTTTTTTTCATTTGTTAGTTTTGCATCATTTTTTTTTTTGTTGATTATTGGTTCACCTCAAAGAGGGAATCTATAAAGTAAATATGAACTAAACTAAAATAATTAATAAAGAGAAAAATAATTTAAGATGTCTATCTGTTTTGGAGATCTTGGTGGTCACCAGAACTAGTGACCAAAATTGAACCTTATTTTGGTGATATCGATTGGAGTATGAGCTTCTTGTTTTGTTTTGTTTTGTTTTGTTTTGTTTTTTACCTCAAAAAATTATCTATGGCTCCACTCTGAGAATTAATAATTTTACTTTTTACTTCTTTTTTATTTCCTCATACCTGGATAGTTAACTTCACTGTTCTAGGAGGCATGGTATACCTACGTGACAAAAAAACATCGTAAGTTTATAAATGTTTGTGTGTATCCTTCTCAAATGAAATAGTGCAAGTTCTATTCTCTACGACTATAAATTATAATGCTACTATATCATTGGAAGCGTGTTGTGAGGCCCATTTTGGCTCCACGCCAGCACTGTTTCAACGATCGGAGACGTCCACTGTGTAGAGCTCGTTGAGTACTACAAACGTCCTAAAAATCAACTCGATCAGATATCGTTAAGTGCCTCATCGGAACAAAAATAAGTTGAAAAAAATTGGAACACACATATCTTGAAACAATGGATGAAAACCATTGAAACCATCTTTTTCAACTTATTTGTATTCCGATGAGGCACTTAACTATATCCAATTGAGTTGATTTTTGGTATACTTATAGCAGTCGATGAGCTCTACGCGGTTGACATCTCCGATCATCGGAACAGTGCTGGTGCGGCGCCGAAATTGAACCGCACAGCACGGAGCTGCGCAGCACCCCGTTTCCATCATTGGGATGCAAGTTTGCGTTGTGATGATCATGCCTCCGATCCTTTTAAATTATATAACTTATTCTTGACATTAATAAATAGTTCCTTTTTTGCTGTTCAAAAAATAATATTATTACTTCTCAAATTACACTACAAAAAATTTGAAGCTCAAATTAACCAACCTACCAATGTCAATATGAATCTTATTTGATATATAGATCCCAATTAATTCTATTATAGAAAGTTTATTAAAACCATTATAAGTTGACAAATATAATCAATTAAAAATGGCACGGATTTCAAAAATAGACCAACAAAAGTGAACAGATGAAGTATTCAATGCAAACACTACTACACTCTTATGATGTGAAAGTCAATTTTAAGATTGTCTCATACTTTTTTTTTCCTTCTCAAACTACCACTTTAACTGAGAACTACCACAGAAAACTCAGGGATGAGAAAATACTTGAGCATAAGTTATTTCCATCGGCGGTGGAAACAAATGTTTCCTTTAAATAAATCACAGCGATCCGTGTGATTATGTACTATTATCCCGGATCGCTATGATTGATTTGGAGGAAACATTTGCTTCTACCGGCAGTGGAAAGAATGTTTTCTCAAAATACTTACAAGTTATAATTAGGAGAAACTTAAATGCGATCGTCCTCAACTTACGAGTTGAGAGATCATAATGCAGCCTTCCTTGGATTCCTCGATTATTGTTCAATATGTTTTTGGGGTTTCCAGACATCTTGCGTCGTATCAATCAATTATTCTACAACCAAACACTTTTACACACACTCACATTCACATTGGGACCAACACAGACTACACCTCCGGTATGTGGGGGACCCAGAAAATAGTGTTAGTGTGTGTGAAGTGTTTATGCGGATGTGTGTGATTGTAGAATTATTGCGAATCAATTACGGCAGATGTATCCTATTTGCTAAGAGCATCTCTATGCACTACCTAAAAAATGTTTACTAAAGTGTACACCTAAACACATGTGGGACCCTATTTTGTGTGCTAAGAATTTAGCTAGTTAGCTAAGGAGAAATGCACTTTAATGGGGCTCCCTAAAAATGTTCATTAACGCTAAGTCTTTCTTTTCTCTGTCCTCTCTCTCTCTCCTTAAAGTTCTTCTCTCTCTCCTCTTTCTCTCTCCTCCTTCCCTTCTCTCTCTCTCTCTCTCTCTATCTCTCTCCTCTTTCTCTCTCCTTAAGTCTCTCCCCAAATTTAGGTAGTCACTTAAGGCACTTTAAGTGGTGAGGGGCGCCACTTAGGATTTTAGTGAGTCAATTTTTGAGCACTGGAGACCATTTTTTGAGTTTTTCTTAGGTAACTAATTAGGACACTTTAGGAAATTGTTTTAGGTAGTGCACTAGAGATGCCCTAAAATCAACTGACGAGGAAGCCATTTAATCTTTGATTTTAGCATTCAAAGATTAACTGTTGATTTTAGCAAAATTGATTTTATCAAATGAGAAACTCACCTAGATCCTTCATACTTGTACCAGACCACCCACCGAATGGACCTTGGGTTTGGGTATAAATTGGGTTTGCTGAATTTTGGGGGCCAATTTCGGTTGCTTTATAGAGGCCCCGAGGAAGGCCCTTGAATACAAATTGAGCCCTTGGATCTGAAGCGCTACAAGGTTGAAATCATCAATCACAGTCGTTCAAAAGTGTTTTAAATGGTCTGAATTTGCAGATACCTTTTGACCGGCAAGAAAGCATCTGTGAATCTAGATTGATTGTCAAGTTAGACGATTGTGTTGCATGCTATAGGACTGCTTTGAGTGACTTATTTTTGTGTATTACTTGGAACTATTTCCCTTCAACTCGTGGTCATCATTTGTTCATCCCATAATCATTCGCAAAATTTTATTCATGTTGAACTACGTGCTTTAATAGTTAATTTATTTCTCCATTGCAGAGCAAATTTAGTGACGACCAGATAGAAGTGCTGAAAAGATTATTGATTTAGATTATTAAAAACAAATTCAAAGCAATACCAATGAAGCATTATCAGGTGAAATATCTTTTACATCAAAACTCTCTTCTTCTTTTCTTTTTCTTTTTTTAAAATAATTGATTGCAAGAAATTTTTTTATGCTGCTTTTTTCTGAAGCAAGCCCATTAATAGTTAATTTTTTTTATCTTTTACATCAATTTTTTCGTCCAAATATTCATCTCAAAGTAATCAAAATATCCATATTTACCTATCACGAGTCAATTTGGTTCTCATATGCAAGAGAGAATAGGTGAAGCAACATAAAGAAAAACACGAAAGGTAGCAAGGTATCAAACAAAGGCAAAAATCACCCACAATCAAATCCCCCCATCAACCAACCACTACACGCCAAACGTGAAATTCTTCATGCGAATACTCTCGGCTCTTCTTTGATCTCTAAAAAGTTCTAGACGGTTGAAAAACACACACCGTCCCGTAAACTTTAGAATCTTTCTTGCCCTTAATGTTTTTTATTTCAACGCATGTGAAACCATCACCAATTCCTTATCTGGCTCCACCCAAATCAGCCACACGATGGGCTTGATTCAGAACACAATTACAACCCTCATCTTGGAAAAAAGACCCAAGCCCATAGCCTCTATTGAAGTCAGCCACCCCTTTGCAACTATTGGAGCCATTTGCACCAGATTTGAAATTCAAAACGTTACCTCCAACTTTTCCTCGGAAATTGACACAGACATGTTTATGCGCCCCACCTTTCTGAAGTTCACGCGCCTCCATCTCTTTTGCATGACCCATTGACGTGATCGTAACCTTCCCTCCTTGCGCATAAGTGTCACGTTTACCAACAGTTACACAATCCTTTCTCTCAATCAAATTTCTTGAAACAGGAATTACAAAGCTGCACGACCTGAAATCAACCTTGATTGTGACCGGAGAATCGCCTACTTGTGCACTGAAGCACTGCACCAAGCTATGTTTAGATTGTCCATTGCCTCTCTAAATTCCAACCATGAAATTTCAGCGTGCCCACTCGGTGAACTGCTTTCTTTAATGTTAGCCTTGTCCAAATCCTTTTGTCATCCATTACTACGGCCCTTGAAAGTCATCTCCCACAGAGATTTCTCCAACCCGACCCACCTTTTTCCTTGTCAAAGCTTCAGGAATATGGATAAATGCTTTTCGTTGTAGTCTCCAAGACTTTGATTTCGACGAATCATCCCCTTTGTTTTGTGCCTTTCGGGCTTCCACACATCTCACCTTGTTGCTCAATCTGCCTAAAAACAGAGAACCACCAGTTTTTCTTGACCCTTCATCGCTCATGCAGCTTCTTCGCAATCCATTCAACCTCCTTTACTGGTTGCCGTGGATGGCTTTAACGCTAGCTGAAGAGAAGCTCCAAACCAAACCCCTCAGGCCAACAAGCAACACAAAATATTGAAAGAAGAGAAGCCCCAAGCCTAAACGGATTTGAAATCCCAACACTAAAACCTCATATATGAATTCCAAAAAAAAAAAACCAAAATGGAAAACCTATAATGAAACCCCTAAATCAATACCCAAAGACAGAGCTCCAACTGGAAGAGAGAAAGAGGAGGAAAGAAGTAATGGAAGCTCTTAATAAATGAAGATCGAAGCCCAAAAGGGCTCCGATCGAAAACAACACTCAAACTCTCTCTATAAGGCTTCAAAATCGGGAATCACATACCAGATTAAATTGGTAATCGAAAACGGGAACAATAAGTGAAGATGGTGAAACTTCATGCATTTGAGGTGATAGCAACATCCTCGTCACATATCCGAGTGACTTCACAGTCCACAATCCTGAAATCACGACTGTTAGAAATAGAAAAATTAACAATGCTCTAGTCCTCTAGTCTGGGAGATAATCTAGTCCAGGGTGAAAACGCAACCAAAAGTAAACAAAAATCAGAATCACACAAAAGAAAGAAACATCAAATCCACGAACATAACCAAATAACGCACAATATAACAATATAGACTAATACAACCAGCTATTGTTGATTAATGGAATACTACTTGTGATCTTTCCATGTCTCTTTTGCGACTCCCAATTTTGGAGTTTTATATAAATAAAATTTAGGCTTGTTTTCTGGACCCATTTTCCTAACACATATAACCCAACAAATAGATTTGCCTGAGAACATCAATCGTTAAAGCAAAATACAGTGAAATAAAAATGCAGCCATAAGGTATTTGACACCCAACATTGATAGGAAGAACCTAGAACGAGAGGTGAAAATCACAGAGGAGGAACCTCAGAAAACGTGATTTGACAAAGGCATCAAATCGAGCACAAAAATAAGGCCCTTCATTTGGAAGAGGGTTGCAACGGTAGGTGCCAAACTGCTCCATGGCACCGCGGTCGATGCAATAGAAGAGAGCGGTGGAGAATGCACAAGCGACCGATGGAGTAGGAGCACGGTGGTGTGGCGGACAAGGTGATTTTCAACTGATTTAACCAACAGGAAAGGCTACAATACACACACATTACCATTTTTGTGCATTAACTATTTAACTTTTCTTTTGCACCAATATAAAGACCTCAGTTAGTTCTTCAAAATGGCGCAAACAATTATGAAGTTATATACAAGAGTTCTTCAAAATGAAACAATTCCAGAAGAAGAACAAACAATAAAGTACAAAATGGGAGATATTTCCAAGATTCAAGATATTAATATATCTACATACAGAAAAATAGAAATAGAATGTATTCACTGTGATTGGATTAGAATGGATATTATTATGACAACATAAACAAGAAATATGTGATTCTTAAACTCATCGTTGCTTGTCAATCACGCGTTGGACTGCTGAAGGGAGTGACTCCATTGCAGGACAATTGCTAATACTCACTTTTTCCAAAAATGATCCTTGGAAAGTGCAAGTCTGGGGACAGAAATTTGTAAGGAGTGGCAGATCCATGAGCTCGAGGAAAGTTAGCTGAGGAAATACGATAATCGTATTTGTTGTCACTTCATCGTTTGCTTCTTGTTCCCAACCAATGACCACTTCCATCTCCTTACACATCCGTATTAGTAATTTTTGTAGGTTCACAAGCAATTTGGCTACAAAAGGCAATAACAGAATTCTCAAACTGCTGCAACCATGCACAGTTAGGAATCTTAAATTCTGAAAGCCTTGAATTGTTGGTGAATCATTTGCCCAAACATGCGTCAAGTTTTGTAGACTTCTAGATTACTAAATTTGCTTCTAGAGAGAGTCAATAAACTTGACTTAAAGTGTTTCCCTATAGAACTAAAAAAATGAAATTTAAATATTCCCCAAACAAAATGAAGAGTTGAGCTCTTAGAGCAAAAGCATATCTACCTTGTTGTTGAAGAGTGGTTGAATGATGGTTCCATAATTATTCTCTGAAGCAGGCCATAGACAGTTGATCTTTGGAATATCTTCAAGCTCCAAGTGTTTCAATTGAGGCAACTTAACTGCCATCATGGGTTTGCAAAAACCAGTAAAATTTGGCAAAGAATTAAGCACCAACAATGCAAGTCTCGGAAACTGAATTTCATTTTCTTCTGCTGCTGCTGATACTATCTCATGCTCTACTCCTTCAATACTAGAAACAATCACATCCAACTGATCACATTCCTGTATCGTAATATTCTGTAATTGCACGAGATTTCTAGCTATGGCAAGTGAGAACACACAACGTTCCAATGTTGGACATCTATACACTGTTACATCTGTCAGACTGCGAAGGCATGCAAGTTGAGTGGGACCCTTCCACAAATGCCTTAGTTCAGGCAAGACAGATAGGTGCAGAGTTTTCAGCACACAAAAAGCCTCCTTTGCTAGCTGGCCATCGCTTGTGTTGATGAGGCACTCCAAATCTAAACAACGCGCCACTTGCAGCTCTAACAAGTGTCTAAAACCATTTTCGTCCAAATCACGGATATTGTGCTTCACCCACTTTATTGAACTTAAGCGTAGAATTCTAGTGATCTTCAATAGCAACTTAAGCTCAAGTATCTCCATAACACCACGGCTGATGCCAAGCCTATTCAGTGCCAATCGATTGGTTGGTGGATACAAACATTCGTCAATATATCTGCTTGATTTCCCAAAACAGATATGGAATGCTCTTATGTTCCCAAGAAAAACAACATCTCTCGGCCAGACCCAGCACTCAACGTTTGGTACATAAATATCCAATGCCACCAAATTAGGCAGGGATGCTAGCTCAGCAATGCACGCATTAGTTAATGTCATATCTTTTCCATCTTCAACAACATCCCACCCTGCAAAGCTCACCCCAAGATACAACCCTTCCAGCTTCGATAAACTTGACAAAACCCCATAAGGAATCCTTCTCACTTTGCAGTTCAACAAATCTAGTAGCTTCAAGCAATTAAGGTTACCTATTTCTCTAGGCAACTCTTCGACATTAGATCCAGTAAAGCTCAAAATTTCCAGATTCTTTAGTGCTTTGATTACCGCCAAATCTTTATCAACCAGTTCGCAATCAAGCAGTGACAGCACTTGAAGATTGGTCGAGCATTGGAGTGATGTCGATAGTGGTTGGATATACATGCTTGACAGATCTACCACTTTGAGTTCCTTCATCCCTTGGTAAAAACTTTCAGGGGATTCTATGGGAAATTCCCACTTGGACTCCAGCCGTAAAAGCTGGAGTTTTGGAAACTCTAAATTATGAGGTAGCGTCACATGCATACCAGTACATATCATTGAAATTACAACATAATCTCCCCGTCGTTCATTCTCTGGCCATCTTTTAAGTGCTTTGACCATAAACGAATGCTCCTCCCTGGATGCAATTGATATAGCGAGATCACGTATCACATCATGCATTTGAACAAATCCATCACTTCTGCCATCCATCAACAAAAAACATTTTTTCAAGTGATCGATATGGACATGTACTATGTCTCTTGCTTCTCCCACGCTATCAATGCTCCCAAACAACTCTAGTCCAATCCCGTACCTAACAATAGCTTCTTTCGGAATGTCAGAATATTCTGGAAATAAGGAACAGAGCAAAAAACATCTCTTGGCTTCCTCACTTTCCAAATAATTGTAACTCCACTCCAGGATCTAAATACATTTGCCTCTACTCCCCTGATATTTTTGCCGATAGACTTGCATAGTTGTGCAAGAGCAGAACGCCAGGAAGTCTCGTCTTTTCCATAGAGTGCCCTCCCAACAGTAAGAATAGCAATCGGTAGGCCTCTGCATTCATTCACAACTGCCATCTTCGTGGACAAGAAATTAGTGTCTTCCTCTGAAATTCCAGCCACCTCTCGGAAGAGATTCCATGCTTCTTCTTTAGGTAAAACTTGAACCGTGAATGTTTTTTGAGCTCCCATATCGTTGCAAACCTCTTCACTTCTTGAAGTCACCAAAATTGTGCAACCTTTGTGGGCATCTCCGAATGGAATTCCAATGTCTTTCAACTCAACTCTCTTCCAAACATCATCCAATATGACAAGAATTGTCCTCTTGCGCTTCAGTTGTTGACGCAGATTATCCGCTCTTCCAGAATCACTCTCCTGCTCAAATTTAAAACCCAACAGATCTGCAATTTCACCTTGAATTTTCCTCACCTCGGGATTCCGGGAAACTACAGCCATCACAACGTCAACAAACAATTTCCCTTCCTTCGCTCTCTTGGCAACTTCTTCCACCAGTGTCGTCTTACCAACACCTCCCATCCCACATATGCCAACCATATAACTAACGGCATCTTCTTTGAGCGCCTCCATGACTTCTTTCAAGATCAAACTCCTAGATTCAAAACCTTTAATACCGACAGTGGGTCTGGATTCTATTCCGGGTGGAGGCACAGGATACGATACTTGGGTAAAACTTCCATTTTCACGCAGCTTAGCCAGCTCTTCTACCTTCTTTTTTGCTTTCCGACTAAGTGAGTAGCGTGACTTGAGGGTTGGACACCACCACCACCCATTCAGACACCTTTTCTTCGCTTCCATTGCTTCATCCTGTTCAAGAATGTGATTGGCCGCCTCACTCTTGGGTCCACCTACTCTCGCCAACCACCCCTCAACACCAGGTCCAATAAGTTCTCCTTTGCTTTTTGCATCATCAACCAATAGTTGCACTCCGCCTCGTCTCTCTTCCAGCATATTTACTTCACCCCTTAGGCTTTCAAGGTTGCGTTGATAATAAATCAGATAACCAAATTGACGACCAATCGGGTCAATTATTTTTTCTCCGATGGAAAGAACACAATCGAGAGCCATTTCTCACTGTTGAGCAGCTTAAGCTTTTAGATGAGTCGATGGTTAACAATCTAATATGGTATCAGAACAGACCAGGCAATAGATCTGGTTAAACTTCACCGCCTAGCTAATGATTAAAATTCACATGTTTAGCCCGCCGCTTATGGAGGAGACCATGACTACACACGAGGTGGGCGTATTAAAGATATAAATAATAAAGTTGTCCCTCCTCTAACGCTAACAGCTTAAGCTTATAGATAGTTCGTGGTTAACAAATCTAATACTCACGTTTGTATGTGTGGACAACACAAGGCTATTCTGCTATACAGTGGAAAATGAGGAAAGAATTAGTAAAAGAGTTTGGAGGGTGTACCTTTGTAGATCAAAACAAAGAGAGCTCAACATATAAGGAATTCAGCAGAAGTGAATGGGAAGAGCAAAGCTATTCACTTAACAGTACCCGAATGAAACCTTTGAATCGAAATTATCAAAGCTTCTAATGGATCGATCATGGGGTTTGGTCAGATGAGAATTTGGAGAAGAGCAAGAAAACACAGTCCAATATCTTGGTTTGGAGCTGATTTGGGAGGAAGGATTTGTCTCCGTCCTTCCGAGAAAACTTTCCATGTGGAAATAATTCATATCCGTGCAAAAATTATCCACTTCACATCCCACCACAAACAATGTTACATACTCGAAAAAGTTATCCAGAAAATTGCAATGAGTGACTCAAATTTCCTAGAGCCTGAGCCATTCATCGCAGTTTTCCTGGTACTTTATGGGCAACATTTATGGGCACTACAATAGAGTTGGCTTTGCTCCAAGTAATTATTCTCATCGGTGTTGGGGGCACTTTATTCATCACACATTTCTTTAGGGCTTAATACAATGTTTGATTTTTAATTATATTTTTTCATAACTCAGGTATCTGGGTTAACTTTCGCACACATTAACTAGAAACTTAATCTCGGTGCTCATTTGCGGAAAGCCCAATTAAAGCAAAACAAAACTCCACATTAACTATCCCCAAATGATTTGATAATGCCCGAGAGATTTCAAACACAAACCTTAGTAGTGAGCAAATCCCCAAGATTCAAGTCTTCATCGTCATCAGACCAACCCCTTGGGTAGGTTTTTTTCTTTTTTAACCAGTCGCCCATGGTTATTGAATTGGAATCATAACGTGTATGAATTGGCTTGTTACAAAGTCAATTGTAGATGATAATGTAGTGGTTAGGACACATCATTAATATGGTGGCCACCCTCTTAATTTCCTTTGTCCCTCACTTTGTCTGTATGGGCCATGCATTGGTTGAGTAAGATCTTCAAGATCTTTGCTCCTGGTAGTTGTTATCCTTCTATAAAAAAAAATTTGTCCAATATTTAAATTAGTTTATGCAAATTTGTTTATATCGCGTTAGTCATAATATGAATAGCCTTTGAAATTCCTTAATCGTTTCGCAAACTAAAGTCAGCAATTGCGCACGACACAGGGATTTACGTGAAAACCCTAAAAAATAAAAAACATGGGAAGGAATCAACACTAGAATCATTGTATCAATACAAGTAATCCTACTCAATGTTCGTGTATGCTCACCACGAGCCTAAAACCTACATGCCAAATCCACGTTAATCACACATCTGCATGATTGCCGAATCTTGAATCCTCAAATCTTTCAAACAACTGTCTTTCGAACTTCACAAAAGGGCTTTACTCTAAGAATGATTGTAGTGATATGAGAAACACCTCGAAGATGATTATTTATGTCAATGAATCATTCAAAATCTTTGCAACTCTTTGAAATGCACAAACTCTAGCCACCACAAGTGTTGAGAGATGAGAAATATCAGTGCTAAGGCTTAAAAATGGCAACTGCAATGTTTCTTAACCTAATGGATTGATATTTATAGTGTTGGCATAATGCTGTCAAAACGCTCCGCCTTCAAAGTACTTGACTAACAATTACCACACTCAAAGGCTAAAAAATACAATGATATGAGATTCCTTTTCACACCCTAGCACAAACGCTCTAGAATAAAAGAAAATAAGCAAATACAAAAATAAGCGTACAACTCAATAAAGGGAAATACATGTAATTTTTTTTTTTTTTAATGCCGGAAATACATGTGAATGTAAATATGAATTTTGGTCATTAAGGTGCCAACCAAAAAGAGAACTAGGGTTAGAAGCTTACAGCCCCATTTAGAAATAAAATTGTTGTCTCCTAACACTTCACAAATATTTTCCGAAAATGTCAAGCAAGCCCATCTGAGGTGTTTAAGCCAATTCAATATGTTTTTTCATGGATGTTCAAATACACACATATATGTACATATTTTTTGTAAATGTTCCACCAAGCCAATTTCCAAGAATGAAAAAATAAATAAATAAACCCTTCAGGCTGGTGGATTGGTATGTGAAGAGATTCATTAAATGTAACTATCATGAATCTCAGGATAGAAAATGTGGGGTTCGGTGGATGGCGCAATGCACAAAATGCCCGTGGACATGAAGACGAGATTTAGCGTCCATAAGTCCGTTCACAAATCTAGAATCTCAAAGACTCAAAACACAGGCCCTGCAGAAAATGAACCCGACATGTATCATTCCAATGACCCTCTTATGAATACACTGAACATTTAACGAACCAACAAAGAAGATGTTTAGAATGCATATACAATATCCAACAAACAAACGCAGTTTTCTAACATTTTAAGCACACGTTTCTAGCTAGTTACATTATCAGGTACATGTTTAACCTAGTTGCGAAAAGTTAAATGTTTGTATTGTTCTTAAAACACTTCATTTACGATGGGTTTTCCTTCCGCTTCAATTTCCACAGGGAAGGGATCTATCAGCAGGAACTAGGAGAAGATTTAGTTAACCAGAGCCGCCACGAGAAGATGCCCCTTGGTTGGCCAAGAAACGTACCACGACGATAGTAATGTTATCTCCACTACCTCTCTGATATGCTTCCTGCATCAGCCTCTTTGCTGCATCCTCTGGCTCTTGGATTGGTTTAACAATCGCAACAGCCTCCTGAGAAAAAAGAGAATCATACATCACAACATAGTTCAAAGAATGGCAATCAAAAAGAACCTTTGTTTGACTTTAAAATGTACTCCCTCCATTCCTTTTTTAGTGTCAACATTTTCATTTTGGGTTGTCCCTTACTAAGTGTGTTTTAAAAAGTTAATGTGTAAAAATTTGTACAATTATCATTTTACCCTTTTGAAAAGTTAGTAGATAAAGAGTTAATGAGTAAAAGTGGATGATAATTTTGAAAAGTAGAGGTAAAAGTTGATGTGAAAAGTGGAGATAAAATTTGCTGTGAAATATGTAATGATAATGTTTCTTGAATAAGTTGGTTTTACGAAGTCACACTTAAAAAGGGACGGAGGGAATATGAAAAAGCAACACGTAACTTGAGAAGCATGAATCAAAAGCTAAATATAGTTGTACCAAACCAAACCTATAGGCTAAGAAAAACCAGAAAATCTGAAGGGAAGGGAAATTTCCTAACCTCGTTGGTTACAACATCCCACAGCCCGTCACTTGCAAGAATAAGAAACTCGAGAGAGCTGTCAACCTTTTCCTCCTGCAATTTTTCACAAACAGTAGTACAGAACTTAACTGCACCGTTACATATGGTTATAGAAGTTAGAAGAAAGATGAAGCTGCTCTCTTGGGCAATACCAGACTTCTCCTTTAAATGTGATTGTACCAGACTTCACCTATATTCCCATGCTGTTCTCAGCAAATAGAGTTTTTCTAGTGAAGTCCTCTACATTTTATAACTTGTACAGGGATTCCAACAAAACTCAACTAATCTTGAAACAACTCAAGTCAGACGACTGAAAAAAAATAAAATGAGATTAAGGTTCAAAGCAAAGGAAACCTGTGAATGCATGTATTATTAGACTTCGCAGCACCATGTCAATGTTGTGCAATGTTTACAGGACTTGGAGACTACAGTAATAATCCATCCATAAAAGGTGTCCCCAGAAAAGAAGAGGAGGAAATCTATTTCAACCAGAACTTTCCTAATTAGTTTCTCCTATGTTTTTTCTGCGTTGGTGTTTCAGTATTGAACTGCCCTTACGTACCATGTTGTACCATAATGCACCCGTAAGAATGTTGAACAACAAAAGAGAAGAGAAAATGGCATTTTCACCATAACTTTTACTAGTCAAATACTCCATTTGTTTTTGTTGAATAGACATTTTACTAGATCTAGAAGTGAACTACCCATGATAGATATGGAAAGTATAAAAGTGAAGTTTAACAATCATAACAAACATACAATCTCTCCACCCGGAGTTCAACTTTTTCAGGGGACATGCATTAAATGCATGTTTCCTTAGAAAATTATCTTTGATTTCCTATACCCCATAAGAACTATCTTTAAAACTACAGTTACTCCCTCCGCTCATATTGCTTGTCCTGTACGGAGAACTCAACTTTTTAAGAAGACGTGCAAGTAACGCATGTCTCCTTATAAAGTTCAATTATTATTTGAATCATTTATGAGGGTTAGTTTGTAAAAATTACCCACTTTTAACTTTTCAAAGAGGGCAAAACATTTTGGGACATCCCGAAATCAAATTGGAGTAATAAGGGACAGCAGGAGTACTCATGAATATAAGATAATATTTGGGACCAAAAATAGAATGTAGGACTAACATTAAGTCGGAGGGTGTACTTCACCAATAACTAAAATAGGTCATGAAACTCTTGATATTAACTTAGGTGAAGACTCATGTGGATCATACTGCCAATCTTACTGAAGATGTTAGTATTCAGAAAAGCAATCACAATCAACTGATTTCATACCCAAATCATACCTGAATTTCTGGATCAGCCACAACATACTGCTTCAAAAGCCGATCACCAAATGCACGAGAAACAGCAAGTACACCTCCAACTCTCCAAGTTCCTATTGGAAAAAAAATTCAAATCATGCACTGCCGGCAGATTTCTTAAGCACCAAAAAGGTCCAAGCTAGAAAACAAGGTAAGCATAAAATGTCTTTACCTGCCCACATAACAAAACCTCCAGCATCTTCAATCCGTTGTCGCTCATCAGTTTGGTCTGGCTTGTGATCTCGAGAAACAGCTATCGCTGTAGCAAAAAACGTAGTGCTTTTAGCATACCATGGACTAGGGAAATCAGCAAGAAGCGTGGCAAGCAAACCATCCTTCAAACAATTGCTCTTACACAAGGATGAACAATCAACAAATGGTTGAAGAGATCATCATACAAGCTACAAGTATCACCATGCATTTTCTTCCCCCCGAAAAATGTTACATTTAGAGAAGATTGATCAACTTGTACTTAACAATGGGAGAGTTCTTACAAAACAGGAAGAAGAAAAAAGCTGCTCATATATAATAGCTGGTCTACCAGAACCACTACCAATTATCAAGGAAACTTCCATCAATGCCCTATAACCTCAGATCGCTAAAAGAAAAAATAAACCAAACTAAACCAAGCCTTATGTCCCAATCAATTGAGGTCAGCTAAATGAATCTCTTTTTTTTTCCATTGAGCTCTATCAAGGGCTACATGTTCACTGAGATTTGAAGTACTCATATCCTTGCGAAAGACATCTGATATCAATTTGGGTCTTCTTCTCCTCGTAGCGTTACTACCCAAATCTATTCCATCATTTCTCTTAACTACCCCACCGTCTCACGAACGGTTTCATTTATAATCTTATCTTTTCTAGACATATCACGTATCCATCACAGTATTCTCATCTCAATTACATTCATCTTACTCATTTGTTGTTTCTTGATAGCCCATCATTCTATCCCGTAAAGCATCGTTAGTCTTATGGCAGTTCTATAGAATTTCCCTTTCAATTTTGTAGGTATCCTCTTGTCACATAGTACACCAGTAGTGCTTCTCCACTTGAGCCATCCACTTGGATCCTATGAGTCACATCATCTGCAATCTCACCATCTTCGCTAATAATAGAACCTATAAAATGATCAATATTCTCTAATCTTGAATATTTACTCGCTCAACATGAGTACTTTCGTTACCACAAAACTTACACTCCATATACTCAGTTTTAATTCTACTTATCCTAAAGCCTTTTGACTCTAATGCTTCTCTCCATATTTCTAATTCAACACTAACTCCTCTAGTAGTTTCATCTACTAGGACAATATTATCAACAAACAACATACACCATGGGACCATTGAAATCATCTCCTATAAATAACTTCTCCCCTAAAGGTATCCCTTAAACCACTTCATCCATTTGCTCCCAAAATTGCTCTCTAGTAAGATCATCCAACCCTACTTGAGGCGCGCAAGCACTAATAATATTAAATATGCTCTCTCCAATCACTAGCTTAACTAAAATAATCATATCTCCTTTCCTCGTGACTACAACTACCAAGTCCTTCAAGTGCTTACCTACTATGATGCCTGTTAAATTTCTTGGAGGGTTCCAACCTAAAACCAATTGGCAATAGGTGGAGTAGCCTCTAGAATTTATTAACCAAGTTTGGGTGGCCTAGATAGGCAATGTGGGACAAGTCTTTAACACTGCCCCTCACGTGCAGCCTGGATGCACGTGGAGGTGACAGACCAGAAGACGAAGAAGCGACTCGGGCAGAAAGATCGAGATTGACAAGACTCTCCCACGCGAGGTGAGGCCACCCAAGACCTAGCTATGATACCATGTTAAATTTCTTAGAGGGTTCCAACCTAAAACCAATTGGCACCAGGTGGAGTAACCTCACGAATTTATTAACCAGGCTTCGGTGGCTTAGATGAGCAAATGTGGGATAATTTAAGACTCCCCCTCACGTGCACACGTGCAGCCCGGATGCACGTGGAGGTACAAAATGAGGATTGAGGAGACCATTTGACTCGGGCAAAGGAGACTCGACCACATGAGATGAGGCCACCCAAGACCTGGCTCTGATACCATGTTAAATTTCTTGGAGGGTTCCAACCTAAAACCAATTGGCAATAGGTGGAGTAGCCTCTAGAATTTATTAACCAAGTTTGGGTGGCCTAGATAGGCAATGTGGGACAAGTCTTTAACAATACCTACCCCATTTCTATGTTTATCGTTACCTGTATAGTAATGCTTAAACCCCGTGTCCTCTATCTCTTGAGCTTTCTCCCCTATCCGCTTAGTCTCCTGAGGACAAGCGATACTAATCTTACTACTAAACATGGTATCAACTAGCTCCCTAGTCTTAACCGACAATGTCCCTATATTCCAAGTTGCTAACCGAACCCTACAGTCTTGGGCTAACAACTTTAACCACGCACGTCCATGTACGCACGGGAACCCTTGTTCACTTATCACCACACCTGGGCGCCAATGTGGTGCCCCTTGCCCATTTTTCAAAACACCCGAAGGCAGACGCAACGCGTCGCTTAAAGAGAATGCCCTAGCATTTCTTCTTTAAGTAAAAATAAGAAGAAGAAAAAATTCTGCATCTTACCATTGCCTCCCCTGCAAATAACAGCTCTAGAATCCCCAACATTTGCTACCAGCAAACGGTCACCAACGAGGATGGCAGTGGAAGCAGTCGATCCCGCATCTCTGTTCTGATTATTTTCTGATTTCAGGAATTCTGAGTCTGTATGGTTGTATGCATCAGCTGCAAAAGGAAAAAAAAAGAAAAGGAAATTATTGAAAAAGCAATTGAAGAATGTGAGAAAAACAAACTGTGTTGACTATTGTACCTCAAAGAAGAGACAACTAACCTATAGCAGATTTGGTGTCAGAAATGAACTTTGGATGACTGATCAGATTACTGAATAAATTTTGTTTCACATATTCAGCAGCGCGAGCACCCCCATGACCTGTGAACAAGCAAAGTGCATGGATACACAGATTTGGTAAGCAATAAACTTTGCATGCACGTAAAATAATAATAATAATAATAATAATAATAATAATAATAATAATAATAATAATAATAATAATAATAATAATAATAATAATAATAATGTAATAATAATAATAATAATTCATCTCCAATTCTTATGAAACATGAGAATACAAACCACATAAAACTGCAAGACAATGCACGGGGAGCCATGAATAAGACACTACATAGAAAAACTTAGTACAACAATAGCCTTATTTTCAGGGCTAAAGCAAAATAACTACTATAAAGCTCTTCGCCACGACCAAACTGTGAATCAGTCATAAATTTCTTCTTCTCTCAATGATGTTGGACAAGATTAAATTATTATGAGGAGGATGATTCATACTTAGCAAACATTATATTACAAGCAATAACACAAGCATTCTAGGTGAAGGTTGTGTGAAGAGCCATCAAGAAAATTGGAACTCAGGGAGGTGAGAGAGAGTGGCGCACCATCAAATACTCCAAAGAGACCAACTATCTCTCCATCTACGCCATCTATTC
The DNA here is from genome assembly GCA_020921065.1 of Vaccinium darrowii. NCBI lineage: Eukaryota > Viridiplantae > Streptophyta > Magnoliopsida > Ericales > Ericaceae > Vaccinium > Vaccinium darrowii. The sequence goes on from CM037155.1 coordinate 21,386,437, forward strand.
TTGTCTCATAAAAATCCTCCATAGAAGCCCTTTTTCCTGGCGAGCTTGCATACCCATAGCTGAATTTTCCATTCTGACTGTTTCAGAAGACAATTTAGACTTGTGTCAGGCTTTCCATGTGCACAACCGATCACATTAGAGGCTCTTATTGCGCATTTATTAATTGAATAAGGGTTATAAATGGTCCAAACAAGTAAATGCGCCCCACATTACTATTTACACAATTGGACAGCAACATCAGTACGAATTACAAGTCAATGCAGAAATAAAAGTGGTCACAAGACCCTACCCAAATGGGAAATTGTACATACTTAAGCAACCACTGGATGCATTTCTATTCCTAGTAATCATGCACATAGATATCATGTGTGTGCACGCGCGCACACGCGTCCGTGAGAGAGAGAGAGAGAGGAGACGATGGGGAGCTTCATGAATACTTCAATAATGACCCACAAAAGGTATAAAACCAGTAAAACAGCATTACAAAACATACTCCCAACATCTGAAAATAGATATCGAGACTTCGCAGACTAAAATAGTACTCGAGTGCTAAATTCATATGCACGGTTTCATCATCCTTGCAATATAAGTGTTGACCTAACAGCAGCAATATGACAACAAAGGCTATTGCATCATGCACTCTCATCAAGCCATTTAGCATGGAAACACTATAATCGTACTAACATAGACCTAAAGAAATATTTACTAAGCCTGAGAAAACTTCGCAGATAAGGAATATATATTGATAGATTTGAGAGTCTAAAATAGTACTCCAGTGCTAAATTCATATTCACAGTTTCATTGACGGCAAAGCAGCAATATCATAACCAAGGCTATTGCATCATGCACTCTTGTCAAGCCATTCAGCAATGGAAACACGATATTTGTACTAACCTAGACGTAAAGAAATATTTGCCAAGTGGCCCAATCATAAGGAAACGAAGCAGGAAAGGAATAAATTTTGATAGATTTGATTAAGCGTATCCAATGGAAACTCTTCAAATAGATTTACTAATCTTACTGAATTTACTAGTTCCGTTCTCACTGTCAACCATCAAGTTACTCAAACTAATCCATCAAGCTTCAAAAAAGAACAAATAGATGATGGTTTGACACTTTGACTGCATAGAGAAATACAGCAGTACAACAAAGTTTACCTAAAACATAGTGTCGTTCTTCATAATTACTCACATTAATGTAGTAGAAATAACAAGTAGTGCTAAATAACAGGATATTAATTCGAGTTTTCAACTGTCAGTCAGGTGAAGACATTTCCCTGATACTAACATCTAGAATTTCAGAGCAGGCTTTCTGCATTACGAAATGATCTATGCCATTCAATTGGATTTAACTGTGAACTAAATGCAACTCTATTATTCTGACACTAAAAATCCAGGACATGCAAAAAGCGATCATTATATTTATCTTGGATTGCAAGCAAAATGCGATTTATACTTATCTTGGATTGTAAGCAAAAAAGTGATCGTTATATTAATGTGAGATTATAGCCTATGGTACAAAGATCCTGACCCAAAAGTATGCGCTGGTATTGTGTTACATAAGTTAATCTAATGCTTGTACCCAAGGACACAGGAACTGCATAAGTTAAGCAATTAACAATTGCTCTCATTTGTTAAGAACGAACCTAGTCCAGAAGCTAACACGGAACCATATTAGAATTGAATGAGATTCATACATAGTCTAAATGTCCCTAATATAGTTGGGTGCAAGTCCAACTACAGCATCTTATTGCTTAATATTGGTAAGTGATTGACTCGAGAATTAAACAAATTCAAAGAAGTCCACATAATCTGTTGAATTAATGTGAAAGAAAGACAGTCACAACTTGGCACCTGTATTTGGATGCTATGCGATAGAAGAGACCCATCACAACAACAAATGAAGATCTATAGGCTAAACATGTTGTGCGATGAACAATCAAAACATGGCCATAAAATATGCCTATCTAAAACGTGGCCATAAAAGATGCCCATAAAGTGATAAACATTAGAATGAATAGTTAATAGCCCGAAAACCAGAAAGAAAATTCATGCAATTGCGACCAGTGAAAGAAAATTCATTACATGGTACAAAGAGCAAGATTGTTCACCAGATTCAAGAAAAAAACTTATGGAAATGAAAAACAAGAGCAGGGTAAAAGGAAACATGATAATAGGGGGGACCCAGTATTAGATTTGGGAAAAGGGGCGCCTGTGTAAACTGCAACTTTTGCCCTATTTGGCCCACATAGAGCATGGTCACCCACTTAGGTCCAACAGCCAGGGCCAGCCCTAGGGCAAGGCCCAGCCTCTGGGCCTCGGATTTTTGGGCCAAAAAAAGGGCCCCTGTTATGAGAAGTTATAAAATATTAGTTTTCCGGTATCATAAACAAATATGCTCTTCTTGGTCCGATGATAAGCTTAAAGTAGTCCACTCTTTCTATCTGAGTTCAAATCTTGTCCCTAACACTTTATTTTTAAAGTGTTTATTTGCCGAAAAATAATTTCATTGTTGTAGGAATTTAGAGCTACCATTTATCGAACCTGCGTCAAAAATAATTCAACGAGACATCTATGACACTAGAACCAAAGCATTTTTATTGTTTAATATGGACCAAAATAACTATATACACAAATTATTTCATTATTGTTGTTTAATTGTAGAAATATATAGGGCATCACTTGACGATTGGGCCTAGGGTCTCTAAATACCTTGGGCCAGCCCGGTCAACAGCTAAAGTATGTTAGTGTCGACAGAAACAAACAATGAAACGACAAGAAAGAAAGTTCTCCATTTATCCCCAATCCCAAATATGTTTCCCCCATCCAACGATCTCCAACTCTGGCTACTCCACCATCGATCAACAACCTTCTCCGGCGACCTCCCATCCGCCCAATGACCATCCCTGATGACCACTTTGGCCAGCCATTAGGTCTGGTGAACCCCCATCCTGGACCATAGCGAACTTTTGGCTCACATCCTAAACTTCTTTAAAAGGAGGTCTGGTCCAATACTCCAATACAAAAAATGAGGTGATTTTTTTTAATGGAAGGCTACTAATTGATGTATTATGGACAAATCTGTGTTTGACAAATGAAATTTATTTTAGTAAGTGAAATTTAACCAAAACCTCTTGTTCGAAACACACTCTAGCAACTGCCAATGGGCAACGACCTTCTTTACCACACTACAAACATCACAATACAACCACCAGTCTGGAAAATCCAAAAAACTCCAGTGAAGGTGATCAGCAAGGATTGAGGCGGACGAACATCAATGGTGACCACTGCTTCGGGAAGAGCGGAGAGATAGATTGTTGGTGGCGGTCAGAAGCACAGCCAGGAATCAAAGTTGAAGGGGGTCGAACTATGGAACAAATTTTGGCACAACAATTTTCCAGATTAAAACCAGCCATTTTGAGTTTTTATGGAACGATTTTTTATAATTTGAAGAATTAATTTTGAGTATTGTTGTTATCATATTATTCAACGACACCCAATATCATTACAGCACGGTATTCACCATAATTTCATGTACCTAACTGAAGATTGATTCTTTTATTAATATTTACCAAAATAATGCAAACTATACTTGCAAAAAAAATTGGTGGAGGCCGGGGGGACCCTCCGGCGCCACAGCAGCTCCGCCACTCGTTGGTAGAGGTGGGGGCGGCTCGGCTTATAAAGACACAAACCAGATCTGGTTTGCTGTCAACAAAACCAGCTCAGATAACAATGCAAGTGGACGGCAGTGGGGCGTCTTTGTGGGTGGCCGGCAATAGACACTCCTCAGAGAGAGAGAGAGAGAGAGAGAGAGAGAGAGAGAGAGGCAAAATTGATGAAGCATGTCGGCGGTGGTTGGGGGTCATTTTGGCCCTAAAAGTAGAGAATTTTCCTTTTTCTTCCAAACATGATGCCCCCGGGATCTCTGTTCAAAAGCAAATTAGGTGTGGAGGTATCCTACAATGGTTAGTGCCTCATTGAATTTCTGCATATTTAACGTTAAACTAAGGCAATGTAACATGCCATAAACTTCCCTTAATTGCAAAGGAATTTAAGACATAAAACAGTCCCCAAATCTCTAAATCTTCACTCCCACTCTCAAACATTATTTTCTTCTCTGGAAATACGTATCTTTCCACTTCTAAACAGGACACCACATTTAGCACTAAATCTGATCGGGGAGTATAAAGTTGCAGCCATTGCTAATCCATCAAACAGTCTTGGTCAACAATCAACTTCGAAAACTCAGTAGTGACTGAAGCATGGTGGAGCAGGGTTTTTCCTCGTGGATAACTAACAAAAAGATGGTGATTGGTGACTGAACAACAGATTTGTTTATCAAGAATTAGTTGAAATGAACTTTAAATGTATCTACTGTGGGATAACCCTGCCAACCAATCAACAGTAACTTTTAATTTGGGGATATATATGAAATTTTCTACCCCGAGTACCCGCGACTTGATGAGCCGTTATAAACAAAGTTATAAGATTTAAATCCACTTTTTCCCCCTTCCATGTTTTCTCAAACGTCTTAGACATTACAACAACTTACAATTGAGACATGAGATCCTTTTTGGCCTCTCTCACATAAAATGCAGATATACGGTTTTAGTAGATGACAGAAACCAACTCCTAATTGAGGTAATACCTCTCTCTTTTTGCCTCTCTTACATAAAATGAAGAGATCACAATCGTAACAAAGCATATTAATCAATTTCTAATTGCTATATGTAGTGGAAAAGAAAAACCCTTCTAATTTAGACACCAAAACCTTTCTGTCCCTCCTTTACATGAAACACGGAGATCAAGATCGCACGGGGAAAAGGGCTGCTACTAATACGACAAGATTCACAATAAATGGACATCTCACAAATAGAAAACAACTTATATGCAAATTGTCTATAACTTTCCATTTGATCAAGATCGTACGGGAAAGGGCTGCTATTAATACGACATGATTCACAATAAATGGACATCTCAAAAAGACAAAACAACTTTTATGCAAATTGTCTATAACCTTCCACAAATGGAAAGTATTGAAGTTGGATTCAACCCCAAAACACCAACAATAGAAACAATTCCTCCCCATGTCAACTCATAATTGAGCGAATAACCGGTCTCTTTCTGCCTCTCTTACATAAAACAAAGAGATCAGCATCATCGCGAATGATATGAATCAAATTCGAATTACGATATTTACTGGGAAAAAAAGTCTACTAATTGAGGCATAAAATCCTTGCTTTGCCACGTTTACATGAAACACGGAGATCACGGTCATAACAGGCTGCTACTAATACAACAAGATTCATTATAAATGAACAGTCTCACGAAGACAAAACAACCATTATGTAAATTGTTTATAACCTTCGACAAATGGAAAGAATCCAAGCTGGATTAATCCCCAAAATGCCATCATTAGAAACAATTGCTCCCTATTTCATATACAAATAACACATCCATACACGTATGTCCACACACACACACACACACTATAATCTGTATTCAAAACTATCGCAAACAATTCCTCCCTATGTCGTACAAGTATCCATGTATATGTATGCATAGATAGACAGATAGATAGATAGATAGATAGATATATTTTGAGAGAGAGTCTTGATTGTTACCTGAGACCACCACCGCTAACGGGTGCATCGTCAGCATAAACTTGGCTTGTAGATGACAAAACAGAATTCAGATATCCCATACCTAATCCTTGATTTTCTTCCCCTTCACTGCGCCAACCTCCTCTGCACTCACGTCCCAAAACAATTATTATGTGTATGTAAATGTACGCGTAGATGTATCGTCGAATCTGCACCATCCAATCTACAACCTACGGATTATCGAATCCAAGCTGCAAAAGAATCGATCAAGTCAAATTCAATCACAAGTCAAATCCAAAAAAGACAATCAGAAATCAAAATCAAAATCAAAACCAACCCTAATGCACAGGATAAATACCGATGCAATTCAAAATATGCATCGAAAAGATAGAGAGAGAGAGAGAGAGACCGAGAAAGCACCTGAAGGAGGAGAGAAAATGCCATGGAGGGGGGGAGAGAGAGAGAGAGAGAGAGAGGGCAAATGATGGAGGACGTTCTTCACCGTTTTGATTTCAGTTTAATCGTTTTTATTCGAGGGGAAATTTAAAAAAAAGAAATAAAATCAGATTAAGAAATCAAAAATAAGATTTCGAGTTGGTGAATAAGACTTGTTTGTTAATGTGCCAAAAATAGTGGAAAAGACTCTGTCAACCCATAATTATAGGCACTAATAAATATGTCTCCCTCAGAAAAAGAAAAAGAATTTATTTATGTCAATTCACCCAAAAATAAATTGGTCTATATTGTGGACGTACACGTGTCGACCATGCATCATAACGCAGGATGGTGCTTTTTTTCTTTTTTTTTTGGTTTGGCACGGTGTTCGAACAAGTTTGTACGCATTTTGACAAGATATAAGGGTGAGCAAAATAACCGTAAAACCGCGATTCTGGTCCAAACCAAATGGTTCGGTTCAGTTTTTTAGTAATGTGGTTTGGTCTTGATTTTAAAAATTAAAAACCGTGTTAAATAATTTGGTCAGTGGATTTACATTTGAATTTGATTTGAGTACACTGATACTAAACATACACGCTTGTTGAGCTTAGTCTATTAATATTTTTCTCAGTAAATAATTTTTCAATATAATGCTCTATTCATTGCTCTACTCTTCTTTTAGTTGGTCAATGTTAAGAGTTTTGGTAATTTTAATAGAATCAATTTTAATGTAATTTTGATTTAATTTATCTTTACAATTTTAAATACTTTAAATAGTTTATGAAGATGATATCTCAATCTCAAGTAAACCGTGGCTCAAAACCGAAACCGAATCGTCTAATAATGGTTTGGATTGGTTTGATTCAATGAATTTTTTGGTTTGTTTTGGTTTTCTAAATTCATAATCCGTAAGTAGTAGTTGGTTCTTGGTTTACAACAAAACTTGACCAATCTTGTCCATGCTTGCCTATCCTCCTCAGTCTAGTGACAGGTAGGCTATCCATGCCCGTGCATTATTAGGAGAGGTTTTTTTTTTTTTTTTAAGAACGAATTATGAGAAAAAAAAAATCTGAAAGACAATAAGGGTGGGAGGGGGCAACCAGCGTAACAATCCCCTTGGGCGTAACCATAGGGGTCCGACCCGTTGTAGAATATCCGATTCGAGTCATAGCTATTGTCCAGAAGGACAAACCGTAACCACAACACCACCTAGGTATAAGATGCTATGTGCCACCAATTTCACAAAGATATACCAAGGACGATTAAAGTCCAGGTGTTAAAACGCTAATTGTCAAAAAGTTCAGGGGTCTTTTTGAAACTTTTCCGATAATGTATGTATGACTTATATGCAAAATGGGCCCCCTACTTTTTACTCCATGTGTCCCATAAAGTTGATCCCTACGAAACTACGTGCACTTTTCAAACTTAAAAATAATGTATCTACTAAAATCATTTTTTTGGTTTTTTTTTGTTCCGTACAAAAGTTCTCTTCGAAAATTATCAAACAATATCTGTATTGCAAGTGGTGGCCAGCTCATGCGGTAAAGCTCTTTGACCCTACACTACGTCCTAGGATCAAGTCTCATTCTCCCCTCCCCCATGTAATAGATTAAGAATGACAAATGACAAAAAAAAAATCATACTACACCAAAAAATATTTCAGTAAGTACATTATTTTGAAGCTTGAAAATTGCACAGACTAACCATCCAGGCTACCGCCTTTGGTGGTAATTATGACAATCAACAATGCTATGGTTACACCACATATGCACCCCAAATGCACACCACCCTGAGGTGGCAAATGAGGAGAGTTCCAATGTGGGGTGCCCCACATTGGAACTCTCCTCATTTGCCACCTCAGGGTGGTGTGCATTTGGGTTGCGGATCTGTTGTCCTAAAAACCCTGTCCCAACTCTGTGTCCCGTCCAGCCGAGCCGTCCATTCGAGCAATCAAAGGCTCAGAGTCGTAGATGAACATGTTTGACTCAGATTTGTTTGGGGTGAGATGGAATCCAAGCCGCTGATTGCACGGATGAACGGGACATGGAGTTGGGACAGAGAATTCGGGACAGCGGATCCGCTTCCGTGGGGTAGACATGTGATGTACCCATATCATTTTCCTTACTCGAATTCATTTGCAAGAATCTGGCTTCTGGTGCTGTTTCCGAAATTTGGTGCCATGATGATTGGAATTGTTTTTCTAGCTTATCGAGAATAATATAAGAACTTATATTAGGTTGAATATTGGAATACCAATGAAGAGCTACCAAACCAACAATTTTCTGCCCCTTTTCAGGCTCGAAATGGATATCAAAACTTTTTATGAGAAAAATATTTCTGATAAAAATTTAATTTGGTTACGAATCGGTATGTACCTGAGCAAGTCATATTTATTTTCCACATAAGGGCCGGCGACTTTAAAGTTATATTATAAAATATATATTACTTGTATCACGAATGCACTCAACTCCAATAGGACTAAGTAGAACAAAATAAAGTAAATCGCATCATCGTTCAGATCAAAATATAAAGGATATTCACAGACGAGTTTTCAAACTGACTTACACCGCTCAAAATATTTTTTTTTTTTTAAATTAAGCAAAAAAGTATTTACTAGAATATTCTAAACCAAGTCCTCAAAATTCTCTAAACCCTAACACACACACACACACACACACACACACACTCTCTCTCTCTCTCTCTCTCCCTCTCTCTCCCTTAAGGTTTTCTATCCTATTACGGTTGGGGGGAGGGGATCTCTATCCTCATGGGTGTTTTCCTTTCTTCTTTCCTAGATCTAGTAGTTTCTCCACCCTCTCTCGCTTTTTTTCCCGTTTTTGAATAACTGTCACTCTCCTCTCCTCTAGCCGTCGCTCCACCGTTCTTCATTTATTGCATCCTACCTCTCTCTTTTTTTCCTTCTCACAAACCGACTTTTTGATCCTTCGTTGGCAATTAAAAAAAGAGTACATTATTGGGTCTTTTGAATACCAGGATGAAGACATAATTTGACTAGGATGAATACATAAGAGATGAATTTCCGAAGTACCAAAAAAAAATTACATAAGGATACTAGAGACATAGACAGCTCCATGTGTTACCGAGGGTGGTCACCCGAACACCCTGGAAAAAAAAATTCTTAGAAATACATGTAAATTTTTTTTGTCATTTTGAACATCGTAACCAAAATGGTTGAACAGGTTATCCCAAATGTTTGAACACCCTACCCAAAATGGTTGAACACTCAGTCCCAATGACGGATACATTTTAGCTCATCCCATAAATTTTTTTTTCAGCCCAACCCACAATCTATGGAGTAATATGTAACCCGAATGCTCAATGTGATTCCTTCTGTCAATCTCATTCTGTCATTCCATTCTTTCCAACACTCGTTTCTGGCGTTATGGCCCTCGGGACTCGCCTCTTTCTTTCCAGAATTAAATAAAAAAAGAAAGGGGTACGGGATCGGATATAACCTAAAGAGTAAAGTCTCGCTCTATTCTGTAAATACTCCCTCCGTAATTTTCTATTCTGTAATTAATAGAAAATTGATTATATCTTTCAATCAATAAGACATTTTATATGCAATATGCCAATACGAATCAGTACTGCGGCAAGTCTTCATGTTTCTTAGGGTCTAGGCCCTCTTGTGTACCCAAAAAAATATGAATTTTGTTTGATAGATCTTAATTAAATCTAAAATACAAAGTTATTAAAATTACCTAAAATATTATAGATTATAAGAAACATTACATTGAAAAATGACACGAACTCCTAAAAGGGACCGTAATTTTGGGATAGTGGGAGTACTAAATACCAAAAAAAATGAAAAATAAAATAAAATAAAGAGAACTGAGGATGAACAGGCCAAAGTAAAAGCCGGAGGCGGAGGAAGTTAGGAACCGTCAACCCTTGAGATCTCCGAAGTCGAACTCTCGAAGACCAGGTGAGTGGACTGTAGAGTTTTACTACTACGGAGTAAAAGTTAAGTGATTTTACAATTTTTACTCATTCTCAAGTTCAAGACCAGGTATTGGAATTTTACTAATTTATTATGTGTGATTTTACTCATTTTAGTGCCTTAATGGTCCACTATACATTATTTATAATATAATATGTAGTTGACTATAATAAATTATGTTAAAAAAAGAAGAGAATTTTGACTATAATAAATTATGTTAATAAAAGGAGAGAATTTGGGTATCTGAATTATATACTATGCATATGAATAGTATAAATTAGATATTTGATAATTCGGGTATTATTTGTCGTTACACATTTAGCCCTAGGGTATATAGATAGAAACAATAGATTTTGATTATTATAGAGGCCATTCGTAGCTTTGATTCTTTTTTAATTTTGTTTGGTTAGTTAGAATCATGGAGAAGTTTATGGTGTATTTGATACCGTTCATATTGATGGTATTATGCAACGGTTTCAAAATATGAAAAGTTGTTGAGAGTAATTGTAATATGCTAAATACTATGTTGTTTTTTGGTGGCATTGTTGATATTAGTAGATTTTTTTTGTTTACGTACAATTATGATTTCTAGAGGACCAAAATAGAATTTTTGAACACCCTCACGAGAATTTCTGGAGCTGCCACTGACTAAGGAATAGGACCAACCCACCCTTTTTCCAAAAACAATTTGCACTACAAACAGAGACGGCTTAAGAGCAAAGCCGAAGGAGCACAAAAAATGTTAAAAATTAGGGTTTCTTCCAGGCCGACCCTATGTTGTGAGGGTGTTCTCATTAAGGCCCCACTCATGTCACACTTTACCCATTCAGGCCCTTTCCCACGCGCATCAGCCGCATGGGATTATAATCCCTTTGCTGCCACACGCATCATGCTCCACTCTATGTATCATCTCTTCCCCCATTAATGCTTTTAATTCTACTTCTCTCTCTTCTCTTTTTTTACGGGTAGGCCACTACATTGAATCTCTCTCTCTCTCTCTCTCTCTCTCTCTCTCTCTCTCTCTCTCTCTCTCTCTCTCTCTCTCTCTCATTTTTAAAACTTTAAACATTTATAACTTTTAATTTATACATCCGATTTCGAAAAAATATATATTTTTAGAACTTCCTCGGCGACATCTATCAAACAAGACCCATATTGAATATAAAATTATGTGTAGAAAAAATATAATTTGAGGGGTGTGAATTCTTTCATTTTAGAGGGTGTGAATTTTGCATTTCAGTGGGTGAATTCTTTCATTGTAGAGTGTGAATTATGTATTTTGGGGAGATGTGTGAATTGTGCATTTGAAGGACGTAAATTCTTTCAATGGAGAGTGTGAATTGTTTAGAAAGGTTGTGTATTCTTTCATTTTGGAATGTGTGAATTATGCATTTAAGAAGTGTGAATTGCGTATATTGGAGAGTGAGTGATGATGTGTGAATTCTGTATTTCAGGTACGTGAATTCTTTCTTTTAGGGTGTGAATTGTGTGTTTTGGAGAGTGAGTTGTGATGTGTGAATTCTGCGTCATTTGAAGGATGTGATTTCTTTTATTTGGGGGGATGTAAATTATTTAGTGGAGTGGGTAAAATCTGATTACCTTAATAGTAGGCATAACACGTGCCCTAGTCAGTTACCATGAGAGGGTAAATAGCTCGGCATCACGAAGGGGATCCTAAGCCCTATGCCGAGCTGGTTTGACCATAAATAAGGCCAGATTAATAAGAGTCAGGATGCACTTAGCTCAGTCAAGGACATGAAGGGATGCCCCTGGTACGGCTGAGCTAGGTAGTCTACGTGAATGGCTTAAATAGCATTCTGGAATGCATAGTTCAGCTTGGCATGACGAGTTGAGCTATGTACAGGTTATTCCGAGCTACGTGAAAGCACGGCACCGCCACGAGTAGGGCGGTGTAACATTCCAAAATAATCTAAGGCGACTCCTTATAAGATAAGGAGCAATCCCGTAAAATAAGGGATTAGTATAAGCATTCCTAACGTGATAAGGAAATTGTCTCATATAGGAAAGAGTCCTATATAGAAAGGACTACTGCTAGACGAGATCTAGCAGGATATGGAAACTGTCTCTTAATAGGAAAGTCCTATTAAGAGGAGAATTCCTAAAGAGAATAGGAAACAGGGGCAACGTGATGCCCTAATAAGCAAACTATCCACACCTATAAATACAAGACAATAACCATGACAAAAGATACCCTGTAACACCCAGTTATACGCATTGTGTTCTTTGCTTAATCAGTAATCCAATACTAACTTAAGCATCGGAGGGCCTTTGCCGACGAGAGGCAAAGGTGCTCTAACCCTTGTCTGTCTTGCAGATTTAGGGCTCCGGTGAGAAGGCACGTGATCGAGACCTTACGTGGATTTTATCCCCGTACATTTAGGAGGAGTATGAATTCTTAATTAATGAGTATTAAAAAAACTTTTTTTTACATGTATATAATTTCATATTCGCAACGGATCTTGTTTGAAAGATCTCATCGAGTAGATTTCAAATATATAATTTTTATAAAAAAATAAATGTGTATAACAAAAGTTATTTTGTTTAAATCTAAGAGGGGGGGTGGAGGTGGTAATGTGTCAGGAAAAGTAGTTGTCGTGTTGGGAGAGAGAGAGAGAGAGAGAGAGAGAGAGAGAGTCAGGACAAGTGCCACACCCGACATGCTTGTGTCCAATGAAAAACCTTCCAGGCGCGCACATGACTAAGGGGGTGTTCCACTAACTTAGTTTTTTGGTTTTTTTGGATGTTTTAGTTTTGCAAACAAACTAACTTATTCCGCTAACTAGTTTTTTGATTTTTAGTTTTGCAAAAAAACTAACTTGTTCCACTAACTTGTTCCATTAAACTAGTTTTTTGTATGTTTAGTTTTGCAAAAAAAACTAACTTGTTCCACTAACTCTTTTTTTTTTTGCTTTTTTGGTTTTGTAGTTTTGCAAAAAAACTAAGTGGTTTTTTGTTAGTGGAATGAGATAATTTTTGAGTTAAAACAAAACTGTTTTTTTTTTAGCGAAACAGGGCCTTATTTAGAAATGAAAGAAAAAATGAGATTTAAATGAAAGCCCCCACAAAAAGTGGGGCGGCTTGGAAGTTCCCGTAAAAATTAGGGGCTTCCAAAATTGTTAGAACCCTTGAATATATGTAAAAATGAATTTTAAAGTATTATAATAGTTATTATTTTTTGGATAATTATATGCTTACATTTTGTAACAGTAAACCTTTTGTAATAATTTTTATAAAAACTCTCTATTGATCAACTTTTGTATACAAATACAAAGTGGGCCACAATTAACAAGTTCGCTTTCGCCCCCCAAAATCTTTGAGCTGGCTCTAATTACAAACAGTATAAGACAAAGTCAAAGCTATTTTTATATATACTCAACTTGCACGCACATCGGATGTGTCTCAGATGGTAGTGTATATAAAGTTTCTAAAAATGGCACCATGAGACCGCATTGTAGTAGATGCAATTAAAAAAAATTGACTTCCTCTTGAGGTAAGAAGGGGGCAAAAAAAGAAGACATAAGGCGTACAAAGTATGAAAGACAGTCAAAAAGCTATTTTTTTTATATATATACTCGCGTTGCACATGCATCGGATGTGTCCCAAATGGTAGCGTATATAAAGTTTCTAAAGCTGGCACCATGAGACCGCAATGTAGTAGATGCAATTAAAAAAATTGGCTTCCTCTTGAGGTAAGAAGGGTGGAAAAAAGGGGATGATAAGGCAACTCAAAAAACTAAGAGCGCAAAAGAAGGATTTGACCTGAAGCATCAATTGACATTACTACAATTTTTCACCACCTTGTGCAACACTCTAGATATACAAATCCACAAGGCCTCGGGAATTTTGCGCGTAGAATGGATCACAAGGGTTGAAATGATGTCAAATGCAAATTTATGAACCTCTGGTTTTAACGCCATGCGGATAAGCATAGCTGTCCACATCTCCGGTGCCAAGTTCATTGCGTGCCGGAAAGATTTAAACCCGTTAACCACCCTCGTGAGCATCGCATGTCCCTGGGAGAAAAAAACAGAAGTCCAGTGGTTATCGTGATTCTATTAATGTAATGATGAAAAGGAACTACAGTAATAATAATGAAAAAATACTTGTCCATTGGCTTTGGGATCATTGCCTAAATTCAGGGCACCCAATTTGGGCGCAGAGAATTCTTCAGATTAAAAACCAAACAAACATGACAGATTTCCGCGGAGCCAGATCCAAAAAGGCCAACATGGATATGGAGACAAGGCTAGAGATCACAATTTTCAAAAGATTATTTAGTTACTGATGCATCATAGATATGGAAGACATTTTCACACATCAGAGTACACTGCACAATTAGTTGGGACTTTCTGTCTAGACTCTCAGCGATGTGAATTTCTGACACCGCGACTACCCCAACAAATAATTTGCGTATGGCAATTCATTCCAGTGGACTCATGTGGAGTATCAACTTCCAATATACCAACTTTTGTGTGTCTTAAGTACCCTTTTCTTTAAACTGCATCAAAGCAAATACAATTAAATCTTCAGGAGAGTTGTTTTTTGTTTGAAAGAGCTTCATCACAAGATACACCTACTACAGTATACTGAATTGAGCCAAAAACACTACACTCGACTAGTTCCTGGACCTTGTCCCAAGTTTGAACAGCTAAGGGTTACTGTTGTTCTTAGCAGTGCCCAATGGAACTTAGAGAGAGAGAGAGACACACACACACACACACACACACACAGAGACAAACCTCGGGTTCTGTGTCTCTTGACTGAACTTTGTCATTGAAAATCAATTCAATGACCTCATCTTGAAGAAAAATATCAGCTGCTTTTATTATATCCCGAGCGAGGAAAATGCGAACCCTCAAACCCTTGTCAGAGAGTATGAATTGAAAAAGATCTTCGGTGGCAGAAACAACAGCACGCATGTCAAAGGATTTCCATCCCAATGGATTCGACGATTTTTCTTCAGGTTTCGTTGCTTCACTGACCGACTCTGAAGCTTGTTCAGATATTGCTGCTATCTGAAATGAAACGAAGGTGGTGTTTCCACATTAATCACGGTGGTTGTGGATATTTTGCTCAACCATAAAACCAAGAGTGACATTGAGCAAACTTGCATATCAAGCGGCACAATTTCTTGATACGCAGGTGATTCAGAGAGGAGGTGGTACAAGTACATATATAGGCAATAAACATATGTTTCATCATTGATTGATTAAATCCTCAATATGGAAACATCATGAACCGACTGTTTTGACTTGCCAATGTGCTTAAACTCTGCTGCACAATAAAAATCATGAAAATTCCAATTTCATTCCAATGGACACCCGTTATCTTTTACACACAGTGAAATCAAGAACCAGCATCAGAATCAACTTTTGGGCAAACAACATACACCCAGCAGTTAATGAGTCCACCAAATCAATAAAAGAAACAATGATAATAGAAGTTTCCAACTTTCTGACCATCCATTTTCTTCAAGACAAAAAAGATCCATTTTTGAAGGGGGTCCGAGAACATAATTGGAGGAATTAAGGCTTGAAGCTTGGATCAAGTCGGTCACGTTAGCCTTCTCTTACTGATCTCCGAGATTTCAGACTCACGCATATAGGGTCCCTCATAGAGACAGAAATGAGCCTAACCTACCTTACCATAAAATATACCACATCTGACCGACTTGAACAGGTAAAAATTGGCCACTTAGCCTCACAACTCGTGGAATTTTGTATTTGACATTACAGAGTAAGAAAATGAGACAAATACACTCATATGCCCAGCAAACTGCTTACGAAATCAAAATACCTTTATAAGAAGTGAAGTATGCTTGAAATTTAAGGTGCTAAGTAACTAGCTAGTGAGTTCATGACTAAGGCTCCATCCAAATTTTTTAAACATAAATGTCTGGTAAAAGTCAGGTAACAAATAAATAACTATAGGCGATGCAGGCATCGTGAATGCAAGCACAAAAAATAAATAACTAAGAAATAAAATCTTAATTGGCTAACAACTACTGACCTAAATATGTTGAAGGCCTCATGCAGATGCACTTATGGAGAGAGTATGAAACTAGATTCATAACACAGAAGAAAAGGTGAAAATAACCCACCAGCCGTTCTAACCGATTCCACCTTATGGAGCCATCACTACGGATAATAAGCTCCCTCAATATTCTCCTCATATCCGGACTTGGGTCTGCCAAAAGTCTCCCGATGACAAAAGGATAAGCACTCTCAACAACTTTGAAATCGGGATCCAAAGCTTTTGCAGTCCCCTCAAGCGATCCCAGTGCTCTTATCACCAGGGCATAGTCAGGCGGGAGAGAGAAGTTGAACTCATACATCACATCGTACAGTTGGCTCATTATGGCCTGAAAAGAGAATATGAGAAACTAATTAAAGCTTCGTACTCTGATGACGCTATAGGACAAACTTTATAATAGTGATATGGAGGGAAAATCGGGAAATAAAAGAGATTCATAGGCCTGGCAGGATATTACGCTAAAAATTGACATTTCGGAAATTTAAAGGTCGAAAAATGAAAATCCAATTTAATTGGTTGAAAGGACGTAGTGATAGATTCCAACTTGTAAATCTAGTTCCTTAAAATTAGTGAAGCAAACTCACTATGAAATGTGCACAAAACTATGCTTTATTCAAAAGACATAAGTTCCAAATTCTGGCTCTCCCCTGCCTTGGCCCAGCCTAAGACTACTACAAGTCGGGTACGGTATACATACAACCCAGAACAAAAAGACCGAGATATGAGAACCCCCTTCCCCCTCCCGGCTTCTGTTGCCAGTGAAAGCTCCATAGAACTTTTGCAGAATACAATGAACTAACATCATTGTGAAAGCCAACTTATCAACAGACATCAAGTCACAGCTTAGTTAAACTGTTGAATACCTAATGGACCAATACTCAATTCGGAGTGCGTAAAATATTAATAGGAGACTAACCGTGCACTGAGCATACTTGATGTACTTCTGGCTTCAATATTTTTGATTGAGCAGGTCACCAGTGATGGATTCTAAATCAGTTATTCACCCTTTTAAAGGAACTAATGGTGGAGAACCAGAGAGGGAGAAACCAATTTTGAGTAGCTCACTTAGTCGTCAACCAGTGCACAACCTCTCCATATTAGATAGAGCGCAGAAAATATCACTAAAGCAAACAAGAGCTGCCTAGTACTAGATCAAGTGGTAAGTTGGATCCATTTTTCATAAGATGGATCCATACGCAGAAAACTCCAGTATGATAAAATTTCTAATGTTAATGTTATGTTGCAGAACAAAAGTATAAGGGGCTAAAAGTCCAATGTTCTAGAATCAGCAGCTCAAGTCTAATGTTAAATTGTTGACTTGTCAAATGGGATGCTATCACCTTGATTCGAACTTTGATTAACCTTAGTTTCACAAATCTAGTGGTTTATGTTACATTAATAAGGTGAGTTAATAAGAAGTTTTTATTCTTTTCTTTTTCTGATAATTTATATATGTACTGCATGATATACTGAATTACGAAACCTGGTCTCCAAAACTATACTAAAATTGGTCCACCTGCCTAATGAGAGTCCTATCTTTTGCACATTGAGTCAGCTTCCAGAACACTAATTTGACTTTTTTTCCAAACTCTGGCTTGTTTCCTGTAATCTTGCTTTAGCATTTCAATTCTCAACCATTCTAATTCTCATGGTCTAAGAAGCACGGATACGGGTATAGACACTTTGATATGACAAATGAATACGCAAACACGATTTTTTGGATGATTAGAACACAAACACGTTGGGAACACCGGACACATTGGATATACATTCTGCATATATTGTCCTACATTCATAGAAAATCAGAACTACAATATAAATGAAGCTAGAATAGAAACCAAATAACATTAACATGCATAAAAACAACATTCATTAAACAAGTATTCATGAACTAAGCATTCATGGCCGTTATTGAACCTGACTGAACTTTTACGTTGTGTTCTCACCTTCTAATGTGCCCATAACGGGTCTTCAACATGTCATAATTTCTCCTCACATTTCCAACTTAAAATATTACTAAAAAAATAGGATGCATATTGAGGTGTGGCCGACACCCGACACTTGTCTGGAGTGCATTTTGCGAAGCCCATAGACGTGTAGGTGCTACTCAGCGCACACCGTAGATAGAGACAATGATTAGACTGATATCTACCTCAAGTCCTCAACAAACTACTGCTCACTTTCCTAGCTAAGAACCCACTAAGGTTTATCTTTTCTAAGTAGCACCTATATATAACTGAGTTAGCTACATCAAACTCAGATCCCAACCCCAACAAGAAACTTAAAATAAACAGTCCCTCAATACCAAAATTTTGGTCCCTATGTCGGAATTCAACATTTTAAGGTGATATTATCGTTACTCCTCCAAACGTATAGATTTCCAAAAGTAACTTTTAGCCATGTGGTATTAAATTTGAAATCCAATGCATTTTTTCCCTCCACTTCTGAAATTTGACTATCGGGAGGAAGGGCAAAAATCAAAATGTTCCCATTTGTTCTACTTAACTAGTAAAAAAGAACCAAGTTGTTAGAATAGTTTCTGTTGAGTCCCACATTGCTTAGTTATGTTATGTAACAAGTTTTGTGATAATATAAATAAGACTCACTTGTGTTAGGGTTAAATAACACCTTATACACTTTTCTCATCTCTAATAACACAAGTAATATAGACATCCGAAAAAGGACAAATGGACCCAGGTATTGGGACGAAGGGACTATTAAAATCAGCAGAAAGGGGCCATTTCCATGATGAGCTCGCCATAAGAAAACTAGAGGGTGTAAGGCTTCATTTTGAATAGGTGTTGGATGGATTTTTCAAGTGAGAGGATAATGTGCTTGCATCAACTTTAATGCATATCCCCCATCCTAGTCTTATTTTCTTCGCCTCCATAATATCCCCTACTTAATGATTAGAGAAACTCAAGTAGACGAGCACATGATTGTTTCGAATGGTTTAAAGATCTGAGCTTTTGAAAGATACAACTTTGGAAGAACCTCCCCAAATTTACTAGCCAAACCCATGCGCAATGCTGAACCACAAGGCAGCAGAGGGGGAAGCATTATTTCTTCCTCAAAGCCCAAGAAGGTGCTTTTGAGTGTTGACTATACCAGTAAAAATAACCTGAAATCATTACACTACATTATGGAAAGAAATAGAAACTGTGAAGAATTTGCATGCCATTGCATGCCATTGGCACAACAGGAGACCAAAGAATGCACCATGAGAGACCAGATAACAGGCAAATACAGCTGCAAACCTGGAAATCTCGAGATTGTCGGGTCCCATCACCAAAGGATGCTTGCAAGGCATCTGAAACTGCTTTTATGTCAACCCCCTCAGGAAGAAATCCCAAAGAAAGAAAGTCATTCGCCAAACCCAGAGAGTCCCGATTAACAAAGTGCACTAGCTGAAAGAAACAAAAAAATGCAGAACTTCGCATAAGTTGCACTACTCAACCGAGAGGGGGAAAAGGGACAAAAGAAACGAAAATGCCAAATGGAGCCCCAAGAGAAAGACTACTGATTTTCTGGGCAAAAAGTACAGGTTTAAGTTAAACGTCAGCTACAAATCAAGTAGCCCAGAAAAGAGTTTTCTCGTGGAATCGAAGGTAAGTGTGTGATAGTGCACGCAAATTGAGAAAATTCAACTTCAGCACTTTCCCCAAAATGACTAGCTGGTAACTCTAGTTATAGTTCAACAAACTACGCTCCTTTCAGGAGGTCAAACCATATAAAACGGCTATAAAATAAACTGTTTTTTTCACGCCAACAAAGGCCCAAGGAGCTTTCCACAGACTAATGTACGAACTTCTAGAATTACAGAACCAAAACTACAAATGCATCTTTGAAGACTCATTAAAAGAACCAACTCATGAAGACATTTTACCCTTTCTTTATTGATAAGTTGACTGTATCTAGCAAAGTCAGTCTAGAAAAACAAACTTTAGAAACTCCAAGTATAACAAATATTCACGCAACGAAGCTCTCGCCTCAACCTGGACCAATTTTCAAAATCCTGCATTCTTTGAATTCTAATTGTGTTAGTTTGTCCGGGGTCTGCAGTACTCTCCCTCTCATGGGGACAACTCAACCTCAAGTTCCAAATTACGGGCCCAATTGTACTAATTGTGACATAGTTGACACCAAGTTGCCAAGAAAGGATATAAAGTACAAAGTACAAACCTAGTGCCAGTTTTTTAAGCTTGTAAGATATTCACGTCTGTTTTTAAAACCTTGGTACCAATCACGTAGGTGATAAACAAGAATGTTCCAACTAAGGTGTGAGGACTAAGGAGGTTACCTAAAATGTTTTGCAAACCTCTAAGACGAGTAAACCAGAAAGCATCCGAAAGACAGCTCTATCTTACTCAAATCTTACAAGAACATCGCACCATATTTAGGAGCTTCTTGATATAGGCTTATAGTTTGCGTTCCTAGTTTTCTTATTTTTTGTGTAGCAAGGGGGAACAAAGCAACGAAAGAAGGGGACCACAAAAAGTATATTTACCGGCATGACACTGAAAGCTAAAAAGTTTCTACGTTAAATATCATGTCAAGAAACATTTTTTTCCCTCATTGCCATGGAATCAGGGAACACACAGAGTCTCCAAGGAAACAGATGCTACTTCTCGGTGCAGGACTACGTATGCTTCACCATCAATGTATACGTAGTTTCTTGAATCTCAAAGCACCTAAAACCAGGAAACGTCATATGATGCAAAATGTAATCTTGATCACTTGTTCTCTTTAAATGTTCTGGTGGTAAAACAAACATGTTCAAAATAATAAAAATTGCTTGCGATGGAGTTTTAGAGAGAATACCATACTTGGTGCGTATATTGCTGTTCATAATTACTGATTTGTCCGCATTTGATTTAGCTTTGCAGGTTACATGTAATTCGTGACGGAAGAAGTGTACTAACTTCTTGTTTGTAGAGTCAGTAACAGTAACATTGATTACGGGTTAATACTAACTTCTTGTTTGCAGAGTCAGTAACAGCAACATTGTTTACAGATTAATTTGTCTGCAGAGAATGTTTTTGGGAGTGTTATGCTTCCTTTTATTTTGTTTCAATAGTGCAAGATGTTAAAGAAAGAGAGCTACTCCTTAGTCCATAACCAAATAACTTTTTCATGAAACATATAGAGTAATTATTTCGCAAGGTATAGCAACTGGTCGCTGCGAAGCGAAGTCCCACATCGCATGGGTACCAAAGTAATATGAAATATATAAGCGCAAGGGCACCCTCACTTCATGAGCTAGCTTTTGCGGTTGAGTTTTACCCAGGACCGTGTAACATAGTAAGAGAGCTAGGTACCAGAGATGGGTATGGTGCGTGTCTCTCAACTGCACGCTGCAAGTGCTGCCGAGTGAGCAAGCTCCTTGTGAGTGAAGTCCCACATCGCCTGGGTACCAAAGTAATATGAATATATAAGCGTGAGGACACCGTGTCCTCACTTCATGAGCTAGCTTTTAGGGTTGAGTCTACCCAAAACCGTGTAATAGTCACAAGAGGCCCCGAGTCAAAACCATACTAAGAAGAAATTACATAAATAACAGAAATAACAATACAGTAATATAATAAGCTGTTTCCTCAGAAATAACAACAAAAATATTTCCTACCACTTGAATAAGCCCAACACGGTAGTGGCGTGGAATGTCCCCCATCATTCCAAAGTCAAAATACGCGAGCGATCCATCCTCTGTAGCAACAAGGTTCCCAGGATGAGGATCAGCGTGGAAAAATCCCACCTCCAGCAGTTGCCTCAAAGAGCAGTACATTCCCTGTTATTCATTTTAAATAGAGTAAACAACAGAACAATCCCACCTAACTCTTAGAAAAAGACTGAATAGTTGTTGAGGGGGAGAAATTATAAGTACTAAGCAAAATAGTTTAAACCTGGTCAATAAGGTCCTTGCGGTCTAAAAAGGCCGCCTGCAATCTCAATTCATCTGTTAGTTTGATTCCATCAATCCATTCCATTGTGAGGACAGCCTTTCGGGTGAGGTTCCAATATATCTTTGGGACTTTAATACCACTTGCTTTGCCACGGGTAGCAGTATCACCTGCTGCACCTTTTGAGGAGTTCTGATCGTTATCTGTCAAAGGTAAAATTTCAACAATTGAATCGACAAAATGTTAGGCACTAGAGTATGTGAAACAAAATTAACAGAAAGCAATGTAAACTCACGTCCAGGAGCATAGAACATAACCTCAATACATGCACAAGGCAGAAAAAGGGAAGACTAAGAAATTAAAATGTTGACATGATTGAAGGATCATCAACAGAAAAAGTTTCAGTAGTAAACTATAACAATCTGAAAAGCCGAACGTCAACAATGATGTTTGCGAGGCAATCTTATCCTCAGAATGTAGCACAGTATTTCTAACATAAAAGGTGTTAGGAAATTGAACAATCCACATGAATTAATAGGAGAATTTCTAAACCACGATGATTGGAAAACACAATAAATTGATATTCAGACCACATGCCAACTAGAACAGTACCAGGTTTTTTAACTGACACGCATGACACATTTAAGAAATGTTAACTCAGACAATTTGATTGAGAGGAAAAAAAATTAGGGTTCTGTTCTCATTACGTAATACTTATACAAGAGTAAAAAGGATAAATTACACTTTGAACCTAAACTACTAGCTTAATTGCAAGAGTGGACATATACAATCCAATTACACAATTACACCCACAACTTAACACTCCCCCTCAAGTTGGTGCGAAGATATCAACCAAGCCCAACTTGAACACAATGGGGTGGAAACTCTTGCTGCCAAGCCCTTTTGTGAAAATATCAGCTAATTGATTTTCAGATCGCACAAAAGGCATACATATCAACCCCTCGTTCAACTTTTCCTTGATGAAGTGCCTGTCAACCTCTATGTGCTTTGTTCTGTCATGTTGAACAGGATTGTGAGCAATGTTAATGGCAGCTTTGTTGTCACAGTAGAGTTTCATAGGTCCATTATCAAAGATTCCCAAATCATGTAATAAAGTTTGGAGCCACAAGAGCTCACAAACACCATGAGCCATAGCTCTATACTCTGCTTCTGCGCTTGACCTGGCAACTACCGATTGCTTCTTACTTCGCCAAGTAACTAAATTTCTCCCAAGAAAAGTACAATAGCCAGAAGTAAAGCGTCTATCATCCACAGAACCAGCCCAGTCAGCATCAGTAAACGCCTCCAATCGCAGGTGACCGTGATTAGAGAATAGAATTCCTTTTCCTGGAGCTGATTTGAGATACCTCAAAATACGATAAACTGCATCCAGGTGTGAGGTACGAGGATCATGCATAAACTGACTAACAACGCCCACTGCATAAGTGACATCTAGTCTCGTGTGGGCTAAGTATATCAATCGACCAACCAGTCGCTGATATCTCTCTTTATCTGTGCGCTCCCCTGAGTCTCCACTAAGCTGATGATTTGCCTCAATAGGAGAATCTGCAGGTCTACAACCCAACATACCTGTTTCTTCCAATAAATCAAGTATATACTTCCGTTGGGAGATAAAAATCCCTCTGCCAGACCTTGCCACCTCCATTCCAAGAAAATATCGCAGTGATCCTAAATCCTTAATCTCAAACTCTTGAGCCAGACTAGACTTGAGATTAAGGATCTCATCCACATCATTGCCTGTCATTATTATATCATCAACATAAACAATAAGGACAGCAATCTTACCAATACTTTTCTTGATGAACATAGTATGATCTGCATGACTTTGTTTGTATCCAAATCTCAACATAGCCTTCGAAAATCTGCCAAACCAGGCTCTAGGTGACTGCTTCAGCCCATAAAGAGCCTTTTTCAGTCTACACACCTTTCCCTCAGTCTGAGATGAAGAAAAACCAGGTGGGATAGCCATATACACCTCCTCCTCTAACTCACCATGGAGGAATGCATTCTTCACATCAAACTGTTGGAGAGGCCAATTCAAATTGGCAGCACACGAGAGTAGACCTCGCACAGAGTTCATCTTTGCTACTGGTGCAAATGTCTCCTCGTAGTCAATACCATATGTTTGAGTGAAACCCTTGGCAACAAGTCTCGCCTTGTATCGCTCAACTGTACCATCAGCATTTTGCTTAACAGTGAAAATCCATTTACATCCCACTGGTTTCTTCCCTTCCGGAAGTGATACTAGATCCCAAGTGCCATTCTTTTTCAAAGCTGTCATCTCCTCTACCATAGCTCCTTTCCACTTAGGTATCATGAATGCATCCTGCCAATTCTGTGGAATAGATATAGAAGAAAGAGACGAAACAAAGGCATGGTATGAAGGAGATAAACGATCATAAGAGACAAACTGGGAGATGGGATGTTGAGTACATGATCTAACACCTTTCCGAAGAGCAATAGGAAGATCATCAGAATTATCAAGAGGAGGTTCAATGAGAGAAGAGTCATTACCAGATGAGTCAGCTGAGGAATCTGGAACTGGAGCAGGAGACTGTGGTTGACAAGGTGGTATCACACAAGAGGACTTCCCATGTTTTCTGCTGTAGGTCTTGAGGTTAGACCTTTGCAGCCGGTGTATATATTCCTCATCATCACCACCTATGTCATGAGTTGCTCTTTCAGCAGATATTTGTTCCTCTCCAGACTTTTCTTTCTCCCCCTCCCCATGATTATACAGTAGTTGCTCCCCCTCATCATAAAACATCTCTTCCTCCTGCCTATGCTCCCCCTGAAGAGATGGAGTGGAGGGAGAAAAAAATGACTCTGTTTCCCAAAAAGTGACATCCATAGACACAAAAAATTTCCTAGAATGAGGATCATAACACTTGTAGCCCTTTTGAGTAGGAGAGTATCCAATGAAAACACATTTATGGGCTTTAGGACCTAGCTTGCCACCTGAGGGATGAGGAGCATGGACAAAACATACACAACCAAAAACACGTGGGGAAATAGTTGTGACACGAAAAACGCTAGGAAGACACTCAAGGGGAGTTTTAAAGTGAAGAACACTGGATGGCATGCGGTTAATAAGATATGCTGCAGTCAAAATGGCTTCTCCCCACAAATATTTAGGAACATTCATGGTGAATAATAGAGACCGAGCTACCTCAGCTAGATGACGATTTTTGCGTTCAGCAACTCCATTTTGTTGTGGAGTGTCAACACAAGTCGTCTGAAAAAGAATACCATTTTCATCTAAAAAAGCCCGAAAACTCTTATCTATATACTCAGTGCCATTATCACTCCTAAGAATTTTAATACTCATATCAAACTGAGTGCGAACCAGTGAATGAAAAGATTTAAAACAAGAAAACACTTCGCTTTTCGACTTAAGTAAATACACCCAAGTAGCACGAGAATAACAGTCAATGAAAGTAACAAACCACCGAAAACCTTTAAGAGATGGAACAGGGGAAGGACCCCAAACATCAGAATGAACAACCATAAACGGAGAATCACTCCTTTTATTAATCGGTGCATAAAAAGAACGTTTATGTTTACCAAGCTCACAGGCTTCACAAAAAAACTGACTCCTAGGACAATGTTTAACTAAACGAGGGAAAAGTTTCTCTAAAATCCCAAAGGAGGGATGACCCAATCTACGGTGCCATTGATGTAACAAAAAACAGGCTGAACTCGTATCTGCTTGCAGAGCTAGACCACATGACAAAGATGGTTGAGGTGCAGATTCCAAGAAATAGAGGCCACCATGTGCTCTACCACTGCCAATCACTTTCCCCGTGCCCAGTTCCTGAAAAACACAATGAGTAGAAAAAAATGTCACGGAACAGTTTGCAGAACGAGTGAGACTACTAACAGACAAAAGATTAGTGGCAAAATTTGGAATATGTAGAACTGAAGACAGAGAAATAGAGGGAGAATAGTGAATGGAACCTTTCCCTGCGATAGCAGAGAACGACCCGTCTGCTATTCTGACCTTATCCTTACCCGAACAAGTAGAGTAAGAATCAAATACAGAGGAACAACTTGTCATATGATCTGAAGCACCAGAATCTATAATCCAAGGGATAGCAGAAGAGGCAGTGAACGCATTTGACGAGATACCTGTGTGAGCAAAATAGGATGAAGTGGGAGCTGCTGTGGAAGAGGAAGCTGTGGTAGATGAAGAATCAGCCCGAGCCATAAGGCGCCTGAGAGCTTGCATCTCCCCCTGAGAAAAACCACCAGTATGATCTGAAGTCACCTGAGCCCCAATACTAAATCCAGAGTTAGGCGAGGTAGCAACCGCAGATTCAAAGACATGAGCCTGCGCCTGAGACCGTGTTGTACCACGGCCACGACCACCCCGTCCACCCCCTCGCCCACGAGGGGGCCGGCCATGTAACTTCCAGCAAAAATCCCTAGTATGACCGGTGTTATGGCAATAATCACACTGAAGTGACTCACGATCAGAAGACCCACTGCTAGCACCAGACTGTGACTTACCACTCTGTGAAGTAGGAGTAAACCCTCTGCTAGAACCAAACTGACCCTGAGGACTGGCAACCAAGGCAGAACGATCAAAAATAGGAGCATGCACCATAGCTCCCCTCCTACTCTCCTCCTGCTGAACAATAGCATAAGCTTCACCCAGAGACGGAAACGGAACACGACCCAACACCTGCACTCCTCTAATTGGATCATACTCCATGTCAAGGCCAGCAAGAAAATCATAAATACGCTCTTTCTCTAACCTCTTCAACCAAGCAGTGGCATCCTCAGTACAAACAGCCTGAAATCCCTGATAAAAATCGAATTCCTGCCACAGTCCGCTCAACTCCGCAAAATACCTAGCTACAGACCGATGGTGTTGATCTAAACTGCGAAGGCGCTTTCTCAACTCAAAACACTGTGCATCATTACCATGCTGAGAATAGGTTTGAGCTGCAGTAGTCCAAATCTTGTATGGAGTATCAAGGAGCAGAAAATTATGACGAATTTCAGCTTTCATAGAGTTAAACAACCAGGTCATAACCAAAGATCTTTGAGACTTAAATTTCTTAAGGGCAACAGCCTCTGTAGGTTGAGTGATAGGACCCTCTATGAATTCTGACATTTCTCTGGCTTCAATAGCCAAAGTGAAGGTGCGAGACCAAAGCAAATAATTTGTCCCATCCAATTTCACAGGACAAATATCCAAAGGAACATTCTCCAATTTCCTTTCAAATTGACCATCCTTAGTACCAGAAGTTTCAGTCTCAATTTTTGTTGAATCAGAATCAGAATCAGAAGACATGGTAAAACCACACCAAAAAAAAATATATATGTATTTGGTTGGAACTCAAATAGTAACCAAACAGTGACAATCCAGATGCAAACAGTGCCAACGCTGGTTTATAAAAAACTATGGACCAAGACCAAGTCAGACAAAGGTGGATGTCGAGTGATTAGAGCACTGCCAATACCCAAACCAAAAAATTACCGTCAAATCGTGATACTCAGTTGATTCCTAGCAAAACCGAGAGTTGTAAGGTCCAGTAGAGTCCAAATAGGGTGCTGTTGGTGTTCGGTCAAGACTGAAATCAACAAAACCGAGATTACCAGTGACTGTAGGGGGCTGTATGATGGACTGTGGTAGTCGCCGGAGGTTGTTGGTGGTCGCTGGAGACTTGCCGGTGGTCGACGAGTGCCGTAAGGTGGCCGGCGAAGACTAACAACAAGAAGCAAGAGGGTATCGAGCAGAAACAGTGCTCGACAAGAGGTTCTAGCAACAACGCAGGTGAGATCTTCCTTCGATGTAGGATAATTAATGAAGACGACTTGTGTATGGGTTGCGTCTGTGAGGAATAGTAACGATGATGGAGATGAACTCAACCCTTGGTGGAGAAAACTCACACGCGATAGAGTAGCGCTCAGATCTTACACTTTGATACCATGTTAACTCAGACAATTTGATTGAGAGGAAAAAAAATTAGGGTTCTGTTCTCATTACGTAATACTTATACAAGAGTAAAAAGGATAAATTACACTTTGAACCTAAACTACTAGCTTAATTGCAAGAGTGGACATATACAATCTAATTACACAATTACACCCACAACTTAACAAGAAACAATTATAGAAGGGAACTTACTGGAGTAGCAAGCATACATTGAAGCAAACCGCTCTGCATTGTGCCCCTCTAGGACATAATCAATTTCTTCAAACATATGTCTCACCTATTCAGCCAAGTAAAACCTCATAGAATCAGGAGTCACATACGTAGACAACCTAATCCATGATAACAAATCTATAAAAAAGAGATCAATTATTTGAATTCACTGTAAACATCACCTCATAAAAAATAATAAGAACCCTTCTCTACAAGGCACATTACTTATTAATTGTTCTGTGTCTCACAACTTTATGCAAACATGTTAAAAAAAAAGATGATGTGGAAGGCACAGGGAAGGTTCATTTACACCTTTTCTATTAGGAACAAACATCTCGTTGCAGAATTTTTTCTGTCAATGGCCTCATACAGTTCTGCAAAGTCCGATGACAGTTGACTTGTTCATCTTACTAGCTTAGTTAAACATTTTTGTGTGCGGCTTTGTTAATTTAGCAGATGTCACACCAAAATCAATACAAAGATGAGGCACAACATGGGACATGTTATTGCAGGAGAGGAGCCTCAAAAAGCCTGCAGTGGTCAAAGAGATGCAACAGGACTATAAACAGAAAGCTCAAGCAGCGCAACTCCATTTTAGAAGCAAAAATTACTTGATTGTTCTTCAAAGATTAACTGCATAAAGGAACTCTTGGCACACCAGAAATTAAAAAGGGCAGATGCTGGAAAAGAATGCAAATGTTAAGGCATTATAAGAAATTCCAATTATATGGCAGAGTGGCAGTGATGACATAGTTTACTGTTGATAGCGAGATGCAATTTCAAGCGGGTTGAGGTCGAAAGGTCTGATGAAGGTTTTTTGCTGATTAAAGAAAAGTATACCGGTGCAATTAAGAGAGAGGATATAGTTGACAGTACAAATAATTTTTGGCTGCATAACATCATGTCATTGTGTTCCTCTCTGTTGGTAGGAAAATAGGAAGAGAGAGAACAAAGTGGCTCATATATTAACCAAACATCGCTTGGATGGGAGGCTTCACCGAGGTTGGTGAAGTCTAATGAAATACTATGATCTCATCTTCACCTGTAAGGTGATAGGAATCCACTAAAAGTGCTTAAAAAGTAGGTTAAATGTTTCCTAAATATGCCTTGGATGTTGGCACAACCTTGACAATCAGATTGGACAAGCCCGGAATACCCACCCAGGCTATCCAGCTTATTTTTTCAACAAGTTAACCGAGTTACACGTACATACTTCGGGTTAAACTACTAAATACCCTGTCTTCTCTTTACTCCTGATTTTCTACTTAACCAAGTGGATGAAGTTTTAGTGAGTTGTTCCTACTGTATCGTACTTGAATTTTTGGACCATGTTTTGGTTCACCACCAAACATGTATAATTGAGCACATTAAGAAGCTCTTCTAACACAACTGAGGTCAACTAAGTGAGCGGCCTTGTCCCATTACATAGAAACAAGCTGTTAGCACACCCTGCAGATTATCCAAAAATAGTATTTTTCTAATTTCACACGCACATTTGAAAGAATAACAGATTATTTACAATTCCAATACTGAGAAATTAGATCCCATTGACCCATCAGTTCAACACCAAAACCTCTGGCCCAGTCGTTTTTACAGTTGATCCACTCATCCATTTGTTATAATTCTGTGGAATTGAAGCAAGAACATATTTGCTATTGGATAGCATACCCTATGTTGTTCGCCCCACATAATAACAACTTAAGCTTTGAGGAAAATTGGTGACTCAACAGAGAACCAGAGAATTCGTTTCAAGGTGGTCTTGGTTTCATGTCTCCTTGTTCGCATTTGTTCCCATTTGCATTTTCCTTGTCCCTTTTGTGGGATGCTCACGCTATTGTATCGTTCTTCGTATCTCCACATGCAAGAAGGGAGTGCACAAGGAGTTGGATAGCTTGATATAAATAGTTGGGCTTAGTCCTTAACAGCTTAAGTTTTTCAGAATTGTTGACTTGACTATTGGTGAGTTAAGTAGGGAAGTAAAAACTAGGACAAAATCTAGTCAGATCCATCTCAAGCAATTTAACTAAACAATTAAGTAGTTTCATTTTCCTTAAAGACATTGGTTATCCAAACCAACCAGATTACCAATTTGATATGGAAGCAAACTACGTACAGAAATCATGCTATGTCAATCCCTCCGATAAACTCATTTCAGGGAATAATCTCCAAAACTGTTTGGTGATTTGCTTTGTTTTCATATAGGTGCTGTTAGATAATGATTCATGACCGGGTCAAAACTCCAGAAGCCTCAATGATAATGGATGAGCACAACAAGATGTTTACGATTACAAAAATTGCCATGACATTTAGCAGCTGTCATACAGAAGCCTACCATCTCATTCACAGCTACTAGCAGGTCCTTCCGAGCTTCGGCAAATCGCTTTAATTGGCCTCCGATCATATGGAATAACAACGCATCAAGTGTCAATGAGAGTGCCATGCCCGGTCTCTGTACTTTAACAGCCACTAGCTCTCCTGAATGCAGGTGAGCTGCAAAACTTAAAGCAACAAAAGAAAACATTTAGCTTAAGTGTACATCACATAGATAAACGCCTCATTCATTCATCAACCATGGGCATATATACTAGATCTAGTGTATCTAAATAGAGGGAGTCAAAAAGAAGTCTAAACCAGAACAAAGAACAAGATCTACCCATCCGCAGGAAAAAAAAAATTCTAACCTTTATACACCTGTCCTAAAGACGCCGCAGCAATTGGCTCAGGACTGATGTCCGCAAATAATTTTGAAACAGGCACACCCAATTGGGATTCAATAGATTTAATGGCAACACGAGTTGAAAATGGGGGTATTTGATCCTGGCACAGACAAAGTACGGATATAGTTGAAAACAGAAAGGGCACCAGAATACCTCCCGGTTGATGGTCTATTGTCAAAGCACTACACGTAAAGAACTAAACATAAGGAAAACTAGCATACCTGTAACTTAGCTAGTTCTTGACAATATACAGTAGGCAATATATCTGGTCTTGTGCTCAGAGCTTGTCCAAGCTGTAAGTAAATGTTAGATTCGTCCCAATGCAACTTAAACAATGAACAATCAATTCAAGTTTTGTACCACTAATCAGTCTGTTGAACGTTTCATACCTATCACTTACAATTTCTATCACAATAGAACACAAAATTTAGCTAGATAACATAGGTCCAGATCTAGAAGTTGGTAACCGTAACAGAGTCCTCCAAGCAAGGTCTATCGAAATTATAAGGCAGCAAAAGTTGATCTGTTACTCAAAACCAGTTGGCAATGAGTGGAGAGGCCACCCAGACTCATATACTAGTTTTTGAGGCGATAATTAACCGATGTAGGACAAATTCATAACGCTCCCTCGCATGTGCGACCCCTGATTTGCACGTGGAGAGGTCAATAAAGGTCCGGAACATACGGATCACAACGAAACGTGGTGCACTTATGGCACAAACAACGGGGCAATAACCAAGAGTGTCCTGTCCAAAATCCTCCGAAAACCTAGCTCTGATACCATGTTAAAGCATCTAATTCAAAACCAATCGGCAATAAGTGGAGAGGCTGCCCAGATTCATATACTAGTTTTCGAGGTTATAATAAACCGTCGTGGGACAAATTCCAACATTATCAAATCATCAAAAACAAACACCAGCTGATAATTTCACTCAGAAGACTGGCAGTGCCATCACCATTCGGCAATATATGCTGTGAGGGGCCAACATACCGTCTATGTTGAATAGACATGATTTTATGGCCAATGGGAGAAGGGAACTAAAACTAATCTCATTCCCATCGAAGCCTCTTCCCACAAACAAGAAAGAGAAATATGTAAAACTGTAGATCACACACTTGATACATATCAAATGCAGACATACCCAGTATCCCTGTCACTTCCTTTGTTGTTGATTACAGAAGGGATATTATATCATGGAAATTAGATGCATAAGGAAACATAAACTCCAAGCATAAAAGCTTGGATCAGCGCAATTCATGACAAAGTAACAAGATGCCAAACATACAATAAACCAGGTCAGTTTTTGTTGATGTAAAATCTGACTAGTTATTCTGAGTGCTTAAGAAATTCTTTGTCAAGGTTCTTGGACCAAGGAAACTTGATGCTGAAGTAATGTGAGGCCCAACTAACATGATTGAGACCGAGTATATCAGGAATTTCCAAATCCTTCTTAGGGCTAGTTTCTAATATGCACGATGAAGGTATATATATCCACTAGATACAAAGAGGTACAAGCTCAATATAAGTTTCCACACTCGAACTACTTAACCTGATATCCAACCCACTAATGTCCTAAAAAAGATGTAATGAGTCAGGCAGTGAATTCCTCATCTAGGAAGATCTTCTACTGCACTTAATCTAGATACAAAGCACGATACTCTTACAGCTAGTTTTTCGGTCTATATTTTCAACACTAGCCATAGAACTCTAGAAAGGCCTCTCAAAGAGAGAGTTATGAAGCATGGGGAGTGAGAACAATGGAAAGAAGGCTAGTAAAAAATGACAACAGCCCTAACAAAAGGCCATAGAAACCCAAATTCTGTTAAAGCATCCAACTCAAAACCAATTGGCAATGAGTGGAGAGGCCGCCCAGGCTCATATACTAGACTCGGAGGTTATAATTAACCAATGTGGGACAAGCACTAACACTCCCCCGCACGTGCGACCCCTAACCTGCACGTGGAGAGTTAAATAATAGATCCACAACATTGGGATCACAACGAAATAAGGTGCACTTATGGCACAAACAACAAGGCAATAACCAAGAGAGTCTTGTCCAAAATCCTCCAAAGGCCTAGCTCTGATACCATGTTAAAGCATCCAACTCAAAACCAATTGGCAATGAATGGAGAGGCCGCCCAGGCTCATATGCTAGACTCAGAGGTTATAATTAACCAATGTGGGACAAGCTCTAACACTAATTAATAAACTCTGAAAAGTACATCAAAGGAGCACTTAATTCTAGACCTAAAAGCCTACCAAGACAAGGAAACTAGATCCTAGTACTAGTAGGAAACATACTCCTAAGTCCTATCAAACCATGTGATATCTGGATATCTATGTGATAACGTCAACTTCATATCAACTATCCTGTCATATACTTATCAGACAAAACTCTTCTTTGCACTTATCGAACCTTCACATTCTGCATCTTTCTCCGACAGCGAAAAATAACTCAAATCCAAACCATCAACTTGATATGTTATTAAACAGTCCGCGGTGTAAGGATGTAAGGATCAGATATTAACAGATAAAATATGGTCGCAAATTTGTGGAAAGCATATCGGAACAAAACATGATAATTTGTAGACTAAAATACAAAAAGCAACATTGTAGAGAAGTAGCAACTTGCCTTAATATAGAAAGGCCCCAAACGGATTAAGGTCTCTCGAAACTGCAATGGGTTGCATAGAGTTATCATAAGATCACATCAAATATGTTTACCACTCTACTAGAAAAACAATTAAGAAAAGGAAGTTAAGAAATAGCTATAAGCAGGATAACTATGACAGATTCAAACAATAGCATGCACAACACAATCCGATATTCTGACTATATAAGGCACTGAACCACTGGATTATATAGACCATTCATCCTTTTCCAGATTCCAAAGTCAGACTCTATTATACTATCCCTTCAAAGTTATATAGGCCTCAGCAGCATTCCAGACCCAATACAAACAATTGGGATTATAGTTTCTATTTGTATGTTTTAATATCCAATAGGATGAGCCAATCAAAAAAATATCCAATACGATACATCTTAGAAGATACAGGAAACTTTTCTGCGAAATTAGCAAAAATTGTCAATTCTAGGGAAGAAGATGTTACTTCACATATGGTACAACTGACTACCCAATCTCAAGCTCCAACCTACAAACAATGCTCCACAAATTGGCCATCAAAACCTACTTTCTTATATGGACGATGGGTTAAGACACTTGTGAAATTATCACTTTTACCAATACACACACAGAAATTATCACCTACTTAAATCAAGAAGCTTCTAAAACACCGCTAGGTTATACATTCGAGATATCCAGCAACAACCATAAAGAAGGTATATTTTAGACCTAGTATTTGACACCCAAGCAACTAGCTACCAGCTGTTGTCTAGTTTATTTATACCTTTAATACCAATTTTCATAAAATAACCACAGTGAAATTGTGAACTGGACAAAATCAAAATTCTGGAAAAAAAAACCTATCCTTTTATCATTTCCCAGTTCACCTATATAATATTTGTGTTTCCCTCTATAAGCAGCCTTACACTTGAGTCATCTTGCATACATAACGGTCCCTTAATCTTACTTATGTGCAAGATTCGGTAAGGTATTAGGGTGCCAAAAAAGAACTAATTATGTAAACCTGACTCAACTCCAAAAATTTAACAACCCAACTCCAGTTTACTTGGGTGTTCACCAATCATGTGCTCCAAAAATTATCAACCAAACTCCAGCATACTTGGGTGTCCACCAATCATGTGAGCCTTTTGGGCTCACTCTAGTAAATTGATGTGATGCTTCAACACAGTCTCACACCCTAATTGCATCTTGTTATCTTGCTTGTGAAGGATGGCTTGGTACAGAATCAAATATGCTCCATTATAGCTTCTGTGCGACATAAATCAACAGGAATTTGGTTGTGAGATCCCAATTACAATGAGGGGCTTATCTAAGGCAAAATTGTTAACATATAAGTCGGCCAGGAATTCAGCAACTAAAAATTTCAAACTCAAATCCAAACAAATAACTAATAAATAAATCACTCAAATTCATAAAAATAATATTCATGCACAATCAAATTGCATTTTCAACCAAGTGTTCAATAAATAAATGGATATGGATAAACCCAAATGACAATTTCAGATCAATAAATACAAGTGTAAAAATGCAAGAATATGAACACAATTTTTCATAGTTATTCGTCTTATGGCTGACATGCACCGCCAAAATCTCTTGCGGAATTTCAACTCACCAACGCAAGGAGGGTTTTTACTAGGTTTCACCCTGAAGCTTCATGCATACGCATAATGTCTCTTCAACAGTCAATGGCATTTAAATATGTGAAGAATGGAAATTTCCATTCTTCAGAAATTAGCCATTCACAATGAGTACCACCGATGCAAGAAAGAAACAGTAAGGGTGCTGCCCAAACGTAAAGTAAGGCATCAAAATACATAACAAATGAGAATCACTATAGGGTATGCTAGCCCGGAAACCAAATAATGCTACTCTTTCACAGAAAAAAGGAAGTGACCATATAGCCCTTACCTGCTAAGGAGCCACATCAGGGAACACAGAAAATCCACAGGCACTCTCTCAAACTCAGCTTGAGTCATATCCTGGCCCCAGCCCCTATGGATTGGAGGTAAGCGGCCAGTGGTTATTGTAAGTGACACAGGACAGGAAAGAGGGAGAGGGGAAGAGAGGCACACATCTCAACTTCTCATTAAACAAAGTCTGACAACTACATCATTGAACGTCTTATTTATAGACTTATAACCCTAACAGAAATAAAAGGAAACATTTAAAACAACCTAATTAAATATGAAAAGCCTCCTATTACTAATAACTGAAGTAACAAAACTATAATAGAGACAATGGTGGTGGTGATAATAATAATAATAACTTCGAAAACATTTTCCTGGACCAACATCTTCCTCCGGCGATTACGACATTAACATTGCATGTCATTCTCCTCCACTGAGGAAAAGAACTCGACCTCGAGTTCGCAACTGAACTCGTCTATGCCAACAGAGCAAGTACTTTGAGTATGCCAACAATGGAATCCAAATAATCGTTATCTTCAAGTTGGTGAAGAGGTCCACCAAATATGGGTTAAACGAGCAAAGGAAATCACCAATTCTAATACAATCGTATCTTTCTACCTTGACCACATAATTGATTGGTGGAGAGGCAATAGAATAGAAAATTTAAATGCATCCCCCTTTTCAGGAACCTCTTCCTGCCTAAGAATTTCAAGGACAGCCTCTTGGTTTTCAATGCCTTTCGAGTTTCCTTCCAAACAAAACCTCCTTCACTCGTTGGACTTTCCTGGTCAACTTTTCCATTTCATCTTTGCTATCTATTTGAGAAGTTGCAGAAGAAATCCAACAAATTTTCCATAGTTGCGCGTATTTGAAGAAACTGTTCTAATACTTTCACATGACCCTCCATCATTTGCTTGAGTATGTCATCAATCTTCGAATACAACTCAGAATTGGTCACCATGATTGATGAACGGAGTGATGGGACTGAACTATTTGATAGTTAACAAATAAGGGAAGAGAGAGAGAGAGAGAGAGAGAGTCTTGAGGGGGAGAGAAATATGGATCAGAGTTTGGGCCTTTGATACCAATTGATGCAGGACAAGAAAGAAGGAGAGGGGAAGAGGGGGGCACACAAGTGTCAAAACCCTAATTCTCAACTTCCCATTAAACAAAGTGTGACAACTACATCATTAAACATCTTATTTATATACTCATAACCCTAATAGATATAAAAGGAAACATTTAAGATAACTTAATTAAATATTAAAAGCCTCCTATTACTAATAATAATAATAATAATAATAATAACAACAACAACAATAACGAAAACATTTTCCTGGACCAAAATCTTCCTCTGGTAACTACGACACTAACATCCTGCATCATCAAGGATGAGTTTTTAACCAATGTCGCCCTGCCCATCAAAGCACATGGCAGAAAGCCTTATCAAAAAGGCCCCCCCCCCCCCCCCCCCCCCCCCCCCCCCCCCCCCCCAGGATACGACAGTGGTTGTCTATGCTAATAGGCAGGGTTTGGCTTAATCCTGGATAGATGGGGATAGCAATCACACCCATCCCTAGCCCATTGGCGAGCCAGCGGCTTTTTCCTCCCAAGGAGTGGTTTTACAATATCAACCTTCTAATGGCTAAGACTAAATTCCTCTCGTGCTTATTGATGAACGAGGACTAACAGCGTGAAAAGAAGGAACAATTCCAACATTCTAGACACCCATGGCAGCATAATCAACAAAAAAAATTGAACCACGACCTTGCTGAAACTGTAGTATTTGCGAATGTGAGTATTCCACGTCAAATAATAATATGATGCTGTGCCAGCGACATAAACAAGTTGAACATCTTTGTTTTCCAAGTTTATGGTGTTAAGCAAAGAATATTACTTGTGCTTCAAGAAATATTCCATGACTGAATTCTGAAGTTCCATGGATAATTATCGTGGTCTATGAAATGTTTAACTGATTCTTCTAAAAACTGCGAATCAAGATAGAATATGGAGTACAAAAGGACCCATCTAACAAAACAACAAAAAAAGAGGAGAAGATAGAGATGAGAGAAGAAAGAAAAGCAACAAATAACTTGTGTACAAGTTACCTTAACTGACCGCTTCTTTATGTCATGAACAAAAAATTGCCAAACAGCTAGCTTCAACACATGGAATGAAATAATTGCAGCTCTATAAAAAGCCAAGAATGGACCAAATCGTAAGAACATTGAAACATTTTTGGAGCTGTAAGTTCCAAGGGCATGCCCAAATTCACTTTCAAGAGATTCCTTTCTCAACTTTGCATACTCAGTGGATGGCCGTTCACCATGTACACTTGTGAAACCCGTAGAAAACCTAAACCAAAAGCACAATTTAAGTTCAAGCCAAAAAATGGAAGCATAAGACCAAGAAGTTCAGCAAATTCAAAGGACTTGCTCTTTTAAACAAATTTGGCAGAAGAAATCTTTGTTCAACATATGAATGCAGATGGTGCATCTTAAACTTTCCGAGTGTAACACGAGAAAGCAGCAATCTCGAGAACCATTCACTTACGAACTGTGCAACAAGTATAATGGAAAAGATTTATGATTTGTTGTTCTTCCAATTTCTGAACTTATTGGACCCCTCACTGCTAAACATATCCGCAGAGCGGTCTCAACTGCCCTGTCATCTTGTGAAACTGCAGGAAAATCCGTAACGAAAGTTAGGATCTACATAGCCAGAGCAGACAGACGTGACGAGACACAACAGACACAGTTAATCATTAAATTATAGGACAAGGCAAGGAAACAGCAGTATATCAAAGTGATTTTGTATCTGTATTATGTCACGAAACCATTTTTTGAGATAAAAAATGTGGACAGTAAGTCAACAACAGTGTCAATATAACCATAATATTTTAGCTAGCTCTCTTACTGCATTTTCTGATAAATTTTTCAGTTTGTTCTCTTCCTGGCCCCCACGTTAGAAGCAGTTACATGAACATTTCTTGTCTGCACAATGATGCTATATAAAGAGGAAATATAAATACCAAAATTAAATATTGGTTTTGAATACAGCGAGTAAAATCTCTACGGATCTTACTATTCAAACAAATAATCCAGTGCTTCTCTTTAAAACATTGACCAGAGGCCTTAATAGCTTCTTGTCAAACCAAAATGGTCAGACAGTTAAAGCGTAAACAAGATTCTTGGTTTTGAAATGTAGAGAGAAAAAGAGATGAAGGAAGAACCAAGGTAAGGAACTCAACTAAGCCCCACAACTGCGAATGTTGTTAAATTAATACCGTGACAAAGTTACAAGCATGCCATATAAATCAGGGTTTTAAAAAGCGCGCTTAAGCGCAAGGCGAGGCAAGGCGCATGTCTAGCACTTCATAGGGTTGCGATTAAGCGCACCTTAAGCGCTGAAGCGCAAGGCGCAAGAGGCGCACGCTTTTTTGTATTTTACCTAGATTTCATCCTGACCCTTCATCTAGATAAAAAAATAAAAAAAAAAAGCGATGTGCCAGGTGCACCAAATAAAATTTCGATAAACCTACACTTACTATTGACATAGCAGCAGCCAGCAGAGATCGAAAAAACCCTAAAGGGGCTCCAGTTCTAGTCTGATCGATCAACTCCTTCTCCTTAACAGGTAACTTCCTCCTCCTCCTCCACATCATCATCCTCCTCCTCCTTCTTCCGTCTCCTCCACCTTCTTCTTCCTCCTCCTTCTACTCTGTTTTTTTTCCCCTTCTTCTCTGTTTCGTCTTACTCTGTTTCTCCCCTCTTCTTTTTTTAACCAGACTTGATTTTTACATATAACATAAAAAAATAAAAATAAAAAGAGAACATTTTTGTAAATAACTCCGGTCTGATTTTTTTTCCTTCTTCTTCCTTCTTATGTTTTATGCTTTATGACATTTGAATGTTTTATAAGTATTTGCTTGTGTTGAAAGTATTACCCATATTTGAATTCTACTTGTTCTAAAAAATTGTGCGCCTCGCGTTCAAAAGGCGAGCGCCTCGTCTTGCGCCTTGCGCTTAAAGCTATAGGAGAACATGGCGCCTCAGTACGCTTGTCGCTATTTAAAACACTGATATAAATACCGATAAAAATAACATGCTAGCAGTCAACATGGCTGTACCTCCCTCCCCCACCATTATGTATTTTTATGCATATGTATAAGAATATGAATCTATACAAATCCATATATATATAAACACTGAACCACACACACGCACCAGCAGCCATGGCTACCGCGACACCATCCATTCCCTCGCACCCTCTTCCGCATACCCCTCTCTCTCTCCCCTACTCCCCCCAATCCCTCCCTCTCCCAATTTACCCTCTCTCCTTCTTTCTGAAACTCGGGCTTTTTTGCTTGGTTGGAGCTCTCTCAAAACCCCCTTCCCCTCAATCCGTCCATGACAACTTCTGACTGAAATCAGAATGATCGCTATCCGCTGGAAACAGCAAAACCCATTTACTCTAGCTTTTTGTATTTTTTTTTTTTTTTTTGAACATAGCTTTTTGTATATCATGTGTCGTTTTTTTAATGCATAACTAACTTCAAAGGATACACTAATGATTTAATGCTATGCATGATTAACTTCAAAGGATACACTAATGATTTAATGCTACTCATAGAATATCTCTGTGATTATGCCATGGCAATTAACCATTTTACAGTTACATGAACTACTCTACTATCATTCATAAAATATACCTTTTAAAGTAATATTGATGCATTCACACAATGTCTTTTAATTGACTACAACCATTGTTATACGGCATATCCTCCCCTGCTGCCTTGACATTAAAAAATGATGTGGTAGTTCCCCAGACGTCAATGAACACTCATCTTACATGGATATATTTCTAATGAATGATGGTCCGCTATGAAGCATCTGCACTCCTAGAGATTGTCGTATCCAACATGGACACACCGGGGACACGCAACACATTGGGGACATGAGGGGACATTAGACCATGGTACGCTTGTCAGTAAGAAATGGAAGTCGTATTGTACTTATGTGTGCATTAGCCAATGTACCTACGTGTGCATTAGTCAATTGTACATTTGTTAGTAAGAAATGGAACTTGCTTAACAGTTGTAAGCAGTTAAGGGGAGGGACTAAATTAGCATGTTAAAGAGAGAGTATTACTCGGTTAATCAATTATGTACATAAGAGGGAGAATGGGTGTGAAGCGGGTGTTGGGTATTGTAGTGATTTCTTTACTGGTAAATCATTCCTTCCTTTTGAATAAGGATATCAAATCCATTGGAGCTCTGTCCATTCCTTTCTGCATTCCTTATCAAGAGGCATATCAATGTATCAGAGCAAGCTTCCCTTGGACTGTGAAGATCTAGGCTAGCAAGGAGTCACCTCAAGAACTTTGTAATTCAATTCAGGAAGATTCCGACAGATCAATGTGTTGAAGGCGACAATGAAGTCATTAGGAACAACAGAGAATTCAAGGTAATCAAAAATTGCCTTGCATTGTCGGTTAAGGAGATTGGTCTTGAAGAACCAAAGTTTAAAGAAGGAAGACATTGGAGAGGAATTGCACGGGGATGTTAGAAAGATACAAAGGTGTGTCCCAACAATTCATTTCACTACACCATAGGCTGCTTTCTTTGTTTGTTTTCAGTGCCGGGATCAAGGCAATAGGTCTTGTATTGGGGAAACGCCACATTAGCATGAACCTCTTTAGTGCTGGTGAAATGGTCTTTCATGCTTTCTGGATTCACAAAGGCATCAAATGTTAGACGAACAGGTGCAATTGCTTTCTTATGGAAAGAAGATATCTTTTGGTCAGGCCTAATGCCCTAACGCAGCCTCAAAGTGGCTGATCAGAATCCCAACCATTGGATAGAGCTTAGCACGGGTCTACTGGTTAGGCATGGTTCAAGTGTTCACAATTTAAGGAAACAAATACGCGAAACAAAGACAAAAAATCCTGTTCCCAACTCTTTTCCCACCATTACCAAGCAATAAACAGAAAATAGCCAAAACAATAAATCTAATCTTAAATAAGAAGACAAACGCGAATAAATTTTAGGAGTTTCGTCTACCTCTACCGAGAGTTGTAGAACCGAGTCGTTTGACACTGGCGACGACATTCCTCATGGGAAGAGATTTGGAGAGACGAAGGGCTTCAAGTCGAATGCGGCTTGCGAGGCTGCATTGGTTCCGACGAGCAAGTGTTCGATGGAATGCCAGAGAGAGAGAGAGAGAGAGCAGTGTTTGCTGGGGAATGAAGAAAGCGGGAGGATCGGTCCAAGGCTGACACGTCCCTCGTCTACCTGGTGGCTTGAGGGACACTCGGGACCAATTTTGTTTTTTTTGTTTTTTTTAAAGCAATTTTTGTTCTTTAATCTATGGAGCTTTTTTAATAAAACTTCCAATGGCAATGAGCCCGTGATATCCACATAGTATTTTTTTTTTATTTTTTTTTGGAGAATACGGAGAAAGTTCTATAAATCATTGCACAATGCCGCACATGGCGGCATTAGTTGACATATAATAATTCTACGAAGAAAGACAGGTGTGAAGCCATTCAATGCACATGAAATTCAAATTTATCCAATAGTTATGACACGTCTATATCCGAACAAATGTGTCCGGAAAAATTTCCTTGACATAATAAATACTGTACATTACTTCAAATTCCAAGAAATATATTCTATAATCATATTTTAACCCTTGGTTTTAAGGCTACCATACGCAAAGGCACTCGGCCAAGAGTAAATCAAGAATCCTGTGTTACACTTATGTGATGCAAAATAGGACCCCTCATGGTTTTACTTGATTATCCACGCGGTTCATTTAATTTGTTAGTCTAAATTTGTCTACTGTACCTCCACGCCAAAAAAAAAAAGAAGAAGAAGAAAAGAAGAAACAATTTTATTCGACATTAGGAAGGGATTGATGGAATTGTGTTGGTTATATGAGATGGGCATTCGGACACTGTCCATTTTCTCTTACAAAAGTTGTGATTCATTTCGATGAATGCTAAAATCATATCAATCTATTTTTTTAATAAATGATGTAGACGTACAATGGCCCGAATTGTTAAGTGAGACCGAGGTGAATTTTATTTTGCATTACATGAAGAATACGTGAACATATTTCTGATCCAGAAGATGGATGATAAAGTTTAGGACACTAGAACAAATGGAAAACACCACACGAACATATAGTAGTCAGATACGAAATTGCATAATCAGAGGACTAAAAGTTACTTGATGTTTTGTTAATTAAAAAATAGCAAACACAAGTAATACATAAGATGTGGTTACCTCAGTTACCACAGTACTCAATGCTTCACTTCTCTGTAACGGAAGAAGAGGAAACAATGACCCAAAATATAAACCAGAATGAAGAGAAACCAAAACCTCAATTCATATCCATGACAGTGGTGCTAAATATTCTTTTGGTAGCCATTTACAAATCAAGATGATCCATTTTCTTAAGTACACTTGCACAAAACAACTATGAATCTCATTTGAACTAATCAAATCCAGGTACCTTGAAACAATTGAGGGTTCCTCTTCCTGCCATTTTTTTGTTTTTAATCTTTGGTCCCAAGAAAATGTTGAATTTTATAGAATACTACTAATATAGACGTATCATCAAACACTTCCCATGCAATCAATTTTGGCTGGAATCCATTAGCCTACGACCACCAGTAGTCCAAGAACAAGCATGACCAGAAGAAACCTTCTCCTCGCAACCCACTCTTTGACTATTCGTTGCTACCCAATCAAAATCGACAGCAAGGTTTCATGGACTCTTCTTCTTCAATTTCAATTCGTGAGCATTGCTATCCCTTGGCGATTAACGCCACGAACCTTGTCAACTGTGGTGGTTCTCAAACAAACATTCATTTGAATTTGTGTACCTGTTTACACCGTATTTTACTGCCTTATCGATATTGATAAAAAAGTGATAATTGTGAAAAATCTACTTAAAATAATTAGTATTAGCATTAGTACTTTTATTATTATTGTTTGTTCTTTTATTACACGTGCAGAACATGTGACTTAGTTCTATTCATTTGGAAGTTAAGAAGACACATGGCGTTGTCCTACGCATTTGGAAGTTGAAGAAGACAAGTGGAAACAAGGGATTGAAAGAGTGCAAGAGAAGATCGGAAGTTTTTTCCTAAACTTATTAGTTTCCTATAAAATAGTCTCTTTAGACTTCATTATAAACTCTCTCACAAATCAAAAGTCTATCTTTTATTTGTCTTCAATTTTTGTCTTACTAACCCAGTTTTGGGTTATAATTAGGAGTAGGAGTATATGTAATTTAGATCATACTATCGATTCGTTCTTGAAGATCGGTATGCTTTGCATCAACTAGTTTCTTTTATGCGTCGATATTCCATCCGAAGATTAACGGAAGTCTCTTTCGTTTGTCTTCATTTATTTCCACCCATTTCGCATTTGATTTGTTGCTATTTTACATCTGGTGAAGTCCTGAAATACGGCGAGGAACCATGGATTCAAGCCGCATTGCTTGCCTTGTTTTTGTTGTCGACTTTGTTTCCCGAAATCTCTTATCGATTTTGATTGAGGGAAAACTTTTGGTAAACAATTTTGGCGCTAGAAGGAGGGCAACATTACTAAATCGGAAGTAATGGCCGGATCAAACACGGAATGAAAAGTTTTTGCCTCTATGAAGGCTTGAACAATCTGAA
Organism: Vaccinium darrowii; assembly: GCA_020921065.1. NCBI lineage: Eukaryota > Viridiplantae > Streptophyta > Magnoliopsida > Ericales > Ericaceae > Vaccinium > Vaccinium darrowii. Next base: position 21,430,524 of record CM037155.1, read on the forward strand.
ATGTGCCAAGGGTTATAGTTGGCTCCAATATTGGGTTAAAACTTGACTACGAAGCCTTTATCTTTATAATTAGACAGTTTGGCTTTTGCCTATCAACTGGACAGCAAAAGGGATTGGAAGGCTTCTGTGTCACATTATTTGGTGTATGGCTCTTTATTGATATGCACAGTGTTTGGAACAATTCCATCTCCCAATTCCACTTCTTCTAAAGAATCTTGGGAATCCACATAGCCTACAAAGGTCTCTTCGAACACACTTGGCCTCAACCCCAAGTCAGATTTGTCAGATGATTCTTCCCAATCATTTGTTTCCTGCAACTTCTACTCTATCTCTAGAGCCATAAATTTAACCAAGGCCAAAGAGATGGCCTCTTCAAATTCTGCCTTGGATTTAGATCCAAGCAGCCTCATCTGGTGGGTTGTCTGATTCATAATCAACTGCTTGTTTAAGCCTTGATTTTAACTCTGCCAATTCTCCAACTTCCAATACACTGGATGGAGGGGGGTTGGTTGTACTATTTCACTTAGAGGGATGATTTCAAGTTTATATATTTCAGCCTCTACACAATTTGCTGAAGTACTAAATGGATGAGGGTCTGCCTTAACTTCTTCAATCCCCACTCCTTTTCCATTTTCAATTTTCACAATTATTAGGGCTTGATGCATTGAAGAAGGGATACAACCATTCACATGAATTCAATCCCTTCCTAGTAAAGCATTATATTTACTTGTGAAAGTATCCACAACAAAGAATGTTGTGTCAGTTTTCACTTGGCCAACTTTTAGACGTATGGAAACAATTCCCTTAGGGTTCTTACTTTCACCAGTAAATCCAGCAATGGAAGTACTTGTTAGAATCAATCGAACCTTCTCCTTTCCCAATTTCTTCAAAGTTCTGCAAGGTAAAATGTTCACTGCCGCACCATTATCAACTAGGACTCTGTTCAGAATGATTCCATCAAATGAAGCAGAGATGTATAAAGGCTTCAAATGATGCCTCATGTCAGTTGAAGGTGGTTTGAAAGGATAAGAAATATCAGCACAATTCAAATCACCAATTAAAGGATACTCAGAATTTGAATCCTGAACAAATATTGCTTTCTCCTTAGAAGTTACTTTTGGTTCCTCCATTGCATTAGCCATGACAAGAAGATCTTCTTCTTCTTCCGCCTTCTGAATTTTAGAAACTATTGCCTCACATCCTTCATTCCAACCATTATCATATGTTAAATCATATTCATCATCACTGGAAACATCAATGATCTCCACAGGGGCAACTTCTGATTGTAAAGCCCTTCAAACTGGTGAGCAATTTGGACCAAAGGGTCCAAAATTTATGAATGATGGAGAAACCGTATTGATTTGAACTTCAGGCAAAGTTCCAAATTGAATAGTCTTCTCTTCAAATGATTGTTGCTTTGATTCATGTTCTCCAGTATCAACCTTATCAATGGATCCCATTGCAACAGTTTCCATAGGAGAAAATCTTTCAATAGGAGAGGAACTTGTTCCCTCTTCTTCTTGTTCCACTATCATGGCTTCCAACAAATCAAATTTATAGCTTGCCAAGGAGTGAGGAGAAACTGGACTACTCTCATGGATTTCATTATCTATTCTTGCAACCAAACTCTCTAATGTTTCCTTTTCAGACTGTATAAGTCCCTTTTGAAAAGAATCCTCTGAATCCTCTCTTTGGAGTCTGTTAAACCTTGGATTGAACTCATTACCCCCATTAGAATTCTCCTTTGAGGCATATTCTTCCATTTGAAAACTAGTGTATCTCCTTTACAATTTTCTCTTTTGGGTTCTTGTCAACATAGGAACCATTTAAGGTATCTTGGTCTTTGAATCTCTAATTACAACCCACTGACCAGTAGTAGTATTTGGAGGTTTAACCATTTTATTTCCAATCTTGGCAAGGGCTTTGTAGCCTTAGAAGAGTTGTGGTTTTATTTTCTTCAAAAACCAATCAGGAACCCCCTTTACCAAAGTGCATTGTTCCTTTTAAACTTCATTTCCTTGATCCATTGGTGCCTTTCTAGTGTTAACCTTCTTCGAAGGAGGATGTTCCCTCTTCGAACCTGGTGGAACTGGACTAGAAGGCACATTTCTTTTAGAAACCAACCATGGTTTCTCATTTTTTCCTTGATTTGGACTTACCCAAGGCTTCGTTTCATTATTTTGATCTAAAGCCTTTCTTTCCATTCTTTTAGGAGAGAAATCAACCCCCTGTCTATCCAAGTCTTTGAAAATTTAATAATTCGCTCTACATTCCATGCATAAACATTCCAAGAAGGATGCTTCCAGCATAGGAAGATGGGATTGCTTAAAGCCTTTTTGGGAAGAACTTTCTGATGCATATTTTTGCTTGGTAGATTTTCCAATACCACTTCGAAGTTGACCAATTTCTGGTCTTTCTCTTCTAAATTGCACAGAGTTCACCCCAACATGTACTTGGTTGTTCTGCCACACTTCTCGAACTGTTTTGACCAATGATGTTGGCACATTTGTGTTAGCAATCATTTCCTCTATTTTTGGAAATGGATCTGTGTCTATACCCATAGGCTTTTCTGGAAATATGATCCTTCCTTTCTTAATATGCTCTTGAATCCTGTCACGAAAAACATTGCAGTTTTTAGTTGAATGAGTCCAAGAAGCATGCCATTTGCAATACTTTTTTCCTTGCATTTCTTCCAATGTTGGAAGTTTAACATTTTCAGGAAGTTTAATAAACTTTTTCTTTAACAGATAATCAAAGATTTCATCTGCCTTAGAAACATCAAATGAATATACTTTACTAATTGCTTTCTTGTTAGTCCTTGGTACTATAGAAGAATCATTTCGAATTAAACTTTCACACACACAAGGATCATGTTCAACAATCTCAGTAGCATTAATTTCATAAGTAGGATCTCTATAATATGTTGAGTAAGAAAAGTTATTTCTATCAATATCCTCTTCTAGCAAAGATTCATATCTTGATGCTTTGTAAGTTAAATCAACTAAATCCTTAAATTCAGTAGAATCGAACTTCTTCTTAAGTTATCTACTTAAACCATCTTGAGCAATTCTAAAAAATTCAACTTCTGGTAGTTGAAGTTTACATTTATTCCTAGACCTTTTGAACCTAGCAATAAATTGAGCAGCCTTTTCATCGGGCTTCTGTTTCAACCGTGCTAGAACAGCCATGGTAACTTCAGGTTCAGTTTGATAAAATTGAGCATGGAATAATTCTTCCATCCTTTGCCAATTTAGAACTGATTCTGGTGGCAAATTAGAATAACATTCGAAGGTTGTTCCTGTCAATGAATTGGAAACTAACTTCAACTTAATGAACCCATTATTACCCAATTCCTTACACTGAGCAGTAAATCTAGCAATGTGTTCAGTTGTTGATTGTTTCTCATCTCCATGAAACAGAGTAAAATCTGTATATTTGAGTTTGTACCCCCCGGTTCAGAGGGCCATAAACTTCCTGCATAAGGCCTAGGATCTCATCGCAAAGGGCAGAATTTCCTCCTGAAGGAACTTTGGGTTGGCAGTGGTTCCCAATTCACATTCCTAGGCACATGGTCCTCTAGAAATCTCTCATTAGGACCATCAAAAGGTCTAGGCTGTTTGAAACTTCCTTGTTGCTCCAAAAGGCTCATAAAGGTGGTTTGAATGTATCCTACCCATCTCTGGTACTCCCGGATACTTGGAAATTCCAGTATCTGGATTATGCCTCCTTAAACTAACCCTATTAGGAAAATGACTTCCTAGGGCAAAATTGTACTCATTAAACCCATAATCATCGTTTTTAAAACCCTTATTCCCATCTAAACCATCAAAATTAGGTTCGAATGGGATATTAGTAGTTTGCTTATATGATTTCTTAGACTTAGGGCCATAAGTCTTTGCAGGTTCATACCAAGATTTTGATATATCGTCCACATTTATGGGCTTTTTTTCAGGCCTTGACTTATGCTTGCTTGTACTAGCCTCTCCTTTATCTTTCTCAAGTGAAGGCAAAGGCTCATTCCTAAGCCTTGATTGCTCTTCTAATTTTTGCAACATAAGTTTCTGGGTTTGAGCCAGTTCTTTAAATGTAGCAATCATTTCAGCAAACTGGTTAGATGACACATTTCCTCCAACTTCTTGATTTTTTGGGTCATCAACATGTACAGTTTTATTATTCCTAGTGTTCATTCGAGATGTCTGGCCAATTCCCACATTTGGATCTTGACCAGTACAAGTTTCTGGGCCTATTTGAAGGCCTTCAACTTGTTTATTCTATTTAGGGTTAACATTATTTTCATCCTCTAGCGTTTGGCCAATCTGAGAATCATCTGCTTGCTTCCTAAGTCTTTGAGCCATTCAACACTTTCATGTGTCCCACCGAGCGTGCTGAAAAATGTGTTTGGTTCTTTTACTTCTTTGCAATGGAAAATAATTGTGTGCAAGCATGCCAGAGAGAGTTTTAAATCTCCTCCCTCAGTTTAACTTTGGAAAACCAAATCTAATCAGGCGATTGTGTTTTATTGGTTCAATTACCTCAATTAAGAGGATTTTTCCTTCAAAGTGAAAAAATGCAAACCAATATACTTAGAAAATCAAAGAACAACAAAGAAATAAGATACTTCGATTAATAAATCAATGGTAAACTTACTTCAAAATTGCCTTCAACTTCAAATACAAGGTAACAAGAACTTCAAACAATTAATTGTTGTAAGAACAACCGAAATCTACTTCCTAATCTACTTTCTAATTTACTTCGTAATCTACTTCCTAATCTACTTCGAATTGAGTCGAAATCCTAATTCTACTTTGCCAATGATCAAACCAAGCATCATTTGTTTGATAGCTGTTTGTTGAAGATTTATCCGGGGCTTTTTCTCTCTTCAATATTTTCTATTTATAGGGACTGCTTGTGACTTGGACTTCCCGCTCAAAGAATTTGAACTTGGCTTGTTTTGACTCCATCTTTACACTTCGAATTGCTGTTTCTTCCCCCACCACATCTGAATCTGAATTCTTCTAAACTTCCTTTAGAAGTTTTAATTTAAAACTGCAAGGTTGTTTAAATCACTCAAATGATTGCACGTTAAGGAAATAACTGCCTTGCATGATGTACTCCACGTGTCTTAACTATCAACTACCTTGTTTCATACGTTTACACCCGGAGTTCATACATTTAGCAGTTGAAATCAAGGCTTTGAAGTCAATTATTATGTCAATTGGACTTGTAACTGCCAATAATGGATTTTTAAATATGAATACTAATACGACATCGTATTAATCCATCTCTATACCAATAATCCAGTGTATCTTCATTGACACATATTTGCTAACGTTTGGCATTCTTGATTACATGTCAATTAATTATTGGATTTGTTAATTTTATATGTAAACAGGTGTAAGCCTATGGCATTATTCAGCTTTTATTCAATCAATATAACTTTGAGAATTTTCTCTTATTTTCTTGTGGATTCAAGAATCTCTCATGGATTCGAAAACCTATCTCATTTGGACTAGTACGCTAACTAGTCTCTTGTGAATTCCGCTACGTCAAGTGGTATTAGAGCGGATTTTTCCTGGCTAGATGGCACGAAACAAAGTAGATGACACACCCTCTGACGTTGCTCAAAGGTTTGCTGATCCGAGGAAGATGGTGGAAGAACAACCGACAAGTATCCCGGTGGAAATTCGTGAAATACTGCAGCAGTTGTCTCTACGCCTCGAACAAGGACCAGTAATGGTTGAAAAGAATCGCGTGGTGGGAGTTGCCCAACGCCGTCCTCTTGATCAGGTTCGAGAACGCGTGGTGGGATTTGCCCAACACCATCCCGGTAACCAGATTGTAGTTGGGAGACGCCCAACTAATCATGTGGATAGCGAAGAAGAAACAAAGCTCGAAGTTGAGGAAGATCAAAAAGAAGAAGGGGATCGAGTAAACTGTGTTGTGCAAAGGGTTCTGTTTGCACCAAAGTCAGAGGATAACAACCAGCGGCACGACATCTTTCGCTCAAGCTGTTCAATCAACAAGATAGTGTGTGATCTAATTATGGACAATGGAAGTTGTGAGAATTTTGTGGCGAGGAGGCTGGTAGACCATCTGAAGTTGCCAACGGAACCCCATCCTTCACCTTACAGCATTAGATGAATAAACAAAGACCATATAACAATGGTAACTGAAGTCTGTAAAATTCCTTTTTCAATTGGAAAGTTTTATAAGGCTGAAGCTACTTGTGATGTTATTGAGATGGATGCTAGCCATGTATTGTTAGGTAGACCCTGGCAGTTTGATGTTGATGTGGTATATAGGGATCGTGACAATACCTACTCTTTCTATTGGGAGGGCCATAAGGTTGTCATGATTTCTTCCAACCAAAGGGTGTCAGTTAAACCTAAAACAGAACAGCCAACGTCTCTAACAGTTGCTAGTTCAGAAGCTGAGTTTGTGATAAATGTTAAGAAGTTTGAACAAATCTATACCATGGCGGTGAAGGCACTGTTAGTGGAAGATATGAACGACGCTATGATTGCAGTACCTAAGGAAATACAGCCTTTGTTGGAGGATTTTGACGAGTTGGTTACTGATGATGTGCCTAACGAGCTCCCTCCAATGAGGGATATTCAACATCAAATTGATTTGGTGCATGGGGCAAGTCTGTCCAATTTACCATAGTATTGTATGAGTCCGAAGGAGAACCAGAAAATTGTTATTGTTGTTAATGATCAAGTTGTTGAGGACCAACACAATTTTTCACAAGAGGTGATCGATGCTACCACCTTATGTGATGTCTATAAGAGCAAGCCGGCCTTTCTAAATGGGTCGATCATTGACGTGTCAACCAATGACAAACTGGTACAAAATCAAGAGAACCCACAAAGTCAAGTTGATGTCGATTTTCTTAGAGTGCAGCGATATGATTGGGTTCCCAATATTCATCTATTGGATCTAATCAATCTATTGAAGCATTCTGAGAAGATATCATTGGAATTAATTTTTTGTGTGTCACTTTTTTGGAAGGAAATCAAGCTATTGAAATATTCCAAGTATTTATTTATTTGGCATGGAAGATGGCAGATTCCTAATGAGAACTCAATGACGAGTTCTTTTGAAGAAAAGGAGACTGATGTAGGACAAGATATACACCCCTATTATTTATGGAAATATTATTTTGGTAACTTTTATGAGGGAATAATATTAGTAACATATCTTATTTAGTGCTGCCTGTTTAGCACAATTTTAGTTTCCTATTTTCTAGTGTTTCAGACTTTTATTTCCTTATTTTTATTTCCTTATTTTGTTTTGCTTGGTCCCTACTCCAAGTTATATTCTTGGTAGCCAAGCATTACTTTTTTAGCTAGGCCTACTATTAGCATAAATAAGGGTGTATGCCTATGACATTATTTAGCTTTTATTCAATCAATATAACTTTGAGAATTTTCTCTCATTTTCTTGTGGATTCAAGAATCTCTCGTGAATTCGAGAACCTATCTCGTTTGGACTAGTACGCTAATTAGTCTCTCGTGAATCCCGCTGCGTCAAGTCCTCATAGATTAAGACAAATTAACATGTAAAAACGGGGACAAGCGGAAAAACTTGAAAGCCGAAAAAGATACAAAATGGCAAAAAAATAAAAATAAAAATACCAAAACAGAGCAAAATGACTAAAGACGATCCTGACACAAAGCACCACCCAAGGAATTAGAGGGACTCAATTGGAAAATTCAGGCCAAATGATCAAATAAGAATTAGAGAGGCCGACTCTTTTATGTGCTCTGGTTTTATGGATAAAATTGTCCTGCTAATTCCTCTCAAGAAATAGATTTCATGACTGTTGTACTACTTACCCAAGAGCGCCAGTGCCAGTGGGAAAACATGTCGATCAAATTTTCCATATTGAAGGTTAGTAAGGCCTCCTTTGGCTTAAAAAAATAAGCCGGTTTAGTGGTTTTTTGCGGTACAATAAACCAGAGTGTTTTGGTTTAAAAGTGCAATCAGTTTTTTGGTTTTTTCACGCCAGGTGTCGGAAGAAGAGACACCAAGTACCTAATTAATGACCAGGCCATTTTACGATAATGCCCTCCGTATATGATATCGTAAAAGCCAAACCCTACTCCCACATTCTCTTCCTCACCACACATCTCATTCGCCTCCTCTGCCTTCGACTACACTCTCCCCAACCTTACCCGGAATCATTGCCTCCCCTAAACGCAGTCAACCTCTACAACCCCAGTCGGCAACGACCCAAATCGACGGCAGCTACCCGATCTCATACCGTCCTTCGTTTTAGGCGGACAAACCCACACCGGAGCACTTCTAACCCCAAATCGAAAGACTTCCAGTATGTACTCTGTAAAGACCCGCAAATTTGTGTTAAATAAAATAAAGATGTGGAATATATTTGTTTTTAGCTACGTGGGTGATACCAGCTTAACCGTTATGGTTGGGGGACTCGAATAAATCCGATGACGTCACTTGGGATAGCATCGTAATGCGTGTCCAACTTTTGAGATTTTTCTAGATAATTCTGAGCACACGATGACGTTGCCCACGATTTTCTAAGTCAATACGAATATTTTGGGTATTTTTCTGAAATCGAAACCCGGACAGTTAGAACACCGCTTAGAGTAAATTGTACTGCACATCATGCTTCGCGCCCGCCCATGCCATGTTTCCCACGCCTGTCCCCCACCCCACTTACCCTTTCATTGTCTGGGGGAAAAAGAAAAGAAAAGAAGAAAAGAGAAAGAAGGGGAAAGAAGAAGAGAGAGAGGAGGAGAAGAGAGGAGGAGAAAGAGAGAGAGGGAGGCCGGCTGCTGCCAAGTCCGGCCACCTCCGCCACCATGGCCGATCATCACCACCTTCCCCCAAGTTTCATCTTAACAAGTATACCTCTCCTCTCCGTATTTCTTGTTAATTTTATTGTACAAAATTCGGGTATATGTACTGGTATGAACAGTGGGCGTATCACAGCTGACAGGGTCACAGTTTTTGGCCAAAATCTCATTCATAAACTGTTAATTAAGTTTTGGATCCTTCATATGATTTAAAGATAATTCAGAGGGCTTTCTTTTGCCGCTGGAATCACTGAAATCCATTGAGAATTCGATTTATTATGAATTTTTGAAATCGGGTTTGCAGATCTGGAAATTTTCTCTGAGGCAGATTTGTATAGCCTCTGTAATTGCTTACTTTCGTGTCTTTTTGGAGTACGAATAAGACTTTGGTCCCTTCTGGGATTTTTAAGTACGTTTCAATACGAAACTTTTGGCACAAGAATAACTCAAAAACATTAAGATCTCGATTTATGGTGATTTTTCAAAGTTTGGCTGTCCAGTTTCATCCGTTTTTCTACAGATCTCTGTTTTGGCCGATTTATTTGATATTGTTACAGAACTGGTAAATTTCTGAAAATTTTATAGAAGCTACCCATGGATGTTCTTTGTGTTGTGTAAAAATTTCAGAAGTTAATTTGAAATATAGAAAATATGAAAAATGTTTGATCGGGCTGTGGTACTGAAATTCGCTGTGTTGACAGCATTGCCACATGTTACGAGAACGGCTATATTTTTGTCTAGGAAGCTTGAAATTTCAATCCGCCTTTTGATTATGAAACTAGACTCGTATACCTTCGAAAGTATGTAAGGTTTGTATCTTAACTCTTTCTAGAAAATAGCAGTTTTTGATTCGAAGTTGATGTATCGGCTGAAATTACGCGTGGAATGCGTCACGGACACATGAAAGCTTGGAGCTTGAGTTTCGGAAGTTGGGGTTTTGCTCAAAACCCAGTCAAGTAGGGATTTCTCTCCTCTCTCTACATATCTATGTGTTTAGATAATAAACTCTTGGTTTCTATATACGATTTTTCGTAGATGTTGTTGTGCCGTGAAATTTCTAATTTACGGCTTAAACCAAAATTGGGGCTTTTGTGATATTCCTGTGGATATGTTGTATTGCTTTCGAAGTAATGAATTTGGGATATTTATGAGTGTATTTGAGGCGTGGATTGATGAAGATGCTTACGGGTTTGAACCGTGATGAAATTACGAAAGTGCCCTTAATTGAATGAGTTTGGGAAGGGTTGACATGTTGAGCTCTTGGTAAGTGAAACTGTTGGTGGGATGTTTTGAGGGTCTAATCTTTTAGTCTTTTGCATTCCTTAATTGAGTTGTTGGCTTGTGGAATCGGACATGTTGTGTTGTTTGTTGTGGTGTGTTGTTGGCCGCGTGTTATTGTTATATGTTGCTTGTTGTGTGTGGTTGTTTATGTGTTGTTTGTTGTGCATTATTCTGTACATTCCTTAGTTGATTTGATTGTGTTCGTGGAATTGGGAATTGTGTGGTATTCGTTGTACATTTTATGAAATGTGTCTCGATATTGAGGAAGTATCTATCGAAGAAATCAAAATGCGTGGGTATGTTGAGAGATTGGAGCCTTTGGGTGTGATGAGAAGTAAGAGGAATTGATTGTCAGTGAAAAGACTGGGATAAAGTCGTGGTAATCCTGATGTGGTGTTGAAATGGAAATTAAATGGTAAAGAGTACTTTCGATCGATTGGAAACCTTCAAGCGTGGTTATGTATATGTGGTGTTATGTATGCGCGAGGGTGTATGTATGTGTGTGTGTGTACATGTATGTGTATGTATGTGTGTGACGAGACATGCATTTAAAGAAAGAATGACTTTTAAAATTGGGCTTATGCAATGTAGGTTCACTCACAAGCATGGTGCACTGCATATATATATAGAGTTTGTGAGGGATTTTTCTACTGGGCTAGTGTAGCTCAACCTATCAATTTTCAGGTATTCGACGAGGAGCATGGCGTGAAGTGCATTGGGAGTGCATGACATCTTTTGAAGGCATCATTGATCATTGTTTCTTATTGAAACTTAGTAGGTACACATTTGGGAGATGATCATGTATTTTTTTTAAAAACCAAGATGGGTTTGTAACCTTATACTTTCTTTAAAAATCTCCCTTTGTTTGGAATAATTTAATCAATTTATTATCTCCATTCATGTTTTCCAATGGGATAAAAGAAGAAGGCTTATGAAACGTGGCACTTTATTTCTAAAACTGTTTACTTTTTATTGTTTAAAAATCCAGGGCGTGACAACTTGGTATCAGAGCATTCGGTTCGAAAACCTAGGAACCGTGGGGAGACTTGAAGTCTCGGGGCTGAAATCCTTGCATGGTTTTCACATGAAAAGACATTGTTTTCACAAACATTGTGTGTTTGCATGGGTAACAGACATCTACGTGGCATGGCATTTGTGTTTTCATAGGATGATATAGTGCTGTTGAACCATGTTGAGTTCATTTATAACCTAGAGGTGGTTGAGTAAATGTTAACTCTTGATGAACACGTGTTACAAAACGCTAGTTGGACTTATAAAAAGTGTTAATGTGAAATGACGGGCACAATTTTGAATGAAATGAAAGAACACGTGATGATTATGAAAGTGAGGGAGCACATGATTATTTGAGGAAAGATGAGTGTGAGTACATTAGCATAGTAATACGCCGTGAAAAGCGTTGGTTACGCCGTGAAAAGCGTTGGTGCGCCGTGAAAGCGTTGGTTATTATTAGTATTACCCGGATATCGGGCCATGGGTGCACGGAGCCCGCGAAATCCGGCAGGGGTGTACGGAGCCCGTGAAATCCGGCAGAGGGATAAACTCCCTATATATATATTTACCCGTCTATCGGGCCATGGGTGCACGGAGCCCGCGAAATCCGGCAGGGGTGTACGGAGCCCGCGAAATCCGGCAGGGGTGTACGGAGCCCGTGAAATCCGGCAGAGGGATAAACTCCCTATATATATATTTACCCGTCTATCAGGCCATGGGTGCACGGAGCCCGCGAAATCCGGCAGGGGTGTACGGAGCCCGAGAAATCCGGCAGAGGGATAAACTCCCTATATATATATGGGTGGACGGAGCCCGTGAAATCCGGCAGAGGGACAGAGTCCCTGTATATATTATTACCCGTCTATCGGGCCATGGGTGCACGGAGCCCGCGAAATCCGGCAGAGGGACAGAGTCCCTGTATATATTATTACCCGTGTATCGGGCCATGGGTGCACGGAGCCCGCGAAATCCGGCAGAGGGATAAACTCCCTGTACATGTGGTTGATGGACTTGTGAAAGTATCGTAAATGTGGAAATAACTGAAGGATGTGATAGATTTGATCATTGTGACACTTGATACATATGAGATAACACTGGGGTACTAGATTGAGTTAATGAGAAAAAAAGACTTGAAATGTGGTAATGGTGGAGTTCGGATGCGTGAGGCATACTTGGTGTAACTTTTATGTGAGTGTGGGTGTGTAGTTGGCCAGAATTTGGGGACACCGACAAGGGCAAAATGAACAAAGCTAGAGACACGGGTGGACGCGTACTAGAACTTGTCATTAATGTGTTGAAATTCTGCTGATCATTACAGAAAGTAAATATGCGCTTGGTATGCTTGATATGGATTGTTTTATTTGAATTTCCTTCTTATGGATTTTGGTTATTGGAGTAATCGCTGTGTGATGTATGTGGGTGTCTTGAATCGAAATTTCGTAGTGGTTGGGTTGAAATTAATGTCGTGTTGGCGCCCCGTATCTATGGCTATTCGTGCATGAGTTTATGGTTTATGGCTTATGAAATTTCGAGGACGAAATTTTTCTAAGGAGGGTAGAATGTAAAGACCCGCAAATTTGTGTTAAATAAAATAAAGATGTGGAATATATTTGTTTTTAGCTACGTGGGTGATACCAGCTTAACCGTTATGGTTGGGGGACTCGAATAAATCCGATGATGTCACTTGGGATAGCATCGTAATGCGTGTCTAACTTTTGAGATTTTTCTAGATAATTCTGAGCACACGATGACGTTGCCCACGATTTTCTAAGTCAATACGAATATTTTGGGTATTTTTCTGAAATCAAAACCCGGACAGTTAGAACACCGCTTAGAGTAAATTGTACTGCACATCGTGCTTCGCGCCCGCCCATGCCATGTTTCCCACGCCTGTCCCCCACCCCACTTACCCTTTCATTGTCTGGGGGAAAAAGAAAAGAAAAGAAGAAAAGAGAAAGAAGGGGAAAGAAGAAGAGAGAGAGGAGGAGAAGAGAGGAGGAGAAAGAGAGAGAGGGAGGCCGGCTGCTGCCAAGTCCGGCCACCTCCGCCACCATGGCCGATCATCACCACCTTCCCCCAAGTTTCATCTTAACAAGTATACCTCTCCTCTCCGTATTTCTTGTTAATTTTATTGTACAAAATTCGGGTATATGTACTGGTATGAACAGTGGGCGTATCACAGCTGACAGGGTCACAGTTTTTGGCCAAAATCTCATTCATAAACTGTTAATTAAGTTTTGGATCCTTCATATGATTTAAAGATAATTCAGAGGGCTTTCTTTTGCCGCTGGAATCACTGAAATCCATTGAGAATTCGATTTATTATGAATTTTTGAAATCGGGTTTGCAGATCTGGAAATTTTCTCTGAGGCAGATTTGTATAGCCTCTGTAATTGCTTACTTTCGTGTCTTTTTGGAGTACGAATAAGACTTTGGTCCCTTCTGGGATTTTTAAGTACGTTTCAATACGAAACTTTTGGCACAAGAATAACTCAAAAACATTAAGATCTCGATTTATGGTGATTTTTCAAAGTTTGGCTGTCCAGTTTCATCCGTTTTTCTACAGATCTCTGTTTTGGCCGATTTATTTGATATTGTTACAGAACTGGTAAATTTCTGAAAATTTTATAGAAGCTACCCATGGATGTTCTTTGTGTTGTGTAAAAATTTCAGAAGTTAATTTGAAATATAGAAAATATGAAAAATGTTTGATCGGGCTGTGGTACTGAAATTCGCTGTGTTGACAGCATTGCCACATGTTACGAGAACGGCTATATTTTTGTCTAGGAAGCTTGAAATTTCAATCCGCCTTTTGATTATGAAACTAGACTCGTATACCTTCGAAAGTATGTAAGGTTTGTATCTTAACTCTTTCTAGAAAATAGCAGTTTTTGATTCGAAGTTGATGTATCGGCTGAAATTACGCGTGGAATGCGTCACGGACACATGAAAGCTTGGAGCTTGAGTTTCGGAAGTTGGGGTTTTGCTCAAAACCCAGTCAAGTAGGGATTTCTCTCCTCTCTCTACATATCTATGTGTTTAGATAATAAACTCTTGGTTTCTATATACGATTTTTCGTAGATGTTGTTGTGCCGTGAAATTTCTAATTTACGGCTTAAACCAAAATTGGGGCTTTTGTGATATTCCTGTGGATATGTTGTATTGCTTTCGAAGTAATGAATTTGGGATATTTATGAGTGTATTTGAGGCGTGGATTGATGAAGATGCTTACGGGTTTGAACCGTGATGAAATTACGAAAGTGCCCTTAATTGAATGAGTTTGGGAAGGGTTGACATGTTGAGCTCTTGGTAAGTGAAACTGTTGGTGGGATGTTTTGAGGGTCTAATCTTTTAGTCTTTTGCATTCCTTAATTGAGTTGTTGGCTTGTGGAATCGGACATGTTGTGTTGTTTGTTGTGGTGTGTTGTTGGCCGCGTGTTATTGTTATATGTTGCTTGTTGTGTGTGGTTGTTTATGTGTTGTTTGTTGTGCATTATTCTGTACATTCCTTAGTTGATTTGATTGTGTTCGTGGAATTGGGAATTGTGTGGTATTCGTTGTACATTTTATGAAATGTGTCTCGATATTGAGGAAGTATCTATCGAAGAAATCAAAATGCGTGGGTATGTTGAGAGATTGGAGCCTTTGGGTGTGATGAGAAGTAAGAGGAATTGATTGTCAGTGAAAAGACTGGGATAAAGTCGTGGTAATCCTGATGTGGTGTTGAAATGAAAATTAAATGGTAAAGAGTACTTTCGATCGATTGGAAACCTTCAAGCGTGGTTATGTATATGTGGTGTTATGTATGCGCGAGGGTGTATGTATGTGTGTGTGTGTACATGTATGTGTATGTATGTGTGTGACGAGACATGCATTTAAAGAAAGAATGACTTTTAAAATTGGGCTTATGCAATGTAGGTTCACTCACAAGCATGGTGCACTGCATATATATATAGAGTTTGTGAGGGATTTTTCTACTGGGCTAGTGTAGCTCAACCTATCAATTTTCAGGTATTCGACGAGGAGCATGGCGTGAAGTGCATTGGGAGTGCATGACATCTTTTGAAGGCATCATTGATCATTGTTTCTTATTGAAACTTAGTAGGTACACATTTGGGAGATGATCATGTATTTTTTTTAAAAACCAAGATGGGTTTGTAACCTTATACTTTCTTTAAAAATCTCCCTTTGTTTGGAATAATTTAATCAATTTATTATCTCCATTCATGTTTTCCAATGGGATAAAAGAAGAAGGCTTATGAAACGTGGCACTTTATTTCTAAAACTGTTTACTTTTTATTGTTTAAAAATCCAGGGCGTGACATACTCAAACCCTAGTCAGTCGATTTACATAGCTTTCGTGTATTTGTTTCTCCATTTTACAAGTATTACGGATGTGGGACTTCCGTTGTATGTTTTCCACTTTCCAATTTTGTGGGTTCCAAGTGATTGTGTAGATCTGCAATTTTTTCCGTTACGGCTGTGTGTTGTGGGTAGTTAATCATTTTGCTTGTTGGTGTATGAGGACTTCCTGTACATGTTATGCATAAAATACTTTGATTTTATCCAAAACCTTGAAGTAAAACCGGACCAAACCTCTATTATATTATCATCACGTGCTAAAACAGTTTATGTGCGAGTGTTTAACCATTAATAATTGGTAGTAATTGAATTGTAGAATGAGGCAGTAGAACTGAGCCTGTGTACGAAAACCTGCTATATTTCCTCTTAATTTGGACTGTGTAAATGTATATGTACTATGGTTGTGTTATGGTGGAGATGTTCAAATACTTTATTTGTCAGAAATGGCTTTTTGAATGTTTAATATTTTTTTTTAAAATTAATGGGTATTCAGTAACAAAAACAAGTCTTTAATTTCTGAGTGAATAGGCAAAAAAAAAAATGGCTAGCAATTTTTTGTTTGGAATTGAACTGGAGCATATGTATTATGATTGCAACTGTGTCAAAAATATGGTATAGGCCCATACGACATCAACTGCAATGCCTTCACAGATGTCATCAGCGAACTCTGATAGTAGTCAGTTCTGTCGTTGTGGCTATGGACCGTGCATCATAACGACATCTCGGTCGTCTAAGAATCCCAGACAGCTGTACTATAAGTGCCCAAGAGTCCCAGTAAGTTACCTTAAAGCAATGTACAATTTCTAATACATCAATATAAGGAATAGATTTTTACGATTATCCAAAATGCATACCTAATTGTCTACCAAACTTAACAGCCTTGCGAGAAGTGGAATGGGTGGTTCGATGAGTCCTCACAAAAGAACACTTACGTGCCACCTCAGAACCATCCCACTGATTCCCACAACGGAACCACAAACACCGTAAAGAACTTAGAAGCTGATGTTGCCTCCTTAAGAGCACAGCAAGTGCAGCTTATGAACACCGTGCGCACACTCAAGACGATAATTCTCGCGGTTTGTGTTGTGCAAGTCGTCCTAATGCTCCGTATGAAGTTTGATTAGGATTCCCTCATTTCCCCTACAATAGTGTCGTATTGAAGAATGTTATGAATTATGATGTTTCATTTGTTATGTTGTACTACATTAAGTTTGGAACTTCTGTTCGAATTGTAATTCGTGACTTCATATCGATCTTTGTAATTGTAGTAAATTTGTACAACTATGTGCCTTTCTAAGAAATGTTATTGTTTAGTTTTATTGAAAAATGTATGCTTTCTATTGATAACGTAACGTCCAATTTCAATGATAGCAAAGCTATTACTGTTATACACATTTACAAATACATTTTTTATATCATTCGTACCGATAATTGAATATTTATTACTTCTTTATTTTTGTAAGTCATGGTCTCACCTCGAAAGCCAATCAATATTGGCAAGAAGGCAGCACCACCTGGCCATCAACGACTCGCAGTTGCCGGGTCGGATGTTGGGCGGAAAGGCCCGAGGGTGGTTTGGGATTCGAATTTGACACGAGTTTTCTTGGAGCTTGCTGTGAAGGAGATAGAATAAGAGGGGAGAAGCACCACACAACTGCCCAATCATTCCTTGGGGAGGACTACCAAACACATATCGGCGTTGACCAACCTACCGGTAACTCAAGTGCAGTGCAAGAATAGGTACCAAGTTCTACGGCGTGATTGGCAAGCGTGGCAGCTATTAACCGATGCTCGGAGAGGTGCTACTGGACTTGGATTTGACTCCGCACGTGGGACGTACACAGCCCCCGAGTTTTTTTGGAATAACCTCATAGCGGTATTTCTAACTTCATACTTCATTTGCCCTTCAACTGTGCAGTATTTCAAAAGTTTTCCATATCAATAAATGTAATATTTTTATTTTTGCATGGAAGTGGCATTTTCAGATAGTAAAGAAGGTGTTTGGATTAATTTGGATTACAGCATCCCTCTTAAAAATAAAAATCTAACAAGTAAAAATTGTCACTTCCATGCAATAAGTTCGCTCCTACTTTATGCAGAGAGGTTTTATTTTCCCATTGACAAGCTTTTATTTTCCGATTGACAATCTTTATTTTCTAAATTCACAAGGCTTCCAAGTCAACCAAAAACTCTCAACTGGACACAACCTTTCAACTTGTTTGTTAGGGGTAAATGGGATGGGAATTGACCTATGGACATCCAGTTATTAAAAAATGGAATTCAGCTACTCTATCCAACAACTGTAATTAAGAAATCTTGCTTAAATCCTTAGCCCTACTGAAACATACCGTATTATGGACATGAGAACTTTCGTGCCTGACCTCGGTTTATGAGAGTTTCTATGCTTATTTTATGGAGCTTTTTGTGTTTTTTTGGAACTCATGAGTTATTGATTAGTGTTTAATGTCACACTTGTTGTATTTCATTTGGTCAAAACCTGGGAATTACCATTTTCCTATTGCATACCTAGCCCACACTTGCTGCATACACATTTACTTTTTACGCATGACTTGGGCACAGTAGGCAATGGTACAATAATGTCCATGTAAAACTGTGTGAATGTGACCAATAATGCCATGTAAAACTGTGTCAATGTGACCAATAATGGCATGTAGAACTGTGTCAACGGCACCACTAATGGCATGTAAAACTGTGTCAATGTGAGCAGGCAAATATGGTTCAATAATACACTGAGGAGATGTGGGGTGAAAAGGTGTACCCTCTTGAACTATTTGTTGTCTTGTTACTCACAATAATACAAATAACTTTTAACAATCCATTATAGTTGTACCGTCCTGAACTTTTTTGGAAGTTTATACT
Organism: Vaccinium darrowii; assembly: GCA_020921065.1. Taxonomy (NCBI): domain Eukaryota; kingdom Viridiplantae; phylum Streptophyta; class Magnoliopsida; order Ericales; family Ericaceae; genus Vaccinium; species Vaccinium darrowii. The sequence goes on from CM037155.1 coordinate 21,448,886, forward strand.
TGTGTTGACATGGATACAAAAAACTTTTTCATGCTTTAGTCATTGTCTTGCAAAAGTAGTTCACCATGTGATGTCCTTTTTTCCCTAAAGCTCCAGTATTTTAAACCCAAAGTTTACATTTTCTCCACAACCACACACGCTTGCTCCAGGTGATTACATTGTCTTGTGTATTCCATTTCCAGCCATGAAATGCGTCTGATTTATATTTTGTTGCCTTTTACAGTAGGGTCAAATACTTTATATAATGTCAATGTTGTCCACTGCTTATTTGTTTGTGTTTCATGTGTGTTTTTCGCATACCATTTACTATGTTTATAATTGATGAATTTATTTTAGAATGTCCATGTAGTCCAATGTTTATGTGTTGTGCCTTTCATGTTACTTTTTTGCATACCATTCATGCGTTATATATGCAGCAAAATGAACACGTTGCAAAGTTCCAAGATCGACCTCTTGACCACGAGGAATTAATGCAACGTGTATTCCAAGAAGTGACAGCAACGGGCAGCTATGTTTACATACTAGCGGAGCACGAGACTGAACAAGACAGGGAGTTGGACATGGAGAACAAAAGCTTCGGTATGGGTACCGAGCGGCTGGATGAGGAGGAAGTTGCTGAGGGGGATGGGAACACGGCTGATGTGGATGTCGGGGGCGACGTTGCGACCCAAGTGCCAAGCCAAGTGAATGACGAAGGCACACCTTCATACCCTAGGTCAATGCCGAGAAACCCAGGGCAGGGATCAAGTGGATCAAAGCGAAAGACCCCATCTACCGGGACAGATGAGATTTCTCAATCAATGAACCGAATTTTGCGTAACATGGATACCCAAAAGCTGTTCAAGACGCTATGTCGGACCAAACATACAATGTTTGAAGTCACGCAAATTCTTGATGAAATGGAAGAATTTAACACAGACCCCCGTCCTGATGTCTACTGGTGGTTCATGGAGTACTTGAAGGAAAACCCGGTTGACGCCGACATTTTCATGGCAAAAGCATCCGAACATGCGCGGGTTGAGTTCGTTTATCACTTGCACAAGAAGGCTACTTTGTTTGCTAGGGGCGAACATGATGCCTTTGCCCCACCCCCACCGTGGGTCCCCCGTAGTCGTTGTGGTGGTGTCTAATAACTTCTGTTACGAATTTACGCTTACTTATGTGTTTGCGGTACTGGACATTTTATTTGGTGTGCGGTTTTAAACTGGTACTCGTTTAATTTTTATTTGTAATAATGTCGGGATCATGTTAGGTGTGTGGTATTAGCTTTATAAGTGTAGGTCGATATTTGGTAGTGGTTAAATAAATATCTTGAACAATATGTATGGATTTAATTTTTGTTAATCTGTTTGTGTGCAAAACTGAAGATTAGATATGTTATATTATTGTTTCATGACAAATCAACGTACGAGACAACCGTTAATAACCAAATCTCTAATATGGATCCTCCTTACTGGGGAAATGCGAATGGGAGTAATTCTACTTCAAATCCTCTAAACGATTTTGGAAATTTTGCTGGTTGGTTGGGGGATGAAATTTTCCAACCAAATTATTTCAACTATGGCGGTCCGAACCAACAACCACCACCACCATACACCACTTTTGGTGGATTCGCCGGAAAAGGAGATGGCAGTTCCCACAATATGGAACCGTCATGCGATAACTTTGGAGGACAACGTTGGAGTTCAGGAATGTCACCAACACCAAACATGGGTACTCCGTACGGCGAGTATGGCAACAACTTTGGACATGGTGCTGGTCCAAGCTATGCCCACCCCGTAGGCGCTGAAATGAGTTCTGACTTAAATTGGGATGACATGGATGATGACCCTGAATACAGGTCCGTGGGTGGTTTTATGAACCAAGCCGTTTGTGACGACGATGAAGACAGATTCTCGTTGCCGGATGATGATTTAGAGGCTGACATCTGGTATGAAGCTGACATGCATAAATTGTGTACTATTGCACTGTTGCAGGCCGTACGAGAACATCAGAAACAATTGAAGAAGAAAAAAATTCCTTTCCACACTTCACCACTTCAAGGGAGGGGGTACATGGATGATCTGTGGACCAGTCACCTAGGTCGTTTTTATCAGGTACTTAAAATGCTGAAAAGGACATTTACAAAAATTGTCGAGGAATTGAAGACCATTTACGGATGGACGGTTGGCAGGAGCGATGCCATAGATTGTGATGAATCTTTGGCGATGTTTATACATTTATTGAGAGGATATTCAAATGTTGAGATCCAAGAACGGTTCCAGCATTCGGGGGAAACAGTCAGCCGGCAAATACACAAGATACTAAGACGCCTTAGAAAATTCAACTATGACAAACTTCAGCCGACTAGAAGTCAAGATGACCCCCACCCATATTTGGATCGACGACCATTCTACGCCCCATTTAAGGTGATTACATTTTTTGCATGTCTCTGTAAATTAAATAACATAATTACTTAATTCAAGTAAAAAAAAACTTTGTTCAAGCAATATTATTTATTGAGACGTTACATACAATTTTTTTTTTTTTTGTAGGGTAAATGCATAGATGCTCTTGACGGGACACACATTATAGTCAGGTGTAGAAAAAAGGAAGATGACAGAAAGTTTTTTAGGCGAAAGGGCTATGCTACTCAGAATATTCTAGTGGCATGTGATTTTGACTTGACGTTCGTGTATGCATCTGCTGGTTGGGAAGGGTCCTTCCACGATAATACCATTTTCAAACGCGTGGTGTACAATCCGAGGTACCAATTTCCACAGTCGGAAGAAGGTAAACTTCCATTACATTGTCTGTATGAGGAGGAAAATGATTGCAATTTTCCTATTGTATTCCATTTTTCTATAATAGGGTAAATTGATTGAAAGTTGAGACTGGTACAGGGAAATTTTACCTTGTGGATGTGGGCTACCCAAACAAACTCGGGTTTTTGGCACCATACAAAGGCTATAGGTACCACCAAGAGGACTTTCGTCGTGGTAGGAGATTTATTCGGAGCGACAACGAATTCTTCAACAGAGCGCATTCTTCCTTGCGTAGCTGTATCGAGCGGACAATCGGGGTTTTCAAGAGTACGTTCCCCGTTGTTTACCGTATGCCGTGGTATTCGTTGAGAACACAGGTGCAGATAGTTCTTTCGGGAATGGCCTTTCACAACTTCATCCGCCGGGACAGAGATCCGGAGGACGACGTGTTTCGTCCAGTGGAAAATCAGCTAGATTACACATTCCAGGATTTGGCGGATTCGGATCCCACTCTAGAGGATCGTGAGGACATGCCTCAATATGGAGTGCTGGACGATGAGAACAATCCGCACATGAATTGTGTGCGGAACAATATTAGAGAACAGCTGCGTCGGCAACGAATCAGTAAGGAACGAATCAGGCACCAACGTTGAAGAACTTGGGGGTGTTAATAATTGGCATTTTGGGAGTATCATATCAGGGTTTGTATTATGGTAAGGCTTTGGATTGGGGAAGTGTCTGTAGTATTTGTCCAGTTGTTGGTTTAATTATTAGGTGGGGTATTACGGTTTCAGTAACAAAAATGGAAGTTGTTGTCCAATTTGAGAATAAATGTAACATGGTATTAAGCCCCAAGATCTGAATTTAAATGTTGATGTTGTCGTTAAGTTCCATTTTGAAGCGTATTTGTTAGGTGAAATGTTCATTTTCTTTACGTCCCAATTAAGAAAAATAAAATTCTAGAGTTTAATAAGAAGTTAAAAATGTAATTAGGAAATCGTTTCATTTTTATATTTTCGGTGGTGTCAATTTGTTCAAACTGTGTAGACCCCAGAATGACGGGAAAAAAATTTAATGTCCATTTGCCGTACATATTTGTTAGTGTAACGGTCATAGTGGGCAATCGGTAATTTTGTACATCACCCATACTCTGTCCACGTGGGACCAGTGGCTGAAAAACCAAAAAACAATTAATCCGGCTTATTGGTTTATTGTACGAAAAACCAAAAAACTATTATACCGGCTTATTTTTTTAGGCCAAAGGAGGCCTAAATGATAGTACGACGCAAGAATTGAAATTGAGAATTTAGATGGTACTAGACGCAAGTGCGTTTTTTGGACTTTTTCGTGGGAGTCCGTTGATTTGACGCAGAGCATTATCGCATTGTCGGCCACTGCTGCTTTGTGAAAGACTTTCCTTGAAGTGCCTAAGCAGTGTCGACCACTGCTGCCTTGTGAAAAGTCGCCTTTATTTCTTTTTTAAAACAGTAACATTACATACACACAATTTGATATCCACAATTTACCTAAACACACATATGTGTGTGTGGAGCCCACACACTTGTGTGTGTGTTTGGGTAAATTGTGGGTATCAAATTGTGTGTATGTAGTGTTACTGTTTTTAAAATGGGCCTTATCCACTTCCATATAGGTGCAGTTGTTTCGCAAAGGAAAAGACATCGTCTTGTTCAGTTTGGATTTCAAAATTCACCTTGTACGGTTCTTAATAATTTTTTAAAATATTTTTCTACTCATTACCTCCAAAAAACTTCCTCAAAATTCAAACCGAACAAAGCCGATAAGTGAGAGAGAGAGAGAGAGAGGGGGTTCACGGTGTCTTACAATAATGTGGGTTATTATTGCACTCATCATTTTTTTCCCCTTTTCTTCTTTACCTTACACAAATCATTATATGTTTTTTAAATGATTTTAGCAACTCAGTTGCTAAAATCAACTTTTATTTGACAAATGAGTTCATCAGGTGCTAAAATCTGAGTTGATTTTAGCCTAAAATCAACTCAGATTTTAGCACCTGGTGAACTCCTGATTTTAGCAACTGAATTGCTAAAATCAAACAGAAAACTCAGCCTTATATGTGTTCTCGCCACAAAAAAGTTACTTGGGTTATTTTTCATCTTTATTTGATTTTTTTTTTCTAGTTTTAGTTTTGCATCAATTTTTTGTGTATTATTGATTCGTCTTGGCGAGAGGAATCAAAAAATAGAAAATTATTATCGAACCATAATTTTTTTTAATAAAGACAAAAATAAGTCAAATAGAAAGATTTTTATACTGTTTTCGATTTTATTCAAAAAATTGAGAATTCTAATCATAATATTTTACCTTTTTGGATTCCTCTTGCCGAGACAAATCAATAATATACAAAAAAATCGATGCAAAACTAACAAACACAAATAAATAAATAAATAAAGACAACAAAATAAATCAACTTGACTTTTCAAGTCAAAACACACCTTATATATAGTTTCAAAAAGTAAGGTAAAATTATAAACCTGCCACTTTTTGCATATTACTGTACTTTAGAACCGGAGTATAACCATAATTTTAGGACAATAAAAGGTGACAATAGACTTAGGCTTAGTTTGCCAAAAGGTAAAATGAGGGGAGGTGATAAAATGAGGTTGATTTTAGCAAATGAAGTGGGGAGGTGATTTTATCTCCAATGAATCTGGACATATATATGTCCAGATTCATTGGAGATAAAATCACCTCCCCACTTCATTTGCTAAAATCAACCACTTGATTTTATGAGATTTCCATTTTAGCAAATGAAAAACCAAGCCTTAGAGACTAAGGGGGTGTTCCACTAAGGTAGTTTTGTTTTAAAATTGCCTTGATTTTTGTGTTATGTGATGTATTATGAGAGGATGACTTGTCTCGATTTTTGAAAAAAACTAGTTTTTGGAAAAAACTAGTTAGTGGAACCCCTAAAAATTTGGAGCATTGAAACTCGAGAGAAGACTTTTCGTGTAATTAAAAAGGGAGCTTCTATTCGCAACCCATTTTGGACTACATACAGCCCATTTGCTAAATAAAACCCTGCTGATGTGGCAAATCTTAATTTTTGCTTCACATAACCCATAAAATTTCCCAGATTACCCTTGTCTGGTTTTGGCACATTTCGGATATTTACTCCCGAAACTAAACACATAATTCGGATACAAACTACTGAATTATGGCCAATATTGCGGATATTAACTACCATCACCAATTTCGGATATAAACTCCCGGTTTTATAGGTAAATTTCGGGTATTAACTACCGAAATGTATTGCGATTTTCGGGACTGTGTGTACCGTTTCGAACGAACAACGGCTGAAAAATCGAAAAAGCAATGGGTTACTCTTGGGTTGTTTTTTGCTCGAAAATCTTCATGTCCGGGTTACTCTTAGTATGTATTTGTGCATTCATTGGTGGATTTGGAGTTGTAAATTGCTCCAATACTCTTTAGAAGATCCCTCCATTGATTAAACATGGTTCTCCATTGAGAGATGAGAGATGAGGGGTAGGGGAGGACAATGGGGTTAATGGCTGGAGGAGGAGAAGGGATTTGAGGGGCAGGAGGAGGGCAGGAGGAGGAGGGCAGGGGAGGACGGTGGAAGAAGTGAAGGAAGAAGAAGATATGTTTTGGTATTTGAGGGGCTAAATGGTCTTTTCACAAGGAAGGTTTTTGTATTTATTTTGGATGGGCTGTATTGAGGGAAAATGGGCTGCGAATAGAAGCTCCCTTATAAAAATCCTTGGGTGGGGGTGGGGGGGATATTCAAAGTTCATTTGTAAGGACTTCATTTCAATCCATTCGGTCGGTCCATCTAAATCTCTACCCATCAATTTTTTTATTTTTTTTGGTAAGACTCTACCGCTCAATCTTGAGTTCGCCATTTCCAGCGGCCTGTATCGATCTTCATCTTGTTCACACCGAATTTATTCAGGTATGCCCCGAACTACTCTTCTGGTGTTAATCGTAGTGTTAGATATAGCTCTTGAGTTGAAATCTTCAATCTTCACACCGAATTTTTAAGGACTACATGTACTAACTCTTTTGTTAATTAACCAACCATGGAGTTCTTGAACGTAATAAAGAAGTAGTCTGTCAAAATTGAAAAACGAGTTTAGTTTGATCGTCTTTTAAACGAGTCTCAACCCCATCAGTGGCGGCTCCAGATTTTTGAGCCAAAAATTTATTAACCAACCATTTATACAGAAAAAAATATATATATATATTGGTGTGCAAAATGGGAGCAAATAATGCTAACATATATAAGATGCCACAATTGCTCGCATTCTAGCCGAATTCTATATTTTGAGCCAAAAATTTTAATTAGGTTGTTTACATTGAATTGGTTTGTGGGCTGATTCTTTGGGCTAGTTGTTCGAACTTTTGGGGATAGGCTAAACTAAAATAAAACTAGAAATATTACATGTATTCTAAACAAATTTTTTTTTTAGGGTGTTCAAGTGACCACTCATCTCCATTGGTAGAGCTGCCTATGTACCCCATGAGGCATGAATTAGAGATTTCGTCAAACAAGTGCATAACAAAGGATGTAGAGAAAAGGAAGTAGAGAAATTTAGTTTGTGACATTGATCGTCTGCAATCCTCACGCGGGAAGAGTCCCGGAGAGGAGTTCAAGGCGATTTAAAAAATAGGGGCCCTTCTTATGTGTTGCGCCGGCAAAATTTCAAAATGTAAATTTTGAAATTTACATTTTTGGAATACTAGTAATTTTGATAGTGAAGAAATTCCCGAGTAGGATACTTGGAGAGTGGAGTAGGCAGTGAAGTTGCGGACCAAACCACTATAAATCCTCGTGTTTGATTTCTCTCTTCCCTACTCCTTTACTTTGTGTTCCGCATATCTAAACGATGTAATGTGTGGAATAATGATTACTCCGACTCCACTCTCAACTAGCTAAGAATCCGGCACTAGTAAAACCTAACACACATGATTTTTTCCACCCAAAAATCACTCACAAAGGGTTAAAAATTCTAAGAACAAGGGGGTATTCTCCCTTTTACAGTAGTCACAAAAACAACACTCAAGCCAGCGTATACTAATCAAGATGAGGCATAGAGTTGACTGGTAAATTTCAGCCATTGGAGAAGATTATGCTCTGCATTCTTTCCTTTGTAGTTGTTTCCTTTGTAAATTTTGAAATTTACATTTTTGGAATACTAGTAATTTTGATAGTGAAGAAATTCCCGAGTAGGATACTTGGAGAGTGGAGTAGGCAGTGAAGTTGCGGACCAAACCACTATAAATCCTCGTGTTTGATTTCTCTCTTCCCTACTCCTTTACTTTGTGTTCCGCATATCTAAACGATGTAATGTATGGAATAATGATTACTCCGACTCCACTCTCAACTAGCTAAGAATCCGGCACTAGTAAAACCTAACACAAATGATTTTTTCCACCCAAAAATCACTCACAAGGGGTTAAAAATTCTAAGAACAAGGGGGTATTCTCCCTTTTACAGTAGTCACAAAAACAACACTCAAGCCAGCGTATACTAATCAAGATGAGGCATAGAGTTGACTGGTAAATTTCAGCCATTGGAGAAGATTATGCTCTGCATTCTTTCCTTTGTAGTTGTTTCCTTTGTAAATTTTGAAATTTACATTTTTGGAATACTAGTAATTTTGATAGTGAAGAAATTCCCGAGTAGGATACTTGGAGAGTGGAGTAGGCAGTGAAGTTGCGGACCAAACCACTATAAATCCTCGTGTTTGATTTCTCTCTTCCCTACTCCTTTACTTTGTGTTCCGCATATCTAAACGATGTAATGTATGGAATAATGATTACTCCGACTCCACTCTCAACTAGCTAAGAATCCGGCACTAGTAAAACCTAACCCACATGATTTTTTCCACCCAAAAATCACTCACAAAAGGGTTAAAAATTCTAAGAACAAGGGAGTATTTGCCCTTTTACAGTAGTCACAAAAACAACACTCAAGCCAGCGTATACTAATCAAGATGAGGCATAGAGTTGACTGGTAAATTTCAACCATTGGAGAAGATTATGCTCTGCATTCTTTCCTTTGTAGTTGTTTCCATCTTTAATCTTTATTTCATGCTTTGAACAAGCTGAATGTTCGGGGTTCAGTCGGGTCTTAGGTTTAAGGACCAGGACCTGAATAGGCCCGACCCGACCGAGTATTTAAAACACGAGTTTTTTTTTTTCCGATAACCCCTTCAACTATCACCCTTTTCTTTACTTCATATCTGAACTTTCAAAATCCTTTATATCGTCCAGTGCATGAGGTCCAATTCATAACCCCAATTCGTGAATTGGATGGAAACAAACTCGTGTGCGCGTCACGTGCGATCTTCCCCAAATGAAAGGGTAAACCAGGCATCCCTATCGCAGAAACAAATTGGCTCTGACATTGTTTCCCTCCAACTGTGAGTAAAAAAATAGAGTACAATAGGGTCTCTCTCTAAAAAAAACAGAGTTCTCTCTCACTCTCCCTGATGAATATGCAACTATGTATCTTCCTAAATGGTCATAATACCAGATTTCTGTACAAGCTTCACAAATGCAGGTTACACAATGAGTACATATGAATTGGAAAAAACCTCCACTGACCTACTGGGGAACAAATGGTCCTAAATTTGCAAAGCCAAATTAACAAATCCCCTCCACAATTTCCAAGTTCATAATACAAGATTTCTAAACCACAGAATACCAAGGGCAACCAGTAAAACCACAGAATACAAAATACCAGATTTATTGAAAATTGAACACAAGCCTTGCAAATCTGTATCTATACAAAACAGTTGGGTTTTTCGTTTTTGTGATTGATCAACTGGTTTTCGTGTAGAAGACATTAAAATCTACAAAAGATTAGATACCAATTGGGTTTCTTAAACCGTGTGGGAAGAAGCCATGAAAATATGTACAAAACCCTAGTCTTCTTGCTTCAATTCTCTCTCACAGTTGGGGAAAATATGTACAAAACTCTAGCCAGGAAAATACATACAGTTGGAGATAAGCTCCTCTCCTTGCCTCAATCGATCATCCATCCCAAGATCAGGGACGGAGAAACCCTAGTCTTCTCGCTCTCTCTCTCTCTCTCTCTCTCTATATATATATATATATATATATATATATATATGATCAATTGTGCTTCATTTCTCTCTCTTTTCTCTCTGTTTTGTGTTTGAATGGGGAAGGGTAAAGGGGAATTGACGTTTTTACCCTTTGATCAATTTTCTTCAATCAGCCCTGGGATGGTGGCATGACTGGTGGCCTCTCTTTTTGGATCAATCTATACCATTACTGATGTGTAACTCGTAGGTCAATTTCTTCGCTTATTGCAGTCTCTCCCTCTCTGTGGATCGATCTGTATATCCTAATTTCTCTCTCTCGTTGAAGCTTGGATCTATACTATTTTGTGGTTTGAAATGAGAATTTGAAATGGGGATTCATTCACGGATTCTGTAGAGTGAATGGAGACTACTCAAAGTGATTTTCTCAGGGCTTAGAAATGGTGTTTCGAGTTTCAAGAAGGAGAAAAAACCTTAGTTTTGGGGAAGAAGAAGACTGGTCATTGCATTGGGTAAGATCCCTTCCACCTCCGCACTTAACCCATAGAAATTAGAAATTTTTAAAGCCAAAGTACGAATCAAATACATATACAAGGTTTCAAAATAAGAAGTGCAGATTGAAGAGAGAGACCAAGTGCAGCCGACCAAGATGACCATCCGGTCGACCCGATCCGACCAACCCAACATCAGCATCGACCGGAACCTGACTTCCTGTTTGATCGGGTTCGGTTGAAGTTCTTGGAAATCTGACATTTGGTCGGTCGGGTCAAACCCGACCCCAACCAAACAATACCCTACCGGTGAACAGCCGTAGGAGATAGGATTTGATGAAGATCTTTTCCCCTTGATTCTTCATTCAATCAAGCCGATTTGTTCTTTTATTCCACAACTGCATATTTTCCTTTCCTTTCATGGCTTCCCTTGCCGTTCTTGTTTTCATCGTTAAAATTGATGCAACATTTGCTTGAGCTTCTCCTTTTAATTTCCTTCCCCTCAATTCATGTAGCCTTGTTGGAGCTTCATTTTATCTATCTGAATACTTCTCCCACTTTGTCATTGTGGTGACGGGATTTCCTCGTTCAACCTTCCTCGACTTTTTAAGCCGCCTGAGCTTCACTTGACTTGGCACCTCAGTCCAACCTTCACTCTTGCGCCTGAAGCACCTCAGTCCAACCTTCACTCTTGCGCCTGGAGCAACTGTGTTAGTGCCAAACCGGACTGTGAAACTCCGGCAAGCACTATGATGGTTAAGAAAGAAGAAGAAGAAGCAGGAAAGTACAAGCGGAAATTCAGGGTTTTAGAGTTGAGCGTTGCGTACCCTATAAGGCTGTATCAAAATTTTTTGGTGTATGGTAAATAAACTCGGATAAGAACTAGTGGAGGAAGCTATGATGCACCTATTACAAATTTTTTCGTTGTATTATACGCAACTGCTTTGTGCATATTACACAATATTTGGCTAGTAACACAGGGGTGTAAGATACTTGTGGAGAACGATACGTACATTTTTGGTGGATGGTACTCATATTTTTTGGGTCATTAATTATGTACGCATTTTTTTGTGGTGAACTTACGGATAAGAGTGTACAGTACATACTACATCTAGAAATCGTTTTACATATTTTTAGTTAGGCAACTATTTTTTGGTATTCGTTAAGCATCGCTGAAAAGCAGAGATGAAAATAAAGAATTGTAATTGGAGTGTCTATGAATAGTGCTGTTCTCTATGTACACTTTATGAGTAATTTTTTTTTATATTTTGAATCTTCAAAATGAAGATTTGGATTGGAGATGAAACTGATCGAAAATAGTTTTCAACCCTGGAGTCGTGTCTTCCTCGACGAGACGAAGTGCAAGACCCATATCGATCAGATCGAGCAGCACAGAGTTGTTACGCATCGTTAGATTGTGGTGCATTTACACGGGAGTAAGATCTACTCACTTGGAGTAATTTTGAATCTTCAAAGTGTTGACTCAGCAGCATCTGGTTAGCACAATATTCCCCTGGTCTAGCGTGTGTTTGCAAAAGTTTTTTTTTTTTTTTTCAATTTCAAAATCGTTTCACTTTGATTTGCGCGTGTGAATAGTCATTTTTTTCCAATTCTCGATGTTGCAGACCTAAGCTCGCGTTTTCTGGAAAAGAAATCGACTTAGGTGGAGTGTATAGGTATTTTATGGATGAAATATCTTCAACTTTGGTGAACTCTAAACAAATTTTAGGGCCAAACTATCTGAATATTTTGAAAAGATTTGACAAGAACAAATCAAAGAAAACATATTTACCAAGATATTCAAGTTATGGAAATTTTTAATGTTAGGGAAACTTTTAATATTTTAGAGGTTGTAGAATTTTCTTTTTAATTTATGCCACCTGTTTCGTAAACATTTACTAGGGAATAATTTTAGTAGAAGATCATATTTAGTATTGCTTGTTTAGTACGATTTTAATTTCCTATTTTCTATTTTTTTAGAGTTTTTTATATTTCCTTATTTTGTTTTGCTTGGACTCTACTCCAAGTTATAAGCTTAGTCGCCAATTATTAACTTATCAGCTAAGCCTAGCTACTACTAGTATAAAAGGGTGTAAACATTTGGGCAAAGTCGTTCGAATAAATCAATGAAGTTTCTTGAGAGTTCTCTATCTTGGGCCCAAAGTTTGTTCAATCTTTCCTTGTGGATCCAAGAGTCGGTCTGTTAGAAAGATATCTAACCACTCATCTATTAGAACAATGTCTAATTTCATTTGTCTAGTAGAACGACTGCTACTACTCTGCGTAACTTGTGTACTTGTATAGTACAAGTGCGAGGGCATATTTATTTATGTATTGATCAAAGGGTAAATTTCACTTTTATCCCTAAGGTTTTTCCTAATGACGAATCCTTCCTTCACGTATGAGAAATGACAATAAACTCCTATGTTTCAATGTTCATTTCACCGTCACCTAACCAGTAAAAAGCAGAAACACTCCCTCATCTGTTACTCTTTTTCAAGAACAGTCCCTCATCTTTAAAAGTGAACAAGGAGACCCCCAAATCTATCTAAACTTATCACTAAACCCCTTTCCGTCCAATTCTGTCCAATATTTGGATGGAAAATGGTCATGTGACCCGCATGTGACTGGAAAAATGGTAAAACAAGTCAATTATCCAAATTGAAGGGAAAATTCTCTAACAGCTTTTTCCTTTTTTTCTCCTCTCTCGTGCTCTTGCTCTTTCCCTTACCCAGATGAACTCTCCCATGGGTTCCCTTCCTTGGCCTTAACATCTTTACTGGTTCCTCTCACACCTAAATTCAAAATCTTAAACTAAGCAAGCAAATGACAATTTACAATTCACAACTTGATTTCATCACAGTGCCACAAAGTACATTAGATTATAAAAAAAAAGTGGGTTCACTTATTTGTTCTTTTTCAACAAATATATATCCAATTGTTCGTGTAAACAGAAAGTAGAAAATTTGTAAAGTTCATCAAACAGAGTCCAACCCTAAGCTCTGTTTGCCATTGCGGAATGTAATGAACTCAAGAACTGACGAGATTCAAAATTTATCAAAAAGGGGGTAACAATTCAAGAGAACTTACAGATCCAAGCTCGAGGTGAACAACTTCTAACCAATCACACCTCCAAGGCTGTTGTTCAATTTGGGTTTTGGGAAGAAATTGCAGTATGCGATTTTGTTGAGAGGGGGGCAGTTAGAGATTATGTTGGGGGAATCAGTTGCCCTAATATAACGAAGGGCAATTACGTAATTTCAAGTCCTTCCCTTCATGAAGTTAGCCTGAACTAGACCAAAGGGGGTTTAGTGATAAGTTTAAATAGATGAGGGGGTCTCCTTCTTCACTTTTAAAGGTGAGGAGTTTCTCTGAAAGAGTGATAGATGAGGGAGTGTGTTTTTTACCCTATCTATTCAACCAAACATGTACATGTGATTGACCTGTATTAACAAATCCATCTTTTTCAATAATAGAATAAATAAGAAGATCTCTCAAGTCTAAATTTTTTGGAGTTCAAAGTAATGAATTGGTTATCTCTGACTAAAACCTTTAGTAGATTTTACCCTATTTATCAAAACAACTCTTTTAATAGGTAACATGCAAAAAGTCATTTTGATTTTTTTTTTTTTTAAAGTGAATCATGAATGGGGAATTTTTAGATATTAGTCACTGATGGTTTATTCCATCACGTGTTTGGATAGACAATTGTCAACTTGGGGTACCAGTGAAATCCACAGAGAAACCACAAGGGATTTATTGTCATTTCTTATACGTGAAGAAGGTATCCGTCATTGGTGAAAATCTAAGGGGGCGTCAGAGAAATTTACCCTTAACTAATGCTTTATGCTAGTGACTTTCACACTTCCCTGTTGTATAACCACACTCCACTTTTGTCCTTTTTATGTAAATTTACAAGATTAACCTTTCATTAGGATACTACTATGCACTTGGAAATTCACATTGCGAAATCAATTACGGGAAAAGTATTTTGCATGACAACAAAGAGCCTTATTATATTCTAGGGTACTAATGGAGTCGCCACTTACTACCAATCTTTCTTTTTTTTTTCAAATGGACTGATTACCAATCCAAAAATTCAGTATTTTCTTCTTCTCTTTTCATTAGCAAAAAGAATGTACATGTCTCCAATTATGTTAAACTCTGATTTGTTGGGTCACTTAAAACTGAAAGGAACTAAAATACACAAGTGGGTAATGCAGGGAAAATGTTCTCCCAAAAAAAGTAAAATCAAAATCCTGAGATGGAATATTTTACTCTCTCCTTGGATTGTTGGAAGAAAGTATTTTGGCTAGAGCTACGTCATTGCTCGTGTTTTCTTTCTATTTACTATTTTTTCCCCGTTTTCTGCAGATACAAAGAGCTTTATCTTCTCACATTTGAACTACATCATGTAAACTTCTTACTTTTGGAATATCAAAAGAAATAATCCGTGGTTGAAAATGGGTACTCCTCAAGGTATAATTGGCCAGTTGGGAGGTCTAGCCTTTTGCGAAGTGGTCAAAGCAGGGAACTATGTTCTTCACTATAAGAAGAACCTCGAGAAATTGCAAAGTGAAATGGAAAATCTCGACGATCGTAGGGAATGTATCAATATAAAAGTTCGTGAAGCCATTGATGGTGGCGAAGAGATTTTGCCTGATGTAAAAAATTGGCAAATGAAAGCGGACAGTATGAAAATTGATGTTGATCAACTTATCGGGCCAAGCACTGCAAGGGGAAACATGCATTGCATTGCATGCTCATGTCCTAACATCAAGTCGCGGTACCAGTTGAGCAAACATGCTGAACAGAACACACAAGATGTCAAGGAACTCATTGAGAAAGGACATTTTGATGAAATTTCACGCCGTAGGCCACCTCCTCTAGAACTTGAATTCCCATCCGGCGAGAATTATGTTAACTTGGATTCCAGAACACCAATTTTCAGCAATATTGTGGATGCATTGAAGGATTCAAGTGTTAACATGATTGGGGTTCATGGGGCAGCTGGGGTTGGCAAGACCACATTAGTAATGGAGGTCGGCAAAAAAATGGGACATGATGGATATTTTAAACAAGTCTCACTAGCAACTGTCCCTAAGGGTCTAAAAGTGGAGGATATCCAATCTCAATTGGCTAATGGCTTGAATTTCAATTTTGATCCAAATAAGGGATCAAAAGCAGTTCAGTTGTGGAATAAGCTCACCAACGGGGATAAATATCTCATCATATTGGATGATATTTGGGAAAAGGTGGACATTAAGGCTATCGGTATTCCTATCACAGATGCAAGGAAAAGTTGCAAAGTTTTGGTAACATCTCGGAAAAGAGATTTGTTGTCTATTGTAATGGAAGTCCAAAAAAATTTCTCAATTGCAGAGCTACCAGAGGTAGAAGCATGGGACCTATTCAAGATAAAGGTTGGGAATTCTTTTGAGTCTCAGCCTAAATTAAATACTATTGGGCGTAGAGTGTGCGACAAATGTAAAGGGTTACCAGTCGCTATCAATGCAATTGGAGAGGCATTAAAAAAAAAACCAGACTTTGCGTGGAATGATGCACTCGTTAAGCTAGAGAGGTATGAGCTCATGGACATTGAGGGAATTGATGCAAGTGTTGGGGCTTCTTTGAGGTTGAGCTACGATTTGTTGGGGTCCTCGAATGCAAAATCTTGTTTCTTGCTTTGTTGTTTGTTTCGTGAAGATGCCGATATTCCAATAAACGACTTAACGAGACATTGCCTGGCAAGGAGATTGCTTTCTCAAAACCCACGTACACTAGAGGAAGTAAGAAATTCTGTGTGTACAGTGATTGATGCCCTCAAATCAGCTTCTTTGTTGTCAAACGGTAGTTATGAAAACGTTGTCAGAATTCATGATATCATAAGAAATGTTGGTATCTCAATTGCTCGTGAGGAAAAAGCATTTTTTGTAGAACATGGTTCTCTTCACTGGCCAGAGAATCCTATTCACGGGCCACCGTACTTGGCAATATCATTGATATCCGGAAAAATTAAAGCACTTCCAACTGAGTTGACATTTCCAAAACTCCACACCTTGATGTTTGAGAATAGCAAACTTTCAGATCTTGAAGTTCCAGACGAATTTTTTAGCAAGATGACCAAACTTTCAGTGTTAATTTTAACTCGAATGCGTATACGACTCCCATTTTCACTTGGGAAATTGGCAAACCTTCGAATGTTACATTTGATTGAAAGCGACTTGGCAAACATAGCTATACTCGGGGATCTAAACAAAAACCTTGAAGTGCTTAGCCTACGGGGTTCTAATATCGAGGCGTTGCCACCAAAGATTGGACAATTGACTAGTTTACGGGTGTTAGATCTTGAAGAATGTGACAAACTCAACATGATTCCACGAGGTGTCGTATCCAATTTGACAAACCTGGAGGAATTATACTTTCCAGACACATTTCACAAATGGGAGGCCACAACTGACAAGAAATAGGACACAAGCAGCAGCAACAATATGAGCCTGGAGGAGCTAAGGCGGGCATTGGCTAGAGGTCAATTAACCGTCCTACATATCCACATACCAGATATCCTGCTATTGCCCAAGAAAGGCCTAAAGTTTGAGAACCTAAAGAGATTTAGGGTCTCGGTGGGTTCTAAATTCAAATATTATGAAGATTTTCCAGGTACAAGGGTCTTGAAACATGCAGGGATTTCTTTAAGAAATGAGTTCATCCCTTTGGTGGAAAAAGCTGAAGTGTTATACCTCAGGGGCATTAAGGGTTTGAAGAAGGTGCTTCATGACAGAGGTGTTAGACATGGATTTCTAGACTTGAAATATCTCAAAGTTACATCATGCGACGATGACTTAGAATATCTTCTTGGTGAGCCAAAATCATCTGTGCAAAGTCCTGGGCAAAATCCCTTCCAATCGTTCAATAAGTTGACTGTGTTAATTATTGATAACTATAAGTTAAAGTATCTATTCTCTCCAACCACTGCAAGAGCGCTTGTCCATCTGGAACAACTAGAAGTCATATCCTGTGAAATCATGGAGGGAATTGTGGGATTTGAAGGACAAAATGACATAAATGAAAACGTAGATGAGGTGAAGTTTAGTAAACTAAAGCAACTGGAGTTGAAAAATCTACTAAACCTCATAAGTTTCTATGCCAAAAAGGAGAAGACCCAAACAACCATGGGAATTTCTTCTGCCCGTCCCCAACCTCTTTTCAATGAAAAGGTAAGCTTTATAGTAATCCTTTCATTTAATTTACTTTGGTATCTGAATTGAGGAATGAGTTGAACATTCGACTTCAGTGCCACATTGACGATAAAGCCAATACCACAGTCTAGTTCAAAAGTTTAAGTAAAATAATGCTTGCTTCGTATTTTTAGAAAGGAAAAAAGAAGGGAAATGCCTAGGTTTCCCCAACTTTGTTCAGGAGTATCCCCATTAACTTTCACCATACCAATGCATGAAGTCAACGACAAGATAGCATAATAAAAAACAGAAATGGCGTATCAATTAGCAAAAATGTTGCAACAAGATTAACACAACATGTTGTAACATTTTTCAAAAGAAGGCATTCCATTTTCAGCAAATGGTGCATTAACATTTTTTAGAATGGCATATCATCTTCAAAATAACTCAATTTATGTTTACCCACCTCATAGCATGCATTCACCACAAAAGGTATAACATTCACCATGAAAAGGCAAACTTTTTATGATTTGGACACTATCAAGTGGGTACATTAGCATTTCCCTAGGATGAAAACATTTTCTCAAACAAGTAGCCGATTTATTCCTTGTGTAGCATTTATTTGATAATGCTTGGCGAGCTACCTTTCCATGGAGGAGTCCCTAACGATTGGTATATCAAACTACTTTTTAGGTTATTTTCCCTGTCTTGGAGAGATTGGATATTAGTAAGATGGGTAACATACAAGAGAGTTGGGACAAGCAATCCATTGCGGTCTTAGAAGAGCAAGGTTCTTTTTGCCAACTGGAGGACGTGTCTGTCGCAAACTGCAGTAACCTGATGCATGTGTTTCCGTCCAAAATGCATCCACTATTGAAGAATCTAAAATATCTAACGGTAGATAAATGTGAAACCATGAAGGGAGTAGTTGAATTTGAAGGAGAAATAGATGAAGATGTACTGAAAAATGAGGTGTGTTTCAGCAAATTGATTTTCTTGAGATTGTTCGATCTTCCAAGCCTTGTGAGCTTTTGTACCAAATTGGGGACGGTGGGCACAATCAACAGCAATGCTACCATCCACACACAACCCCTTTTCAACGGAAAGGTACATTTGCTTTATCAATATCCTTCTATCTTGTTTTGAATCTTTTCTTACTTGTTCTTAGACTATGCTTTACATATAATAGAGTCATGGTATGAATAACAGTCATGCAAACCCTCGACTCCCCTCCCCTTCTCTGTCTCTCTCACACTCTCACACACTCCACACGGGTAATGACAGGTACTTATTACATGACCGACTTTCTTTTTCTTATTTAGTCCCCATACTCTCTATGTTATCTGGGCCTTTTCCGCCATTTCCCCTTTTTAAAGTGGAATGTCTTCTTGTTGTTGGTGGAATAAGAGAGCAATTGATTTCACACAACTCAAACATGTTTTTAGTCTGCCAATACACACACATTTACAATGTTGTCAGTCTCTCACCTCCTCCCCGCGCCTGTCCCCTCTCTCTAATTTTCCCACAATTTACACAACTTACACAAGAACATATATTATACATGAACAATTAAAATTCCAGTAACACAAACTAAATGCCCATGCAACCTACCAAATTGGTCCACCGACTTTATAGTTGGGTTGTCCCCTCTCCTTTACTCTCATCTCCTCTCTTGTCTGTTCAATCAATTACACAAGCCCCACTCGCAATAAGCAAGATTATGTTTCCCACACTTTTATCTTTTACTTTCTGTGTCAAAGGCTTTCTTTTCAGTCCACAAGGGAATGTCTTCTTTTGAGTTACATGTTATGATGATCACGTGAAACTATCTCTTGTCTGAGTATTCATGAAAAAACCTAGTTGATCGATCATCATTGCGTATCCAATTTTTTACTCAACGGAATGGCTAACAATTGCTGTTTTCGACAAAGTTCTAGGGCGTAAGTGTCGTTTATAAAATTTTCTTACTGTTTTCTACGTTCCAAAAATAATAGTAGAACAAGTTTATTGAATAAACAACAAAAATCCTTTTATTAACTCTTTATTATGCGTTGAAAAATACTCTACTATTAAATTGAAAATCTCATCACCAACCTCATTATTTATAAAGCTATGAAGCACGGATACTCTATTTTGACCTCCGTATCGCGTATCGGACGCGTATCGGATACGGATACGCTCCCGATACGTATCGGATACGTTTTTTAGAGTATCCGTAATTTAAATTAAATTTTTATTATTTGGATACATTTTGGATGCGCTCCGATACGTTACCAATACACTCGGATATGCTCCCGATACGTATCGGATACGTTTTTAGAGTATTCGGATACGTTTTTTAGGGTTTTTTTAGTTTTTTTTTTTTCTGTGCTGTAATGGTGAACTTGTCTAATGAAATTTTAGGAACTAAAAATTATATATATTTATAATATATTTATTTTTATATTTTTATATTCAACGTATCCCCCAACGTATCGTATCCGACTTTTTGGAAAAATCGCATATCTGCGTATCCGTATCTCGTATCCGTATCCGTATCCGTGCTTCATAGTTATAAAGTATAAGCTTTTCCCACTGGAGTTTATTAAAGTCTAAACTAACGTTCAATCTTCTTCTTCTTTTCTTTATTAAAACTAATATATTTTTGGTCTTGAACATGCAAAGAACTTCTAGCATTATCATCCAAGTTTAGTACGTTATACGACAGCAGAATTCTGAAGGACCAGACGAGACATGTCAGCATGTGAAATCATCATGGAACCAAAATAGCAATCAGAGCTTTATAGCCTCCTTGATGGATTGTATGATGCAATCAAACCCTACATCTGATGCCGATGGCTTCTAGGAATGGTTCCTAGACCTATCTTCATCTATTCTTCTCTTTTATTCTTGTCTGTTATTATCAGCTTTGTTACTATTCACGGGTGCAGTTCACAGCCCTAAACATCTTAAATTAGCACTAGCACATCCTCCAATCATAGCCCCGAAACCCTACTTCTTTGTTTCCCTAAAATCCTACAACTGTCCTACGTCAAGGAGATTGTGAGAGGGTGGAGGTGGAGTTTGTAGAGTTGGAGGAGGGTGAGATAGCAGAGATGGAGGATGAAGCCCCTCTTTCTTTGGAGTTTTGATCATTTACTTTTGCCTGCTTTTGTTTTGTCTGATTCATTGTGCAAGTGGTTTGTTTTTTATTTAGGTGCTAGGTAGTTTTCCACTTGCACTTTTGTTTCTGGCTGTTTTTGTGGTGCAGGTTGGGTCTCCATTTTTCTTTGTTTCAGTTTGGTTTGGTTTTTTGCTTAGTTAGGGCCTTCGGTTTGGTTTTTTAGGCTTCGAGGTGTTTTGGTAAATGACCGAGTTACAACCAAGTATAATTTAGTACCACTATTAGGATTAGTAGCACTAATAGGGTTTTGAGTTATAAATCCGGTCAATGATAGGGTTGGCAGCAATTCTGGCCTCTAGGCAATCTCAATATGTTTTTTTTTTTTTTTTTTGTGGGTAAATAGCAAGCTCAATATGTTGGTACCACTTATAGGGTTTTGCGTTATAAATCAATCACTGAACCTTTTTTAAGGCTTTAATTTTATCTATGATTAATGTTGTATCAAGTAGTAGTTATTCATCACATACATTAAAAAGTGCAACAAATATGATTTTAATATCAAGAGCTCTCGATGTGCACAAAAAATTAATATAGAAGAATGAAAGGTGATCAAATTGAGTCAATATGCCATGCATAGCTCTCCATATTTTGAGACTCGAATCTCGTGCTTCTAGGCATATATGGATTTTAGAGTTTGGTTACCTCCTTATTGTGCACTCACTACTGAATTGTTGTACACTACTTTGCAGGTTGCTTTCCCTGCCCTGGAAGATTTAACTATTTATAATGTGCCTAACATAACAGAGATTTGGGACAAAAAACCACTCCCAGAATCAGAGAAAGAAATTGAATCCTTCTGCAAACTTGGGTCCATTAATATCTTGGATTGTAACCAACTGGTGTACGTATTGCCTTCCTATCTGCTTCCTCGGTTACAGAATGTGCAGAAACTCTGGATATCATTTTGTGAGGAGGTGGAGGTGATAGTCTCAAAGGATCTGAAAGAGAAAGAAGCGACCAACAATGATATCCTGGTGTTCCATCAATTAAAGGATGTGCGTTTGGGGAATTTACCTAAGCTCAAAAGTTGGTATAATGGCACACAACTCTTCTTCTCTGACAAGGTACAATGGTCGTTACCCTTTTTTTTTTTGGCTTTTTTGCTTGATCATGGCCCTGAGTAGCACATAAAAGTGGTTACACATTTGTAATCCTGTAGTTTACTTGAAATTGGAAAAGGACTTGATCCGCAAGTGTGGACCACAACTAAAGTCCCAAATTAAGCTAAATTGCATTCATCACAAGGTTTTGAATCCCGTACGGGCTTGGAAATCAATTTTCCTACTGGTACAGTACGGTACCAGTACCGACCGATACCAGGTATCGTTTCAGATTTAGCGGTACTATATATAGATTTCTATATGGGGCCAGTTCCGATAATACAAATTTTGACGTAAGTTTTTTGTATGAGCCTTACGCAAATGATAGGAGCTGTTCAATTTGTTTAAAACATGTTTTTAAGAGTTCCCGTAAAAAATCAACTCATTTGGTTATCGGTTAGGGTTTGATCGGTTCATTCAGTTGATTCCTGTCAAATTATGCAGGATAAATTGGATCAACCTATCAAGCCTTTATCGATATCCAAATGAGTTGATTGGTTCATTCAGTTGATTTTTTTCCGAGTTGATTTTTTAAAGGATCCCTTAAATTGCTAAAATGCAGAACTCACCTTTCCCAATCAATGTGTTTAAACGTTTTAAACACATTGAATTGTTTCAATTGGGAAAGGTGAGTCTCACATTTTAGCCCATATGCGGGATCCCTTCATATGGAAAAAGTACCAAATTACCCTCCATATGGAAAAAGCGACTCATGAGGTAAGGGTAATTTGGTAATTTCAAGGTGAATAAAGACAAAAAGGGAGTGTTTGGGAATAAAAGGAGGGTGTGAAAATCATTTACCTTTATATAAATAAAATTAGCCCCTTAGCAAAATCCTTTCAATTAGCAAAATACAATTATTATAAAGTAGGGGTTAGGGTGGCACCTATCCCACCCATGTGTCAAATATATCGTTGATTTTTTACACCCTTATTCAATTAGGCACCTACTGGTACTATATATATATATATATATATATAACATTTTAGTAAAGGGAAAATTTCAAAATGGCCCCAAACTTGGGAGTAATTTTGAATACGAAGAGAAAATTTGGGAGTAAAATTGATCTTTTTGAAAGTTTGGGGAGCGATGAGACATTGAGGTCAAAGTTTGGGTGGCACTTTGAAATTTTCCCTTTAATAAATGAATAATTCGGGTGGTATAGTATTACTTCAAATATTTTTAACTTGAAGACTATAATGGAGTTAAACCATTCTTTTTCATATTTTTAATTATAATTATAGTCATATACATATACATGCAACATTCTTTTTCACATTTTTAGGGCTAACATACCACACCACACGTAGATTCCATGAAACACCACCACTCCCGACTTTAAGTCCTAGCTCTGCCACTTTCTGATAGTATGGCTCTGGGAAAAAAAAAGACCATGACTTTGTCTTATGCACCTTGTTGTAGAGAGACATTATTGAAGTTTTCATTGTTAAGTGCAGACTTGGAAAACTTGATTGTGTATGTGATTTTTAGGAATCGAAAGAGGTAATTGATGCTTAATTAATGTTTTAGTTTGGAAGCTTTTGATTGAATCTTTAACCAGTACAACCAATATATAATAACATTAGTAAGGGCAATGTATTACTATCATTAGCATATTAACCTCCATTTTCATAAATGGTTTATTTTTTATGTTAAAGATAGCATTAATTTATCAAAAGAAATAGAAAGAGCAACAAATATGTAAGGACTGGCCGACTGGGTCCTCTTGTTTGTGGATGTTTCTGCTTTAAAAACATCATAGTTTACCAAAAAAGTAGGTTGTGTCTGAATGTCCAATCCCAAGAGCTCTTGGTGTGCACAAAAATTGGGATTTAGAAGAATGCAAGGTGATCGAATTTAGCCAATATGTCTACTCTATCTCTATATTTTAAGACTCAAATTTGGTGCTTCTAAGCAAAGATGGATTTGAGCTTGATTGGACCTCATTATTATTCAATTGCTAATGTATGTGTTGTCAAGATCTTTGCAGGTTGCTTTCCCTTCCCTGGAAAGTTTAGTTATAGAAGGTCTGCCTCAGATAAAAGAGATTTGGCCGCACAAGCAACCACTCCCAGAACCAGGAAAAGAAGTTGAATCCTTTTGCAAACTGTTGTCCATTCATGTTGAGGAATGTGACCAATTGGTGTATGTACTTCCCTCCTATCTGCTTCCTCAGTTACAGCATCTGGAAAATCTCACAATAGGAAATTGTAAGGACGTGGAGGTGATAGTCTCAAAGGAATTGAAGGAGAAAAAAGTGATCGACAATGATATTATGTTCCCTCAGTTGAAGGCTGTGACACTTCGCTGGTTGTCTAATCTCAAAAGATTTTGTACTGAAACGGAACTTTTCTTGTCCGACAAGGTAGAGTGTTCCTTACCCTCTTTACTTGCCATGAAAAGCACATAAGAGCAAGCACACAAGTACGATCCTTTGGTTGGATTGAAACTGGAAAAAGACATGATCCACAAATGAGATTCCTAAATTTAGGTAAATTAGTTTATCATGCAAATTTAACAGATATACTAAACTATCTATGAGAATTTTCATGAGTATATTTTGTTTATGATAAATATTGATGGGCATGGAGTGTCTCCGTGGATTTAGTTATATAATGTCACTCTCTGCGACCGTTCTAAAAATAGACTTGCAAGTGCAACTTCCAATACCATGAAAGACTTAATTAAAACCTTCTCTAAACCCTAGAAATGGTGAAAAAACGTTCTAACAAGTGGTATTAGAGCCAAAAGTCATTGGTTCGGATCACGGGAGCATGTGACATAGAGATTGTTGGACCCGGAGTACTCCTATGGATTTGGTTACATAATGTCACTCACGCGGCCACCCTCAGATTATATTTGAGGGTGCAATGTTGAATGCGCTTCCCTAACACAAATTGGTTTTAGGAAAGATGATGAAAAATGGTCAGACAATTGCAATTTCATGCTTAATATGACTCTATGACATTATTTTTTTCTCCTATAGGTTACATATTGGTCCACGACCACGGCCATGTAATATAGCAAATGGCTTCATCATGGTACAATATCTCCAATATTACTTATTGATCTTCCCCAGATGGTGAAGTGGATCAAAGCCTCGCCCTACTAGATGAACATGCCTCAATAACCATCAGTTACGTTAATTCCAGTTGTTGGTTGGAAATGAATGTAATTAAAATTGTCACAATATTCTTAGTAACTTCTAAAATGATGTTAAGTTATGTTGAGTTAAGGTTCAATTTGTTATGTATTCTGTTCATAGGGGTAGTTTAGTCATACATATGTTAGTCTTGTATATCTCTGTGTAGTGACCCATTCTTTGAGTAATGAGAAAAACCTTTGATCTCTCTCTACAATCTAACATGGTATCAGAGCTCAAGATCCTTCTGTGACTGCCTTTGTCCACGTTGATTGTTGAAGGTTCTTCATCAACGAAGTTTCTGTTCAAGCCTGAGACTTGATCGACTGATTTGTATCACGATCAATAGGCTTCTTATCACGCATTTCTCAATCGATCTGGCCTCATAGAGGAGAACGACAGTGGCTGTTGATCATCGATCTCAATAGTTGAGACTGTATATCTCTCACGCTCTTCCTTCACGCTGTTCAACCATCGAATATTGTCATAGACTTCTGGGTCTTGTTCGATATTGGTGTATCACTCTCCGGCGAGCCTCGCCGACGGCTGTTCATACTCCGACGACCTTTGTTGAGCTCCGGCGACTTCGTACAGATGGTATTTGGGTGAGATCTCTCGAGCGGTCCTACTTAGAGTGGTCGGGGAGGAGTTTTGAGAACAGGGTTTTGAAGCCCTTGAAGAGACGATCACTGTGGAGTAAGCCCGGTCGCTGGATGACACCGGAATAGTGCTCACGTGCCAGAGGAAGGTGGCGCGTGGCAGCGAGTAGATCTCACTCGCGGCGCGTGGTGTGTACGCGTAGGCCTCAGGTTGAAGGAGGTCAATCTCTCGGTCAAACAGGTCACACGCGAGTCAAAGGGTTCAGGCGACTATTCAAAAGGGTTCAGCGGCTTGAAAAGGATCAAACAGCTCATCTGGAAGGTTCAGCGGCTTGAAAAAGGGTCCAAAGCTCATCTGGAAGGTTTTTTGAGGTCCAGGTATTTTGACCGATTTTAACCACTTATGAGGGGTCCGAGACTAGTTCTGGCCTATTTTTGACGTTCCGGATCCATTCGCGGGGTCCGTTTAAGGTGATTTGAAACGGAAATTGTTGGTACAATGGAGGCTTTCAAAACTACTCAAGTTGGTGCCCTTTTTTCTGAGGGGGAGTTACAAACTCTCAGGCACCTATTGGCTAGGCTTGACACTCTATCTACCATTGCTCCTACCACTGCTTCTGCCACTTTCTTTGCTCACAAAGAGATACATGCTAATGCTTCTACTGCCTCTAGCTCTCTTCCGTGGATCATAGAGTCTAGTGCTACGGACCATATGACAAGTTGTTCGTCCTTTTTTGATTCCTACTCTACTTGTTCTGGTAAGGATAAGGTTAGAGTAGCTGATGGTTCTTTATCTGCTATTTCCGGGAAAGGTTCTATGCATTGATCTCCAACCATTTCTCTTTCCTCAGTTCTTCATGTTCCTAATTTTTCTACTAACCTTTTATCCGTTAGTAGTCTTACCCAATCCTTAAATTGCTCCGTAACATTTTTTCCTACACATTGTGTCTTTCAGGAACTAGATACGGGGAAGATGATTGGCAGTGGTAAAGCTCATGAGGGCCTTTATTTTTTGGAGTCTGCACCTAATCCAATTTGTCCACCTTTGTCATGTGGCCAAACTCTTGCTGCAGATACGGGTTCAGCTCTTCCCTTGTTACATCAGTGGCATCGTAGATTGGGTCATCCATCCTTTGGAATTCTAGAAAAATTGTTCCCTAGCTTGGCTAAGCAATGTTCTCGAAGTTAGTTCATGTGTGAAGCTTGTGAGCTTGCGAAACATAAGCGCTCATTTTATGCTCCTGTCAGTCATAGAAGTGGTTCGCTATTTATGGTTATTCAGTAGGATGTTTGGGGTCCTTCTCCTGTCACATCTTTGTCTGGTTATCGCTGGTTTGTCACCTTTATTGACTGTTATTCTCGTGTCACCTGGGTGTATTTAGTAAAGGCAAAAAATGAGGTTTTTTCGTGCTTTAAATCTTTTCACCAAATGGTGCGTACTCAATTTGATGCTAATGTTAAAGTACTTCGTAGTGATAATGGGACTGAGTATATAGATGGGACTTTTCGGGCATATCTTAACGAGTTTGGTATTCTTTTTCAGACTTCTTGTGTTGGTACTCCACAACAAAATGGAGTTGCCGAGCGCAAGAATCGCCATCTTGCTGAGGTTGCTCGCTCTCTATTGTTCACTATGAATGTCCCTAAACATTTTTGGGGCGAAGCTGTCCTTACTGCAGCTTTTCTTATCAATCGCATGCCATCTAGCGTTCTTCAGTTCCAAACTCCAATTAAGTTTCTCTTAGGTTGTTCTCGGGTCTCATCTCTTCCACCCAAAGTCTTTGGTTGTGTGTGTTTCGTTCATCCTCCTAAGCACCCAGGTGGTAAGCTGGATCCCAAAGCCCGCAAGTGTATTTTCCTTGGCTATTCTCCCACTCAGAAGGGTTATAAATGCTAATGCTATGACCTGCACTCTCGCAAAATGTATGTCTCCATGGATGCCACTTTTTGGGAGACAGAATCCTTTTATCCTCTATCCACTTCATCTTTTCAGGGGGAGAATGATAGACAAGAAGAGATGTTGACATTTCATACTCCTGAGTCGTGGTCTTATCCTTTACCTTGTCATGGTGAGGGGGAGAAAGAACCTTTACCTGCAGAAAGAGCAGAGCATGATGTTCAGGAAAGACTGGATAGGCCAAATTTGCAGACCTTTTCTCGAAAGAAAAAAGGCAAGGCTACAGGTGCGGTACCACTTTGCCAATCTTCATCACCTACTCTAGTTCCTGACTCTTCAGCTGACTCATCTGGTAATGATCCTTTCCCTACTGTTGTTGATGATCTTAATGCTCCTATTGCTCTTAGAAAGGGAGTTAGATCATGCACTCAACATTCCATTTCCCAGTTTGTCTCTTATGACTGTTTATCTCCTTTGCATCGTGCTTTTGTTTCGTCTCTTTCTTCTATATCTATTCCACAGAATTGGCAGGATGCATTCATGATACCTAAGTGGAAAGGAGCTATGGTAGAGGAGATGACGGCTTTAAAAAGGAATGGCACTTGGGAGCTAGTATCACTTCCAAGAGGGAAGAAACCATGGGGTGCAAATGGGTGTTCACTGTGAAACACAAAGCTGATGGGACAGTTGAGAGATACAAGGCAAGACTTGTTGCCAAGGGCTACACACAAACCTATGGTATCGACTACGAGGAGACGTTTGCCCCTGTAGCGAAGATGAACTCTGTGCGAGTTCTACTCTCTTGTGCTGCCAGTTTAAATTGGCCTCTTCACCAGTTTGATGTGAAAAATGCATTCCTCCATGGTGAATTAGAGGAGGAGGTGTACATGGCTATTCCACCGGGTTTTTCTTCATCTCAGACCGAGGGAAGGGTGCGTAGATTGAAGAAGGCACTCTATGGATTGAAGCAATCTCCTAGAGCATGGTTTGACAGGTTTCTCAAAGCCATGTTGAGATTTGGATACAAGCAAAGTCATGTTGACCATACTATGTTCATCAAGAGACGTAATGGTAAGATTGCCATTCTTATTGTTTATGTGGATGACATAATTATGACAGGTGATGATGTGAATGAGATTGTTAGCCTTAAAGCTCTTCTTGCTCAAGAGTTTGAGATTAAGGATTTGGGGTCTATGAAGTACTTTCTTGGAATGGAGGTGGCTAGATCTGATAAAGGAATTTTTATCTCTCAAAGGAAGCACATTCTTGATCTCTTGGAAGAAACTGGTATGTTGGGATGTAAGCCAGCCGATTCTCCCATTGAGGCCAACCATCATCTTGGTAGCAATGTGGGGGAGCTTACAGAAAAGGAGAGATATCAGAGACTTGTGGGTCGCCTGATATACTTATCTCACACTAGACCAGATATTTCCTATGCTGTGGGGGTTGTGAGTCAGTTCATGCATGAACCTCGTGCTAGTCATCTTGATGCAGTTTATCGCATCTTGAGGTATCTTAAATCTGCCCCAGGTAAAGGAATTTTGTTCTCTAATCATGGTCACTTGAGATTGGAAGCTTTCACTGATGCAAACTGGGCAGGTTCTATTGATGATAGGTGTTCTACTTCTGGCTATTGCACCTTCCTTGGAGGGAATTTGATTACATGGAGGGGTAAGAAGCAGTCTGTCGTAGCTAGATCTAGTGCAGAGGCTGAGTACAGAGCTATGGCTCATGGTGTTTATGAACTTTTATGGCTCCAAATTTTCTTGCATGATTTGGGATTTCATGATCGTGGTCCTATGAAGCTCTACTGCGATAACAAAGCAGCCATAAACATTGCTCATAATCCTGTTCAACATGATCGAACAAAGCATATTGAGATTGATAGGCATTTCATCAAGGAGAAACTGAGCAACGGTTTGATATGCATGCCTTTTGTGAGATCCGAAGACCAATTGGCCGATGTATTTACTAAGGGTCTTAGTAGTAAAAGTTTTCACTCCATTGTCTTCAAGTTGGGTTTGATAGATATCTTTTCACCAACTTGAGGGGGAGTGTTAAGTTATGTTGAGTTAAGGTTCAATTTGTTTTGTATTCTGTTCATAGGGGTAGTTTAGTCATACATATGTTAGTCTTGTATATCTCTGTGTAGTGACCCATTCTTTGAGTAATGAGAAAAACCTTTGATCTCTTTCTACAATCTAACAAATGAATTTTCCTTAGTAGTGTATATTGTATCTACATTGCTATTTGATATATACTATATTACAATTTGAGAAGTATTCCTAGGTTTTTGACAGATCAATACCACCATACGTATTAGGTAAACCAACAGAATGTCAATAATTCTGAAATGATTAATTTTGATAGGCACGGAGTGCTCCTATAGATTTGGTTACAAAATGTCACTTTCTGGGCCGCTATAAAATAGACTTTCATGTGCAATGTTGATTGCCATAATAGACTTGCGGCCGCTCTAAAAACATTTGCCACAATGCCACTACTTGCGGCCGCTCTAAAAACAAACTTGCAGGTACGATGTCAAATGTCATAAAACACTTTATTGAACATTAACTCATTAGTTTTAAGAGGGGTAGTGGAAAAAGGTTTGGACAATTCCAAGTTCATGCTTAAAATACCTCTATGACGTTTTTTCTTTCTCCTATAGGTTTTGTATTTGTTCTGACCATGTAATAGAGCGAATTGGCTCATCGTGGTACAATGTACCCATTATCTTGTAATCCTTTTGGCAGATAGTGAAGTGGATAGTGAAGTGGATCTTTAGCTAAGACAACCAAGACAACAAGAGGTTGCCTCCCCCTTTCTCTCTTCTAAACTTCAACCGACTAGGGCCAGCGCCCCCCCTTCTCTCTCTCTCTCTCTCTCTCTCTCTCCTTCTTGCAAGTGCGGCCAGGTTTGTCGTGGTGGATGCTTGTTGATGGCGTGCAGCAATGTTTGGGATCTCAGTTGTTGTTTCTCCTGGCCATTTGCAAGGACCAATCAGGCAGTTTCTCGGCAGCTGCCTCTAGAGATCGGCCGCTCGCTGGGTTTGCGGCGGCGTGGGTCAACAGCTGCTTGTTTGGTGGATCGTTAGTTGTGTTCGGAATCCTGGCCGTCCATCTCTTTCCCCCTGGCTTCATTATTCCGGCCACGCTTCCTCTGGTTCCCATGGCGGTCTCACTGTTGCGTGAAACCGGTTGGGCTTAATAGCTAGGCGGCTTTTTCTTCTCCCTCTCTCCTTTCAACGGCTTCGGTGCACCCTGATCTCATTGTTGGATGTTTTTTGATTCTGGGCCTGAAGGCGTGCATGTGCTGTGTTTGCTGTTGGTGGTTTGGGGTAGCGAGTTCTGGTGGTGTGTGGTGTCTGTTGGGTAGATGGTTAGGGTTTAGTTTTTGGGTTTGGGCCTTTGTTTGGACTTCAATGTTGTATCTAGTTTGCCTTGATTGGGCTTAGGCCATTAGGTGTGTTGGGCTTGGCCCTTTGAGTGTTTAAGGCCTAACCCCTTTGGGTGTTTTAATTCCTCCAACCCTTGTTTGGAGTCCCCCTCCCCTCTCCCCCCATCTTGATGCACCCTCTGTGAATATTTCTTCAGTTAACTTTTTGCCTATTAAAAAAAAAAGTGGATATTTAGCTCAACCTATTAGAAACGCCAATTTCAATTAGCATAAATGATTCAATTAGTTACTGACAATTCGATAACATCAAATTTGCTGCAGGACGCATTCCCAGTGTTGAAGAAAATAACACTCACTAGTGATTTAGAGTTTCTCCGAAATGGGACTTCTACAGAAGAGGTATCCATGGAGGTTAGGATTTTTAACTTGTTCTTGTGTCCTTTAATGAACACTTGTCTGCTTCAAATTTTCATTTATTTTATTCGCTTCTAATTTTTCCACTTTCTTTGGATTAGGAATGTGGAACAAGTGGCAATGAAATTGACCATAGTGGTGAAGAAGACTGAAGATCATAGCAAGTGAGGGCCAGCCCAAGGGGGTTAAGGCATTCAACCTACATGCATCCGGTGAGGGTTTGATCCCCACCATCTAACACTAACGTACTAGCTAGTACTGACTCTTCTTGTTTGTATTCAAAAAAAAAAAAAAAAGAAAAGAAAAGAAAGAAAGAAAAAGAAAAAAGAAGATCATAAGAGTACGGCTACATATACAAGTGAGAGTTTTGTTACTCTTTTGCTAATTTTGTTTTGTTATGGGTTGTTCTAGAAGCAAAGAGTCTAATCAATAACATAATCATGTCACTTGATTTTACTAAACAATTGTCATAATTTGAACTATACCCTTTGGCCTAAATTTTTTGGTCTTTTTTATTGAGTCTATTTGGTTAATTTTTTCTTAATTTTTACTTGTTTCAGGTCAATTTTTTTGGATTAATCATTGGTCTCGATGAGAGATCAAAAATTTGTAATACTAGACAAAAGTTGGAAAAAATTCAATAAGGATGAAAAAAGTCTGAAAATGATGAAAAAGACTATCTTAGTGTCATTACCATGTCTTACATGATTTTTTTTTTTTAAATTTGGTCTATACTTTTATATTTTCCTAACAGCTGTAAAAAATTATTATAAAAGCTAGCTAAACAGTAAATAATACTCACTCCGTCCCTATTTTGTAGTCCCAGTTTGCGCTTTTTGTCATCCAAAATATATTGTCGCACTTCAAAACTATATGGGTAGTTGTCAATGAATTTCCTCTTTTACCCTTATATTTTGAAATTAAAAATAATAAAAAATAAGAAAATGTAATGATTGAAGGATAATATGAGAAAAACATGTTTTCAAAAGTACAATGATTATGTCTCCTTATTAAGTTGGAATTCCCAAAATGGACTATAAAATGGGGACGGAGGGAGTACTAATTGTCTTTCTGAAAAAGTAAGTCCAAAAAGCCTTTCCAATGATCAGTGTAGTAGGACATGCTTAAGAAGTTTCCAGAAAAATTCTAAATGTCCATCTCTACATTCATGGTAGTATAAAATAGTTGCAATAATTTATCCAGACCCTGTGGGTTCTATAAAGAACCTTGTCTCAATTTGGCATGTTAACCAATTTTATCCCTCGCCTTGGTGGTCCTCCCGTTGCCTTGATTGTTATTTTTGGTGGTTCCAGTGTCCACTGTAATTTCGCCCATATGCGGTAAAATTACTTTACTGCCTTTCCAGACTATTGTGATTTTTCAAGTTGTGTCCCGTTGGTCTATACAGTTTTGTCTGCGTGTCGGGGGATATTGGGGGAATTTCACGTCGCGCTCGGTGCTGTGCGAAGTGCTGCTTTTCGTGTGCACCGTCTTTGTTTTCTCCGCTCATTTGGGGAGTGTTGCGTCGTCTGTTGGGAGAAGTGCTCATCGTTCGTTGTTTGGGTGGTGGGTGGTTTTGCCTTGGTGTATATTTCTTCCGTTGTATGTGTTTTTGTGCTCTTGTGTGTTGTTTGTGACTGTTGTTGATCCTTGGCTTTGTTCGCTGTGGGTGACCTGGTATGTAAATCTTGGGATGGGCATGCATATTTATTCGTTTTTGCCTTTTGGGTTGAGCGTTGTTTCTTGCTGTCGATGGTGGATTTGCGGCCTGCATTGGGGTTTTTTTTTTTTTAATGTTTCTTTGCTTTTGGTTGGGGTTTCGGCCTTTTGACCATTTTGTCTGTTGCATTTGGGGGTTTCCTTTCCTTTGGGGTTTGGGGTTTTCTGGGGTTGCTCCTGCTTGTGATTGCATATATTTATTTTTGGCTTTTGTGTTGGAGATTGTTCCATGCTGTTGATGGTGGGTCTAGGGTTTACGTTTAGGGTTTTCTTTTGTTTATCTGCTTGTGGTTGGGGGTTGGAGTATTTGAGCCTTTGGTTTGTTGTGTGCATGAGTTTGCCGGCCTTAAGGGTTCGGGTTCTCGGGCGGTTGCATCTGTTTGTGTTTGTTTGTGGTCTTGGCATGCGACCGATTAACTATTGTTGCTAATATTCAGTGTTAGGTTGAGTTCAGAGTTTTTTGGGCTTTAACTGATGTATTGCTCAGATTGAGTTCAGAGTTTTTTGGTCTTTAAATGATGTATTGCTCAGAACTAATTGGTTTCTGTTTGTTTTCATTTTGGTTGTTCTTGTGGGACTTGAAATGGTAGCTGAGATTCCTTTTGTGAGGTCGGCCTTTGTTAGCTTTCCAGATTATTTGCCTTTTGTCGGCAGTTTCTACTGTGTTTATTCTGCTGCTGGTGTGAGAAAGGTAGTTGCTGATGCATATCCTCGCGGAGGTGACCAGCTTGTGTACGGGGTTGTTCCTAAATTTGTTAGGGACTATGGTTTGGCGCTGTCGTTGGGTGGTGTGATGCGGTGGGCTTCGGAAAGAGATCTGCTTGTGTGGTTGGATACCGTTATCCACTATTTGTATGCTCGCACTGGTGTTGCAATTGCTGTTATTTTAATTTGGTTAATGCGTGCTTATTTGAAATTGTGATGTGTTTGAAAATATCCAGTCAGCGTGTTGCTTTGGATTTATTTTCGGTCTTATTCTGATTTTATGCTCCTGTTCTAGGTGTTGTTCATTGTTGGTATTTTAATCGCATAGGGCCTGCCAAATATCCAATGGTTGTGCTTCGTGTTTCTGGTTTTGTTTGTTATCAGAAATGTTATGGTCGATAGCTGTGTATTTCCAATTGCCTTTATTTATAGTTTTTTGCTTGATGTAGGCGTTACCGTTGGGATTGCAGTCATTTCTTCCGTTCCATGGTGCACCCACCTGAATTGTTCTAAGGCATGGGTTTAGGGTTTGGCCAGCTGAGGTTATATGCCAGAGGCTCCATCAAGGGTGGTCTGAGTTTCGCACAGAGCATGGATTGACAGCAAATTGTAAGGTTATATTGGGTTGTGAACGACGGTGGGGCTATTGATGAAAATGACAGTGAGATGGTTTTCCCATGGTCAATACCTGATGAGCCCTGGGTCGATTTGCATCCTGTGTCAAGTAAGTTCATTGATTGTTTTAACGTTGTGTGGGGTGTTTGGTTGATTGTGTATTGTATTTGTTTGCTCTGTTCATTTGCCGGATTATGGCATTTGTTTAGGGTTTGTTGTGATTATGCTTTGTGGGTCCTTACTGATTTGTCCTTTGGCTGTTTCCCTGTTTGTTACAATTTGTGCTGTCAGAGCTAGGCGGGCCTCGGTGGTGGGAGTAACTACTGATAGGGCCAGTTCTGATTGGCTGGACTACTGATAAGTTATTAATACTAAGATGATAGGCGTTATTAGTGCTGTGTTCCTGTATTATATTCGACAGATTCCTTACCCTCATGAGATTGATTTCTCTGTGCTCGGATAGCGAAGAAATCTCTTTTATGCAATTGTGGAAGGTTTATCTTTACAGCGGCAAGCTCACATTTATAAAAGAATTACGAGTCA
This sequence comes from Vaccinium darrowii, assembly GCA_020921065.1. Lineage (NCBI taxonomy): Eukaryota > Viridiplantae > Streptophyta > Magnoliopsida > Ericales > Ericaceae > Vaccinium > Vaccinium darrowii. The sequence continues at coordinate 21,483,662 of CM037155.1, forward strand.
GTGGGCAAACAAGTAATTTTGGTTGCTAGGGTCTCCTGACTATTATTACCCAAAAAAATTGGGACAGAATATACAGAGCCAAAATAATTAGGATAGAATATGCAGAGTGGGTTATGTACTAATATTTGATTGCAGAGTTTGTGGGGCAAAGTTGAATTCTATTGGCATTTGTGGTTTGGCAAGTGTTTGGAATTTCCTGAGTTCAGTTCCCTTTGTCTGGGCCTTCATATTTCAGAATCTAGAGTGAAGGACTCTGTCATTCGTTCGTTTCTAGCCTTTCTAATAGCTTCATGTTGCAGATGCAGTGTTTGAATTTTCTCGTTTTAGAATGCTTGGTCTTTTTATTTGTGCTTTGTTGCTTATATATTTTTCAGTCGATGATGTTCTGTGTTTGCTTACCTCTTCATCCAGCATATTCTTTTCTCTGCTTAGCCTTTTGTCCCACCTAGGTTACATTGTCTATTGTGAGAAAATGTGTTTTTGCTCTTCTGATATAGCGTTTATGAATGCAGTAGAATGCCGATTCCCGGTCCTTTTGTTTGCTGGATTCAGGAGGATTATCCACGTCGTTTATTCCACACGGGCGCTCTGTGTTACCTTCAAACTGGCAGTGGTGTACAGGTTCTTGCTGCCCAGTCAATTGATAGAGGAACTAATCACCTGTACTGCCAAACTGATGAAGATTCCGTACGAAGTTACAGTGATTAGCTGCCACTAGGTTTAATTCACAGGTGGGACTATAAAAGATACCTAGTTTGTTGGCTGAATCACCTGGTTTCTAGCTTGTTTGCACGCTAGAGCAGTGGAGGTCAGCTTAGTATGGTCTTTATAGTCAATTGCACATAAATTCACATTACTTTGTTGTATGTGGCTTGAAATCGAACTGTCGTATGCAGGAGTGAATCAATGTGGGTATTTACAGCATATTGGACCTGCAGATCAGGCAATGGTTAAATTTAGCTGGCCATGCATAGTTGTATTTGTTTTACATTAGCTTTTAGGGTAGATAATTTAATATTTGGGTGTTGTAGATTGTTCCAGCAGCGTTGCGGGCCTCCTTCCAAGGGCAGAACAGCTCTACCTGGGTTCTCCTTACGCATGGTTCAAGGGCTTGGTCAGTTAAAATTGTGGATGGGGTATTCTGTTGTGGTTGGCAGGAGTTCCGGCAAGCACATGAACTGATGCCTAACTACAAAATTGTTCTGGGCTGCGAGCGAAGGTGGATCTTTGAAACTAGGATCCTCGATGAAAATAGTTTACACAGTACATATGATTGGACAGATGGGGACCTTTACCAGCAGGTTTTACGGGGTGTTTCAGGTGAATAGGTTTACGCGTATAGTTATTTATTGATTGTTTCTCTTTTGTACCCTTAAGCTTCAAGTATTCTGATTACTTGGGTTTTCTGCTCTGCTTAGGTAATATTCGCACTTCCATTTTGCCTTCGGCTCTTCAAAATCGATTGATTGCATGGCAATTTTGGTGTTTAAATGTTCCGGGATTAAATGTCTTGGAGGTACAGAGCACAACATTTAATTTGTCAGTGTTAATGTTGGAAAGCAAGCAAATGCTTATTGCTTCAGATTTTACATGGATATTGTAGGAATTTGAAGACTGCCTTGTGCCAGTTATAGATGACCGAGGCTCAATGAAGATTGTTTTTAGCATTGGAAACCATTCCTAGATTGTGCTGATTAATAAAATGCAGTTAGATTGTGTGATGTTCGGCCTTTTCCTTGACGCTCTGGATTTACATCTCATGGACTATATCTTTGTATCAGTTTCGGTCGAGACGCATGCTTTTGTCGTTCTAGACACAGAGAATGCGGTGGAAAGAATCTGTGGATTGACCTGATGCTCCTATGGATGAAATTCTGAAGCTTCTTTGTCGAACTTTTAAGACTCATTAGTATCTATCACATCTTTTGATGTCTCGGGCTGTATATCGTTTCCATGTAACGTATCTTTTGCTTGTATTGACACAGCTAGAAAGGTGCAGCTACAAAATTGTACGCGTTTCTCTGTTAGCGTTATTTTTGCAATTACACACATTGAGAGGAATGAGGGGTTCTCTATAGAATACTGTCTGTTTTGCTGTTGTTAAGAAGGGTACCAAAATTATGGTCGTGCTCAACCAGGGGTCCTGTGATATTTAGGGAATCGCTTGAGTAGAATGTATTTACCCTGGCTTATTTTATATCTTAGTTTTATGTACAGAATATGCAGTAGACATTATTGGTGTAGCAGCCATTGTCTTGAGTCAGTTACCAGTTATCTCAGAATTTTTAATTGATTAGATTTTTATTGCGTTGGGCACAAAAACAATTACGTACTCAGGTGGAAGTAAATATTCATGACAGAATTTCAGGTATTAGGCATTAATTTTTGGAGCATGTTTTCAGAACTTCGTTGTGATTCTTGACATTTGCAGTCTATGTTTAAAACTTTCCTATATGCTCGTTTGATTGGCAAGATTGATGGGTATTCATGTTTCGAGTCTGTTTTCTGAACCTTGCTTTGGCTATGGCTGGTTCTGTGCTTGTTTAATATGTGCTTGCCTTTTGATTTTGATTTGGCCAAAATCTTTGTATAGAAAGATCTATTTGGCTCTGATTGCTAGCCTCTGGAATTAACTCATTCATTGTTCTTAGGCCAAGTTTTTTTGTTTGGTTTTAGCAAATGAGTTCACCAGGTGCTAAAATCATGGTTGTTTTAGCAAATGAGTTCACCAGGTGCTAAAATCATGGTTTCAACCATGATTTTAGCACCTGGTGAACTCATTTGCTAAAATCAACTAGTTGCTAAAATCAAACGGAAAACTTAGCCTTAACCATTTTTCCCTGTGTTCAGATTCGGAAATCAAGGGCTAGAGGGTTAAGATGTGCTGTTGAAACCCTTCGAATGGCATGCAAACTGCAAAGTATAAATTTACTTCTGCATTACGGTATTACTAGCAGAAAACCCGTGCTATGCACGGGTGATGAAATATTCCCCATGATTCATACAACTATATTGATAGAATAGACAGAATAAAACTATGTAAAATTGTGCTAGCTATATGAAAATTAATATTTATCTCTACCAAAATTAAAAAAAATTAAAATGCCTACCGTAAGAATTTTGCTCAAATCCATGCAATATATGCTAATGGATGTTTAACTAAAGTGCTAGTTAAGGAATTGTATAACTAAAGTAGATAATCCTATACTTCATAAATTTACCACATCAGTTAGACATTAATTGTACAAGAAATGTAATGGTAAAAATAAGTATTCCAGGCACACACATCTATTTAATTATAATACAAAATCAAAAAAGACTTTAACCAAATCTTCAAAAACTCCGTAACCTTCACATCGTGTTTCAAAACTTGGTAAGGTCTAAGTAGTTATTGTGAGTGGATGACCAACATATGGTTGTACTTGCTTAATAATTTTTTTTTTGTATTATGTAACCTTTTGGTTTAGTTCGATATTATAGTTAAATTGATATTGATATGTTTTTTATCAGCAAAATAAGAAGATATTATTAAAAATCGATAGAGGTGTATTGAGATTGAGAATAAGAAAACAGAGAAGGAAAAATCCAAAGAAAAGTTGGTCACCCAACTAAAAAGCAAAGAAAACAACATTACAAAAATTACAGCTCATAATTAAATTTTGATTCTGATCATGACAACATCCCAAATTAAACATTGCCCTTGAAATTTTCAACAGAGCAGTCTGTGATACCATTTAAGCCTTTGATCCAAAAAGCTACCTTGGTTTTTGCTAAATCAGCAACCATTTCCCACTCTAATGCAAAAGTAGTACGGAGTGCATTATTTGTTGTTATATTTAGTACTTATTTTTGGGAAAACATATAGATTTTAACAATAAAATATGCAACCACAATCTCGACGCTTACGACTAAAATTGTAGATGTTCTCATGATGCAACCTTTGATCATTTTCACATTCCTAAGGTTCTACTCCCTCCGTCCCTTTTTAAGTGATCCACTTGGGAAACGTGTATTTTTGCGGACATTTAAAAATGTACTTTCGTATATCGCTTATTTTATTTTTTTTGCACCAAATTAACGTACTCAATGAGCACTTTAATTTAGTATAAAACAAATTAGAAAGTTATATAGAGAAATATGTCTTTTAGGGGTTTGAAATTGCAAGTATTTCTATATGGATCACTTAAAAATGGACGGAGGGAGTATTTTTTTTTTAAACGGCCAATATCCAATGTGTCATCCTACAAAATGAGATTGTTTTCTCTCCAAAGTGACAATAAATGAAAATTATTTAATTCATCCAAAACCCTGTGAAGAGAATATGATGTAGGATGGAGGATAATGTTCACTACATCACTCCCTTTTAAAGAGGGTGAAACAATTAAATTCCAAACATTGAAAGGTTTGACAACAAAGATTTTCAAACGTCTAATAATGTCTTTGAAGAGAAAAAACAAAAACACTTACAGCGGATGGTTATTGAAAAATTTGACACCAGGAGCTACAGTCGGCCTGACTAAAAAACTAAATCAATGCAACGTACTTAGTAACTCAGTGAAAGCATTTTAATCTTCATAGATGTATTGATAATTGTCGTATTTAAAATTTGAAAAAACTTGATTGATTCCTTAAATGTCGGATTTCTTTGATTGAAAAAGCTTGATTGATTCCTCTCTCTTATATATATAGATATATACTAGGGTTTGCCCGTGCCTAAAGGCACGAAGTGACCCTTCTTAACTAATGGATGTGTACGGAATGCAAATGTCTTGTATATCTACTTTCTTCGAATTTTGAAATTCCAACAAACTTAATTTGTTCGGAATGTTAAAATAAACAGACGTCATTTTTAAAAATACGACCAAAAAATATTTTTGCCAATTTATATTTCCGGACAATTTTAATTTGTTCAACACTGGTTATTTGCACATACACAAATAATCCATGATTGGTAAACTTTGAATGCTAAAAATACTATTCTAGCTTCTTTGTCTACTGCTACACCACAACTCAAAATTTGACTGTAAACCAATATATGCATATATATATATATATATATATATATATATATATATATATATATATATATATATATATATATGTACACCTACCCCTTTATTCATGCACATTAAAACGACACAGTAGTCAACTATCACACTTATTCGTGAATATGGCAACCTCATAAAACGAAACACGTACGCTCTCTGTGCATGCAAGATTTTGATTTTAATTTTTGCACAAAAAAGATAGAAAAACAATAATGAAAGAGAATGGTACCGTAGCTTGCGGTAGCATACTCTTATCAAAGCTTGCAGAGCTATGGTACCAAATCGTATCATTCTTCCATCTCACATCTTTGGTGCTTTTCATATGAGCTCCATCCTAGTCTTTTTTTTTTTTTCTTTCTTTGTTCATAAATGGGTGGTCCAAGGCAGTTTGCACACTGGACTAATCCCACGGGTCTATATACGCTCCGCTACACGTATAGACTGGGCAAAGCAAATACCCCATGAGAACCATGAGAATCCAGCCTGTTAAAACAACCAACCATGGGTTTTTTAAAAAAAAAATCCCAGGAATGTAAATTTGAAAAGGATTGATACATAATTGTTGGAAATTAAAGGAAAATAAGGGTCACTTCGTGCCTTTAGGCACGGGCAAACCCTAGTTCTAATATATAAAGAAAAAGAATCTACAGAAAAAGCTTGTCAAGCTATTGTACTTACCAAATTACCATTTCACATAGTTCTTCCATCTCCAATGCTTTGACTCTTGCTTACTCAATTCATATGTATCCCATTCTTAGCTTGTTACAACATCCAGGAATTGAAATTTCAAAATAAAAATACTGGAGTTTCTTGTTTATAAAGGATTGATAATACTTTGTCTCAAACAACATAGTTCAACAACTTTGAAAATGAAAAAGATGTTACCTCTTGAAATTGCCTTTTCAAGCTCCTGAGTGGTTCAATATGGTCTTCTTAGAACAAACTTCCTGGACAAAAATCAGAATATAGATAGCCTCAATACACAACTCGAGTGAGAGAGAGATAGAGAGATGTTGCTTACTGATTTGGCAGGGGAAGAATAGAGGGAGGAAAGGGGAAGGGAAAGTGAAATAATGCAAAACAGAAAGGAACACATACCATAGGAAAGTAAATCTTTTTTTTTTAACTTTGGAGAGGAAAGTAAATCAATCCCAAAAATCAATCCCATAATTTTCTCACTTAACATAACGCCTCCTTGGATTAAGTCATCTCAACCATCTATATGTTTGAATTCGGAAGATTCAAATTTTGAATGAAATGGGTGAATGATCGTTGGATCAGCTTGGCGTTTAATTGGGCTTTTCATCTCAACCTTCCAATATGCCACTTAGGACAGTTGTGAGAGGGACAAAATGTAAAACCGCTCTGTATTGTCATCAGTTTTCAATTGTCCTAAAAAATCACCAAAGTGGGAAAGAAAAGAAATTGCTCATGTGCGTGGCAAGGCCGCTTGGGTATTTCAGAAAAATAAAGGGAAATTAAAGCACTCGAGGGTTAAGGCAACTAAGTGCTACATCCATAGTGACCCTGTAACACCACTTGAAGTGCCTTTAGCAATTAAGTACTAATCCAAATCCAAGTACTTGACTCTTAGATAGATTTAGATTGAACTATGAATGTTAAAGAGAGGAACGTGTAGGCCAGGTACTGAATCGTTTTAGAGCTTCAGACCAATTGGCTCTTATAGTACTCCAATGTACGAAAAACACTTAGTGAACGAATAATGATTTTCCAATTAGTGGTCTATTGGACATTAGGATTCAAACCCAAGTAAACAGTTGACAATACTTCGTTGTATATATATTATATCTTCGTTGACTGGAGTAAGAAAAAAAAATCCACTAACATACATGATCTATTGGACAAACTGTTAAAGGGAGGCAATTAGTGAACGTGTGTTTGAAAGAATCAAAAGAGCAGAAATTTCCGAATACTTAGTGAACGTGAGCACTTCTTCATTGTGGCCTTTTGTCAAACAGGTGGTGAGCACTTCTTCCAAACAGCTATTTCAAAAAAGAATTGAGATAGGAGATTAAAAACAACAAAGTAGGCGAACTAAAAGCCAGAGAGAGGGGAGAAGGGGAGACTCTAAAAGCAAAGCACAACGATTTACCTGAGAAACAAAGGAACCGGTAATGCCGTAGATGCCTCTTTGCCGGAGGAGAGCGCATGCAGGTAGAGCAAAGATGACGGGAATCCGGGAGGAGAGAGACAGAGAGAGGGGAGAAGAATAGACGTGAAAGGAAAGGATATGGTGTTTGAATTGATATCAGCATAGATGAGAGGAATCCGGGAGGAGAGAGACAGAGTGAGGGGAGAAGAATAAACGTGGAAGGAAAGGAAAGGATATGGGAAATTTGATATGAGCCAGTGGATTCACCATGTGTCAATCTCAGCCTTATAAAAAAGAACTCCTCAGCCTATGGTGTTTGAATTTTGAATGACAGACTAACAGCCCTCGGATCAATTGGAGCTTATCTTTAAAATTTAATCTTAGCCCTCTAAACTGCCACGGAGGACAGTTGTGAGAGGGACATTTTGCAAAAGCGTTGTGTAATGTAATATATATATATATATATATATATATATATATATATATATATAGAAGGACTCCGCATTTCAGAACAACAATTCCTCATGGAATTTACAGCAGTAGTAGTGTGAGTAAAAAGCATGACTCACCGACAACATCTGAAATGGCTTTTCATATATAAGTTTTTATGGATTATACACCCAATTCTCCGATTCGTTTACTTATCAGCAAAGACTTTATGTCTCATGAAAATTTGGAATTTATAAATTGGTATATATATATATATATATATATATATATATATATATATATATATATATATATTTTAGTGAATTGATTGTAGTTCAAATGTTTAATCAGCAATGACGCATTTTGCTTTCTAAATCAGTAAATCTCATCATAAATCAGCTAAGTCGAAACTTTGGTAATGGAGAAAATATGATATGCAATATTAATTTGTTACCGAAATTAAAGATATGCAATAGCTATTTCCGAAATTATGATATGAAATTATGGAAATAAGGATCAAATAAAAGCAAGATTCATGTGTTTCATATCTAAATAAGAGTGATAAAATATCTTTGATCCATATGATTATGTCACATGTATCACATCAAAATTAAACTAACAATCCAATTAATTTATGCTACTTGTCGCAACCGTAACCCTCCTCACGAAAACTCATCCTGCAATACTATATTATATTATATTATATATTATATTAGATTATATTAGATATTAGATTAGATTTTCCATATGCAGTTAGATGGTGAGCAATATATAAAATGCAACGGCTAGCATGGTGCTACCTTTCTTTTACAAACTGTAGCATTTAACTAGTGGCAAAAAACATGCCTCAAGTGTCGACTATAATTTCGGCTGTATTAAAAAAAAAAAAAGTTTCGATCATAATTTTATACGTTTTTTGGATTTGTCTCGTAGAGATAAATCAATAAATCACAAAAACTTGATGCAAAACTAATAAATGTAAAAAAAAAAATTGAATAAAGACGAAACGAAAAAAATCAAAAAACCAATTTTTACTTTTTTGCCAAAGCACCCCGAGTTTTAAGTAACATTATATTATTAACCTTTTTTGTCCCTAAAGTATTGACTACCTCTCATTTTGGTCCCCAAAGTATCAACCGAAAAAATTTGGTTCCCAACGTTTAAAACTTGTACCAATCAAGTCCCTAGGTCAGACTCAGTTAATGTTTTCCGTCTAAACGAGGGGCAGGGTCATCATTTTGTCCATGATAGTGTGGGGAAATGGGATTTCAACTCGCGACCTCAAGGATTGAATCCTCGTATTAATCTATACAAATAGGTTCAAACCCATTTATACATAATAGTCAAGGGGTCCTCTAGGATCGATGATCCACCACCTACCCCCGAGGGCGAGTGGACGATGATGGATCTAACACCCTTTTTGCAGTTTAAAAAAAAAAAAAAAAAAATCTAACACCCCCTTTACCAATTTATGAAGTATCCCGCCATTTTCTTGATCTGCTCTTTTTCTTCTTCTACAACAGAGAGTTCCTCTCCAAAGATTCCAACAGCTATGGATAAAAAAGGAGACTTAAAGCAAGTGCACCAATGGATAGCAAAAAATGTTATTCAACAGTGTCAAAATGCATTTTATCTTGTCATTTTTTTTTCCCTTAAACTCCACCAATGATCTTTACTTTCCTCTCTATCTCTATTAAATATTACTCCCTCTGTTCCAAATTCTTGGTCCCTCTTTCTATTTTGGGATGTTCCAAAATATATGTCTCATTTCTAAAAACATACATCAAAACATGTTCATTTTCTAGTTTTACCCTTAAAAAGTATTTTTTTTCATCTCAATTGGTGTGTCAATTTTTTTTTTTTATAACGGTTTTTATGATTTTGAAAATTTTGCATAATAAAACTAATTGATATTTATCAAACAAGATCCTTATTGCATATATTTTGAGTTTCATATAAAATCTTTATCTCTCGTTAATATCGATTGGACTTAAGGGCAAAACCGAAAAGACAGTACAAAGTTTTTACACCTCTTAATAAGTTGGATTCCCCAAAAGGAGCAAAGAAATTGAAACGGAGGGAGTAAAAAGTAGAGAGAGAGAGAGAGAGAAAGAGAGAGACAATTCAATTATTCGGTTGCTCCTCAGCAGTGCCTTGGCACTCCTGCCGAGCCCCACGCCGCCAAAGGTACTTTACCTTTTCTTTTACAGAGTCTGGTGGCTGGTGCTTTGTAGAATTTGTGATATGGGGAGGCAAAATACCCAAAGGTAGAGGTTTGCCTTGTCTGGTGCACATGCTCTTAAACTCCTCCTCGAAAACCCACCATAATCAATGTTGTAAGAGCATCTCCACTCCTTACCTAAATCCTACATCAAACTCAAATTTGAGTAAAAACCACCAAAAACTCCACTCTTTCACCAAATTTGATATTACTCAAATTCTTCACCAAATTTGTTGAGAACCAAATCCATCATCAAATTTTGACAGTCATTTCCCCCCCTCAAATTTACAACAATGTCATTAATAAAACTTTTACTCAAATTTATGCCTCGATTTTCTTTTGCCCATTGGAGTGCTCCATACCAAATCAAGTTTTTACTCAAATTTTTACTTAAATTTGGGTAAGGGGTGGAGATGCTCTAACTCTCCGATTTCATCAGCTTCTCAACCAAATTACGTGATTTCAAAGACCTTTTTGGGCTATAATCCCATTTGAACCTGTTAACAAGTCCCCTGTTGCTCCCCTTCCCTGCACCACCTCTAAATCTCATCAGCTTCTTAGGTGAAGAAGCCATGTGATTCAAGAACTTCAATGCGCTTCTTTTAGTATCCAAATAGCCAAACCCACGAAGGAAAACCATCGATCTCGGGCTTCTCCTCGGCTGAATCAAAATTGGTGGTCCCTCCATGAGTTCCCAATTCCCAAGCATTTTGGAGACCAAAAAGGTAAATAAGCCAGTACAATACTGATGTCGAAGAGAACGTAGTCTAGAATAATTAACAAGTCTAGATACGTCTACAATACAAACCGAGAGCAATTTTATTCACCCTCCTTAAAAAGAAGTAAACAAAACCTTCCCTCTAGTTGAAACATGTGAGTCCCACCACAAGTAATGTCATGCTTATAAAAAGTGCATTGCAGAAGTAAGTATGACATCACTTTGTGATGGAATCCACACAAATTCAAACCAATAGAAGGGAGAGTTTTATTCATCCTCTAAGGAGAAGGGTAAACAAAATTGCACTCATATACACCCCTTATTTGAAAAGTTACAAATCTATTATCTCTTATCTTATTAATAAAAGTTACAATTTTTTATTTTATAAAAGTTGCAAAACGTAGTAAAATGTTACTTATGAATCATATTGCTAAAAAAAAAAGCCTACCATATTTATTTGTTTGTTTGTTTGTTTTAATATCAAAACCCTAATCTCGATCATCCTGCCCATCTATGCTACGTGAAAGACGGACATGGCGAATCCTCCTCAACAACAGACATCGACCCTATCAGCTGGTCCTCTACTGCTAGTCGTTCTAGTTGTCGCTCACGTATTCGCTTTGGTACGTAAAACCTCACAGTTTTTCTTCGTCTGTTTATACATACAGATCTCTTGTAAATTTGTAAACAGATCTCTTGTAAATTTGTAAACACGTCCTTTTTCCTATATGTGCGTATACTTATATGTCCATCGTGCGTGTGTAGGGTTACTTGATTTACCGTTTGGGTACTCAGAAGCAGCCCCAGAGAAGAAAGGAACACTAGTGGCACCTCAATTTACCCACATAGAAGCAGGTAAAAAAGTCCTTGTTCATCGGTTGAGATTGTTCTTACCATTTAGCCTAGTCATGTCCCAGATTTCTAGATTGTCTTTTGGTTCCTAATGTTTCTACAAGTTCTGTGTTTCGAATGTGCCATACACTTTTTTTTTTTCTTTTTTCGATAACTCAGGTGACTGCACACCTCGACTAATCTGCCCAATCCCACCGCCCACTTGTTGGGAGCCTAATTGAAATCGAAGCAAAGCTCCGCATGAGCTTTACTCTTGATAGTACGTGAGAGGTATCGAACCTGAGACCGTGTCTTGGGAGGAGCAAGCCTAAGTTTCAAGTCTTGACCATCAGGGTATGTGTCATACACACCATTGCACGGTCTTCTCAAGGGATCACAAGATTTGTATATGTAGTCGCAGGGGTTAATTTTGTGCTTGAAATTAACATTTTATTAATGCATACTATCTTTGTTAGAGTGCAATTGGATTAGTTAAAATTTGCTTGTAGTCTCATTGTTGTATATTTCACTAGAACCTACGCTAGATCGAATGGATGTAGGCTTCTGTGATTGTGTATGTGTGTTAATAGCTAATTATGTCAGTTTCTCCTCTAGAAAGGAGGTTTGTGGGGTGAAAAAGTTCTACAAATAGTATTTAGCAGTGGAGTGACCTATACCTTTCGACGTTTAAATCCATTGGAGCAAGGAAGTAGTCGATCTGGCTTCTTGTGGCTCCGCTCTTAAAGGTAATTAAATGTTCCTCACGCTTCTTATAAAGAGTATTCGCAACTATAAGGTCACCAGCTACCGCAAAATCCAAAATCCTCCTACCCCCTTCATTTAGGTCACCAAATCCAAATCCTCCATGTACCTTCTCATACCCTTGCCTCTGCACTCCCACATGACCATTGAAATCTCCTCCTATAAAAAGCTTCTCTCCACAAGGTATCTCTTGAATCACATCATCCATCTGTTCCCAAAATTGCTCTTTAGTGAGATCATCCAAGCCCACTTGGGGCGCGTAAGCACTAATAATATTCACTATGCTCTCTCCAATCACAAGCTTATATGAATAAAGGGGATATTCAAAGCTGCAACAACTATAGAGGTATTAAGTTGATGAGTCACACGATGAAGTTGTGGGAAAGAGTTATTGAGCATCGATTGAGGATGGTGACTACGGTGTCGGAGAAACAGTTTGGGTTCATGCCTGGAAGATCAACTATGGAAGCTATTTACTTACTAAGGAGATTGGTAGAAAGACATAGGTCAACGAAGAAGGATCTCCATATGATTTTCATAGACCTGGAAAAGGCCTATGATAGGGTGCCTAGAGACATTATATGGTGGGTTCTGGAGAGAAAGGGAGTGACCAGAGGCTATAGTGACGTGGTTAGAGACATGTATGAAGGGGCAGTCACTGCCATTAGATCACCAGCAGGAGAAACGAGTGAATTTCCCATTACAGTAGGATTGCACCAAGGGTCTGCCTTGAGCCCGTACCTTTTCGCGTTAGTTATGGATGAATTGACTAGGCACATTCAGGAGGATATTCCATGGTGTATGTTATTTGCAGATGACATTGTCCTTGTAGATGAAACGGCTAGTGGTGTTAACACTAAATTAGAAATTTGGCGGGAAGCATTGGAGTCTAAGGGCTTTCGGATAAGTAGGAGTAAAACTGAGTATATGGTCTGCAAGTTTAGTGATACCAGAAGTACGTATGAGGAAAGAGTGAGGATCCAAGATCAGGAGATACCAAAGAGGGACCATTTTAGGTATTTAGGATCTATTATTAGTCAAGATGGAGAGATTGCGAATGATGTGACTCATAGGATCCAAGTGGGGTGGCTCAAGTGGAGGAGTGCTACTGGTGTACTGTGTGACAAGAGGGTACCAACAAAATTGAAAGGAAAATTTTATAGAACTGCCATAAGACCAGCGATGCTTTACGGGACAGAATGCTGGCCTATTAAGAAGCAGCAAGTGAACAAGATAAGTGTAGCGGAAATGAGGATGTTGAGGTGGATGTGTGGTAAGACTAGACGAGATAGGATTAGAAATGAAGCAATTCGCGAGATGGTAGGCGTAGCACCTATAGAGGAGAAGTTAAGGGAAAATAGGCTAAGGTGGTTTGGGCATGTCTATCGTAGACCAGCGGATGCAGTAGTTAAGAGAGTGGATAGGATAGCTTTGGGTAGAAACGCACAAGGGAGGGGAAGACCCAAATTGACATTAGATGCGGTAGTACGCAAAGATCTGAGTATATTAGGTTTAAATGATGAAGCAGCACTGGACAGAGCTCAATGGAGAAAAAGGATTCATGTAGCCGACCCCAATTGATTGGGACATAAGGCTTGGTTTGGTTTGGTTTGGTTTGGTTTGGTTTGGTTGTAGAAACACCCTACGCGGCTACGCCCTTACTTGATGTCCGTGTAGACAACTGTAATTTTTATCATTAAAAATATCGTTTTTGTTGGCTTCTTGTACAGACTATGGCCTTGTAGCTATCAAAGTCCAACACCATGTCTCTCTTTGATTCTAGTTTTAGGCATTCTAATACTATTACTGGTTGGATCTATGAAGATCATACTGGTTACTGGTATTATACGGGGGAAACCTAGAACAAGTAGGATACATACTACTATTATACATCCATAATATTGCGATTTGGAGCAGTGTGTTTTATATAAACAGTAGAAACCTTAATGCAAAAATTAATCAGAAGGGCTTAGTCAGTTAAGGGATTCAAGTTTAATGGCAAAATCGAAGTACAAACCCGAGTTTACTGTCGTCACTAAACCCGGAGCAAGCAGAGAAACCTAGAACAGAGAAACAAGTCCCATCAAGCTAACTTGATCTCTATGTATGTTTAAGTGTAACGGTTGGGGTGCCCTACAGTAACTTGGTCGTGCAAAAAGTAAGACAGAAATGTGGTGTGCCTTTATTTTCCTAGATATTTCCAGTACGCATGCAGATGTACCACGCAAAGTACGCGTGCCCAATAAATACCACATACAAGGACAAAACGGTTTTTTCCCTGAGTATTCTTGCTCCGTGGGTTTTGACCCATTTGTCTTTCTTCAATACTTATCTCTGTTGCAACCCTTTGTCAAACCACATCCTTGACCATCGAAATTATCAACAGTAGTTGACAATGGTAGTCTTTTAATCCGAGATCTGCATGAATTACTATGAAAGAGTGATCCTGTCATATCTTTATATCATATGCTTTAGGCTCTTAGTTTTATCCAAAGATGATATCGAGAAAACATTTCTTTTTCGGTTTTTACCCAGACAAGGTGCCACAACATTCGTTTATTCACCTAGTTCACTTGACATGTCGGTAATTGAAACCTTGTCTTCCGCTAATGTATTGAGTAGCTATTTCCTATTTTAACAGTTTGCTTGATTATAGGGCAAACTTCATTTACAACCCTATGGTTTGGTCGATGTGTGGATGAACCCCCTACACTTCATTTTGTAGCACATTAATCCCTTCTGGTTTGTGGACGCAAACATCGTTTATAGTGCTTGTAAAACGACCTTAATGTCCCAATCTATTTCCTCGCACACATACGAACACTATGCATATACAAATCCCTTTTGCTTATATACGTTTGTGTTAGCATACATGGGCATAAGATTCTCCAATTATACTTCCCCATTGAACCCCAGTTTGAAATCAACACCAATCTGAAACCCCACCCAAAAATTGAAATAGTTTTGGCTCCAAGCAAACCTTCATCTCCAATCCAAAGGGCCTCGATCAACTTCCTGCGAATCTAAGTCTTGAACCCAACAAAAATCTATCCATTCCTCCGAATCCCGATTAGAAACTCTCAGTCTCCTGGTTTTTTTAATGGACTAAAATCTATCCATTCCTCCAAACCCGATTAGAAACCCCTACAAAAATCAAATTGCAATTTGAAAGCCCACTCCGGGTGAAACTCTGAATGCATGCATCTTTGCAAAATATGGATTTTATTTATTTATTTATTATTTTTTCCAGCAAGTTAACCAAGTTACACGTACGTACAATCGCGTAAATTCAAAGAACATAGGAGGGTATTTTTGTCTTAATTTATTCCCTTACTCTCCCCCAAGGCGTGTAAGTTACACTTTCAGTGGGGGTCTAAGTGAAGTTTTCCCTTGATTATACTCTTTATTGTCACACAATAAGTGTATCTTCCTTGAATATGCATTCATTCCACCTTGTATTAGGAAATCTCTCTACACTTTCTACTTAGTAGAGGCTAACTGATTACTACTATTTTCTTTCACAGGAAATCTTCAATTCAGTGGTAGAATGGTCCAATGTAGATATAAATAAAGGGACTTCTGGCGTCACCGGAAGGATCGAAACGACATTCGAAAGAGCGTGACTCTAGGTTTTAAAGCACTTATATTACATTATTGCACAGTCAGGCAGGCTTATACCATTATGAGGTTATTATTCAAGGTGCTCTATGAAGAAAATCACAGCTACCTTCTTTTGCTTGTAAATTCCTTCTGCTTAGCTCTGTGGCTTCTCTCTGTTTCAGGTAGCTGCTTGATATGGATGTCGATGTTTAATCTTTCTGTTATTCAAGACAGCTTTCAAATTTTGGTTAACTATTTATTAAGTTAATCAGCGATAGCAGACATTGGTCTTGAAATTCGCTAGCTTCCCATTTTGTAGTATCGGGGTTTAGTAGAATTGAAAATTTAAAAATGAATCTTGCATGTGTGTTGCTGGAAGGATGTTGGTTCGAGGAGAAGATTGCCTTCATAACTTCACAACATCCGATGTATTATTGCCTTCTCTTTTGCGAAGCATTTTACAGGTCTACCGCATGGAACACAGAGAGAGAGAGTGCACTACGGTTAACTAAGCCAACATTCCGTTTGATAAATTTTCATACATACTTTCTCTTGTTCTTTAATGATATGAGTGTAAGGGTTGAGCGCAAGGTGTGCAACATTTTTTTTGCTGAGCAAAGAATTTATTAATCTTTGAAAACGAATTACATAGATTAAAGAGATCCGAGACTCAAAACGTCAAGGGGCCCAGAGGGGAAAAAACTAAAAGCAAGAAGGGTTGCAAGAAGCCAACTAGAAACCTGAACCAAAAAACCAGAAAAAACACTCCTGAGACACCCCCAAAACCTACAGCAGGACGACGATACAACCAAAGAGAACCAAACCCTAAAAAACCAAGAGCAAGTAGCCAGAAGCATCAAAAACACCCTGAAAAGCAAGAAATCCCCAAAACGATGAAACCTCCACCAAGCAAGAACGAGATCAATGCAAAAGAGCTCCCACCAACACACAAGCGACAAATCAGAATTCCACAGAAATGGAGGCATCTCCCTCTAGTGTCAAGAGCGCAAGGTGCACAACATTAGGCCCAATAAACAAGACTAAGCTAAAAACACTTGAGCACTTCGATATTGAGCAAGGTGCTCAACTGTTTTAGCTCAGTCTTGTTTATGGAATCATGCTCTGACGAGCGATGTGATGTTGATATTAGTTGACACAGAAATGGTAGATAAACTCGAAAATCTAGTTGAGAGATATTGTTCCGACCGACTTCTTAGAGGTTGACCAAGTCTCCATAAATCTTACTTCTCTGCTGATTAGATGCTCGAAACATTGCTAGATTTTTGCTTGTATTACCTTTGATTGCAAAACAATGCAGCCACCGTTGGCTAAGGTGAGTTTTCCACAGGATAAAATCTGCTAAAACCACCGGTTGATTTTATCAAATTAGGAAGATTTTACTAAATCAAATATTTTTGAGAGAGAGAATCTTTGATTTTAACAAAAATCTTCCTCGATAAAATCAAATGGTGATTTTAGTAAATGTTTATTTTAACAGATTTATCATAAGGAAAGCTCACCGTTAAGCCATGTACCCTTATTTGACTCCATGAAATAATAGTGCCTCAGATTGTATAGCCGATGCTGCCATTAACCAATTTTTACTCTTTGCTTGCATGGCTGTATGAGTTTTCTTCGTTGTTTTGATTGCACCTTTACGCCAAGGGCACACTGGATTGACAACCTTTAGATATGATACGACTTTTCGACAATTTAAGCTTTGTTACCTTGGCAAAAATGCACGGTGCAATGGAAAACCGGATGAGGTGCATGGCACACCTTGTGCACAACAGGACCCCCAAATCCCCACCTGTTGAAATTATTTTCACGTTCCATTTGAGCCAAGCAAACCTCCAAATAATAAACACATGCAACAAAAAACGAGAAATGTGTAATATTCCACTCTCTCTCTCTCTCTCTCTCTCTCTCTCTCTCTCTCTCTCTCTATATATATATATATATATATATATATATATATATATATATATATATATATATATATATATATATATATATATATATATAGATATATTATTCAAGGCTATCAATTGGCAACAATTTCTCCCCTTTGCCCCAGGTCTCTCTCTCTCACACGCACATTCAAGGTTATCAGTTGGTAAACATTTTTCTACTTTGCCCATGTTGAACCAAGATCTTGTTTCACCTCCGGTTAAGAGATAGAACATAAATCTCTACCATGGGATAATTCTTGAAGTATTCATGCTCGGTTTCATGAAAACGCACAAACATGAAGAGATTTTTGCGTGGTGTTAATAGTTAGAAGTAACTGAAGTTTGTCCACGAAAGTGCATGTACTTGGTTAACAGCAGTCGTCCTGTTAAAAACTCTCTTTTTCCCAACAAATGGTAATCCTACATCGCCCAAACAATTCCCAGATTTCGAAGCTTGTGGCTAATTTTCATTCCAACTTCGATTCACATTTGGGATTTTTTCTTGCTAGAAATTCTGGATACACACAGCATTTCTGCGGGGAAGATACATGTATGATGCTTTGACAACACTAACAGTAGAGAATTCTTGTTTGGGTGTATGGAGTACTGAAATCCCAGCCTAGAATGAATAGAATTCTACATGTTCAAGAAAACGACGAGTTCCCTTCACTTAGGGCAATGACTTCGTTTGTCATAAACTAGGGCAATGACTTGAAGTTGATATAATTTGGACGAAGTCTGCTCTGTTTTCACGTTCACGGCTTCCCAGGCAATTTTCTATAGTTCCGAAATAGTAAAAACGTGAACACAACTTCAACCGAAACACATACCAAAGGGTTTTTTTTTTTGGCTAGTTCAACTGCAAGTTATGCAAAAAAACTAAAAGCCTTCAAGAGCCGACAAGTCCTCCAAGGGGAAATATGAGACATTCGAAACATTTGAAAGTCAATTCAATTTGAAATTGAAATGAGGTTTCATTTCTGATTGGTTTGGAAGCAAGAGCGCAAAAATAAAGTCCCACAGACACCATTTCAAAATTGTGAGTTTCTTTGCAGCTCATGCGTCTATATATACAAGCACCATTTATGTATACCTAAAAGTAAGGAAATATAGTATTTCCAGAACCAACCTTCATCTTCAACAACTCATATGGTAAGAAGATGCAACCTGATTACCATCCATAAGTCAAATCTTCCCCATTAAGTAATCCCAGTTCACCATATTATATGCGGGAACCCAAATAATATGGTGAACTGGGACAGGGTATTAACCCCTACCATCTTAGTGGAGTATCAGTGAAGCACACCATTCGAGTTGCGAGGCAATGACTGCTCTCCTAATTTGCGACTTGCAGAGTTTGCATACGGTGACATGTAAGTTGACTTGTTCTCACCATTCGATGGTGCATAGAGATTGGATGAAAGGCCTGGGATCCTCGGCAATCCAGCGGTTGTATCAGCACCCAACCTTGAATCTTGTGAAAACACATCAGCTTCAACCTCATCAAGAGTCTACAATAGAAACAACTATTTTAGACAAAAAGATGTGCATTTGCATCTAGACATACCAACAATGACGAAATGAAATACTTCCATTCCAATTATTTCGTCAAATGGAGACAAAAAAAACCAAGGACCATATAACCTGAAACAAAGCATATGACAGGCCACCAACATAAGCACTCTTATATCATGTTGATGTCTAAAGCTGCATACTTCTCAAGTATCTGGACATTGTCTAATTTAGTATTTACTTAATTCTTTTTGGATGAGAAACCCTTCAAACGGCCCACATTGGACGCACCTTTGCAGGGTAAACCCTGGATATTTGCAACCACCAAACATGTCACAAGTTTGTTTTAACTCAAGTCGCCAGCGGGAGTTTAACACGAGACCTTCAGATTTATGGTTGATCCCAGTGACGATGTTAAATCTCTAGGCCAACCTAAAGGGTTAATATTTTCTTTACCTTCTTTCTTTTCATATTGGTTTTTTGGACTAACCTGAACAGCTTGTTGCAGAACATGGAACAACTCCCTTGTCCGTTTTCTTTTCGTGATCACCTCATCATGCTCCTGCAGCATCTCTTCAAAAAGGTTCTCTCTGCGTAGACCAAAACAGATCCTCAATAACGTCAAACTGTTATGTTCATGCAGCCGAAGAAAACAGTAAGAAAGTGACCCATAACCATGTTGGAGCACAAAGGTGGTGTGCTTCGTTTCATTACGTTTTTTAATCAAAAGGCAGATAATAAAGCTGAAAACATTGCTGCTTTTTTTTCCACCAACTATAGAACAAACACCATTGTAAATTTCAATGTCCAAGTGATTAGAACCATTAGGTTAACTTTCGACTAACACCCTGTCAGTCAATGGTGTGGAGAGAGTTACCAAAGAGAAAAACGTATCCAACAGTGTCGAGATTGGTATAAAAAGGCTCAGTCAAATATCTATAACCTGTGTACATGTTGACAATATTCCAGAATGCCCCAGATAGGGCTGTATACGAGCCAAGTCAAGCTGAGCTCGGCTCGACCAAAATTTAGGTGCCTCGAGCTCGTGACGAGCAGAAAATCTAAGCTCGAGCTCGGCTCGTGAATTTTCAAACAAGCTCAAGCTGGGCTCGTAAAATGCCATGCCATGTAGTTGCGTTGTAAAGGAGTGGCTGGGTTCTTATTTATAATGGGTAGAAGTTGGTGTGTTTGAGTAGTTTACCCGATGTGGGACTAAAAGTCTCAAAAGAAACATGGACTGAAACGACGTCGTTTGATTCCTTAGTCCCACGCCTACACTGGCCTTTGATTTCCTAATCCCACATCGCCCAAATATGATGTTCAGGAGGCAAGCCTCCCTTTATAAAGCCTTCTCCTCTGATTCCCCAGAAGCATTTCTGCCTTGAAGAGGAATTATCTCCTACTTTATTTTTTTAAATCAGAAACTAAAACCAAAACCATGGTTAAAAATTGCACTAATCGAATCTGTATGATTCGATCTAGGTTGTAAACCCTAAGCACTAAGTAGTAAAAGGAAGAACCGTGCACATAATGGCTTTTTATAGGCCAAATAAGACAATCATTATGAAACACATGCAGCATGAATGACTTGTACTAGGATACAACAAAGATTACATAGCTAGAATCATTGGATGCAAACAAATACCAAAAAATGGCATTATGTTATGTGTAGTGGGTTGTCATGTCGAACAGCTAGCAAATTGTACTTACTGGCGTTCATCATGTGGGTGGGGGGAAGAGAGCAGGAAAGAAGAAAAAAGAATGAGAAACATGTTGCGTTACATGATTAAGTAAGTTCCAATATTGGGATTTTGAACAACCTTTCAATCCCACAACACCCTTACAGATCTTAGGAATAATGAATCATAGAACGAAACAAGCAAACAGTCACGCGTAATGAAAAACGGAAAAAAAAAAAAAAAAAAAAGAACGAGAGGGAAAAACCACGGGAGCCACACCAGTCCACCATGAAATCGAATCAAGAGTCTAGGTGCCTGTATGCATGCTTGTATACACATATACACATACGTGTGTATATGTATGATGGTTCGCGAGCCAACACAAGCCGAGTATTGGCAAGCTCGAGCTCGGCTCGTTTAAGAAACGAGCTGAAAATGTTAGCTCGAGCTTGTTCGTTTATATCACGAACTGAGTCGAGTCGAGCCATTTTCGAGTCGAGTCACGAGCTGCTCGCGAATGGCTCGGTTCACTGACAGCCCTAGCCCCAGAACACTATTTCTAAAACATATAGGTCTGAAACAATTTATCTACCAGTGTATGAATAAGGTAAAGGGCCTCCAAATATATCCTCATGCAAATAACAAATATTGCCGTTATATGAGAAGCCATCTATAATCCAGCCAAGTATCATCCATTATTTCTGGCATTCAATATCTTTTCCTGAGGAAAAATAAACCAACTACATCCAGAGCCATTTGGATGCTCCAGAGCAGCACACAGCGACTATAAAAGTATGAAGAGGCTGTCGAATTGGCCAAAATGACAGCAGCAATAGAACCTTAAAACTTAGCCCAAAACATTACAACTCTGAATTATAAACGACTGAAAGATGGGACTACGAGGAAGTTATTTGAATGATGGATCTATACGTTATTGGAGTGATGGGACATGAGAATTTCGTTGTTCAAGAGCCCTCAGTAACAAGCAGCCTTACTCGGCCCACCTTCTATTACAAACAAGCAGAAATTCCAAGCACAGTTGTGGAGTAAGGGAGCCAGGAATCAAAGTTGGAGGGGCCCAAACTATGAAAGAATTCAATGAATTTTTTTTCACGACTAAATCCAGTCATTCGAGCTTTTATGGGACAGCTTTGATAAATTGAAAAATTAATCTCGAGTATTGTTGTTACAATATTATTCAACTCATGATACACCGACTATGGTCCACTCAGCGACTATTATCCCATGCAAGCATATGCCTCAGAAAGGTTGGACAGGTTCGATTAAAAGGGAACATTTATGCAGCGGGGGAAAAGTTAACCCTACCAATATCAATACCTCTCATACCATGGGGTTCCTCATTTTCTCTCTCCACGAAATAATTAAAAAGGTGGTTATAGAAAAAAATTGCCCATGGATGGAAAAAGAAAACAAAGCTACTGAATAACTCAATGGGATAGTATCCCAAACCAATCCAATACACAGCAGGTCATACAAATGCTGGAATTAGATAAATTTCCACAAATGACATATTTCCACGTCATTGATCCAATATTTACATGCCCAATGTGAAGCCTTTAAGAATTACTTCAATGAACTATAATGGATAGAATGGTAAAACAAAGCTACTGAATAACTCATCTTAAGCACGCCACACAAAAAGTGTCCCACAGAACCTTTTTTCTATTT
Source organism: Vaccinium darrowii (assembly GCA_020921065.1). NCBI lineage: Eukaryota > Viridiplantae > Streptophyta > Magnoliopsida > Ericales > Ericaceae > Vaccinium > Vaccinium darrowii. Next base: position 21,506,216 of record CM037155.1, read on the forward strand.
CCACTAGTAGGAAAGAAAATAATGGTGGCAAATAACCAATACCGACAACGTAAATCATTATGCTTAACACAACTTAGGAACTTAACACGTAAGAAATATAAACCCAGCTTTCAGATTCTTAATATAATATTCCCAGAAACTTAAAATCCCGATATGAAAACTCAGCAAGCTTTAAAAGGCTTACGGTACTAGTGTACTACCAATAGTCTCAACTTATTTATTGACTCAGAAGGAAACGGATCAGACAACATAATAGAAAAGTCTTTATATTTTGTTTATATGCATACCTGTACAATTTCTGTATAAAGGTGCTAAGGAGATCCCTTTTCGTATGGTTGACCTGGAGCATAAACACGGTAACAGAACAATGAGATAAACAGAAGTGGAGGATGAGAGGAAAATGAGTGCACAAAATTCGAGCTAAAGAGCAACCGGGATGTTGCACAACCACAACCATAACCATAAACATAAGATGCCGATCAAAAAAACAAAAACATAAGATTTGAACAACTATACCAAGGTAAACGAAGGCTTCAATTAGCATACCAGAAAATGCATTATAGCTTTTGGAACCAAGTCCTGAATGTTCTTTCGGACAATGTCAAAGTAGGAGCTCAAGAGCAATTTGGTTACAATTACTTCCACTGCTTCACCAGCTGTTTGTGTTTCTGCAGGCCTTAAGACAGCAGGGGGCTGAAATCACCAGGCCAAAGAATACATATTTGAATCAGGAACAAAGAAAAATACATTCGCGTCTTCAAAATAGAGAAGCAGTTTATCAAGTCCTTTTGAAGCACATTACCTCTCTCAATTGAATCGCAGAAGGCATGTGCTCAACATCACGTATTGTTTCACCAAGAGAGCTCATAGCTGAACTATCTGCAGATGATGCTCGACTCCCAAATATAGATGAGATACCCCAAGTCCTCGCGGATGAATTACCTGCCAACTTAACAGTAATATATTAGAAGCTAACTGTGCCAAGCATTAGGTGGCGATAGCCATCCTCAAACTTCACAAAAAAGGGAAACTATAGAACAGTGGAGCTAGGCTGCGAGATTACTGCAGAGTATCCGTTACTTCAAATAAACAAAAAAAAAAAAAAATTTAAATTACACATTTAGGAAGTATCAGATTGATATTTGTGCTTCATTATCCATTCACAACTGCCTACTTTTGAGAAAATTGCATATGTACCTTTAATAGTGGTCTACAATGCATATAGTTTTTTTTTTTTCCCCACCACCAATGAAAATGAATATCATAAATAAAACAGGACTGCATGGTATATCTGGTTATCCTCAACAGGCTTCGCATAGTACTATGAAAGAGACCGTCAAATGGGTAGTTCATAAAAGGTATTAGAACTTCTTGATGTTAATTAGTCATGACTAGCTTCTGGTTTGCTTAGATTGTTCATGTTGCATACTTAGAGATTGAGAGTCCTTCGAGTCATTGGTTGTAATAGCATAAATTAATTGTTACGACTTCATATGACACACATAATTGTCTAATATTTGGAAGTATGAAGCAAGGGAAATCATCGATCATCTGATTTGTTTTCTTTTTTGCTGGGTAAGCTCACTCCAAGTTGTTGAACTTTGGAATAAATTTGCCAAGCAAAAAAAACCTTTGGAATAAACTTCGATAAGCCAGGACATTTGATCATAACAAGAAGAGATTTACTGCATTTTCCCTTAAATTTTCTCCTCCCATTTCCAATAATTAGTTTGCGGAGTGTGATGAGGATATCCAAACAATCTGCAATAATTAGTATAATTAAAAATCCTTGTTACCATGTTATCTCTCTATGCATGTGTGTATCTGCGTTTTGCCTCCTTTATTCAAGAAAGAAAGTAACTTCCAATATGGCAGGGTATACGAGTTTACTTTCATAAATCACATAGGTGCTATTTGTATTTTCAGCAACCAGCAAGGGTGTAAGGGTAACTTCCCTTCATTGACATTAACAACAACAAACATCGGCTGGATTGAAACACGGGTGACTGTTACAACTACATGTCAGCTACTTGCTACATCTGTTAGATAAATACATACACTGCCAGGCAATCAAAATGGCATATTGCTTTGGCCAATGTAGCAAACATCACAACATCGACTCCAAAAAGGTAAACATATATACCAAATCACAAGTGAGCAAACAAAAAACATCTGATTTAGTGGTATATCATAACAGTCTGACCATGCAAATTACACAATAAAATAAAATAAAATAAAATAAAAATCGATCAAATGCAGAGAGGCCCGAATAACGGTTTAGGATCAATCAAACGCAAAAAGGCCTGAATTATGGTTATATCCACTATACTAAAGTGAAACACCATGGCTAAACACTGAACAGTTCAGCGAAAGGAAATCCAAGATGCTATAACGTACAAAACTGTTAGAGCTTGTCCCACATTCGTTAATTATAACCTCCAAAGCTAGTATATGAACCTGGCGGCCTCTCCACTCAGCCAATTGGTTTTGAGTTGGATGCTTTAACACAAACAATAAGAATTCAACATACTTGGTTTGTAAGTGAAACATATACCAACTGATACAGGTCCATCATTGTTAGACTGAGGACGAGTTCCCTGACACAAACGAAATATGAAGGAATTAAAAAAAATACTACAAATGTGAACTTGTATCCGAATTACACATCTTTCATAAAGAATAAACATCAAAGTATTATATCACTTCCTTAACCCAAAATTTGCTCCAATTACTTTGCAGTGAGTATTAATAAGTAGAATCAGCCATGATGAGAATTTTATTTGTCGAATGGTTGACATATGCGTATAAACATGTGACAACTTATCATCTCTATTCAAGCAAATTATTGTCCTCCGAACCAACTATACTTATCATCATGCCCAGCGGAATTTGTTGGCAAGGAGTTGTGGTTAGGCCCTTGATAATTGTTAAATATTTTCAGACAAGGGCTTTTCTATTGTTATCAATCATAGAGGGTTCAGACGCCCACAAAAATACATCTTGGCCTGATGCATTCTTCCCCTTAGATTATCAGATCACAAAAGAAAAATTTAAACAAAGAGGGGCCTCAACCTTGTAGCACTGAAGGAAAAAATTTGCACCACATTTGCTTTTATATTATGTGCTACCAAGATCCACAGTTTCTTTGTTCACTATGGCAGTTGCTTTCTACCCATGGTCCCTCTGTGCTTTTACCAAGGGAACACTTAGCATCCACCTTAGATTTTTCTTTTTAAAACAACTTTAGTCTGGTACTTACAAATATTTCAAAACATTCATCTTCGCAATCACAACATGAAAGAAAGAAAAGGTAATACCTGGGTCGGTAAAACTCCATTCAGAACAGACTTAGCCAGGGTAGATCGTGACTTCTGGCCCCTCTCTGATGTGGGTACTTTCTCAACCTCTTTGACATCCTGATTCGACGTTAGCGAGAGAGAAAACATTATGACAATTCTCAGCTAAACTTAACCACCCAGTGGTCGCCTGAGAAACAAAAACCACAATTTATGTGCTGAGAACTACAGATTTTGTTCCACTCCACTTCATTGCAGTTACCTGAAAAGATCTCTGTTGTTGCATAGCAAGCTCAACAGCTTTGTTCCCTCCAATAAAATTAGGGTGTGAAGAATTTATGTAATCCATCTGAAGATGAAAAAGCAGAAGATAAAGTTACCAATTTACCATTGATACGATATCAATTCAAAATAACAAGAAATAAAAATCATTCACAGGTTTACATTTCAAGAGCATGTTCCTATGTTCATACATAACGAATCAATATTTGCAACATGGAACGGACCATGAAGATTCTATATTTAACGTGGTGGCCATTGATAAACAAAGAAGACGGACTGCCCAGCCTGAGATATTCTTTTGTAATTCATATATTTTCACAGTTTTCCTTGCAGCTAGTAATATTAATTCTGTAGGTTTTGGTTCTACCCTATGTTACATGGACTCTCTAAGATCAAACAAAGTTTTTGTGTCTGTGTTAGCCACTCAACACTAGAATAAGAGCAGGATATGTCTTTTTTTTCTAGGACATTCACCTAGTTTACATAGTTACTACTTACTAGTCACGATTACTGCAAAAATATACATACAATCCAATTATGAATGAATTGCTCGATTTACATAGTTACTACTTACTAGTCACGATTACTGCAAAAATATACATACAATCCAATTATGAATGAATTGCTCGATAACACCTCATAAACAAAGTTAAGAGTGCAAGAACAACAACAATCAATGGTTATAGTATAGAGTTCCTATGTCGATAACATGAGAATTATATGAATCCAACACATAGTACTAGTATCCAATATACATGCAGGAAGGTGTTCATATAATATAAATTCTAGTAATTATTCTTGGACTTTCAGCCCATCATTTGATTCATTTTCCATTTATTTTTGGTTTCTTTTTTAGACGTGCAAAACCCATAGCAGGAATAATCACATAGCCATATAACTCTCACCTCATTAAAACCATATACAGCTAATAAGTAACTGATAGGAGATTAATGTAGTGACAAAGAAAGTAAGCTCTCTGATATCTATTATATCATCCCAACTCGGCTTGAGTTACCCCTTCCTATGGGATCATACTAAGAATCCGGGTGTGAAGGTACAGCATCAGCCAGTTTCTAAAGACCTCGTGCAAGCTTAACCCACACTTAAATTTGGGTTGAGAAATTTTAGCCCAACCAGACTTGACTTTGAATTTACAATACGCAAGCAAGGAGAATTCATTATTTAGTCAAGCCCCTTTTATTCAAAACAAGAGAATGCAAATAACCTTACAATCAATTCCAAAGCATGGTAGAAATTTGTTCTAAAATGGTGTGAACAGAGAACCAATACCTTTACAATTATCTCAACAAAATTATCCTTGGAAGGAAAATAATCGAGTATCAAGCAAATTGAAATCTACAATCCGCATTTTTTGCAGGAAAAATTTGTACAAAATAACATTTATGACCCTACTGATGTTTTTGGAACAAAAAATGAATAATATCCTACATTTGCTATGTCTTTTTACAACATATAGTATTAGAGTTTTCTGAAAAAGGAAAAGAATCAAACGTAAATAAAAGTCCCTCTTACCTTTTCCAGCGGTTCAAAGTACACCAGATTGAAAATTATGAAATCTTAACTTTCCTTTTTGTTGACCTTCTCATAAGGAAAAAATGTAACATTATATATTCTGATTAGTAATTGGTATTGAATGGGAAGGTACTAAATCAGTGCGGTTTCTTCTTACAATTTTCTAAAGAAGTCTTCCTGCCTTCTCTCTTCAGACAAAAACTAATGATCAACTAAAAGAGAAAAACATAAAATGACACTTAATTTCTGTGTAAAACAGAAGAGGAAGAAGTCTCACACAACACTTCATAGTTCCGCGTGTTGACATGTTAGAAAATATCATCTAATAGCAGCACAATTATGCAGAAGTATGCAATGATCTTTGTTAACGCCAAACGTGAATCTCAGCTTGAATTTTCCATAATAACATTCGTGCGTGACATGTATGTTAGATTGTTAGTGTAGTCCATCTTATTTCTAGTGGAGAATTAATATGGGAACGATATGGAGGATTTAAATAGATGGCACACAAAGGACCGTTTTTATTATGCTTATGTTTACAACTCGAAAAGTGTGTTCGTCAGCCAGCTGCAAATGTATAAGCACATATCATGGTGTCTTCTACTGCATACATGGAATTAATGTGCGGTGAAAGAATAAGGAAGAGAAGGTAAGAGGTGCTCATATTTTGCTAAAACATACCAACATTAATAGGTTGGTGTAATGCGAAGTGTGATGGTTGGTTGGTTAGCTAGGACGTACGTACATACAGGGAGACTTAGTGGCATATAGTAGTTATGCACAATATACGTATACACACACACACACACAGACTGATAGAATGACCTTAAATAATCAGCGGAGAAATTTTGGTGAATAAATGGTGCAATCATGTGACTTTTCAAGATGTATTTTCCCTATGTTTGTTCTTGGCCTTGTGTTCTACATATCTAACAGATATAATCTCCATTTGAGGTAAGCGGGTGTGCACAATATGCTCTCTTTAGAAACAGTGCTTGTGTATATTACACATTTGTCCTCCTTGAATATAGTGTCATCATGAATTCCATGAAATTAAATGGACCATTTAAATCTGTCTTGGCTGAATGTCATGGATCTAATTGGTAGATGTATGAGCGCATTTGGTGGCAACTGGCAAGAAAACCGGGATATAGTGACCGAGGACCTGCGGGTTATTTTATTATTGCATTGTAATCCGAGTGGCACATTCCTTTATGCTTCTAGTGGATTTATTTGACATGGTGATTGTCGACTAGCGATTCAATCTGTGTGAGAACTTCTATTCTTGTCATATTGTATACTTCTGAGCTTGACTTATTTTTCACGCAGTTTGGGGTAAAAGTTAGAATGAGATCGTATTTGGTAAAAATTATGGGTAGATACAATATATTTACCATCTTCCTCTACAAAGAAACAAACTGCAATCTTACACTCGATACATGCACAAGGACCAACAAAATTGTGCAATTGTTTTTTCCTTTTCTTTACCTTTGATATTACTGATGATCCAAACCAAACCAAACCAAACCAAACCAAGCCTTATGTCCCAATCAATTGGGGTCGGCTACATGAATCCTTTTTCTCCATTGAGCTCTGTCCAGTGCTGCTTCATCATTTAAACCTAGTATACTCAGATCTTTGCGTACTACCGCATCTAATGTCAATTTAGGTCTTCCCCTCCCTTGTGCGTTTCTACCCAAAGCTATCCTATCCACTCTCTTAACTACTGCATCCGCTGGTCTACGATAGACATGCCCAAACCACCTTAGCCTATTTTCCCTTAACTTCTCCTCTATAGGTGCTACGCCTACCATCTCGCGAATTGTTTCATTTCTAATCCTATCTCGTCTAGTCTTACCACACATCCACCTCAACATCCTCATTTCCGCTACACTTATCTTGTTCACTTGCTGCTTCTTAATAGGCCAGCATTCTGTCCCGTAAAGCATCGCTGGTCTTATGGCAGTTCTATAAAATTTTCCTTTCAATTTTGTTGGTACCCTCTTGTCACACAGTACACCAGTAGCACTCCTCCACTTGAGCCACCCCACTTGGATCCTATGAGTCACATCATTCGCAATCTCTCCATCTTGACTAATAATAGATCCTAAATACCTAAAATGGTCCCTCTTTGGTATCTCCTGATCTTGGATCCTCACTCTTTCCTCATACGTACTTCTGGTATCACTAAACTTGCAGACCATATACTCAGTTTTACTCCTACTTATCCGAAAGCCCTTAGACTCTAATGCTTCCCGCCAAATTTCTAATTTAGTGTTGACACCACTAGCCGTTTCATCTACAAGGACAATGTCATCTGCAAATAACATACACCATGGGATATCCTCCTGAATGTGCCTAGTCAATTCATCCATAACTAACGCGAAAAGGTACGGGCTCAAGGCAGACCCTTGGTGCAATCCTACTGTAATGGGAAATTCACTCGTTTCTCCTGCTGGTGATCTAATGGCAGTGACTGCCCCTTCATACATGTCTCTAACCACGTCAATATAGCCTCTGGTCACTCCCTTTCTCTCCAGAACCCACCATATAATGTCTCTAGGCACCCTATCATAGGCCTTTTCCAGGTCTATGAAAATCATATGGAGATCCTTCTTCGTTGACCTATGTCTTTCTACCAATCTCCTTAGTAAGTAAATAGCTTCCATAGTTGATCGTCCAGGCATGAACCCAAACTGTTTCTCCGACACCGTAGTCACCATCCTCAATCGATGCTCAATAACTCTTTCCCACAACTTCATCGTGTGACTCATCAACTTAATACCTCTATAGTTGTTGCAGCTTTGAATATCCCCTTTATTCTTGTAGATAGGTACTAAGGTACTCCTCCTCCACTCGTCGGGCATCCTCCTAGATATTACTGATGATCATTCTATCTATTTGTTTCCCTTGGCAATATTTTTGTAGTTCTATATGTAACGATGGTAATAATTTATAGTGTACTAAATAGTCATTTTTATACAACTTAGAGAACTTGTTTCACACAACGTGGTTTCCCTGAATGAGTACCCCTAGACCAAATTCGTAGCTCAGTCCAAATTCCATAATCTTTGTTAGAGCTTGTCCCACATTGATTAATTATAAACTCCAAAACTAGAATATGAGCCTTGACGGTCTCTTCACTCATTACCAACTGGTTTTATGGTTATCAAAGCTATCGTTTAGGAAGCTTTTGGACAAAATTCACTTGGGTTGATTGCCTAGTTGTTTGTGCCCTAAGTGCACATTGTTTCGTTATGATCCCAATGTTATTGATCCTTTGTTTACCTCTCCTGCTCTCCACGTGCGGGTCAAGGGTTGCACATGCAGGGGAGTATTAGAGCTTGTCATCCAAAACTAGTACAAGAGCCTGAGCGGCCTCTCCACTCATTGCCAATTGGTTTGAGTTTGATTCTTTAATCCTCTCTAGTAGTGAGCACCATGACTTCCATTCTGGAAAACAGACTTTTCAAAGATGGTCGTTTCTAGCCATAGGCCATCAATTAGATTCATTAGACCATCAACAATGTTGAAATTTTTTAATCTTTTCTCCACGAGAAGGAATCTTATTTTAACCATTCCATTAAGTAGCCATATTGAAGACGATTGCAAATCAGAGTAAAGATATTAGTTTCAAGCTTTTAGCACTGATGCCAGAAACTGATGTTGATGGTTGGAAAGTAGACAAATCCTATCAAAGGCAGGCCCTACCAAAACTCGAACAAAGGTTTTTAACAATGCAAAATTGAAGCTAAGAGTTAAATTATGCGGTATCCAAAAGCTACTTAAAGGGCTAAAACCAAATCCTACAAAAGGCAAGAAAGGAAGAAAAAAAATAACATGCAATTTTCTTATCCAGTAATGCCTATTTAAACAGATAGCAAAAGCCCTTCTATGTATTAACATGCAATTTTTTTAATCCATTAATGCCTGTGTAAACAGCTAGCAAAGCCCTTGTACACATAGACAACAAAGATGTTACCCAATTCACATAAGTCAGAATAACATTTAGGGGTTTTCTCCCCCACATATGCTAGATCAACACTACAAAGAAAACCAAAGTTAATTGATTCAGTTTTGCGAGCTTATCCCAAATGCAGCAATTAGAGAAAGATTGACGTAGCAAAAAACAGGAGGCAAAAAACAAGGAAGTCACGCGAGATAATCCGTTAGGTGACAATAACTGAAGCGGCAACAAGTTCTATTTAATTCACTACAAAGCAATAAAGAAAGCATGTTGAGGCAGAGTGAAATCAAACAATAGCATCGCACTCTGTATGTAGGAAGATGCACGATTGTGATATGAATACATATTTTTGCAGGAAGGTAACAAAGTATAAGGATATGGAAAATTAACACACCCAGAACAAGAAGAGGTATCAAGGCTCAAAAAATAGATAGTAGTATAGCAAACATTAAATATCAATTTCACTTATCATTGAATTGATAAAGACATTCAGGTAGGGATGAATTACACTGCTACCAGTAAGCAAGGTTGTCAAATTGTTGTTCAGGATCTAGTAATTCACTTTCAGGATACTCTGTGTATGCAAGTGGCAGGCAAATAGGCATCCATGGCCAAAATGAACTAAACTTTTCTAGAACTAGCTTCTTCTTTTTTACAAAAAATAAAAATAAAAATAAAAATTCATTTATAACAGTGACCCCTCCGGATTGGTACGTGTCTGTGTGAGGTGAATTGGTAGGAACGAATAAATACTTAGGCGTCGAACTCCCATGGTCTGACAATTAGCTATCTCAATATAAAACGGATGGTGGGATAAGACTAGCAAAAGATCCAATTGGAATAAATGCACGGGCACGCTTCATACCATCCCCTATCCTATCCCAACTAGGGCTGTAAATGAACAGGGCCGTTCGCGAACTATTCGAGGCTCGGCTCGGTAAAAGCTCGTTCGAGTTCGATTCGTCTACTAAATGAACTGAACTTGAACTTCAATATTAGGCTCGTTTCATAAATGAGCCGAACTTGAACCTAAGTGGATTCGGCTCGGTTAGACTCGCGAACCTGAGGTCAAAATGTAATTAATAATACTTTAGGGGTCTACATGTAAATATTTTATAGTTGAGAAACTTTTATGTAATTTGTTCTTCTTTTATCCCTAACTAGAGTACTCTACTACGAACAAATGGGTTTTATCCCTAACTAAAGTACTTTATTTAGTTCTCAATATTTTTTTTATCGTGTTCTTTTTCTTTTGATTTCTTGATTATTGTGGTAGATTTGTTTATTTTTATTTGATTTCTTGATTATTGTGGTAGATCTACATGTAACATTGTTTTGAAACATATCTCTTTCCCCCCTTAATTTGTGTTCTAAATTGCTAACGAGCCCTAACGAGCTTGATTCGAGCCTTAATTTGAGCCTAAATTCGGCTCGGTTTGGCTCGTTTGATTTTAACGAGCCTTACCGAGCCAAGCCCGAGCTTTGAAATTTTTTCACGAGCCGAATTCGAGCCCACTTATCTAGGCTCGAATCGAACCCGAGCCGAACTCGAGCCTAACTCATACCTTAACAAACTGATCCCGAACCTCATAGGGTTCGGCTCGATTCGGCTCGTTTACAGCCCTAATCCCAACCAAATAACCGATGAGACAGGGTTGAAATAGGAAAAAGTCCCAGGACTGAATCTCTCCAAACAAGTTGTCCCTAATCTCATCTGTAAAACAAAGGCAGCTTTTGTAACGCTCCATGTAGACCACTGGCCCAATACCTAATTTGATCCACCAGCCACACTACATGACCCAAAATGCTTAAGCCTAAGATACTAGTAGTTTGTTACATGGTTTGTAATATGCCCAAGATCACCCATGTAGACTTCCAATGTGGGACTAAACACTCTCCGCCCCCAAATCTGGTGTATTACAATCTCCCTGCCTTTATGGCCTTGCGCCCTCGCGAGAGGTTGAGCGCTAGAGTCACCACAGCCTCCCCCGGGTCCGTTCTCTCGTGCCATAACCCACATGGTCGTGTACACGGGTCGCTCTAATACCATTTGTAACACCCCATGTAGACCAATGGCCCAGTACGTAATTTGATCCACCAGGCACACCACATGGCCCAAAATGCTTAAGCCTAAGGTACTAATAGTTTCTTACACGGTTTGTTATATGCCCAAGATACCCATGTAGACTCCAATGTGGGACTAAACACTCTCTACCCCCAAATCTGGGGTATTACAGCTTTATGTTATGTGATGAAGTCAATTGGACATCATGTTCTTCCAAAATACTTCATTTAGCAGATGCAGAGGGAGTATTAATGTCATTATGACAGTTGCAGTAAGACCCAATAAGTTTACTTGATGATGGAAAAACCCAACAATATCGTACACCCTGAAGAGTCCTCAAACATTAGCTCTCGGCATTGTAAGGATCCTTTTCTTTTTCAAGGATATTTACCTTTGTCACCAGAGCATCTGATTAAGCACTAACCGATAATTACTAATAAACTATACAAGACTCTGCCACCACAGATCACCCCAGAAAGACAGGGCAACAGAAGTTAACGTTAATTTTCAAAACAAACTAATTGCTAGATCTTTGATGATTAGTTAAAAAATGCAATAGCTCAACATTGCCCCGAGAACATATATTTAAATAAAGAAGGAAAAGAAAAAATAAATGCAAACAACCAAGCATCGGTAATGTAAGAATGTAGCTTTCTCGGATTATGCCTTTTCAATCATATATATAGAGAGAGAGAGAGAGAGAGAGAGAGAGAGAGAGAGAGAGAGAGAGGTTAATAGTAAAGAGTCTATCTGTTTGTTGGTTCCAAGCAATTCTCTATTTTTCTGTCAACTCTTGAATTGTCCTGATTAGATATACACCCTACCCCTAGATTTCCACATAAAATTCAATGTCTTGGGGTGTTACTTTATGTAGAAGTTAACTCGTATATCCACAAAAAAAGGTTTAGAAAATCGATGCCCCATGCTTTCCTTTGGTTTAAAGTATCCATCAAAACCTCTCACTAATTTTGCACATTAGCAGAACCTAAAGAAAAGATCAGGGAAAAATCAAGTAACCTCCATCTCAATCATGTTTCCAATCATTCTTTCAGCAGGCTTTACACCATCACGCAAGAACTTGCCCATGACTTCGTCCAAACGCCTTCGTAATAATGGAAATCTTTGAATCTCCATTGCCTCGCAAGCACGGGTTATCTGCATGAAAATTGATTGGCGGGATGACATATCACATTTCCGTTGCACTTGTGCCCACGGGCGCGCGCGCGCGGACAGATATCACTAAGCAGAATATTACAAGGTCAGATGAAATTTCCTAACCTTGATTAGTTCGTCGTAGACAAGTCGTAAACATTGAAGACTAGGATCTAACAGTCGAGCAATTTGTCTTCTAACCAAAACTTCAAATGGCACCTGAAAGGCGTATAAAAGGATAAATAATCACATCTGAAATATGAACGCATTGGTGAACGCATTGGTGAGGTCTAAGATCAAAAATACACATGCAAAGTAGAGCCATCTAGTATTAACAATGACCTCTGGCACAAACAAAGCATTCCTAGGACCAGTAGCATTTTGGATAGCCGTTCTAATGTCCTCATTAGTTAAATCTTCACAAGGATCCACTTCCTACAAAACAAATGAGGCAATCATGAGCTGTGTAGCACTTAAATGTTATCATAGTCGTCCCCATGTTTTCTGCAGACAATGAACAAAAGCTTACATGACATTTCATTCATACATAAACAGATGGGACATATGCATTGATTAAGATGGTGGTCCTGAGCAGAAGACAAGTGGACCAACCCCAAGTTTAACAAAAATCAAATTTAAATGTTTCAGCACTACGGGAGCACGCAATTGAACAAGTAAAATACTTATAACTAATTTACACCTCTAAGCTCTTTACAAAAATTGACTGAAAGATGTAGTGGATTCTGGCTCCCCCAAACAACTCTTTGGTTGACATTTCTTGACTTTTCCCATCCACCATTGCAGAAAAAGCTGTAAATCAATAACACATATAGCAAAAGCAAATTAAGGGACTTCCACCACAAACGCTTATAGATGGAAAACGAAAAGCTTCAAAATGCCCAAAAAGGAGGGGGGAGGAGGAAATGCAAAAGAGACAACTAAACAGTAAACACGCGAAAACAAACATTTGTATCCACCACCAATGAGAAGTAGCCATGGCTCTAACCTAAATGCAGAAACCAAATTATTGCTCGCTCAATCATTGTTAAGCCCCTAGAAAGGTTACATTAGCATATCTCCTCATAGTTCACAATCACATGAAGAGGCACCAGGTGCTGTGTTAAATATTAGTGCTCAACCACTGAGATGACAAATGTCATTTAGATAAGAGATCCACGAGCCCAAATGACACATGGTTGTCGATCGTCCTATATAAGCTTTCGTGGTAGCACTTGTTTACCTACGCCTTTGTGCCTCTTCAACAAAATCCAAAACCAGGTGGTCAAAACCTGGACATAAGAGAATGGTCAAAGTACTAACTCAAGAACCAGAAGTCAATTGATCCATTACAACAGCCCCTCAAAGGTCTGCACTCCAAAAACCTACGCAAAGGACTCATGCCAACTCAACAAGACAACGATCAACAGCCCCTCAAACGTCTGTGCTCCAAAAACCTACTCAAAGGGCTCATGCCAACTCAACGAGAGAACATCAACAGCCCCTCAAACTTCTGTGCTCCAAAAACCTACTCAAAGGACTCATGCCAACTCAACAAGAGAACGATAGTATTGAGGACAGAGGAGCAGCAGCCCAAAAAACCTTTCCTAGGTAATAAGTTTCTAAAATCAAGCAAATATCAAAAGCAGATAATAACATACTAATACAGGGAACATTATGAAGATATAAAAGCATTGCACACTTTATTAGACACCTGGGAAGGTACAACTCCAGAACGGAAATGGTTTTGGTAACAAAGAGAACTCACCTTCACAATATTTTGTTAGAATATTCAGCAGAACAGCTCCTTGTTCAGCCTAGTGAAAGGCAAGCCAACCATATTAAGTGAAGAAAGTAAAGCATTAAAAGTCATAGCAGCTGCCAATGCAAGTAGGCCTTCCACATGCAGAAGTAAATGTTATTTCAACTCTATTTAGACAGCATTCATCTTATTCAGTGCCATGGTAAAGACAGCAATAAAGAGCAGAGTTGTAACAGGGCAGAACATCAGAATAATTATACACAAAATGGTGCCAAGGTGCACAGTTGCAGGCAGAATGAAAATACACCAATGGTTTGAATCAGGTCTCTGATATTTAACCAGGTAATGTTTATGTAGCGTCTAAGTACACAAATCTACTGTAAGTCTGTAACCAACTGTGTTCAACACAGCGCAGTAAAAACTGAAACAGTTGAACAGAGCACACTATGCTTTTAGCTCTTCCTACTTTTTAGTAGTCAGTTAAATGGTGGACAGGTGTTTCTATGGCTAGAGTTTGTCCCACATTGGGCAATCATAACCTCCGAAACTAGTATATGAACCTGGGCGGCCTCTCCGCTCATTGCCAATAGATTTTGAGTTGGATGCTTTAACATGGTATCAAAGCTAGGCTTTCGGAGGCTTTTGAACAAGACTCTCTTGATTGTTTGCCTCGTTGTTTGTGTCTTAAGCGCACCTTATTTCGTTGCGATCCTTGTGCAATGGATCCGTTGTTTACCTCTTCACGTGCGGGTTAGGGGTCGCATGTGTGGTGGAGTGTTAGAGTTTGTCCCACATTGGGCAGCAAACGCGACGGTATAGGGGGACCACTGTTTCAATGGTATTCTGTGAGCAGCCACTTTGTGCATTCATTGCCAAAGGTTAGGTCTGGCTCCAATCCATCTGTTTCAGTGGTATTCTGGGAGCAGCCACTTTGTGCATTTATTGCCAAAGGTTAGGTCTGTCTCCTATCCATCCCCCGCCCATACCCCCAATTATTGGGGACTTAATGGGTTATGTTATTGTTATTGTTTTTGTTTGGGCATATAACCTCCGAAACTAGTATATGAGCCTGGGCGGCCTTTCCACTTATTGCCAATTGTTTTTGAGTTGGATGCTTCAACATCTATTTCTATATTTGTAGGCTTGTAGCTATTTTAGGTCCCCCCCGTGTTTGGTACTATTGTTGGTATTGTCAATTGGTTTTATCAACTAGCACTGATATGTATAAATAAGAATGACTCGTGAATAGAGGAAGTTGAATATTATCGATGTCATCATTGTGAATTACAAATGTTAAGTTCTCCTCTATTTGAGGCAATCGGAAGTTTTCCCCCGTGAAGTGGGATTTTTCTCCCTTCTATTTTATATTTTTTCAAGAAGGTTCATATCAAATTGTACCAATCAGAGGTCCTTCCCCCTTGAAGTGGGGCTCTCTCTCTCTGTCCTCTCCTTCTAATTTTAGTTTCTTTTACAAGGTGGTTAGTATTAAGTGGTATTAGAGCCATTGATTTTCAGAGATGGATTTACCACCAGATGTCTTGGTGCACTAAAAAACAATTAACAAGAAATTAAGGCAATAACCTCGAAGATGATGGAGAGCACCAACCCATAGCTAACGGAAAAAAATCGAGCGATGGTGCTCATAGTTCACTCAATCCGCATCCTTTGTCATTTCTTAAATCACACTGGCAAGTGGTGCTAAAGTCCAACATTAGCGCTTTTGACACATTCAATGTTTTGGCCATAAAACAAGATCATCAATTTTATGCTTGTAGAGTACTATTAAACTTTTGGATCCATACGCATTTCTAATGTTAGAATAGTTGTACCATATTGCTTGGGTATGGAAGGGGAGATCACTTTATAACATTTAGGACCTCTCTACTCATTGCCAACTGGTTTTGAGTTGGATAAAGTTTCTAAATGTTATCATAATGGGCCCATTCCATCACAATTTTTATAATAAAAAATTAAATCAAGTCCACAACCCACGATAACAAACCCAGAAAAGGGTGCTGATGATAGGACCCAAAAAGTGGTCACACATGACAGACATAAATGCCGCTGCACGTGAGGGAGGGTGTTAGAATAGTTGTCCCACATTACTTGGGTATGGAATGGGAGACCACCTTATAACATTTGGGACCTCTCTACTCATTGCCAATTGGCTTTAAGTTGGACATAAAGTTTCTACATCTAATACTTATGTCTTTCAACCCGGAGGACAAGATTGATTTTAAGGAGGATTATTAGGTTATCGATTCTAGCTTTTCCTATTTTTTATCAGTCAAGTAAATGGTGGACTAGTGTTTCTATTTTCTACCGGTTAGCTACTTTATTTTCATTATTTTGTATTCATTAGCATTGATATGCAAAAATAAGAAATGCTTCATGAATAAAGAGGAACTTGAATACTATCAAAATCTTCATTGAGAAATAGAGGTTAGGTTATCCGCGAGAGCCAATCGATTTTCTTCTCCCCTTGAAGTGGGACTCTCTCTCCTTTCCTTCTATGTTTATATTCTTGTCAAATCATCATTAGGTGTGGGAAACAAATGACCACACCCCAACCACATGCCAAAAAATCACCTTTCTTGTGCAACTACCACAGTGTACTAATTCCATAGCTCAAGTTGATGCCTTACTTTTGATTCCATTGCCTCGCCATAAGTGCGAAGCTCTTTGACAACGATGAGCAAATGAGAATGAAGCTCAGCCTTCAACCCAGGGAGAACAGTCCTAATATGCTGCTCCAGAATCTGAAGAAGAACAATGCCAAGGGTAAAATGAAATGGAGTGCTATATACAAATGCAAAAACAAATAATAATTAAGCACTACAGTTTCTTTTCTCTATTTGTTTCTTTAGTTTCTCACAGAAGTGGAAATCAGCAGTTCCACCACTAACTCGAACTGAGCTTTTAATAAGCATTTGTTTAATATCTTCTGGCCTAAAATCTAATACCAATATTCCACAAAATCAGTGACGCAAGGGATTCTTGGTGCCTTGTCAACTGCCATGGGTCATATATGTGTGTGTGTTTATACAGCTGGTTGTATACATTCACACTCACACCGAGGACAAGAGGAAAGTTCAGGACCCATCAATCAAGTAACCTTGATTGTCAATGTACCCCAGACAAAATGAAAAGTCGTCTTCTCATCAAAGCTACTCATGGTCATTGAGATTTCCCACTACCTTCACTGTGAGTTTTCTCATCCCATTCTACCTCTCTATCTCAGGGAAACGTAGAAAAAAAAGAGCATTGAACTCCATTCACCAACTTTCCCTCTCATGCCTCTTTATGAATATTTCAAAATATCATCTATCGCACCACAACGTATTCACCGCCAAAACCAAAAGGCTATAGGAAACATCACCACCCCCAACATTACTAAAGCCTTAACCCAAACATCACACACTGCGTAACATAAACCAATCTGAACCTTTGGTTGCCACCAAACCCATTAAAAGAGTCATACCATGTAATGTGTGTGTGCATCCCTCATTGGAAACCAACACACACCTACAGTCCTACAGGAAACCAGGTTGTATGGTTTATTGGCAGGAGGTCGCCTTTATATAAGAAGATGGGCCACCAGAACTACTAAGATCAATGATTACTACATCAATGTCAAGTGGCTTGCCAAAAGGTGATCTTCCATCAATGTCCAATGGGAACTAACCAAGGATGGAGGGAGGGGTTGAGAGAGACCGGTGGAGGTAATGATAGTTAGCCGTCACAAAAGGAGAGACCATTGTATATTTGCAATGGCAGTGAAGCAGAATCCCATCATCATAATAAAACAGTTACAGTCCTCGCAGTTACACCATTGCAAATATTCAGAATGGGAAAAAGAACTTTGATTTGGGGCTTTCTTCCCATGTCATAGGTGATAATATTATGAGAGTTGATTTCTGATAACATGGCTTAACAAAAACAACAGCGAAATAAGAAACCATTCATGTAATATACATCAAGGAGGGGGAAGGTGGTCGCAAAATAACATCTTACCTGATTCAACTTCTTTGCTAGCTGGGGGATGCCACAACGATCAGCAAGACCATTATATATCTTCAACATGTTTGTCAGCCAACAAACGTGAATATTTCAAAACTAACGCAAAATTACCTACCGAATGAGCTCAGTACAATAATCTTAAGGAGTGAAAAGTACGGGATTATCACGGAAGAACTGCTCCTCATACGCAAGTGCTTCTGCAATGCTACGGTTCTTATTTATGTCCTGGTACAAAGACATAAGGTTGATATTAGCTTAACTAGATCAAACTAAAATAATGACTGACCTAGTATTTGTTAAACTATAATGACATCACTTGCTCAAAAGATTAATTAGCAACATCTTGTACCTTAATATAGTAGATTACATATGCTTAAGATGTAACCTTTACAACTTCATTCCTATCTCTATAGAGTAGAACAGCTCGATAAATCAAGTTCTGTTAATGTAGTACCTAAGTTGAGCTCCATTCCGTGGATACAAGCCATCATGGCCGAACCACTGAGACTGAGTGTCGCCTGTCTCTATATCTCTCTACATTGTTCTTCCTCCCATTAATTTGTTGTTTATTTGTTTGTCTTTATTATTATCCGAACAGATAGATCCAACCCAGCCCCTATCGCTCTCACAGTCTTTTATTGCCTCACCTCGCAAACCAATCAATTCTCTCTACCCCGCCCCCAGAAAAATAAATAAACAAAAAGAAGAAGAGGAGCACGAAATACTCCTCCAAAATCTCTTATCTTTTATGCTGTTGCTCGAATAGTTAGGTATGTTTTGTCAAGCTGCACAGTGTGGCTTTTGATGCCAGTTTAGTGACCACGAATATCAGATCATCTTTTCAACTCACGCAAACTTCTTCCATTGCATGCCCAAAGATAGCAATGCACTTTGTAATTACATTTGCAAGTTAATAGACATGATTGGTTTCTAAATATTGTATTTGTTTAATCTTTTGAATGCAATATAAGAGGAGAAGGAGAGAAAAATGGTTGGAAAAACCATCCATGGAGATGGGCACTTTTCTACAGTTAATGCTCGTATTGAATGGGAGTTCGAGATAACCTAGCAGTAACTTAATCAACAGGCAATTCTATATGCTTAAGAGTTAATCCTAACAACCATCCCAATCTCTAGAGATTAGAATGAGTCTATAAACTACGTTAAATTATGTATTCATTGGGCTGACCTCCATCGAGTCATGTAAGCCATGATGGATGAAACACATATATCTGGGATCACCTCTCTATCTCTGTGTTGTTCTTCCTCTGAGTAGGTAGACTGGTTTGCGTTCAATATTTAAACAATTTACCAAACAGCCTACATCCGACTCTGACGTTACATTATTGTACAAGAAACACCATTGGAAACAAGTGCTTTCAAAATAATGCACTCAATTATTACATCCTATGCATCATACTAGTGTATTGTATTTGTACATTGAATCATACGATAGTAAGTCGGAAAAGGTAGACTTGGCTCCTCCTGTAGGGGGCTAGCTTGGGTGAGAGTAGCTAATTTGTAGTAAATCCTAGATCAAGAACTTAAACCAAACCAACCACACCAAGCCCTTAAGTCCAATCAATTGGGTCAGCTACATAAATTTGCTGTCTCCATTGAGTTCTATTGAGGGCATTGTGTTTCGTGATCCACTTGCATAACATATATCTTTCAGTAACAAGTATCTAGCATTTAGGGGAACAAGCTCTTAGGTTGTTTCTTTGTCTTGCTGTAGTTTTTGGGGGTGTTTCAGGAGTGTTTTTCTTGGTTTTTGGTTCAAGTTCTGGTTGGTGTCTTACCACCCTTCTTGTCTTGGGTTTTTTCCCCTTCGGGCCCTTGGCGTTTTTAGTCTTGGGTCCCTTTAATCTTTGTAATTCGTTTTCAAAGATTAATAAATTATTTGCTTAGCAGGAAAAAAAAAATGTATCTAGCATAAATTTTGCCTCTTGTTACTTTTTCGATTTCTTATGCCCTCTACAAAGGCTAGGATCAAATAATATACAAGTGTGCCTTCTCTATTCTACTGCTCATTCTATGTAGGTTAGGTCATTGCAAATAGTTAGTTGAGACAACATAGAAGAGGATTGTACCCTAGGTACTGAAGACATAAAAGTATGTTATTCTATGGATGAAATACCGATGAAATACCAACTAACTAAAGATACAGAATGTGGCCTTAATGTGAAAAGGCCAAAAACAAAATACAAACATGAGTCTAAGTTGAAGGAAGTTATTGGTGATCAGAGTGGGATTAAGGCTATTCAGTTGACTTGAGAAAATATGGTTCATATGTGGGGCACTTAAAAAATGTACGTAGTAATAAGAGTTCTCCATAACTGACCGAAAATAACACGTGTCGTTTTAAACCATAATACTGATACGTTACAACATCTTGTGCTGTTTGAGAAAAACATATTTCAGAAAATTCACTGGACAAAATGAATTAGGCCCAAGCATTTTAGTCTCGCGGTGTTCTTTTCACAAAGATACTCTAGATCTGTTGAAACTACAACATAGACCAAATAAAGAAATTGCCCCTGTACAATACAGCAAAACATTTGCAACTCAATGACAACAAATTCAAGAGGAACGAACCATAACTACATAACTTCACAAAAGAGCCACACAAAAAAAAAGGGTTAAGCACTCCCAGTGGTTCTTCCCTGCATTAGTGTCCAAAAAATGACCTATATTCCATTTTATCACTAATCTCATATTCAAAAGCAGCCAGTATTTCAAATTCCTTTAGAGAATGGTTTTCTGAACGATAAGCTGAACTTTTAAACAATCCATCCCTCCAATTCTACTGTTGAAAACATCTTTTAATGTCACTAGACTCACTAATCAGATGATAAACTACCCTTCATTTCAATTGACTTTTAATGTTGGACACGTAGCTCGTAGGTGAAGCTGCCAACTTGAGAGGTAAAACTGCATTCTAATGCATTCCATGCACAGGCTCAGTATGGAAAGCCCGTATTGAGCATGCTATACATTAATAGAACCCTTCCTGAAAAAATTCTTCATAGATTTTACTTGATCATTACATAGTACATACGACTACTGTAACTGTTAAGTTACCAACTCTCCCAAAAGCTTAAGTTGTTAAGAAATGGGCCCAACAATGTATATCAAGCTATCTAACACCCTCCCTCCCGTGCAAACCCGTCAAGCACGTGGAGATGCAAATTTTTCAAAGAGAGAGAAAGAGCAGAACAGAATATGAATGGGAGAAACAAAATGCAACGGGGGACAAATGCCAACAGAGAGACTTGAACCCAAGACCTCTTGCAACCAGAGCTCTGATACCATGTTAAATTACCAACTCTCCCAAAAGCTTAAGTTGTTAGGAAATGGGTCCAACAATGTATATCAAGCCATCTAACACAATACCAAGTGGCTGTAGAAAAATGAACTACGTATAATATTCTGGTGATCAATGTCGTAAATTCTGGTGAAAAATGTGGCAACTATCTGGCATGAGATCAACATTCATCTAGCCACCTGTTAGCTTGAGTGGCATCTCATGTCATCCCTGATTTAAAGTGGTATGTCAAGTTATAGTGGCAACACAGGGAGTGTATCTTGCTCGTAAAAGAAGAGGGGATGCAACAAGCAGAGAAACCCAAATGCAGGCAATAGGAAGATGAATATTCCAGAAATAAATTTAACACTTTACCTCCTGACTGCGATTTACAACACCAACATAACCTAGGCGAAGTGGAACAACGTTCCCAAGCAGAAAGTTGCGTGCGTTGGTTCCCCGGTCCATTATATCCAGCTACATCATGTGTAAAAGACAGTAACAGTTAACGCCACTAAACCATATAACTCAATGCAACTAGTTTGTAAGTACCAGGAAGAGCAGAAAAGAGACAAGCAGAGATACTAGAAATACCGACCTTTGTAATTACTCCAATTGTCCGGGAACCTGTTTAACAAAGTTTAAGTCAATGAAGCAGCATGGATGGTGAAGATCTAATACTATAACATGAAAATATCTGTTTTACATAATTTCAAACAGAAGGAAAAAAAAATGATCAAACCCATTCCAAATCATTTCATTAAAGAGGCAATATTGAAAATCTACCAGTTGGATCTGCCTCTTTTGCCATCTGCAGTGCATCAGATGTTGCCAGATCAGAATTTGCAGGGCTAACTGCTAATATGATACAGGCTTCTTGCTTTATATAAGCCATTATCATCTTCCTAATCCTGGCTTCTATATCACTGGGTTGATCACCCACAGGAACCTTAGTTATCCCAGGTAGATCCACAAGAGTGATATTGAGAACATTTGGAGATGAAATCTTTAGGCGAATTTGCTTATCTGAAACTCCTTTGTTGTATCCAACTTCTCTTTCAGTCTCAGCCTGCAGGGGGTAGGGGAAAGAACGAGAAATAAATTATTCATGCAAGTACCAGTTTAGGAGTTCAATTACCCGCGCCGCATACAAAAACTAAAGAACCATGGATTAATTCAATAACACACAAGCATGTTAAAAAAGATAGAATTCAGTAATGCGTAAGGGTGTTAATTTGCAATAAGAAATTTTAATTACGGGCTCATGATTCACACTGGTAATAAATACGGTCCTGCACAGAGTTGTCAATCACGTATCATAGCGGCTGATGCAGTATGTATGGACCACGAAACAGTACCATTACCATCAGTGATCAATTCCATTCCGGTGCCATTCCGGCCTGTTTACTGGCCGCCTTCAGGCTGTTTCCTTCTTTTTTGTCATTTCATCCGTTACAGAAGACATTAAAACCATGTCTTTTGGTTAACTGAAGAGTTACTTCAGCCCTAAAATTCTTTTCTTTTCTTCTATCCAGTGCCCTGGCCGTCAGATTCATGAGACCAAAACATAATCACGCAGTGCTTGATGAAATCCCTGATGACAAATAATTGTATACACCCAAAATGATGGCATACAAGAAGGATTAGATGAGTATCGAATCTATTAGATTCACTTATTGTTTAGGATCTCTCTTGTTGTTACTCCCTCCGTTCCTACTTGATGTTTATCGTTGATTATCCTGATCTGTTGGAACCATTTTAAAAGACAGTGTTTCAGTGGGATAAATAGAATGAATTGTATATGGAGTATGGTATAGGTAGGGCTCTGCAATCACTTCATTAGGCACAGGGATGTCTACAGGTCGTTAGGCACGGGGATGCATACAGTTCTTTTTCTCTCTTTATTCCTGATTATCTGCATCACAAAACAAAGAACAAATGATACGTAGCTCTTGACAAAGATGGCCGCCACATTAACAGAATTCTCTCTGCTTGCTCTGCAAAATTCAGCCAAGTAAATCTGTTGCTCCCTCTCCTCATTGCCATTCTTCGATGACTCATATACTTTCTCCACAAGATCTTTTTGGTTTTTGGCCTTTCGCGTCTTCACATCCTCTGTCTAGAGAAACTTCAAGATAGGGTGCTTCTTCAATAGGCTGCAGATGGGAGCCTTCTGGATTCAGTGGTAATGATTGATAGTAGGAAATGGTTTTGGTAAATGAGACCAGATCGGGGTCAAAAACAGGCACTTATATTGGGATTAGGATGGTGCACAATGGCAGTTGGATTATCAAAGGAGATGTGAGGCGTTGGACTGATATTGATGTATAGGAAGAAGGATTAAAAAAACCATATTGAGCTTCCTCTACATGAATACTTTTTTTTCTTGCTTGCGTACTGAATTTCTGATCTTTTGGGTTTGTATAAGATAGATCTTCTTATTGAGAACTGAATATTATGCATTCACAATAAGTTGTAAGTTTGGACAATTCCACCAAAGTTGGAAAAGAATTGATCTCCGGCTGAGCTCCTACATTTCATACGCAATATTTGAACTCCTATAGAAAAAATTAGTACCTTTATGCAGGCAAATCCAAACAGTACACCGAAATAAATAGCAATTGCCCACTATGCCCTACTTGTGTTGCAACAAAATATATTCTTTTTTTTTTTTTTTTTTCATCTTCTTATAGGCAGGCACACTTTCACTCTTTTTTTCTTTACAAGTTCTATAACTAGGTTTATGTAGCACGTGGGAGACAATGAGACAAGGCTGTCTACTTTCGCAAACACGAAACACATACGTCCTTGCAAGTTTGAAGTAAACAATTTTCAGTACAATGATTGAATCAAAACAATGCAGAATCACACCTATTAATACTGCCCCCCACCCCACCATTTAGGTTTTCAAATTTTGGAAACTCCTAAAAGGTTAATGGAAGGAGCTTCAAAAAGTAAATGTTAGAACCTTCTGCTCACAGGTTTTGCTGACATAAAAGAAAAGAACCTGAATTATCATCATCTGAATATATGTACACATATCCTTATACCAGAGTGTGTATATGTTGGAGTATTCAGGAAATTATTCGTCCTTATTCGTTAATCGTAAAAACAATTTTTTATAACGCTGGCGTCTGGGGAGCTTCTACGCATTACTAATTCAGGGACCAATCCTGTCATCCAACAGCGGAGCTCGAGCAAAGACCCGAGTGCCCTAAATGAGTTGATTAGGAGAGCAAACCTATGTCTCAAGCCTTGAACAGCAGGCCGACCTTTTGGGTTAGTAGTATAATTTAAACTCAACAAAAAAAAAAAAAAAACCATTAAATCACACTTTCAAATCACCTGGATTTCTCTCCGAATCTGCGAAAAATCATAGAACCGCTTCCCGGGCAAGTGCCGAAACTCGCCCCATTCTCTCTCCTCACCCGAAACGGCTGGCCGATTCTCCAGCTGCAAAACCAGCGGCCTCCGCGTGCATATATCGCAGCCACGGGGGAGAAAGTCGCGGCCGACGAGCGCCTCAAGCACGCTGGACTTGCCGCTGCTCTGGCTCCCGACCACCGCCACCTGAGGCAACTGAAGTTTCAAAAGCTGATCGCCGTTGATTGGGGCGAAGATGTCTTGGAGCTTGTTGATAATGGGGATCACGGAGGAGCCGATTGAAGAAGACAGAGAGCCAGAAGAGGAGGGGGAGAGGTCGTCTGCGGGGTTATTCACTGGTTGTCCTCCCATTGTTTAGAGAGAGAGAGAGTGAGGTTTTTGGAGAGGGGTTTTGATAAATGAATCGAATTATTTTAGGAGAGTAATGGTAGCGTTATTCTTGGAGAAGAAGGAAACAGTGAAAGAGTTATCAGTCGGGGATTGGAGTGATTGGACGGTCTATGTGAGGTCAACGAAATTCCTACTTTGCAATTTGCATATCAGTCTTTTTCTTTACTCCTCAAGCTCCCATTAAAATTGGACGCTTATTGTCCCTTTTTCCATCACATCACAGCTTTGTTTTCTGATGTCTGGTACTGTACATGAAACCTTTGCCATAAATCCACAACCGGTGAAATTCATCGTGTACACTACGGGATAGATTTCACCCGTTAGATACATTTTCTGGGTGAATTTATGATAAATGTTTGATGTACCAAACACTATCTCTTGTTTTCCAATCTCTATGTTCAACCCCAAAATTATCGTCTTGCGCCCGGGGTCGATCAATGGGGGTGTTCCATTAAGGTAGTTTTTAGAACAAACTGGTTTTTCACGATTTTTATGTGATGTATTATGAGAAAATTACCTGTCTTGATTTTTGAAAAAAAAAACTGTTTTTTTGTTAGTGAAACAACCCCTACGTCCTAGTTTTCCAAAAAAAATTAGTATCAAGATTTGATAAAATCAACACTTGATTTATCAAATGAGGAAGATGTTTGATAAAATCTCAATTTTTTTGCATTAAAAAGGGCTGAGATTTTATCAAACCTTGATTTTATCTTTGATAAAAAAAAATTTGGGAAACTCAGTCTAAGTATTTGGGTGTCCTAAATCCAATCGTCCAGTAGTTCTCTATATATTTTTATAACTAAATAACAATAGTGGAATAATTTACTAAAAATTATTTTAGTCCATATTGAACGACCAATATGCATTGGTACCAACATTATGGAAGGTTCTTTCCGTTTGACAGATATTCACTGCATGATAGCTCCAAATTCCAATAGTACTTTTTTTTTTTTTTTGACAAACATACAAAACACTTTGGAAAAAGTATTACTAAAGTTAGAATACATTCATCTTACCATTCTCCTTTGCACCCCTAGTGACAACATAGATCACCAATTTCTATCACTTCCGATCGTGATCGAAAATTCAGTTTCAAATTCTGCCAAAGTTTACAGGGACTGAGTTGAAACTCCCTTCAACTTTTCCTGAGTTGAGGCTCACCACAACTTCCCATAGGCTCACCACAACTTCCCACTCTCTGGCAAACAATCTGAGGGGACGATTCAAACTCGAAAAGATATATTGCGAGTAGGGGTGCAAACGAGCCAAGCTCTGTAGTGTTCGAGCTCAGCTCGTTAAGTATACCAGCCGAAAAATTGAGCTCGAGCTCGGCTTGGTCATAAACAAGCCGAGCCCTTATCGAGCCGAGCCAGGATAATTTACTTAACGAGCCTCCTTAAACGAGCCGAGCTTTAGCAAGTTCGTTAACTAAACAAGCCTGAAAATCGAGCTCGAGCTCGGCTCGTTTACTTATCGAACCGAGCCGAGCCATGAGCTACTCACAAGCAACTCAGTTCGTTTGCAGCCCTAATTGCGAGCATGTACAACGGACTTTGAGGGAAGCTGGGAGCACCTAAAGTTCACGATGAGCTTGGCACATGGCATGCCATGTGGCTTCAGATTTTAGGTTATTGAACTCGTCTCGACGAAATGAAGGTTATTGAACAGGAAAAATGCAAGAGCGATTATGGACTCCGATTGTTTTTCTTAGAGAGCTTTAGAAGCTCGAAACATGCACACACAATCAAAGACAAAACGAACAACTTATATACTCCTATGGTTCGGCAATTACATACGTCAACAGGCGGCGAACTTCAACAAAATGGTATTTAATCCCTTTGGCTTCAACAAAATCCAACAATCGGTTAAAATGTTTTCTATAGAACTCAAATTACATTTTCAAATACAAATTTGAGATGGTAAGAATTAGGTCATGATCATGAACCTCATGACTTGACCATGAAACTGCAAGGAAAAGAATTGATATCAAAAGACTCAATGGTAAAAGCAAACTACAAACAGTATGGACATCCCAGGAATTTGCACTACTACTTAGAAATGGGAGGCTCTTCCAACCACTTTGCACGGAACCCTGTTCCCTTACAATCAGCACAGCACTTTGATCCCTGGTACATAAATACACCAGAGTAGACCATCAGGATCTGTCATAATATTTGCTCTGCTAAACATGAAACATTAAGATGAAAGTATTTCTTTTGCTATTTTAGTTTACCTTTCCTGCACAAATAACACAGCTGGTATTTCTGGACGGGACTTGGCAAAGCATGTTGTCGCCGAGAATGAAGAAACCTGTACCACGACACCATTGGCATTCCACATGCCCATTCGAGTCGCAAGAAGAGCATGCAATGGGCCTTGGTTGCTGCAAGGATCAATGACTTTAATACTATGGGGGAAGAAAAATATGAAAGACCATATGAGAGTGAGGTGATGTAGAGAATGTGCAGCAGGAAGAATACTATTAGTATTGCTGGATTTCAAGGTATTGACGTGAAAGAAGGGGGGAAACCCAACAAAAGCAACATAATGTTTTTTTAAAACATCAATAATTGCCCACTATCAAAGAGAACTATCTCGTTCAAATTCATTTATCAGCTCCTCATCTGGCAGATTAAATTAAAAATTGTAGTGACTCATTTCTTCTTTTTGCACTGGATCTAAGATCTCCTCCAAGTCCCTCAATCTAGCAGTCAACTCGTGAATCATGATATATATATTTTGGTAGTAATGCAAACTAAATAAATAAAGAAAACTGAGAATGATACACACAATCACTTTCACATAACGTATGTAGGATGCCTTGCCCTACCGGCACAACAGAGAACTCAGACAAACTATCATTTCAATAGTATTGATCAAAGCATGTAGAAAGGAATCATGTGTGACCAACCAACCTTCTTTACAGTGTACATTATTTTTAACAAAGTACTACAGAGCAACTAGAAGCATCTTCTCAAGAAAATTACCCGCAAGCAATTAACTATGCAAACAAACGGAAACAAAAACACTAGGTAAATAGTACTTACAAGTCCTGCATGAAATTAACCGCCCAACAGTTTGTGTAATATTTATACTAACCACAGCACTTCATGTACACCATTTTATACTAGAAAAAACGCATTTCTCTGTGTATAATATAATATATTGCAGGTTGTGATCTAATCTTATAGCCATCTTATGCACTTGCTAAGACCGAGTGAATAGTATTGCAAAGTCTCAACATCAAATCTATGCTTCAGCCAGGGCTGAGCAAAAACCTTTAAGACCGTGTTTGAGGCTGTCACATAAGCACAGGTATGTTACTTTTGCTCTGTGCTCTCAAGGGTAGCGTGACTTTAGTTTGAATGCAATTAGGCTTGTAAACCTAGGGATCTTAAACTGGAAAAGGGAGCTCTTAATACTGTTTTACCAGAGATAATAGTGATAGATCGACATCTGATATAATGATAAATCACTGTTCTTTCAATCCAAATTCTGATCTGCCAAGCTGTGGATCTTTGACACAAGGTCCCCTCTATAAGAAAAGGATGCTATTAATGCCAGGGAGATTTAGCTTTCGTCTTAGCAATATAAATGCTTAAATCATGAAAAGCTAGTAGCTGTTGTGGATAGGGTATAGTTCCATGGGCTCTAAACTATCATATGGACATATTTAGCTTTTGAACTCTAGCTGACAAGGAGAATGAGGATATGACAGTTTAGAACCCATGGAACTATAACCTACAATGGTCAAATTACTTAAGTCTTCTAACATTATTTTGGACTCTCTTTCGGAGTCGTAGTAATGTTTCTCATGCTTTATGAGAAGATTTTCCCTATTATGCAGTCAGACAATCTTAGTACATTATCCGATCGGAATCTTAAATATAAAAAGATGGCAATCCATAAGTTGGACACAATACATTGAACCTAAATATACATATCAAAGCCCTTTTCCAGTTATCTTTTCCCTATATCTCGATAACCAGGGTCTAGAAAATATCATACCTAGCCCTAAAGAGGGACCAAGAAATTTCACTTAGAACTTTATGAAGCCCTTACTCCAAAGCATCTCCTACCCATACTCTCTTTCTACTTTGCCTCTATATCTCTATTTTGTAGGAAAAGAGAACTCCAACCTATACTATAAAGCTCTCCTCCATTTGGGAGGATGAAGTCTAATCCCCCATATTGGAGGATGGAGGAAAAAAATAGAGGATCACTTCCAGATATGAAGATCAGAAAATTATTGATTTCCTTTATTTAACTTTAATTTCTACATTTATATCTCACAAAATTGGTAGTTGCATAAATATATTTAAAATACCTTTAAATAGAGACCAATATTGAATATCTTTTTTATAAAGTTGAAAAAACACTTTGTTGGATTTTGAAGGGAAAATGAAAAATGTGAGGTTTGGAATGTTTTTTTTAAGACTTGAAGTTCGTAAGGGTACAAACTATAATTTTATTTTATTTTTTGAATAGATTATATTGTTTTCATACTCTAGAATAGAGATTTGAAGGGTGTTGGGTTGGAGATGCTAAAATATTAATGCCCACCATAGTACTTTTACCCCTAAGACCATTTTAAAGGCTATTTATACCCTCAATTAGTCAATTCGTCCATCCAAAGAGTCAATGAAGAGAATAAACAAGTTCATACAACATCAAATGGAATACAAATTTAAAGCAAAACATAA
Source organism: Vaccinium darrowii (assembly GCA_020921065.1). Lineage (NCBI taxonomy): Eukaryota > Viridiplantae > Streptophyta > Magnoliopsida > Ericales > Ericaceae > Vaccinium > Vaccinium darrowii. Next base: position 21,536,071 of record CM037155.1, read on the forward strand.
GTTACTCGGCTCAGTCTCCTTCCCATAGTGTGTATTTGATTAGCAGGAGAATAATAGAGATGATGAAAGAGGAATAAAACTAACCTTCCATTGGCTTGTTTAGCAAGATGTTGGAAATACAGTAAACTAACGATTCCCGTACAATTAGTTAATTTTGGTTTATATTATTTTCCCTCCTCACCTTAGAGCATCTCCACTCATGCACCAAATTTTTACTCAAATTTGAGTAAAAATTTGGTCAAAAACTTGATTTGATAACATCCCTTCCAATGGAAAACCACCTTTTTAACCAAATTCTAGTTAAAATTTTGTCAAAAACTGTTTTTTTGTTCATTTTGGCCCCAAAACTTTCCCGCCATTTTGTAAAAACAGTTTTTTTTTTTCGTTTTTTTTTCATTTTGTCAATTCATTTTCATCTGTTGCCCTCTGCAAATTTTGGTGTTGAGCCGTTGCCTATTTGGAACAAATAAAGCCGTTTGAATATTTGGTGAAAGATTTGGTGTTGATCAAATTTGGTGAAAAATTTGGACAAATTTGGTGTTGAGCAAATTTGGTGAAGGATTTGGTGAAGGAGTAGAGTGAGTTTTTGGGAGATTTTTCACCAAATTTAAATTTGGTAAAAAATTTGGTCCAAGAGTGGAGATGCTCTTAACCACCTCTATTAGTGTCAAGCTCCGCTGTTAAGAACCTACGATACACAATACGTATCCCACCTTTTATCTTGTATAGAAATCGTATAATATATACGCGGATCCTGATTTGGTATGTATCCTACAATTATTTATTGGCAAAAAGTCGGATCTTATTTTAAGAAGCGGAACCCCAAATGCATTAATCTAAGCCATTTGACCTAATTAAGGCGATATTAAACCATTTGATAGAAATTCCACCTCAATGTAGGGCTTGAATAGAAGAAAGAATTATACTTCGATTGTGTTTTGCCTGAATCATAGGCTTCTTTCCTTTCCATAACTAAGACAACAGAAAGCCTTAATGTGATCGACATCTGAAGCTTATCAATGAAGGCCCTCCTGTGGAACACCCTCACCGTGGCCTGATAGAAGACTCAAGAATGCTACTAGCCTGAACTTGGGTCACCCTTTCCCACATATACAACCAAGCAAATCTGTGCGCTAACAATCTAGCTAGATTAGGAGCAGTTCAAGCTGAAGGCCTGGTTGTCACAGACCAAGTTCCCCCATCAGCTAGGGAATTTGTGATCCAGGTCTGCCTATGTGTTGGCCACCTTAGGAACCGATTCTACTTCCTTATAGTCTGTCTGTAATTTTATGGCTCGTTGTGGACTCTTTCCCGTTGCTAGTTAATGTTTGAATTTCCGATGTACCAAAAACAAGAAGATAACTTTGATGAAGGCCACAATGCACATTCTCTCCCAAAATAGACTACGATGTAAAGATTTGAAAATTTTCTTGCAATATTGCATATGAATCAAATACCCGAACTCTAACTGTTGCTTTTATTTTCCGTTCTGTTACTTTCTTTTCCTACCATCTTCACTTTCCATCATTCTTTTCATCATATCAGAAACGGGCAGATTCTAAGAAACCAAATAAAATCAAAACTTCGATTAAACAAACAAAAAAAAATCAAAACGGAAAACCCTAGGAAAGAAAAGAAAACATACCTGAGAGATTAGCCAAGCTATCTCCATCCGCTTGGCGAAGTTGGAGGAGTTCTCGGTCGAGTCCACCATTGAAGCTCGAACTCCAACATTACAAACCCTAGGAAAACAAAGCTGTCTCGTCAAGACACGCCCGTGGCGCAGAGATTCACAACCAATTGGGATCGATTTCATCGGAACCTGTACGGGTCTGCAACTTATACAACCCGACATTCTGTTATGAAATTTGTAAGGGGATTTCGAGTTTTTTGGACAGACGAAGTCAGTAAATAGGTATGTCTGTCTGTGTCAGAGCGTGTGAATGGGGCGAGCTTTGGCGGGGCCGCGGGGGTTGGAGTGGAGGAGCCGTTCGACGTTCGTTTTTTCGGGTGGGACGAACCTCCGCCGGTTTTGTGAAGAAGATAACTCTGACCCGACTTTACATTTTCTTCTGATAAAAACCAAAACAAAGACTCTGGGCCGGCTGGGGCCCACTTTCTTATGAATCGCATTGCAATAAGCCAGCGGTATTGTAATGGACAAACTTCCGCCGGTTTTGTGAAGAAGAAAGATAACTCTGACCCGACTTTACATTTTCTTCTGATAACGAAAAAAAAAAAAAAAAACAAAGACTCTCGGCCGGCTTGTCCGGAAAGTGTCCCGAATTCAAAGTCGTCTTGAGACAGTTATATCAAGTTGGTAGATATAGGTTTCAAATATACAAAGCAGTGGTTATTTACTCTTTAGCTATTTACTCTTGGGGAAATGACCAAAAGGTGGTGTTAGGAGCAAATAATGACCAAAAGGTGGTCATAGTTTGGAAAATTTCAAAGACATGATAAGGAGAAAAGAAATGACACATACATGGTAAATTTCGGTTGCAATGCCCAAAATACCCTCACAACAATTTTCCCCTGTAAAACGTAGAATAATTTTCCCCTTTCACTGTAAAACGCAGAAACCCTTTCTTGTTCCCACCCAAACTCCTCGTCTCAGCTCTGGTCCTTTAGGGGATATTCTGTGAAGAACACGAAAGCGGTAGTGACGAAGGCCAAGAAAGGCAAATCCAAGTCCGATTCCAAATCCGACACCTCCTCCTCCGCCGTTTCCGCCGCCGCCGACAGTTCGACGACGAGGACATCCGCTTACGCCGCCTCGCCGAGGACGAGAACAACAGTTCCCTCGACGTGGGGCCCAATGGACGCCCCCTCTTCACCTCCACTCCTTCACTCTCTCAGATCTCCAGTGCAGACACCTGTACTTACATGAAATTCAGGTATACAAAGACGTGTAATCAGTTTCTGTGATTTTGGTTTTGAATGACAGTAAATATGTTCAAGGCTTAGTTTTATGTGAACCACTCCAATGTTCTCCGTCCAGTTATTGTGAATGGTCCAGCTCCTCTCCAATCCGAACCATATTGTTGGTCCCTTCCTGGCCCAATTTGATGATTGGAACAGTTTACGCATTGGCATTTTGGAGTCAGTGACGCCGGAAATCATGTTAAGAACTGTTTTTAGTATAGACGTTTCTGATAATATATTCAATGATGTTGATTAACATGATTTATTTTGGCATGGCTGATTTTCTCAATGAGCTCTATAAAGCGAAAGGTTCCATCTTGAACCAGAAAAGGGCCAAGTTTCGTTCAAGGACTAGATGATGATATTTGGTTTGATGACTCCCAACTTATCCTAACAAGCCATTTGAACTATTTTTTAGGAAATAATTGGATGCTTCAATCCTTACATCAAGTACTTTTAGAAGAATTAGAGCTTCTCCATATGTCACTGAATTTGGTGGATAATAATGACCAAAAGGTGGTCATTGCTGTTTGATAAAATGCTTGTGAGAAGAGTGGTCTTTTGTTTTGTATTGGTATTGATTATAAATACTTAGATGAGGTTAATATTTAGATCTGGGTTGGTACCATAGAGCAACAATATATTTTTTGTTCCAATGGCATGCTCCCTGGTGATTTCGAGCCCTGTTTCATTGAACGGGTATGTCAATAATATAGATATAGTTTGAATTAATAACATTTGCATTTCAATTTGCTAGTATTTCCATGCTTTTATCTGATTCCAATGAAACACCTTGTAGAAGTGTGTCTTTGCTGTTCATTTGGGTTCATGGTTAGTGTTTGGGTAGAAAAGTAAGTGTCTTTTGCTTGATTACTATTTGGGTTCATCGATGGCCTTGAATTAGATTGTCCAAAATATCTAGGCTGTATGTAATCTACAACGACTTTAGTGACAAATTGACAGAACACCTTTGGGCAGTATTAATCTTTCCATTTCTTAACACTTAACATGTTTGGTACTATTTTCCGGCATGATTTTTTGTTTTCCTAACGATTTATACATCATGGACCCATGCTATCTCCTTTTTGTAGGTGCATTTTGGAGGATATCCAGCTAACATCTTGACCCCTTGTGAAGGTGAAGATCGTCTAAAATGGAGCATTATTAACTCACTAAAATAGGTTTGGTATAAGTGTTCGCTTATTGTGGACTTTTTCTTTTAGGTTTTTAAATCTCTCTTATTTTACTTCTTTGATTATTGTAGTCAAACTAGTTGATGCATAATACCTATCTTTGCCATTCATTAGACGTATTTTGAGTGGACAATCATTGCTCTTCGAAACATATGAATTTCTAAAATTACACTCTTTTTTGAAATGCAATGATAACATTTTACTTTTTAGACTCCAACACTTTTTCCCATCCACTTATGTGTATAAATTTGAGTGTGGAAGGGCTAAGGAAATGGTTTAGTGTGGAAGGACACAGGACATCCCAAAAAGTGAAGATGAACTAACTTTTTGGGACAGAGGGAGTACTAAACTAGATTTAGTTTGACGCTAAGGTTGAACAATTGAGAGCTACCTTACTATTTAGAAGCTTAGTATTGTTAAACTATGCTGGTGATGGTCATAAGTAATAAGGGTCAGAAGCTGCGTAATTGGTACACAGGTTGTCCACCTCGTCGATGCTCTTACAAGCATACGAAATATATGAATATATGCTGTTATTTTCTTTTGTTAGTTTTATAATGGAACTCTCATGCAGCCATTTCAATTTGTTTGTGGATAGACTTCTATCTTGCATCTAAGATAGATATTACTTAATTGGGACTTGGTATTTACATTTTCTATCAGTAAAATGTTGGCAACAAAGATGCTTATCAATTTCTATAGAACACTCCATGTATTTTTTGTATTAGACTGTTTTTGCAAGCTGAACCATCTAGGCGTATAGCATGTATTTTGGTTGTGTTTGACATGTATTTTTTTTACATAGCTTTCAATCATCTGAGTTCAATGATGTTCAATTTAAGGGAATTGAATGCAAAAGAGGCAGCTCATAGGTCATGAAAAGTCTGGTGACGCGGCCAACTTGGCTTCGGGGAATATGGGCGATGCAAAGAGCTATGCTGATGAGAAGGCAAATCGAGCCAAGGACATGACTGGTGATGCTAAGGAGACGATGGAAAGCACAATGTCACAGGGGAGAGAAAAAAGACTATGGAGAGAGCCAGTGATGCCAAAGATTCAATGAGCGAAACAATTTCCCATGGAAAGTTGCTTAGTTATTAGACTAGATTAGACAAGGCTACCAATGAACCCAGTTCGATATGATTTTCATTTTTAATTTTTGGACTTATGACTTTTTTTGTTGTTTCGTGGTAAAATTGGGAAGAAAAACTATTGTAATTATCTAGTTACCAAGATTTCCTTTTGGGATCAATGGATGAATAGCTCGTTTTATCTACTCCTATTTGATATTGTTCTAATCAAATTATATGAACGGTGATTTCTGTGGTTGTTGATTGTCTGATGAGACGCTGAGACGTCGGGCTAGGCAACAAAATAGGGGATACGCTGTCAAATTTTTTTCTGAACAACCTACTTTTTAAGATCACGGGATACATACACAATACGGCCATAAAAGCAAGTGAACAATGTCAAATTTTTTTCAGGACTACCCATGAAAGCAATGGACACAGACACGAACACAGGATACACACACAATAGGTTGGCCTAAATGGATGCAAACATTTTGAGACATAGTGCAATTTTTTTTATTAATGGTGCAATTATATGGAAGATAGAGTGAAATATGCAAAATCTCTGGGGAAAAAAATGTTTGATTTGACCATACTCTGTCAGGGCAAGTTGGCCTAACAGCCTCGCCTCTCATCTCTCTCTCTCTCTCTCTCTCTCTCTCTCTCTCTCTCTCTCTCTCTCCCCTTGCACCGGAAAAAACAAACCAACGGAGGAGTGATCATAAAATCGATTTGATCCCATAAGGTTGTAGGTCTCGTCGAGGTGATTTCATCGGTATAAGTCTCATCGAGGTGATTTCAACGGAGGAGTGATCGCAAATGTTGTTTTACTAATGCAAAAAGTGGGATTGGCAAACCAATGGTCCTTATTCCGGTGCAATGTTATTGTCAAAGGGTGCCATGTTATTTAGCTTAACGTGCTAAATTTATTAATAGAGAGAGAAAATGTTGTTTTACTAATGCAAAAAAGTCGGATTGGCAAACAAATGGTCCTTATTTCGGTGCAGTGTTATTGTCAAACAGTGCCTTTTTTTTCACGTGAAGTGCAAACATGCAAGGAGCAAGAGTTGTTTCAACAAAAAAAAAAAAAAAAGTGGGATTAACACTACATTCTATAATACAAACTTTGCTCCAATGAGAAAAAATTTAGACAATTATGGTGCTAGGTTGGGAAAACAAAGAACAAGTCATGTTATTACAAGGTGCAACAATTTTTCATATAAAGAGCATGTTATTTCATACAAGGTGCAAATCAATTCGTAACCATTATGGTGCTAGTTAGGAAAAATAGAGAGCAACTCATGTTATTCTCAAATGGTGCAAAAACTATTCACTTAAATTGAAATTTTGTTCCATCAAAGGAGCAATGGTTATTTTTCCCAAATCAATAAGTTGAATTTAGACATAAAACAGGCAAGCCAGCCGCCATGCTTCGGGTGCAATATGCAGTTCCCCTTGCATTCCTCTGCTAGTTGCAAGGCAATGCACACAAGACCAAGACTTTTATTGAGTTGTTGAAGCCTTAGGGATGTTCGGTTCTTATTGATAATGTCGACTAGATCATTATCAGGGTTTCCTGTGGGAGACAAAACAAATTGTAAATGATATGCATAGCACAAATGCACAAATACAAGATCGAAACAAAGCATGATAATGGCAAAGCAAATATAGAACATAAGTAACCAAGTCTTGCACCAGCAAGGCAAGTTGGACTAATGTGAGTGCAATGCTTTTATTGCAAGGTGCAAGTGTTTTTCATTTACAGTGCAATGTTATTGCATGCACGGTGCAATTTTGAAAAAGACTGTCCAAAAAGATTTGATTTGATCCCAACTGCAAGGCAAGTTGGACTAACATGAGTGCAAGCTTTTATTGCAAGGTGCAAGTGTTTTTCATTTACAGTGCAATGTTGTTGCATGCACGGTGCAATTTTAGGACTGTCCAAAAAGATTTGATTTGATCTCAACTGCAAGGAAAGTTGGACTAACGTGAGTGCAAGCTTTTATTGCAACGTGCAAGTGTTTTTCATTTACAGTGCATTGTTATTTGCATGCACGGTGCAATTTTGAAAAAGACTGTCCAAAAAGATTTGATTTGATCCCAACTGCAAGGCAAGTTGGACTAACGTGAGTGCAAGCTTTTATTGCAAGGTGCAAGTGTTTTTCATTTACAATGCAATGTTGTTGCATGCACGGTGCAATTTTAGGACTGTCCAAAAAGATTTGATTTGATCTCAACTGCAAGGAAAGTTGGACTAACGTGAGTGCAAGCTTTTATTGCAAGGTGCAAGTGTTTTTCATTTACAGTGCAATGTTATTTGCATGCACGGTGCAATTTTGAAAAAGACTGTCCAAAAAGATTTGATTTGATCCCAACTGCAAGGCAAGTTGGACTAACATGAGTGCAAGCTTTTATTGCAAGGTGCAAGTGTTTTTCATTTACAGTGCAATGTTGTTGCATGCACGGTGCAATTTTAGGACTGTCCAAAAAGATTTGATTTGATCTCAACTGCAAGGAAAGTTGGACTAACGTGAGTGCAATGCTTTTATTGCAAGGTGCAAGTGTTTTTCATTTACAGTGCAATGTTGTTGCATGCACGGTGCAATTTTGAAAAAACTATCCAAAAAGATTTGATTTGATCTCAACTGCAAGGAAAGTTGGACTAACGTGAGTGCAATGCTTTTATTGCAAGGTTCAAGTGTTTTTCATTTACAGTGCAATGTTGTTGCATGCACGGTGCAATTTCGAAAAAGACTGTCCAAAAAGATTTGATTTGATCCCAACTGCAAGGCAAGTTGGACTAACGTGAGTGCAATGCTTTTATTGCAAGGTGCAAGTGTTTTTCATTTACAGTGCAATGTTGTTGCATGCACGGTGCAATTTTGAAAAAACTATCCAAAAAGATTTGATTTGATCTCAACTGCAAGGAAAGTTGGACTAACGTGAGTGCAATGCTTTTATTGCAAGGTGCAAGTGTTTTTCATTTACAGTGCAATGTTGTTGCATGCACGGTGCAATTTCGAAAAAGACTGTCCAAAAAGATTTGATTTGATCCCAACTGCAAGGCAAGTTGGACTAACGTGAGTGCAATGCTTTTATTGCAAGGTGCAAGTGTTTTTCATTTACAGTGCAATGTTGTTGTATGCACGGTGCAATTTTGAAAAAACTATCCAAAAAGATTTGACTTGATCTCAACTGGCAAGGCAAGTTGGACTAACGTGAGTGCAATGCTTTTATTGCAAGGTGCAAGTGTTTTTCATTTACAGTGCAATGTTGTTGCATGCACAGTGCAATATGCAAGATTTTTGAAAAAAAAAATTGATTTGACCATACACTGCCATGACAAGTTGGATTAATATGGATGCAAACATTTTGAGAGAGAGTGCCATTTTTTTACTAATTGTGCGAATATATCGAATATAGAGTGTAGTTTTTTTCGCATGGGACACTGTTTTATAACTTCTATTTTTTAAAAAAAATTTGGGCAACATCTCTCTTGTTTTTTATCCTAACCCGACGTCAAGCGTCTCAACAAAGAACATCAATAGCAATAACGTAAACACAAAGCCAAAGCCAAGCAATTCTCATCCTAATTTGGTGCTAATTTGGGAAAACAAAAAACAAGTCTTGTTTGTTGATAAAAAAAAAAAAAAAAAACAGAACAAGTCATGTAATTACAAGGTGTAGCAATTTTGACATAAGGAGCATGTTATTTCATACAAGGTGCAAATCAAATTGTAACCATTATGGTGTTAGTCAGGGAAAATATAGAGCAACTCATGTTATTGTCAAAGGATGCCATGTTATTTCACTTACGGTGCAAAATTTGTTAATACAAGGAGCAAATTTTGTTTCCCTAAAACAAAAGTGGAATTGACAATGCTATGTCCTCTTGAGGACAACAAAAGTGGAATTAAGACAACACATTTGCAACCCAATGCAATGTTATTCTCAAAGGGTGCCATGTTATTTCACTTAAAGTGCGAAATTTGTTCATGCAAAGAGCAAGGGTTGTTTCTAAAAAAAATAAAAAAATAAGTGGGATTAAGACTGCACATTGGCAACCCAATGGTCCTTATTTCGGTGCAATGTTATTGTCAAAGAGTGCCATGTTATTTCACTTAAAGTGCAAGTTAGGGTTTTTGGCATTAGGGCCAGCCTTGGTAGGGATGCATGGACCAGCTCCCAAGCACAAACCTTCGTAGGTGGTTACTTTGAACAATTCAGATTGCTTGAACCCGAAACCAATTTAGGTTCTATGGCAGTCCAGTCCGTATTGTGTCTTGAAAGATGTATCCTGTTTTCAGGACAATTGGACATAGTTTCCTTTGTTTTCGGTCTACCCTGACGTTGCAACGTCTCAGTCAGCAATCACAATAGAAAAAAAAGAACAAAACAGCTATTCAATATGCACTTTAGACTCACGCCGAGTCACACATTGCAATTGAAACGAAAGTTTTTACAAACCAAAACAAGCAAACTTAGAAATATGGCATTTGCTAGTTTGGCCGACTTGAATACATAATTTTTTACAAAAGAGGCATGAGCCGAACATATTTATCATCGTCTAACCTAAGCTCTATGTACATGCAAAATGAGAGGAAAAAAAAAACCCTAAGTGTCGGTAGCATATCTTTTTGCCTTTCTTGGCCTCTTCTTGGTTGGATGCTCCATATTCGTATCCTCCTCCATCACCTTTGCCTCTTCCTCCTAAAAGCAATTTTCTCGCTTCTTCTCTTTTAGCCTTTGAAATAGAGCATGTGCTTCTTCAAGTTCTTGCTCTTCTATCTTCTTCATGATCCTTTAGCTCTTTCTTAGTAGGGTGTCCTGTGGGGGACAAAACATATTAGAAATGATATGCATAGCACAAATGCAAACATAGCAGTAATTGGACATTCTAAACTTGCTAAAGGGAGCGACTCCAAACTGCTGAGTGAATAATTACTTACACCACATATGATAAACGGAAAGGAAATAAAAAGAGAACATTCTAAGTTCTACTTTACAAAAGCAAGATTCCTTCCTCATGAGGAAGTGGGAGAAGAGGCACGACTACTACCTCTGTGATGCTGCACAGGTACATTACGATTGCATAGGATTTTCCACATAATGTTTTCAATGCAAGGAAAGAAATTAGGCGTGAAAAACACCAACTAGTAAGTGAATCTTAATTGCTATATGGTTCCCACATGATGACCCAATCACTTACTTTTTACACTGGATTTTAGTCCATTTCCTGGATCTACAATTCCGAGGCAAATTAGTGGGTTGAACCGTGGAAGTACCAATCTACTCAAGAAGAATCTCAAAGGAACTAACTCATGGAACTAGCAGACGGATACAGTTGCAACCATGTAACAGCAGACCAAAAACACGTCAACCCTATTCTATTGTTACAAAAGCTGCTGTATAAACCGAATGCAATATACCACTACAGAAACAGCATCACTGCTAATGGTAAAAAGCATAGAACTTCATAAGACTAGAAGGTTACTACTCGCAACATAGCAGCAATCAACATTCTAAACTTGCTATAAAGATCGAGACTTCAAATTCAGTAAATTGTTATACATCCACCTATGAAAAACACACATTAAGAAGAAAAAGAGAACATTCTAAGTTCTAATCCACAAAAACAAGATTCTTTTTGTCTTGAGGAAGTGGGAGAAAGAGAGCATTATTTCAAATACTGACATTAAATGAGTAAAACCAAACCAGAAATCAACCAGCAGTTTTTCCCATTGCTCTCTCTCTCCTTCTCCTCCTCCTCCTCCTCTAAGTCATCAGTCTCCAGATTTTATTAAAATCTCAATGGCACAAATAGAGTGCGATACTCACATCAATCGATGAATCGTAAAAGTAAACCCTAATTCTTCGATTTCAGTCCCTTATGTAGGAATTCATCAATCTCCGAATACGGGAAACACAGAACGGAGAGAGAGAGAAGAAGAAAAAGAAGAAGAATCAGAGATGTAGAGATATATGTATGGATGAATCTATGTATGTGTGCATGTATAGATAGACGAATTTGAAGTGAGAAGAAGAAGCTTCGACGACGAACAGAACTTACCAGTTGCTTGAGACGGGGGATGGGATTGGTGTTGAACTCCGATTGAGATTGAGGGAAGAGGATGAGGCTTCCATGTCCAGATCAAGTTTCTCCTCTTCGATCTCCTGTCTTCTTTGTTGTCTGTTTTTTTCATTTTTCCCCATCGTATGTTTTGAAGGACGGGTGTGGCTAGAGATGGGAGAGGGAGGGGAGGAAAACATTTAGGGCTTCAAAGGAGAAGGGGTATTTTTGACAATTCAAGTAAGGCTTACCACTTATGTGGAATTTCTTTTTTCCTTATCATGATTCCGGGAATTTCCAAAAATCTTACCATGAAATTGGGATTATTAGTTTTAAAAACCATTTTTTGGTCATTTTCCCTTTACTCTTTAGCATGCATAAAGGTTTTACTCCTATTACACTTTTCCCCTTTCTATGTTTTATGTTTTATTATTATGTTTCACCTTTTAGTAGTTTTTATGTCTTTAAGAAATACTCCTAGATTGTATTATTTAAACTTATGAGTTATCTTTTTGTCAGAGAAAAATCTTCCTAACAATCAAACAACTCTCTTTATTATTTATTTAAATTCTACTTAACAGGTTTAGGCATTGTTGATATGCTTTTAATAGTATATTTATTAAGTCTATATCGAACACAGTTTCTTCTAATGATAAATTAAAATGAAACATATATTCTTCCTCTTCTGCGTATATAATATTTTATATAATATTATACTCAAAGTATCTAAGATATTTTTTTTTGTAATTATCTCGCTTTTCTCAAAATATCAGATCTAATTAGAATACATTTATTCCTCATTTAAATTTTCTAGTTCTTTTTCTGCTTCTGCAAGAAGTCTTTCGTAATACCTTAATGTTCTTGTAGGTAAATATAAAAATTTAACGTATGCTTCCCTTTCTTTTAAAAATCTAATTTTTTTTCTATTAATTCACGTCTATTAGAAGTGTTTGAGTTCATAACATGATAATTTTACTTAGTATTAGGCCCACTATGCTTCCGAACTAAGAATAGTATTGAAAAGTTTTGATCGTTACCTGAACGTAGTAGGCATAGGCACCTGACGTTAGCAAGCTTCTAGTGATGGAAGTTCAAACGGATTATCAATAACATTTCCTTTACAGGGATAAAGGGCATATATCTAATAGTGCAAACCTAGTTTCTATTTGAGCTACTTGAGGTTCTTTATTATGTCTAACATCGTTCATAATTTCTAGTTAATTGATTTTTACTTATTCAATAAGTTTTTTGAATAGTCTTATTATAGTATTATTTTGTTCAATAATTACTTGAAAAAAATGCACTAGTGTTTAAATTATCTGATTCAGATTCTTCAGTATATCTAATGTTCATAAAATATTATTTATGTTGTGGTCAAGATGAGAATTTGGCTTTGATACCAAATTCGGGCGCATGGATATTTTAAATTATTTGATATAAAGAAGTTGAGGTTCAAATGGAATACCTACTCCCTCTGTTCCATAAAAAGAATAGTGTATTCTATTTTCAGTTGTTCCTAAATAAATAAGTGTAATGTTAAAAAGTTAGTATGTAAAAGTTATTACATTTCCTATTTTGCCCTTAAAAGTAGATTCTTTTTTGAAAAATTTGTGAGTAAAATTTAATGATGATGTCCATCAATGGCAATAGTGAAAAGTGAATGTAAAAATTGATGTGAAAGGTGCAATAATGATGTTTTCTCAATAAGTTGGAATTACGAAGCTACGTACTTAAAGGAACGGAGGGAGTATAATTTTTCAAGGACTATAGTAGTATAATTACATCGGTAATATTTTAATGAAGTAGGGACATAAAGTCCTAAATTTTATTCCTCAGTAAATTTTTTGGTTTTTACCACCATTGTGCAATACCTTTTCTAACTACCTCTATCATGTAATTCCCTTTTATTACTTTCGGGGTAGATTATGGGAAATGTTTGCAGGCACGTAGCTTTTCTGTCGCAGTAACAGGTAAAGCCAACGTCATTGACAAAAATATCGGGGATATTTCGGGGTAAAGTTCCGGATACCCGAGGGGTATGCAGTAATACAGAAAATATACAACAGCACATGGGGCCCAATTTTGGGGTCCACATTTAATGATTTTGAAATAATTTTCGAAGGTTCTTGAATCTGAATAAAGATTTAAAGTTTGGATCAACAAGTTACATATATTCAATTGAGCTGAATTTTTGCATAACTTTTCAAAAATGTATTTTAAAATTATTAAACAGTTCGGATTATTCGTGTGGGAACCAAAAGTGGGCCCCCATGTGTTGTTGTACATTTTTTGCACACCCCCCTTCGGTACCCCTAGTCAGGTTCGATATTTCGAGTCGTTTGGCTAATGGTTTTGGTATTTTTTTATTTCTCTTATTTTAACTTTTGGGTGTTTGGCGATGAAATGCCAAAACACATTTTCAGATTTTGACATTAAAAGCGATAAGTGAAAAGGAGCTCTAGAGGGCCAACTTTCGTGCATCTCAGCTAATTCTAAAAGACCAATCTCGTCCACTAGCGGGGGGGGGGGGTCATTTAAAGCAAGAGCAAAGCTCTGTATGGACGGACTGGTCTCAAAGGAATTGATAGCACTTATGAGGTTTTGAACCTGAGACCTTAGGAGGGAGTGAACCCCTAAATCCTAAGTCTTGACCACTAGGCCAACCCTTTGCGGTTCTCTAGATGAGTTTTTTGATTTCTCATTTTTCACTTTTCTTCTTTTGGTTAACAAAAGGACCTACAGGATGTAGGCCAAGTTTGGCTTAAAAAGTTCATGCTATTTGTGGCTTTTTTGTGCTTAAAAAATCCCAGAAAATATGGAAAGTTTGGACTAATAAGTAGCACTTTTCTGCCCTTTACACGGTTTGACTAGTCCCAAAAACGTACAAGCCTTAACGAAGCAAAATACCAGATCTGCCCCTCCTTTACTTTTTCCCTTATCTTCCCTTCCACTCCCCACCAGACTCCCAAACTCTTTTCCTTCCGGTGAAACCAAAGCAGCTGCAAACCGTCGCTGCGGGAGGAACAACAACCACGGCCATCCACGGATCTGAAAGCCCACCTCCTTCCTTCGAACCGCACCAGGTAACCCATGTTGTTACATAAGAGCGTGAACGAAACCCATATCTCATGGTTTCCGAATATTTGAATCCATGGATCTGTAAATGCATGCTGTATTCCGATTTCGTTTCCATAGATCTATAAATGCATGATGTTCTATCGCATTTTTCGTAACTAGTTAAGAGATATTTATTTCGTGAGGAAAAATTTCAGAATTTCAGCTACAAAATATTTAGTTTCTGTAGCAGTCTTCGATTTGTGGGTTTTCGTTTTTATTGGTCCAAAGCATGACGCTCCGGAGCATGATGTTCTTTCGTATGAGCCGAGTGCAGAATTTCACCTGCGAAAAATTTCTTGTGCGTATGTGTACATCTGTATATATATATATATATATATATATATATATATATATATATATATATATATATATATATACATATATATTTTTTATTATTTTTTTTTTTCCCAAAATGTGTACATCTGTATATGCACGATGTTCTTATGTACTCAGATTCTATCTTTTGTTTTGTGGGTTTTGTGTATGATTCACCTACCTTTTTGTATTCTTACTGACAAATTTCTTAGTGGATATATACAGTATCTTTCTTGTGCGTATGTGTTTCTGGAGTTCAAACTCAGGAAGTTTGAACGGGGAAGAAGTTTGGCTATGATTTGAAGATATATTTTCTCTCACCGTGTTTCTTGAGGGGTTCTTCAATTCTTTTGACGGACTTTGCTTTTGAAGTCTTTTTTCCTCCTCTTTACTTTCTATTTCCATTATATGAATAAACAAAGTAATCTGGTCTTCTAATCTTTGTAACATTGAACCAATAGAAGACACATATTGAGGGGCGCCTAATACTAACTTAACATCACTCATGCTACTAATCAACAAATTACAACTTTACAAAAACCATCTAACTAATAACTAGACTACAACCACCTGTAATATGTTTCCCAACTAGCTTGAACTGTTATCCATGCATCATGTCACCTTTTCTGTAAATGTTGACCAGTAGTCACTGCACGACATTAAACATGTCCTCCACTACCACATCTGGTTGGCCGATACGAATGTGCAACTGTGGTCATGGAGCTTGCTTGATCAAAAAGTCAGGGTCTCAAGCAAACCCGGGTCGGCATTACTACAAGTGCCCGCAAAAAAATGTAAGTGGAACTTACATAATTCACACCATTCAAATTTTAATGTATCGGAATACCAACATATTTTGTGGCACTAATATGTTACTAATCTAACCAGACCTGCACATTATGGATTGGGTGGTGTGATGAATATGTGCCGAACATGACCCAATTCAACCATGGCAATCTGACAAGTGATGCTACATCTGATCACCAACGTTACCTTCCCACAATCAATGATGATCTTCAACAAATTCGTGCTCAACTTGTCACACTCAATGAGGACCGCGCTAGAATGCGCGCCCAACTTGTCGGCCTAATCAACACAATGAGGACAATCATAACCTTGCTGTCATTTGTGTGTTACAAGTTGTCCAGTTATTACGCATGTAATTGACATTGGGTTTATCAGCTATATGGTTGTTTTGGCATTACTGTAATGACGTCTTCATGCTTTGGTGGTAGGATGTTGGGAACTCAATGTAGCATATATATTGCTTGTGTTATGATGAAATCGAATGTAAACTTTAACCTTTTGATCCGTTGTAAAATCTATTAGTATCTTTGATATTTATGAAATATTCGTACCCTTGTTAGATTGTTATTTTTGGTTCGTCTATTCCTCTTCCAATTGTTATTCTCTTAATTTTTCGAATTTTCATATTCCATTGCCATATATGTAGACGAAATGGCGTCACCGAACAACATCCAACAACTCCCTGCCATCCAACAACTCCGTGTAAGTCCCCGGAAAAGGGATTATTCTGCCTTGACACAACAAGTTATCCCAGCTCCATCAAACAACACCAGAGCACCCCGTGCGAATTGGGATTCCTTCACGACACGTACTTTCCTTGAGGTTATTGCTCAAGTGATAGAGGAAGAGGGTCAGGCCACTACCCAATTGTCAAAGCGACAATGGACGAAAATTGTGGGCCAAATGTATGCACGGGCACAAATGATTCTCGTACCTAAGCAATGCCAAAATAGGTACAACGCTTTGAAGAAGGAATGGCAAGCATGGCAACTCCTTGCAAATGCACGAAGAGGTGCAACCGGAATCGGATGGGATCCAATTCGCCAAACCTATACAGCCCCTGAACATTTCTGGAAAAATCTCGAGGCGGTACGCATTACTTGGACTCTACATTTGTTACCAAATAATATGATAACATACTGTAAATGCATTGATTGAATGCTTTTTTTTTTTTTTTTGGTTACAACATTCCTGTTCTGTTTTATTTTACAGTAGTAGATTATACATGTGTCGGTATCCAAATAACCTCAGTTTTCATACAACAAAGTGAAAAGATGAACGATTTGGATCATCTGCACCACTCCGTCCACGTCATCTATAAACCTGCATATAGGTGCACATACCCAATCCTGTAGGACTTCAATTACCTTTTTGGTTCTTTTGACTGTAATAGGTGCGAAAGTTACAAGCATAATTGGAATCACAAATAATGAGAGTATTGAGAATTACAGAATAGTATTTCCATGTGAATTATAAGCACTGGAGGTTCTTGATTTTCGTCTTGTTCAAGTACACATGTAGACTTGGTATTACACTTGCAGCTGGGTCACTCAGCAAGTTGGCTTCAAAAGTACTTTGAAAACATCAAAATGTTTCCAATTATTGGTCATACACGAAAAAGTCCATTGCCCTATCAGTATTTGACAAAACAACAGTCATGTACACTACTTGTTTTGTACTTTAAAGCTGAATCTGGATTAGCTTTTGATTGTTTGGTTCAACCCGTGAGTCTATACAGTAGCAACATGTGAAAGTATTGTTGTACCGTGTACTTATGTCACATGGGAACAGTCCATTTCCCTGCCTTTTATCCACCAAGTTTTGCTATAAAATGGGACCGTAGTCAATTGTTGTGGAAACAAATAAAAAACTTCGTTGGGTAATCAAACAAATCCACGGTTTCTATACCAGTAAGTTCAAATTTTGTCCTCTTATTTGACTTATACGTGACCTGGTTTGTTGTTATATGTTTTTAATATGATGACCTTTGTTTTGATTGTCATTTTTGTTATAATTATCAGAAGTAGTGTTTGCATTTGACTCCACATACTCCTTGCTTGACTGTTTGGTTCAATAGAATTACAATGTAAAAGTATTTTTCTTGCCAAAATGCAATCGTCGTTATTTCATGCAGCAAAATGATATCGTGGGAAAGTTTCGTGACGGCCCGTTGGAGCACCAGGAGTTGATGCAACGTGTTTTCCAAGGGGTGATAGCAACAGCTCGATTTGCTCGTACCCCTGGCATGCCATCAAGAAACCCGGTGGCCAGTGACATGGAGTTAAATGAGGGAGAGGGAAACACAATTGGTCGTGACGGTGACAATGAAGTTGAGGTGAATACCCCAACTTCGCAAATGCGTGTGGGAAACACCCCAACTCACTCCAGAGCGATGCCTGTTTTTCCTGGTGTTGGTAGTCCTGTTCGAAAGAAAACCAAAACCCCAACCACCTCTTCGGAGTTGTCAGACGCTATGCAGCTTTTGATGGCACATTGCGGGACTAAAATCCATTGGAAAGCGTCACACACCATTGGGGAGGCAATCAACATCATAACAGCCATGGATTACTTTCGGGGCGACGCCGGGTGCCCAGCGTACTTATGGTTGATTCATTATTTGTGTGAGAACCCAATGAAGTTGGATGTCTTTGTCACCCTGCCGGATGATACTGTGAGACTTAAGTTTATCCAATTTGAGCATGCCGCCGCATGCATCACGGCCCAAGCCAAACCGACTTCTTATGGCATACCCCCGCCTCTTAAGCCCTATCCTCCTTCCATCTAAAACTGTGTTAATTTGCTTTTAAGTAGGACGTGGACATTACTCTCTACTTTGTTGTTGTGTTGAACTATTATGAGTGTGGTACTTTGTGTTGAACTATTATGAGTAGGACGATGTCAATGTGTTGAACTATGGATAGGGTACTTTATTTTCAATTTATGTGGGTGTTGTTATATGTTGCTGTTTTTTATTTGTGCTTCCCGTAGGTGTCAGGGGTGTTGTAACGTGAGGGTCATCACCAAGGCGCTGACAATAAATAATCTGCAAAAGAAAAAAGGTAGCAAAAACAAAACTTTGTACAAGTTCGATTTTGAAGTTGTCTTTTATGTGTTATACAAAAAAATAAATAAATAACTACCGCATGAACCAAAAACAAATAAAAAACGAAGGGTTACAAATAAGTTACTAGGTCACTAAATGAATTTTTTTGGTGAAAACAGGCACAAGTCTACGGTTGAAAAAAATGCCTCCAATGTTTTGAAGTGGGTAAACAGATTGTCATTTTAGTTAGAAACCTCAATTCAAACCTAGTAACCCCCTTATTTATGCTGCCAAATCACTACTCCAATTCAACTTTGAATGAAGTAGTAGTATATTTAAGTTACAAATGGTAAGAAAATTAAAAACTATCATTACTTATTAGTGATGTTTTATGTTTTTAATACAAAAAGAAACAGGAAAAATTAAGAATTTATGGTTGCCGAACATGTGCATTGCTCCGTAACCAACATACTGTAATGTGCCTCGTAGGTTTCAAAATGGATTTCTCATCATGGCTTTTTGGGGACAAAGATGGGAATGGCTCTAGTAGCGGGCAATTTCCCGTAGGGAGTATCACCCAATTATTGGAGCAGGGAGTATACCCTGAAACGAATGACGCTGCAAATTTGGAATATGGCCAACCAAATGTTAATATGGGTTCGAACTTCAATAACCTATGTGTCAACCAAGGAAGCAGTAGTTGGGTTGAACCCACATTCAACAACCCTCACGAAAATCACGGCTACTGTAGCCGTGGTGGGGAAGATAACAATAGAAACACAGACCCAGTAAGTAGTACTTTGGTTCCATCTCCAAACAACCCACACCTAAATCAAGAATATGGTGGATGGGGTTGTCATGAAAGTTACATGGTCGCAGGAACTTCAAGTTGGGTTCCACCTCCATCCGTCCCACAACCATATGAAGGATATGGTACTTGGGGTGGTGCAACCGAGTTCACATGGGGCAACTCAGGTAGTAGTAGTTCGACTCCAATATCCAGCCAACAACCCCCTACTTTCAGTTCTACTAATTGGGATATTGAAGAGGATGACATGTTCGAAGATTGTGAGGAGGAGGGAATGATAGAAGACTTGGTAACTGTTGCAATGCTTAAGGAGGTAGAAAAAAATTTGCATCCCAAGAAAAGACCTTTCCATACATCACCTCTAACTGGGAAGGCATACATGGAGGATTTGAAGACAGCACACCCTAGGAGATTTTTTCGGGAGTTTAGAATGCGGCAAACCACATTTAAGAAAATAGTGTGGGAACTAGAAAACTTTTATGGATGGGACCGTAGCAGGGAAGACTCTGTTACGTGCTTCGAGTCGTTCGCAATGTTCATTTGGTGGTTGAAAGGATACAATAACCCGAAAATTCAGGAGAGATTCCAACATTCTGGTGAAACCGTGTCTAGGCAGCTGCATAAAATACTAGAATGCATGGTCAAGTTTGTTGACGATAAAATCAAACCAACGAGGAGGCAAGATGACACTCATCCGTATCTAGACGCGCGTGAAATGTATAAGCCATTCAAGGTATCCTTTGAAGCTAATGTAGTGATAAAATTTTATCATTTTTAAGTATTAGTCGAGTACTAAAAATGTTGGGTTTTGAACAGGGCAAATGCATTGGAGCCATTGACGGCACCCATGTCATGTGCAAATGTAGTGAGGAGTATCAAAAAACTTTTTTTAGCAGGAAGGGTTACACAACCCAAAACATTATTGTTGCTTGCGATTTCGACCTGACGTTTGTTTTTGCTTCGGCTGGGTACGATGGTTCCCTCCACGATTACACTATTTTTAGGAGAACTGCTTGCAACGGTAACTGTCCTTTTCCTCGTCCAGAAGAAGGTAAAAAAAAAAAAAAAAAATTCCTTTATGGCATTCTTGGGGGGTTTTTTAAGTATGAGTAACACTGGCTTATTGTGTTTGTAGGCAAGTTTTACTTGGTGGATGCCGGATACCCCAACATGAAAGGGTATCTTGCACCTTTCAAAGGGTACAGGTACCACCAGGCCGATTTTCGACGTGGTAAGAGAAGGATAACCTGTGAGCAAGAGTATTTCAACCGGGCTCACTCATCGTTGCGAAGCATCATTGAACGGACATTTGGCATATGGAAAGCACGGTGGGGAATGTTGAAGAACATGCCTAATGTGAGTTTGGAAGACCAAGTGAGTATGGTTCTAGCTTCAATGGCAATTCATAACTACATACGCCGGGATGGGGAAGGAGACGTGCTTTTTTCACGCAATGAGAGTGAACCAAACTATGTGTTTGAAGACATTGCCGACTTGTACCCTGGGATGTTAGATGATGACGAGGACGCTAATCCACAGCCACAGGATGAGGACTCCGATTTTTACATGGCGAAAGAAAGGCATGACATTATGAAAGCACTTCGTAAGAACCGAAAAAGATGAAAAATTTTACATTGGGTACTCCGACTATTTATTTTTAATATTTCTCTGATTGCCTTCTACCGGGGAAAACGTGTGTTGTTGTACGTGTCAATGATGTTAGCATTTTGTGTAATAATGTTGTTCGAGTCCTCGTTGTAATGGTCGCTGACAATGGCATGGGTGGTATGATTGTGTTATTAATTTCGTGAGTAAAAATTTTATGTTTATTTTATGTTATTTATTTGTTGTTATTCTGTTAAATTTATGTTATTAATTTCATTTTTTTTTTTTGTAAGAAATCAGATTTTTCGTGTTGTATTTTGTTTTAAGATCTATAGGCTTGTTCATTTTATGCATATTGGGAAGCATTTCTGGAAATGAGAGTACTGGGAGTAGTGCTGTGTTACAAAAATTGTGGTTGAAAAGTTACACGTTTGCAGAAGGGCATTTTGGGAAAAAGCATGACCCAAGTTGTTGACTCCTTAGCAGATGACTTTTTAGCCCAAACAAGTACACTTTTTCCTTCTTGCTTTTTTCTGCTAAAAAGCAAAAAGCCACAACTAGCTTGAACTTTTTAAGCCAAACTTGGCCGTATTATGCACAAGTCTCCCAAATACTACTACTATTGCAAAAATACATTTTACAAGTTTCTCCCAAACACTCCTACTTGATTCAAATACATTCTGACCATAATAAAAAAAAGCTAAAAGTTGACAATGAAGCTCTCAAACAATCATTCCTAAGAGCATTGTAAATTTTTGAAGAATCCTTCTATTGTTAGCTCACTGGGTTGACAATAAGCAAAGAAAAAAAACAGAAAAACACATATTCCAGTGTACTTTTTACACATTTTAAAACACATTCACAATTTTTTATATATTTTTCGCACATTTCAATACATTTTTTAGACTTTAACGACAATCTATTGAGTTGATTTTAGAATTTTCCATATTGGAAAAGTTAAAAACCTCGCCCAATTTGAACATGCATAGGCAAAAGTAGTCGCACGAGTATATCGAGTTGTCGCGGGCATCAAATGCAAAGGAAATATTTTCGTTCTCTCATTGACCCAAAAAAGAGGGGACACTAATTAATAATTGTATATCCTCGTTGGAAATCGATTTTTAAAGTCATATGGATTCGTTATTGCATTTTCGAATATTCGGATATGTTGGCTACTTTCGGATTTGTCGGTTTTTCAGTATTTCAGTCCTCGGTATACTTTAAAAGGATCCAAGTCCTCGGTATACTTTAAAAGGATCCAATGACTCATGGTTATCGGAATTAAAAAGGCTATATGATTTTTGGATTGGTGGGGGTAGGGGTGCACAAGAAAACCGATAAAACTGCCAAACCGATCCGAACCGGTCTATTTGGTTAGGTTCTATGGTTCATTGGTCTGGTTATGGTTCTAAAAAACTAAGAACCGGTAATTATGGTTCGGTTGCTGGTTCTCAATATAAGAACCACGGTTAGAACCGAACCGGACCGTATAATATTAATATATATATATATATATATATATATATATATATATATATATATATATATATATATATATATATATATATATATTAATTTTACATTTACAAATCATGTATCTTGATTTGGTAAGTAAAGTAATAATTTTTTTCTAGTAATGTAGTTTTCTTTAAGTCTATTTAAAGTAAAAAACTAGTATTTTTTAAGAAGTTTTCAATATATAATACTATAACTTACTTTTTTTTTTTATCGACTACTATAATAACCTGCTAATACATTACTTAGTAGGTATGATTTGCTAAAATTGATTATTGACCGTATTTTTTTTATTTCTTCCCATGCTGTATGCATCATGCTTTAATAGGAAAACAACCCTATAAAATGTTGCCGTAAAAATCTATTTTTTTAAGAAGTTTTTCAATATATATAACTATAACCTAATAATAGCAATTTCAATTCTTTATGTTCCACCCTAATTTCATGAGATTGCTACTGCCTACTAAAAGGAAACTCAAATACCCAATTCTCTTATTCTCTAATCTTGATCTTCTTCCTATTTTTTTGAATTCATGTAGTGATAAAGTGTTTCTTAATCGGGTAGAACCGGAACCGAACCAAAACCGGTCCGATCTTGTGGTTTGGATCTGGACAGGTTCTACATGTGTATTGGTTAGGTTTTGGTTGTTGATTTTCTAGAACCGGTCAAAATGGTCCGGTTACTGGATTTCTAGAGAACCGGTCCAATCCGGACCGTGTGCACCCCTAGGTGGGGGTTTTCAAAAGTGTTCTAGTAATAGCTTTTTGCTATTCAAAAGTATTTTACTCGACCTGACATTTTGAGTGGTTAATTACGAGGAAGTACTTTGCAGGGAAAAATTACAAAGTGTGACTATATGTGGCTGGGCTTTGAGAAATCCTTTGAGACTTGAGGAATTTTTATCTGGCCAGAAATAGATAAAATTATTTGGGTAATAATTCCTAAAGTACTTATAAAAAATATCGCATTTGAAATTTCAAGTTCAGGTGATATTTATTCTCTCCACCATTGAGTTAATTGCGAAGTGGTGCTATATTTCATTGCTAATTTTTTTTAGCTGCAGCTATAGTGAAAGTAATATGATTAAGAGATTTTTGAGAAGTCTCTTTTTATGGAAAATGAAGTCACATAAATATATTTATTGTGACAAGCACCACATGAAAATTGGTAGAGTAAAAAAAACATTTGTGCAAATCGTGAAATCCACACTTTGTGAAATATTGAAATTTCTGTGGGTAAAAATGAGGACAAATTTTTGGAGTACGCTCATGTAAAAATGTTTGGATTACATCGAGGGGGATAAGACATAAGCCCAAAAATATGGCAGGAGCCACGTATGGGGATACCCAACCCAGGGACCAGAGATCCTGTAACTGGGTTCAATGGGAAAAACGAACATATGGTGGCCGTATCAGATGCACTAATATTTTTATTTTGTCTATCCCTATGATGTGAGTGCATTTATCCTGTAACGTTTTGAGAGGTTGAGTTCTTTTAAAAAAAAAAAAAACTTTTAATGAAATTCTGTAGCTCTTTTGAGTGGGGTGTCAGAGTTACGGGAGCACTCTTGACAGATTTCACCTACGTGAGTGTGAAAGTGGGCCCGCTTTCTATGAGAATTGGGCTTATTCTCAAATACACTCGTGAAAAGCCAGGATCAGCACAAGGCCGTAATGTGCTAGCCAATAAAGCTTATGTCAACACCTGGATAATTATGTGTGGGCAATGATACTTTATTTCCCCTAAGCAGTCATGGTTCAAATCTGAGACTACCATTGACTTTGTAGTAGAGGTCATTGTTCCACTAGTGTAGGTTTAATGCAGAGTCACACCTATCATGATGCATAATGCCCCTTTTTGCTGGTTAATCTCTCGGAGTATTTTGGCATGCTATTTTTTTGTTTTTCAATATTAAAATAGGTGGGGGAATGTTGGAGTTTTGGTATATTTTAATATTGAAAAACATGTTTTTTAAGTATTTCAATTATTATTTAGAAAAGTAATAAGGGGGCATAATCTAGAATATCATGAGGTGGCATATTTTATCCTTGGAGACTAAGTATTGGACTAATTGTCTCATGCTATGAGTTGGCATGTATCTAATTAATGGCTATGTATCTAATTAATTGATTCATGCATCACTTGGAAGGAGACTAAGGGTTGACAAGGGGAGACCATAAGGTCTTGCTCTTTCTTTCCTTTCTATGCACTTTACTTCCTTACATATACATAAATGTAATTAAGGATGAGTAAGAAAGAAGCCTAATAGTTATGCATCTATATATGCATGCATTTTGGTGAGAGAAGAAGCCAGCCAAAGGCAATGAGGCCTAAGGCTGTGATCAAGGTTCTCTCACGTTTCACCATATTTTGTATTTGTATACAGAAATTACCCAGCAAAATGCAAGGGTGTTTATTTGGTGGAATTTTGGGTTCTAACTTACTTGTGCAGGGTGGTTTGAACCAACACGACTTGTTAGTCAGACTGTTGTATCCTCGGGGAGACAGGTCATGTGGAAGTTCTGCTGCATCGGCTAATGGTTTAAGATTCAACCAGCCGCAGAGGGCTTGAATCTCCTTAAAGAAAGCGAGATATTCGCGCCTCAGCTTGATATTTGTGTATTCCATTTATTATGGATAATTTTGTAATATCCACAGTGATTTACTTGATATGTAAGTGGATATGTGTACTCATTGAGATTTATTAATGAGAATGGATGAGGCTGCCCGTGGAGTAGGGAATTTGGCTTAAAAACCAAATTTATCCGAACCACGTAAAAATCTTGTGTGTTCTCTTGGTTTTGTTATGGTTTGATTTATTGGCTCAATACCCATTTTGCGGTAAGAACCCCAACAAATAGTTATTTTGCTTTGTAGCTCCGTGGGCATTTTTTCCTGTTAAAAAAAAAAAACCTATCAGACCCAATTTTTTACGCCATCGGAGGAGGAGTTGTGCTATAACGTGAATCGCTGGTAGGCAAGATTGTCGTTGGTCACTGCAAAAGACTAATGCCCAGAAGCGCCCAAAAATTATAGTAGTCCGTTTATTCTTCAAACCCCAAACCCAAGAGCCATTACCCCAAGTCACCTATTTCTGATGTTGCTTCTCATATCTAGGATCATCGTCGAACCAGTTTATGTGCTGGGTGCTTAGAGAGGCTGAGGGAGGGAGGAGAGAGGAAGTCGTTCAGCAAAAGAATTAAAAAATAAATTAACAGTGAACAGTGGCTCAACCAAAGTGCGGGTATTTGTTCTTATTGTTTGTTGGAAACTAGATGCAGAAAATCAGTAATGGACAATTTAATTTCTGGAAAAAGAGAACATGAAATTATCGAATATTGAAACTAAAAAACAACGAAGATGTAGAAGGATAGAAAAAGCTAAGGCGAGACTCGTGTTTCACACGGTTTCCTTAAAGGAAATTTACCACCTCACCACGGGTGTGTTGAGGTTTTGATCGGAGTTTGCTTCCTAGGATACAACGGCTAAAAACGATCAATCAGTAACACCTACCGGATCGCCCTGTCAATCGACCAAGTGCTAGTTCTCTCTCCCACTGAAAAATAAGAAGTATATTCGTTGTAGCTGTTGTGTGTGTTTTTGTGTCTCAAAAACCATAGAATGAAGGAGCCAGTTTCTTTGTGTTAATTGCTATTCAATTCGGCCATGAATTCTAGCAATCAATGCAGCTATTGATGCAAAAAAATATGGAGACATAATTATGGACTTAACTCTTGTAACAGTAAAATATAAAGGGTCCCAGGACCTTTCAATGGCCATAGACCTTTCATTACCCTTTACAAAGTTATCTAGTAAGCCCAATTCCGAAGTTCAAACTAACCCAGACTAGACCATAGACCATAAGCCGCAGGCCTACGAATCCTAAGTTCCGGCCCTGGACTCGTTCAAGTGTTTGGTGACGGCGAGCGCGCACGCATCCCTTAGCTTGACTTGGCTTTTTCAATCCCCCTAACGAGACAATTCTTAGTCATCTTTAAAATGGATTTATTTGTAGTTAGGCGCACCTAAATATCCAAATAATATTTCCATTTTCTAACACTGTTCATCAAGGCAGTTTATCGAGATTTTTGTTGAGGCTGATGGGAGCCTGATTTGAAGTTTGAGTCTATCTATTATTGCTAAATGTATCCATATATTCAGAGGCTTTTGGGCTTGCAACTTGCTTTAGAGAAAAATTAAAATTTCATTTTTTGGTTTTTTCGTTTTGTCTTTATTCAATTATTTTTTTTTTTGCATTTTTTAGTTTTGTGTCATGTTTTCGTAGTTTATTAATTCGTCTTGAATAAAAAAAGTATAAAATTATCGTCAAAACTAATATTTTTTTGAATAAAGTTGAAAATAAACCAGTTTTTTTTTTAACAGGGAAAATAAACCAGTTTATTGGATTAATTTTAGACTTATTAAAAAAAATTAGTTTCGACCATAATTTTATATTTTTTAAATTCGTCTCGTCGGAACGAATGCATAAATTACGAAAACTTGATACAAAACTAAAAAATGCAAAAAAAAAATTGAATAAAGAGAGACAAGTGTCTACTCTGGGGCTCGTTTCTTGCATCTGTTTGACCGACCAAGCACGTTCTATTATTATTTGCAAACGCGCCCTAAACTACACCAGAGCGATCCACTGGTTTATTAGTCGGCTGTCCCACAAAATTTGACTTGGGTGATCAACATAACGGAGCAAACGACAGCCGATTCACCCAATTTACAGAGATAGAAAAGGGTTTCAATGGAGAAAGGGAAAGGGGTGGCGATGGGTCGAAGATGGGCCGTCGATTTCACTGACAATTCTACGACTCCTTCCACTCGCGACATCCCTGATCCACCCGGCTTCTCTCGTGCTTCTCCCGATCAGGTCCGTCTGTGTGCGCGCGTGCGCGTGTGTGTGTACATACGGTGTAAAGCATGTTTGCATTCTGGTTTAATTCGACTAGTTGTTATTGCTCACAAGATGTCTTTGATTTGTTGTAGGACGATTCAACAGTTAGTCGCCAGAAGAAGGACGCCGAAGCTAATTGGAAAGCTCAGGTAATTTCAATCTGCCAAAAGAACTGCAGTTAGGGTTTTGTTGTGTATTTCCATTATTTGTATAGATATGGAGTAGATTTAGTTAGTCCTTCTTGCTCAGACAAAAGTAGGAAAAGGAAAAAAGAAGCAAAATAATTTGAATTTTGTCCTTTGGAATGTATAGTTATTAGTCGTAACTCATAAGCTTAAAGTTGCCGCCTTGCCGGCATATATTAAGATTTAATATTGCTTTCCGCATGTTGCCGCTATTGTCTTGATTTTTAATCTGTTACTGGCTTTGAGGTTGGGCAACATATTGAGTCAATTAGATGTCTAGATCCATCGAAGTGTATCAGGTCAAGGATTTGTCAATACCATCACCATGGTACTGTGTAGTTTATATGTAATCCTCTTCGTTAATTCGATGGCATTTTATTGTATGTTTGGGCTGTGTAGGGTGTCCATAGGAATATATGCAAGCTCACACGCACACATATGTAAGAAAGCTCTTTAGATTGAGGCATTAGCTTGCTAGAATCTAGATTATATGGAGGCGAGTTTTGTAGCACTTCTTGATGCTTCTCCAATAAGATATAGCTCCTTAACTTCTTCTTCTTCTTTTTTCCCCCATTCTAATTGAAAGAAAAAGAGTGAAAGTCCACCATGTATTGAAAGTTAATAAAAAATTAAAATTTACTGGAATTGGAACATTTCCAATCTGGAAGTAAATAAAACTCAACCTTGAAAGCTAGCTCTAAAGGTGCCCTTATGATCATATCACACTTCTTTCGTGCTCAACAAACTTTGGATTTCACTACAGAACCCCCTTGCGCCCTCACACAGTGTGCTCGCTAGACAGCGCCTGCCACGTGTTGGCTTGGGACGCACTCTACCACATACCGGTGTTCTTGCCTTCATATCACTATATGTGGTCATTTGCTCCAAAAACACTTAATGCCAATAAGTATTTGATTACTTCTATTGATGATAGCATGAAATACTACTACATGTACTTGCTTAAAAGCAAGGATTAAGCTTTTGATAGTTTGTTTATAAGAATGAGGTTGAGGTCGTAAGGGAGAGTAATTTTCCTTTGGGAGCAAAATTTGAATAGAGATTTACTACTATTGCTTTCGTTTTTTCTAGTCACTGAGTATTGTTGAAGGAAAGCTTTAGCTGTTACATAGATTGTGAAACTTGCAGCCAGAAAGGCAATCTGCGGTATTGATGGTAATCTTAGTGACATGGTCTCGCAAAGTTTCTTTTTTTTTTTTGACAAGTACGATTCTTGTTCAAAGCCCAAACAAAAAAACAATGTCCGGAAATAAAACCTTTAGAATAGACCCTAACATAACCACAAGCCAAGCTAGGCACCCTACCAAAGGGACCAACAATGAAAAAACAAGACAAAAAGAACCAGGCCATAATACAAGCCAACAGACACTAAAGGAAAAATACAGACAGCCTAGACAAGAGCACACCATTCAGACTGATCTTAGCACAAAACCAGGTAATCCCCAAGCTGCAGACAGGTCTCTGTTCCTCTGGGAAGGTTTCACCAATCTACTTGAGCTAAGAAACTCCCTAACACTTCAAGTAGTTGAAGAAGAAATCTGCTCCACAGTTGCTGCCTTTTGCACAAAGATCCTTTGATTCTTCTCCCACCAATTTTGGTCCACAGAAGCAGCCAAAGAGCATCTAAGGACACTGCTTCTAAATCCTTGCCCCTTCACATAAGCACAAAGCAGTCCACATTCTCATTAAGCTGCCTAGTGCCAGTAGAAATTCCATTTTTGCTGGACGCCATCTGCCAAACCAATCTGAACAAAGAACATTCAAAAACTAAATGTAGCCGAGATTCTTTGCCCCTCCACAGAACACAATCATCATTTACATTCAAACCCCAACTCAGCAGCCTAAGTAGCATTGAGTCTCTTATTTCCCCAAAGTTTGTTTCTCTTTTTTTTTTTTCATTGCATTAGGTGCTAATATATTTTGGGTGGCAGTGGAGAGCTATTAATTGAAGTGCAGTTATATTGTTGAATTTGCAGTTATATTGTTGATTTGAGGGACAACATGTTTGGTTAATTGCACTCCACCATAGGCTTACCTGTTTCCCATGGAATTGTTTTCTTGTGATTACTTTTTGGTACTAGAATCCGAATTTGCCACTGACAGATGTTCCTTTTTTGACTATTAACTTAATAATTATCTCTATTTGAGCAGAAAGCCTGGGAAGTGGCGCAAGCCCCTTTCAAGAATTTTCTCATGATGGGTTTCATGATGTGGATGGCTGGAAGTACAGTGCATTTATTCAGCATTGGTATTACGTTTTCAGCACTTTGGCAACCCTTAAGCGCTCTTCAAGGAGTAGGGAAAGGTAAGCTACTAGATTCTTACTTCAATATTACTTCCAACTTCTTTATGTGTTTGACAGACACAGGCTTGTTATTGTAGATGGGGGTGGTTTGTGTAGGTATATGAGAATTTAAAACCCCCTGTTGAGGCCCTTCCCATGACTGAAAACCTCAATTTGTTGATATTTATGTGGACTTTTCGTCTGTACCAACCATGTGAAGTGGGAGAAAAAAGCATCAAATTTTATGGTGCTGATCCAGTGGGCAAGTTGCAGCATAAATACTGAGGCAGGGTAGTGATGCTTAATGGATGAGAGTAGAATGATAGGTGATGATTGAAAGGAAGAAGTGGAAACAAACTTTTGGTCCCATGGTTTTTTATATTTTGTGTCTGATTTTCTTTTGGTTGGGAATTGTGGAGTGTACTTGCCCCCAATAAGCGAGGAGTGTATTCCAAAGAGTGCATTCTGGAAGTTCTTCGTGGTTTATCTCCAGAAACTTTGTGAAACTGTACGGTTCTTCAGTAGTGAATTTCTCCATACACAGCTTGTGTGAATAATGATTATGGGATGTTTTATGCATACTACCATTTCTACTGCATGCCTATCTTCTTTTTGCTCCTGTGATATACCTGGTCTGATTGTGTTCAGAAATGGGAAATCTGTAATTTGATTTTTGACTTTTAGTTCATTTTGGAATTTTAGATATGTTAGGATTCTTTTTCTTATTTCATTTTTAGTTTAGAGTGGTTTGTTTGCCTTTATATAAGCCATATGTAGTAGGTTTTGGTTTATATGTATTGAATTATTGTGATATGAATTTGAATTGTTCCTGTTCCCCTTCCTTTCCTAAGTAACTTAATGTCATAAACAGATTTCCCCATATCCGAACACAATTTTTAATCGCCAAGCATAATCCAAATTCTATCTTACCATTTCGCATCAGCTATTCTTTACCTTGCGACAACAATCCTTGTTGTTTTATAAACTATGTTGGTTGACCATGAGTTTTTTCCGTGCAGTTTTTGCGCCTTACAAGGACAGTAAAGTAGACCTTGTTTTGCCCAAGCTACTGTTCATCGCCCTTAATTTGGGGGCCCTGGCACTGGGTGTATGGAAGGTAAAATGCAGTTTCTATTGTGAGCATAGGAGAGAGTTTTAGACAATCTTATGGTGTTTGTCACTTAAATCAAATTCGGTTTGTAATTGGCAGCTTAATACGTTGGGTCTTCTTCCAACCCATGCGTCGGATTGGGTTTCATCCTTACCTCCTGCTCAGGTTCATTCCTTGTACCTAATGGCATGCACTATGTCCTAGTTTTGGGAAAAAAGTTGAATGCTTTTGGTGTATTTTCTACTCGCCTGAACTAGTGGATTAGCTTTGGCAGATTAAAAAGATGTGATGTGACTAGTGATTAAAGGTCGTGACAGCTCCAGGAATTTTTAACAGCGTGTTCAAGAATTAATTTAACCCTACTAGTTCTATGAATGAATCATATAATTAAAATAAATAAATATACTAGTGTGTATAATGCGACCAAAAATTACATAAGATATTACAGTTGTTGGAAAAGTTTCATATTTTGAGCCAGGCAAAATCAAAGCGGCGCATAAAGTTTCTTTTCTTTTCTTTGTTTTTTTTTTTTTAAGGAAATTACATGGTGAATAGTTAATGGAGATAAGGATTGATTGTCGTTCTGGGAGAAGTTGCATGATAATGATTGTGAATAGCCAGGATTTTCGTCTCTATTTTTCTGATATTTGTCATTAAGATGTGTACCTTATTTTGATCTAGTGTAGTAAGTGTTAAATTGTGAATAATTAGGATTGTTTGGTGTTTTGTTCAAAGAATAGGACTGAGTGTTCAACCAAAAGCTGAGATAAAATTACTATGTGTAATCTAACAAAATAAAAAAATTTCGGTTGTTCAATTGATCACATTTTCTTATGTGGAGCCGCCTATTATGGGTTATAATTTGGGGTTTTTCCCCCCTCTCAAACGGAAGTCAGCATTGTTAGTTATAGTTAGTGAGATTTGAACACCTATCAAATGTACGAGAGTACATGGTGCTTACCACTTTACTTGCCTGTAATTTGGGTTGTTCAAAGTGGATTAATTTGTGGGCTAATTTTTTAGATGGATGGTAATTTAAATTTGGATAGGGTGTTCAACCATACTTGAACTGGGTGTTCATCCATATTTAAACTGGGTGTTCAAAGAATAGACTTACCTAAAATTTTACATGTATTATACGTAATTTTTTTTTGCTAGGGTGGTCATGTGACCATCCTTGGCTGGCTGTAGAGCCACCAGTGATTAAGGGATGTTCGCAATCTCCTTTATGTCCCCTTTTGTCATGAATTCTGCAACAGATTACAAATATATTTTCTTTGTTATGAATTCTCCTAAAATTTTACATGCCAAAGTTGTTGCTTTTCTTTGTCATACTTCTATTTTCGCCCAAGACATTCATATGAGAATTGATTTCTTTCCATAGCCCAAACTTCTTTGAACACTACTGTCATCTTTTTTCAAACAGTAGGCAGCGTTGCCAAAAAATGATATCTTGTATTGTTAAAAAAAAAAAACTTCAATAAGAAGGTGCATGAAGCAAACTTTTGAAGGTGGATTTATAATCTATAATAACTGAAAGTTGAGGTGCTCATTTCTTGGTCTTCTAAAAGATGTTGCCGGCATAAAAAAAAAGGGTATGTGTTTTTCCCTTTGTTCAAGTTGGTTAAAATGTTATCCTGCACTTTTTGAGATTTCATAGAATTTCAGCACAGTATTTCTGAATAAACTATGAACAAAGTTTTATCGGCTTCAATTGGGCCCATCGTGAATTGGTTACGTATGGGAAAGTAGTAATAAATTGTTTGAGAAATTGGTTTCTGGTGACCAAAGAATAAGAAATTCCTGTTACAGAGAGTTGAGCTGGAAGCAGCAGTAATTCTGTAACAGTTCTCAACTTCTCATTGTCTCTTGCCAACAGTGTTTTTATTTTGCGGTGGGAAATTATTCCGGTTTACAGGATGGATAATTAAAATTACAAGGAAAATAGTAAAATAACAGTTCACCTGGGGAGAATTTATTTTGAGTTAGAATGCGGGTACTATCACATCTATGTGGGTCCTCTCATAATCATTTTTAAATTCTTAATGTGATTAAACGGTGCTTGAATTGTCTCGACTAGACTTAAATGTAACCATGCCTAGCCAGATTAGGAAGTAGAGACTAAATATAGAAGAGGTAAACACCCATACATTAACTTGTTGTAGTCCAAATAAATACTGGTGATTAACTCTTTCTTACTCGATTTATGGGTAAAAACAGCCGTCCCTAGTAGCTCCTCTTGCACATATTAGTGATAATAGCCAACTCAATGTGGCTGCCCCAGCTCTGACCTCCAATATAAATTGATTCCATAATGGCCATTCTCTTGGTGATTGGCATTGTGCATCTTGAATATCTGGTATTAAGTTCAAATCAACTCTTTGCATGTGGTATTTCTAGTGACTTGGTGAAGTTCATCGATTCCACGGCAGACCTCTTTAAACACCTAGTTTGGAAGAGTTGACACTAATTCCAAGGCATGAGTTGTTTCCTCTGTGTAAGTTTGTATTTTGAGATCTATTTGTCGAAGTTGGGTGTAGATATACCATAAGTTACTCCACATGTTGGTTAGAATCTCAGAATCTTATGGCCCTGCGATGAATTCCTACTACTTCCGGGGAGTATTTAGGTCCATGATGACTTATCCTTATGCCAGCTGATTGATGCTAGCTACGTTGATTGTTTGTTGTTGTGATAGCCAGCAGCCGCCAAATCGATGTGGATAACACTGACCTCCGATGTATGTTGAAATTTTAAGGGCTATCTATGTGGATATGTGGTGCTTCTTGAGTATCTTGTATTTTACCTTTTATCAACCCTTGTGTATACTCTCAGTCTATCATTGGTGGTCATAGATTTAATACTCTATTACTAAGCAGATCCCCTCATTCAGTTGACTTTTTTGGTCTATTGGTGCCAATTGTTAGTCCTATGGCCGTAGGTTGGAAGGGTTCTTGATGCTCATTCCGGGCATGAGTTGTGGTTTTGTATTCTCTTTTGAATGAGCTTTGGATATCTGTTTGAAGTTTCCGCTTAACGTACTGAGTTTTCTAGACCTAGAAGACATGTTTCTGACATAACTTCCTCATTTTTCCTTGTACGACAATACCTTATCCAATAATGCCAACTCCAGTTCTCTTAGGAAATCTATGACCATGTGGTCGCGTAGATTTTTTGTTTTTTTTTTCCCCGACTGTCTACTTCACTATCTCATTGGTTTGGTTCCAACTCTGCACCCCTCGAGTGAGATTGTGAGATAGAATCAATAGAAACAAGGACAGGGAAGGGTTCCAAAAGAATATTATGGTAAGCAGTCCTGAGTCCTGACCTATATTACCGTCTATAAATGTGCTAAATTACTTACGTTTGCT
The DNA here is from genome assembly GCA_020921065.1 of Vaccinium darrowii. Classification (NCBI taxonomy): domain Eukaryota; kingdom Viridiplantae; phylum Streptophyta; class Magnoliopsida; order Ericales; family Ericaceae; genus Vaccinium; species Vaccinium darrowii. The sequence goes on from CM037155.1 coordinate 21,570,412, forward strand.
TTATGAATTTAAAGCAGTCCTGAGTCCTGACCTATATTACCGTCTATAAATGTGCTAAATTACTTACGTTTGCTTTATGAATTTAAAGCCTCCCTCTCTCTCTCTCTCTCTCTCTTGTTGTCCCTAGTGGTTTGGGACCTGTATGAGTTCGCTCACGTGGTTGGGTTGAAACCCAGCAGTCCACTCCACACTGGGTTGTATATTAAATTCTTGGTTGTATCCACACGCACACAAAACTCTCTCTCTCTCTCTCTCTCTCGCGCGCGCGCGCGCACCAACATACACACAAACTCATTCACCCATGAACAGTTTTCATTTCAACCTAATGTTAATATGAACCCGTAGTATACTGTTTCCTTTTATCTGTATCTGGACATTATCAGTTGATTAGTGAATGGCGTCTGTCAACTTCATTTTTTTACCAGAAAAATCATGGAAATCACACTTATGGAGCATAATTTGCATATCTATTTTTCTGCATTTTTTTTGGTTCGTGTTAATTAGTTCTACAACTTTGGCAGACATTGAACGCCTCTATCAAAAACTAATCTTCCACGTTAGGATGTAAATACGTGTATATCAAAATCTTATGTATTTCCAGGAGATGTATAAGAATGAGACACTTGTATCTAATATCGATGCTTTATAGTGTTCCTTGTCACATCTTCTTCCCTGTTCTTTTACTTATCAAAGTAATTGATGGCTTTCTTTACTTTTTCAGGAAGTTGAGTATTCAGGTGGCGGTGTGCCTTTGTATTAAGGTGATTTCTCAGCTCGACCTTCTGAGGAGATAACGAAACGTCAACAGAACTGAATTGTTTTAAAGAATGGAAGTTCCGCTGGGTCGTTGGAGCTGATAACTCCAACACGGGCATGACACGGCATGGTTTGGTTTTTATGAGTTCAGAAACGGTAGACCTCGGATTATATTTGCATGAAATGGCTTGTAGCAGCTTCCAATTGCCTGTGGTTTAGCATTTATTTTTATCTGTGATTGCACTCGCTAATCAACAGTTGGAGACACGATGGCCCCGTTCGGTTTGGTTTTTCTAAAACGAGTTTTGGGCTAAAAAGTCCAAAATTTGTGTTTGGTCCAATGTTCAAAAAAAAAGTTATGAGATCAAATTATGGAATCATTTCCTCAGCTATCCACTTGTTCTCCCTTCAACCTTTGCAGAGATCCATCCCATATTTCGGTTATCAATGGATATCGACAAAAAAGACCTCTCTCTCTCTCTAAAAATTTTCTGCTCTCCCCTCTCTCTAAAACCCTTTAAGCACAGATCTAGGCTCCTTTTTCTTCCTCTTGTTTGCTAATAGCTCTCAGAGGCGACCTTTGAGTCAGATCTCGTTTGCTTGGAGTTCGATTTACTCTGGCGAGTTAATCCACCGATTGAAGTCTTGTTTGCTTCCATTTCGAGTTTCTCCGGTGCGTTTCTTCGAGTTCTTCTCGGATTAGGCCGCGGCGGTGGTCTGCTGGCGGTGGGTCTGTTCTGGGTTTCTTTTAATGGCCCTCTTTTTCAACCTAAAGCAACCTGGAACGTTGTCTAAATTTTCAGATCTGGAAATGTTGGTAAGGAGTCCTGACCTTTGAACCCAGGAAACTCCATGATTGTTGATGTAGTACAACCCAGGAAACCCCATGATTGTTCCACGAAAACCCAGAGTTGGGTTTTAGCCGTCCATGGTGCGATGCAAATTGAAATTCTGGGTTTTGGAAATCGATTTTGTCCAGATCTTGAACAGCCCGATTTGAGAAGCTTGGAAGAACCTCCTCTACAAATGGCGAGTGAAACCATCCTTGGCCAGTACCGTGACTCTCTATGTTTGTTTGTGTCCTTTGATCTTGAAGCTTGAAGTTCCCCAATATGTCGTGAATGTAACCCAGATTTTGAGTTTGCTGTGAATCTGACCCAGACTGTAGATCCCCTTTTTTAATCGTTTTCCAATCTACCGATCCCCTTTTCGGATGACACAAAATCGGATAGAAATATGTGGTGTATTGGTTGTTAATTGATCACAACGAACAGAAATTTAGAAATTCATTTTGAAAGCATTTTTCAAAATAGTGAAGCGAACATGAATTTTGAGAAGTGTTCAAAACTGTGTTTTTGAGAAATTTTCAGAATTATTGTCCAAAACAAGCAAACGAACGGAGCCGATAAGTCTGTCGTTTAAACCCACTTGAACTGCCCTGTATTGTGTGAGGAGAACATTTTGATGCTGGACAGGAAGTTTGGAAACAGTGAGGATGAACTATTGGGGTTTCTTGCAGTTCAAACAATATTGTTAGGTTTTCTTAATCTATGTTTGGTTCTTGAATCTGTGGACATAAAAAATAAGAGTTCATTGTCGTTTGAGATACACTTTCGAAACAAAAAATGTACATAGAAATAGTAAGACCAAATGATTGAGAAGGAAAAATAAGATTTAATCTGGCATTGTCACCCAAAATTGTTTTTGTTACTGTCAAAACTCTAGTGCATAACGGCTTGTACTCTACACGAGTACCGTTGATTTGGGTTGTTGATGTGCAGCCCATGAACAGCAGGTGCTATGTACCATCCAGGCTGTTTGTTGCTCAAACGGACAGCTCAAATTTCATTTTGCACGCACGACATTGGTTTAGATGCAAAGGTGCTGAGGTGGAATCTGGGCTGTCCATCTGAGCAACGGACGGCTTGGATGGTGCACAACTCATGCTGTGCATGGCAACAACCCCATGTCCGAGTACCTTTAAAAAAAAAAAAACATGAGTATAATAAGCCTTTCGTGCATTGGAGTTTTGGAATTAACAAAAACAATTTTAACATTATCATTTATTTTTGCTAGTGCCAAAACTCTAGTGCATAACTTGTACTTTGCACATGAGTACAAGCCTTTTGTGCGTCGGGAGTTTTGGCATCAACAAAAATAGTTTTGGCATTTTCATTTACTTATCAAAGAACGAAAGTTTTAGATAAATAACGACAGATCGTTGGAGACAGATTGTTGGAGATACCGTGGTTACTTTCTAGTGCTTATTTTCTAGTTCTTCTCTTGAACATACTAATAAAATAAAATATAAAAATATATACTCAAAAAATTCTTACCATCCACTTTTTCTCCTTTTGTCTCTCACCTTGTTTATTTTTTATTTTTATTTATTTATTTATTTTATTTTTTGTGGTTGGCCTTTGGGCCATTTTGGTGGTTGTCAACTTGTCATATAAGGGCAATTTTACTAGTTTTTTATTTTATTTTATCAAGGGGCAATTTTACTTGGTTAAATGGTGCATTTTTACACACCAATTTGAAACCCTAGATAAACATCCTCAAAATAAGACACCATAAAGAAAAGACTATGTAGTTCAAAGCTAAGTCTTTTTAAAATATATTTACTCCATAATTCTATTCAAAAGCTAGGTTTAGAGGCCCAAGATTGGTACTCAAATTCTTAATAACACTATGTAGTAGTTCAAAAGCTAAGTCTTCTTTTATGTCTTCACGTTTCACTCTTGTGTTTCTTTTACACTACATGTAACATCTCGAATATTTTTATTCATGTCGAATCTAACAATAACAAAGCCTTTAGGAGAAAGAAAGGAATTATTTAGGTTGAGTATGAGAGTCAATCGGAATTTTTGGATTTATCGTAATCCATTGGGATTTCAATGGCAAGGAAAGAAGATTTGTTGACAAACCAACATTTGTTAAACTTTGAATTTTAATCATGATTCCAATTTTCATTACGATTTTTATTAACATTACGAAAATTTTCACGTCGAAGAACAAAATAAATATTACAACAAAAACTTAATGGTCAAGCGGATACTCTCATCAACAAATAAATAAAACATAGGATCACCATTAGGAGTTTTATTTATTCACTCCTGATTATTCTTCCCACCGTACCAAATCTTCAATTTTTCTTTTTATTAAAAAAAGAAGTTACCCTCCGATAAAAATAGGAAAAAAAAAAAAAACGTTTAATGTAACTTGTGCATGCTAGAAGTTTCTTAGGATTTTTAATGACATAAAGTTATGCGATGCATGATAAGAAATTTTATACTATTCAATATAGAAAACTCATCAACAAGAGCAAAAGAAATTAATCAGTCATGGCAAGTGTCCACTGCTAGAATTTTCCAACCCTTTTCCGAAAACTTTTGACTCAAAAAATCGAGAAAAACTTGGGTGCAAGACGGGTATCACATGACGTACCTGTCACGCATTTCGGCAGTGCAATACATTTTAAACGACCCGGATTTTAAAGGGAGAAAGAAGGGTGTTTTGCACACTGTTTTTGATCCGTAGGAACTTTACATGGTTTTTGTTCTGTAAGAAAATATAGTACTACTAGATTTTTCTTAAAAGCTAAGTACGTAGAATTAGCAAGATACGAGCATTTACAACATGACCCTTTCAGATGAAGATTAACGGTCCAGATTGCTCAGTGGAAAAAAGAGTGTTTCTGTACCTCACTGGAACAATGAGTCGGTCTTGCTAGGCAAAAGCGCCTCCTTCTTCTTACCTTCTCCTCTCCAGCAAGGCTTCTTCTCTCTCGTCCCTTCTCTCTCATCATATCAAGAAAAAACCCATCAAATTTTAACCAAAACATCCCTCTTTACGGGTCAAATCCTTGATATCCAATCTGAAATCACTCCGATTTTAACATATCTTTACTAATTTCATATCTTTACTAATTCCATTTGTTTGTGATTACTGGTTATTGGTCTTACTATTGGTTTATTCTTTCTATCTAACATAAATCGGTTTGATTTGTAAAAAAAAGGATCTTTCAATCTCCATCAGTATCATCATGTCCTCAAGAAACCCCTCTTATACAAATCCAAAACCTTGCAAGCACCTTACAGATTACAAGCGCAAACACGGCCTTAATGGCTACAATCTGATCCAAAACTACATCAAAACCAGTCCCTATGGCAAAACAATGATCGATAAGTGCAAATCCAAGACACCCATGTGCAGTATTTGTTCTGGGTACCAAGGTAGACTCTATATATGTTTGATCTGTTCATCAGTGTCATGTTTTTTCTCATCTGATTCAAACCACGCCCTGATTCACGCCAAATCTCATGTGGGTCATGAGATTTCTGTAGACATGGAAAGGGCTGAGCTTTATTGCTTCATGTGTAGTGATCAGGTGTATGATCCTGATTTCGATAAGGCTGTGATGTGTAAGCACGTCATGGGTTTGCCAAGAAGTGAAAATGGGGTAGTGGGTTATGGGTTGAGGTCGAGCAAGAGGAAGAGATTGGGTTTTGGGGGGGTAGATTTGGATTCTAAGAACGCGAAACGGTTGATTTTGATGAGGGATCAGAGATCAAAATCCTGTTTTCCATTGGGGTTGAGGGGTTTGAACAATTTGGGCAACACTTGTTTTATGAATTCTGTGTTGCAAGCCTTACTTCACGCGCCCCCATTGAGGAATTACTTCCTTAGTGATCACCACAACCATGAAACTTGCCGGAGAAGGTCTCCAGACCGGCTCTGTCTGCCTTGTGACATTGATGTTATCTTCTCTGCTGTGTTTTCGGGTGAACGGACTCCTTACAGTCCAGCTCAGTTTCTTTACAGGTTTGCCATTTTCATCCGATTGGTATTTTTTTTTTTTTTACCAAAGCATATTTGGTTGCTAGTTATCCTCAGTTTGTTTAGTTATGGTTGAACTATGTACAATGCAAGTGTATGTTGTTTGATTTCCATTTTTTCTTCGAAGATACATACCTCTGCTATCATGTCTTGAATACAAGACATGTTGGCTTGATATGTAAAAGGGGGATTAGTATTCCTGCAACCGTTAGGCCCGGTTGTTTTGTTTTCAATAAAGCATATCTTGGTTCTAGTGGTTCTGGACTTTGGTTATGTGATCTATGTGAAATGCTTTTGTGCTATTTTACTTCCAATGCTTCTGTCCAAAGATACAAATTTCTTGAAGTCACTTGTGGAATATAATACAAGGTTCCATTCATGTAGAGCCTCCTTTGGCTGCGTTTGGGTCATGGAGTAGTGAAGGGCTTTATAGAGGGGAAGAAAAATTTGTGGAAATAGAAGAGAAGATATTGAAGTGAAGAGAATTTGTACTTTAGTTTCCTTATCATTTTCTTTCCCTAGATTATCGATCCACAGATCTGTTATCAAACTTAGCTTTAAACAATCTAAAGTTGAATTCAAAATCCCAAGACCTACATGTAGCGAAGTATTTTATCGTGCAAAATGTCATGCACTGGATAGACATTGGATAGGGTTCAGATTCTGTTGTTGTTCTGTTGGAGTCAGCAGGATTGTGTACTTATATTTAAAAGAAAGTTCAAAAGATTATGCTTGGATGATTGGACTTTTTTCGAGTTTGACGATTTAATTTGCTTTCCAAGTGTCCAATGTCATGGAATGATTGAACCATATCCAGTAAATTGAACTGATCAAGACTTCTGTCTCTATTTGCAGTTGGTGGCAGCATTCGGAGAACCTTGCTTGTTATGAGCAGCAGGATGCTCATGAATTCTTCATGTCAATTCTGGACAGGATCCATGAGAAAGAAGGAAAAGCATGGAACACCATCAGAGGTAATTAATTGCCTGGTTTTGGTTTTATCTGTTCACAAATTGTGCAGCATCAGCAAGGGTGTCAAATAAAATGATGATTCGTGGTTTTCTCTTCCATGTGCTGGTCAATTGCATAGGGACAAGTTTTAGATTCTAGATTTGTCTTCCCGAGGGTAGCATTGCATGGCTAAATAGGTAACATTCAAGGGAAAGTAGAGGAAAATTGACACATTTTATACTTTATGACATTGGGAATCTCGTGTTGGTCTCTAGTAATTTTGCTTACTGATGTAAACATCATTTTCTTTTCTGCAGAAAATGGAGATTGCCAGTGTATTGCTCATAGAGTATTTTCTGGGCTGTTGAGATCAGATGTCACTTGTATGTCATGCGGATTTACCTCCACAACTTATGATCCTTGTGTGGATATTTCCCTTGACTTGAATTCAAATACTTCCTCTTCTACTCTCGTGGGCTGTTTGGATCTCTTCACAAGACCAGAGAAGTTGGGTTCAGACCAGAAATTCTTTTGCCAAAATTGTCAAGAAAGGCAAGATTCCTTGAAGCAAATGTCAATAAGGAGGCTTCCCTCGGTGTTGTGTTTGCATATAAAACGTTTTGAACACTCTTCAATCAGAAAAATGTCAAGAAAAATCGATCGACATTTGCAATTTCCTTTCTCCTTAGATATGAGCCCGTACTTATCATCTTCAATTGTGAGGAAAAGGTTTGGAAACAGAATCTTTTCTTTTGAAGGTGATGAAACTGACATTTCTGCGGACTTCGAGGTTTTCGCAGTGGTTACTCATTCAGGCATGCTGGAATCTGGGCATTACGTGACATATCTGCGTTTGAAGAACCAATGGTACAAATGTGATGATGCATGGATAAATGAAGTTGATGAGGAGGTGGTGAGAGCATCACAAAGCTATTTGATATACTATGTGCAGAAAGTGCTTTCCCATAGAGTTAGCGAGGACCTAAGTTGTCTGCTAGTCCCCCCTCGTGGTGACACATTTGTTCCAATTGCCGGATGTTGCTGAATTGGATTTCAAGATTATGAACTGGCACACTGGCAAAATGCGAGTTTGGCTCTCTCGGACAAAATTTGTGACCAGATAGCTGGAGCCCGCTGCTCTGGGTCCCAAGGTGAGAGTTTTTCTGCATTAAGCAAGAAGGATCTCAAATTATTGGTTTGTGAAGGTGGACTTCACATCTGATATCAGTATCAGTCACATAAAGTTCCAAATGATCGAATTGATGAATTTTTCATAGGTAAGAGGAACATTGGCTGTGGACCGTGGCATCTCAGATCCCTGAAACACATCAATGGCCAGATGATTCATTTGAGGCATATAGAGATCCGCAGACCACCAAGGCACCCAAGAGATGGCTTTGGTCATAAGAGAGAGTGGCAGAGCTAGGAGGCAATTGGCGAGGCGAGGACGAGCAGGGATTTTGACATGACCATCCACCTATATTGGGGCACATATATACGATGACAATGATTGTGATTCCGAAACTGGTTGACATGGATATATGGGTTTGATTCATTTTTACGAATCCATAGACAGACATTTAATTTGGATTTTTGACAACCCTCATAAACTAGTGGTGGAGTGGACTGGTCATGCCAAGGATCCTTCTCGGTCCAACCCTTCAGCGTGAACGCTATCTCGTATGACCAACGACATCGCTCTTGGTGCCATTGTGGTTTGTGAAGCTCTCTGTGCCTCCTGGCCTCCTGTGTCCGTGGTTAAGTGTGACGGTTAGAGAGATCTTTTATGAACTAAATTGGGTTCTATTCAATATCCTGAATCCCCACAATCCAGCAATTACGCTTGCGTGATTCTTATCGCTAAATTGTTAGCAGTTGAATGGATCAGCTTTATCAATTGAGTTTCGGTTAATTGGACGGTTTGTTACTGTTTAATATATTGGTAAATGGCAGACAAATATTTTTTTGATTTAGTGCCAGCTGTTTGAGAGAGAGAGAGAGAGAGAGAGAGAGAGAGAGCTTGAATTATGTAGATAAACACGTGGATTAGCCCCAGGGTTTGTCCGGTTAGTGAGTTTGCTCCCCATATAATTGATCACCAGTACCCGGTGAGTTAGCTCCCCATATAATTGATCACCAGTACCGGTCCTGGGGCAAGGCCTTTCCTTCCCAAAAGATCCAAGGCATCCAAGTACTACTAGTTTGTTGTACTTAGGAAAAAAAAAATGCCCCAAAACTACATTCCAACTTCTGTAGGCCCCAAAACTACAATCCAACTTACTAGTATGTTGTACTTGCGAAAGGAAAATGCCCCAAAACTACAAGCCAACGTCTGTAGGCCCCAAAACTACAATCCAACTTCCTTAGGGCCCTACTACCCCAAAACTACAATCCAACTTCCTTAGGGCCCTACTAAGTTTAGAGAACCCTAATTTTGGGTGTTTTGAAGGGATCATATTTTGAAAATCTATTTAGGAAAAAAATGATTCTCTGCCCAAAAAGGAATTTTTTTTTTCCCTATTTGTATTTCTTGAAATTATAGCACATTAAAATGTGAACAGCCTTGGGGCCTCGAGAAAGTTAGGGCTGGGCCTCTTGACCAGGTTTAATCTACTGTAAATCTGCTAATTCCAGCGTGGATAACCTACTTTTGACTGAATCGGGGAAGAGAGTAATTGAGCTGTGTGCAAATTAGGTGCCAAGAAAAAGGAAAAAAAGAACACTTAGATCATGTTTGGTTGTAATTTACAGCAAACGTTGTTTTGGACTCTACCCATTTTGTAGAAGTTGTACTTGAAACACTGCAAAGTCTATTCTAGTGATACCATCTAGGGCTGTAAACGAGCCGAATTGAGCCGAGTTTTAAAATGTTCGGGTTCGTTCATTAAGTTTTTAAACGAACTCGAGCCGAGCTCGAACTCAGTGAAAATTTGAAGAGCCGAGTTCGAGCTGAGCTTGCCGAGGTTTGAGTTGAACTCGAACTTGTTCACGAGCCTTAGCGAGTAAAAAATACTAGATATTTATACTCTCATACAAGTCTAGAACTACAAAAAAAAAAAAAAAAAAAATTTGTACATAAAGAAGCCTATCCAAAATTTAAGTTTACAATACATTTATAAGTTTATATCTGTACAAGTTATAAAACTTTCATTATATATATGTCAAAGTTATACATATTCAAGGTTATATATGAAATTCTTATGAGATATACGTACATATTCTAAGTTCGCAAGCCTAATCGAGCCGAATATTGTCAAGTTCAAGTTCGGCTCATTTATTAAACGAACATAAAATTGAGGTTCAGGTTCAGTTCGTTTAGTAACCGAATCGAACTCGAACGAGCCTTCACCGAGTCGAGCCTCGAATAGTTCATGAACGGCTCAATTCATTTACAGCCCTAAATTACCATCCAAACGAATTCAAATAATCACAATCTATTGCGATTAGCTCTAATTCAAAATTTATGATCCACATTAGAATTAAAACAAAAAATCAAATACGAATTATTCGAGCGTAAAAACAAAAACAAGGGGAGTGAGCTAAGTGTAGATTGTCATTATATTTTGATGTCTCTAGTGCGTAACTTATTACTCCTACACACTAAGAAATGAAGGGTAATTATTTCACTGACACCCTTCACATACGAGAAATGACAATAAATTTCTTGTTTCATTGTTCATTTCACCGATGCCCACTTAACGACTATTCTTCCAAAGGGATAGAATTAGTCAAAAGTTCTGATTGAAAAAAAATATATTCGAAGTGTCTTATTGAAAAATTCACCATTTTTCATAGTAGATTTGGCTTTTTCTGACGCCAAAAAAAAAAAAAAAGGGGTTCACTAAAGTAGTAAAAAATATAAATAATTATCAATAAATAATATCCTTACTGGTCAAAGCAGCTCCTCCAATCGGTAAAAGAAGTTATTTTGATTAAAAAAAAGTTGGAGTTAACGAATTTTTTATTGCTTTTTATTATCTGAAATGCCAAATAATGAGATATGTCACATTTGAATCATTCTATGATGTGTCTGGATAGATAATTGTCAATTGTGAGCGTTGGAGAAACGCACGCACATAGAAAACACAAGAATTCATTGTTATTCCTCATACGTGAGGTGTATCTATCATTAAAGCAAACTTCATGAGGGGGTGTAGGTGGAATTTACCAAAAAGTGAAATGAAAATGAAATTTCTTTATTCAGTCAACTTCAGTAAACCCTGATAGATTTTGGCATCGATAAAACAATTTACCGTGGCCATTATTGGCCGAACATCTTTCAAGAGAGAGCGGAAAAAGAAGAACAAATGGATGAAAAGTCTTTTAAACGTCCAGGCTTGAAATCGGTTTGGTTTCGGTCGGTTCGGGGTGATTATATACCGGACCGATTCGGTTTGGGGTATGCTTTCTCAAAACCGATCCCGACTAATTTTATAAAGGACCGAATTCGGTTCGGGGTGCCTCAGTTGGACCGGAGATTTCGATTTGGCTGAAATGGGTCTACTTGGGCCCATTAAAAAATTTACTTTTGTGCTAAAATAATTCACTTTGGGCTGTGCCTAGTGCCATAATTTTTTTAACTCAGACACAAGCCTAGTTAGCAAAAAAATAAGACCAAGATTCTTCATATGATTCAAGTGGGCTGAGAATTGCCTTAGAAACAAAACAACACAGCTAGCACCAGTCAAGCCGAAAGATCATTTTGAAATGTGCACTAACAGAAAACCGAAAAAAAAACCTACTATTTTCTCTTCAAAATGGTACTTAACAAACAATAAATTCTGATCCCATCAAATTTCGAATGCACCACACATTCATGCACTGTCAAAACAGTAATTGACCAACAATAAATCTTGTACTACTAAGGCTTAGTTTGCCAAAAGATAAAATGAGGTGGAGGTGATAAAATGAGGTTGATTTTAGCAAATGAAGTGGGGAGGTGATTTTATCTCCAATGAATCTGGACATATATATGTCCAGATTCATTGTTGCTAAAATCTCCTCCCCACTTCATTTGCTAAAATCTTCCACTTGATTTTAGCAAATTCCCATTTTAGCAAATGGAAAACTACCCCTAAAAAAGGCTCATTCCCTGGATTGAACTTCACAGGAATACCAGGTTCAACAGAGAACCATATTGAACCACACCCCCGACACGCGGACACAGTTACCATTGTTTGCTAACATTACACACTACACACTACACTGTCACATTCCAACAAGATAAGAGCATCTCCACTCTTGGAGCAAATCCTTCACCAAATTTAAATTTGAGTAAAAATCAACACCAAATCTTTCACTAAATATTCAAACGGCTCTATTTGTTCCAAATAGACAACGACTCAACACTAAATTTGCAGAGGGCAACGGATGAAAAAGAATTGACAAAATGAAAAAAAAAAACGAAAAAAAAAAACTGTTTTTACAAAATGGCGGGAAAGTTTTGGAGCCAAAATGAACAAAAAAAAAAAAAACAGTTTTTGACAAAATTTTAACTAGAATTTGGTTTAAAAGGTGGTTTTTCATTGGAAGGGGTGTTATCAAATCAAGTTTTTGACCAAATTTTTACTCAAATTTGAGTAAAAATTTGGTGTAAGGGTAGAGATGCTCTAAGAACACAAAAAGAAGCACCGAAAATTACTTGACTGGTAGTTGGGCCGAAAATTTCCTCGTTGTCGTGAAATGCCAAAAGGAAATAGGAGTAGTTTTTGTCCGTGCATATTTGTCAGGAGGAGTACGGAGAGGGAGGGTGAGCTGAGAGAGAGAGAGAGTCTGAGCCCAACTTCGTGCCCTGGGGTTTTCACCAGAAAAATCGCCCAAAAAAATGACAGAGACCACCACAGGGACGCCGGTGGCGACGGATTTGTGGTGTCGACTTCCCGCAGATATCGTCCAGTCCATCGCAAAACGCCTCAACTACAAAGCAGATGCTGCTTCTTCATCTTCTTCTCCTAATCACACCAACGCCATTGGTCTTCTTCGCTCCGTCTGCAAATCCTGGCGCTCCTCAATCGATAAACCACCCTCCTCCTCCTTTCTGCTGCCGCTCACCCTTCCTTTCCCCATTGTTCCAAACCCCTACCTGAACCCTAACTCCTGCCGCGGCGGCTACTTCTCCCTCACCCAAAGCACCCTCTACTTCCTCCTCCAATCACCACCGCCTTCTTCTTCTTCTTCTTCTTCTTCTTCTTCCTCCTCCGTCCTCTACGGAACAACCACCAATACTGCTGGCTGCTACTGGTTGCTTAGGGTTCAAGAGCCGCCCTCTCAAAACAACAACCGGTGTAAAATATACCACCCCATCAATCCCCTTTCCAAGCTCGGGGCCGAGCGAGTTCCGAAAGCTGCATTTCCAGAATCGCTTAACCTGCTCGACGTAGGAATCGTCGAAATCGGCAGAGCTTACTGCCTGAAGTTTGTTGATGGGAGGAAGAAGAAGCAGGTTGAGAAGGAGGGCCCCAAGTGCAAGCCGAGGACAATGGAGGAGGTCCAAGCGGACTACCAATTGACCTACCCCACGTCTATCAAGAAAGTGGCCGTGTCTCCAGAGGATTTTGGGATCATTGCTATTAATAGTGGTCGACTGTGTTTTTTCAAGCTTGGTGGTGACCAGAAATGGATTCTTGTCGATTCTTCCAACGACCGATACCATGACATTGTTTATCGCAAGGGGAAATACTACGCGGTGGACTATGGAGGGAGGACAGTGGTAATTGATGGTGTGGACTTGAAGAAGGTTAAGGTGACAGCATCTCCCTTGCGGGGCCTCGGTGCTTGTCAGTTCACGCGCCTTGTTGAATCAGGCGATGATCTCTTCTTGGTTTACAGGTTCTTGGCCCCGAGACACAAGGCTGGAATCTCTAAGGGAGCTGTTACCATGGGCATGGTTACTGAAGAAAGTCATCCGGTTATGCCGAACTACTTCAATGTCTACAAGCTTGATGAAGAGAAGAAGCAATGGCAGCGGGTTGATGATCTAAATCATCAAGTGTTCTTCCTTGGTGATGACTACTCATTTTCAGTCTTTGCTCAGGATTTCCCTGGACTGAAAGGGAACTGCATATATTTCTCTGACTGTAAGTTTCGTGCTCGGAATGAGAAAGAAGCGAACATTGGGAAATCCTGTGTCCTCACGGGTGTTTACAACATGAAAGATCGTAGCTGTGGGCCGCTAGCATTTTTTCGAGACCACTGGCCCATTTTTTCGCCTCCGCCAGCTTGGCTTAAGCTAAAACACCGCGAAGGGATGATGGTATATTGATTTCATTGTGTGTTTAGTTTACAGTCGTGCATAACATTATATTAGCTGAATTGCTTATGACACGTGATTTGGTTTCATTTCCATTATGTTACTATTTTTAAGGGATTGTATTAAGCAAATTCATATGATTCTCATTTATCTTCATGTATGCAACTGGTTATGAATTTTCTATAACATTCAGCAAACTGGAAAGCATGCTTGTCTAGTGGCCAGACACCTAAACATCCAAGTCCTCCATCCACGGCACTCCCTCTCCTTCCTCCAAATTCAGCCATGAATTTTTCTGATGTGTCTGCCACCATGAAGTATGCATCATTTTATTCCTGAAGTATGAATTGTTGCTTTGGCATTGAGCATTGGTTGGGTATAACGGATGCAAAACACACCTACCAAAACGGCAAGATTTAGAATCTCAGAAGCTAGAAAGCGACACAATATGGCATGATACCCAAACAATGCACGATACCAGAGTACACCAGCGAATCAGCGACCCATTAGTCGCTATTGTATTAACAAGCAAAGAGCAAGCCTTGACGTGTTATGTTGTTTCTTCTGGAATAAATTAAAAATTTAGGTGATTTATACTTGCCAGCGATGAGATGCGACAACTACTATGGCAACGTATAAGCCAACATGTTAAACATCAGACCTTGCTGTCACAAAGATTATACATATCCTTTGTGTCTATTTGTTTGTGCATTGGACTAGATATTGCTTTTTCTTAATTTATATCGAAGCAAAACTAGAGAGAGCCTGTCTTTGGGGATGTTCATTCCATAGGACAGGGGCTTTCGATGTGATATAATCTATTTTTGATTTCATACACGTTATCCATGTAACCAACTCTAAGTTCTCATAACAAATTACCCAAAAAAAAAAAAAAAATCCCATTAAGATTTGGAAAGTCATTGTAATATAGCAACTTACTAAAAGTAAGTAAGTAAGTACCGTGATTGGATGTATAAGCTCGGGCTAAAAGTTTGGTATTGTTTCATTTCATGACAAAAATGGAACTCGATAATGAATATGTAGCTCCGTTGCATGGGATGACTTCTAAGCTCTAATTTTTGTCTTTGCGAAATATTTCTGGATGTTTAGGATGGTTTAAGTTTTTTTTTTTTCCTCTTTTTTTTTTTTTTTTGTTCGATGAGAAATGTGATACAGGAAGGAACCCATCTTCGGTATGATACCCATAGCAGGACAAAGAACCAAATCGCTCCTTACATGTGAATTGGTTTCTTTTCCTTGCATGGTTTTATACCCATGTTATGCATGACTTAAGCCAAAACATCCTGAAGGGATGCCGGTATGTTGGTCTCAACGGTTGTTAATTTACAGTCATGCATAAGACAATATTAACTGAATTGGTCTCTTTTCCATTTTGTTCCTACTTTAAGGGCTACTATTAAGCAATTCATGTGATTCACATTGTCGCATTTTGAGTACATCTTTGTGCAACTGGCTACGAATTTTCTAAAACATTCAGCAAACTGGAATGTATTGTTGTGTACTGGCCAGACAGGCAGACACCTAAACATCCAAGTCCTCCACCCCGCCACTCCCTCTCCTTCCTCAAATTCAGCCATGAATTTTCTGATGTATATGCAACCGTGAAATTGTTTACTTTGGTATTGAGCATTGGTGGAGTATCAAGAGATGCATTCTGCTAAATATTCATGCCATTTTGTATTGCTTCATCTTGTATTGCTTGGTAGCTTCTGATATTCTAAATTGTACGGTTTTGGTAGGTGGGGAGTTATGAATGTGCTTTGCTATTTATATATCCACACTTCTAAGCAGAATTGCCATAGGACACCAGAAAATCAGCGATTCATCTTTTTAATCGCTATTGAATCAACAAGCAAAGTGCGAGCCTTGATGTGTACATGTCTGTTCATTCCCTTGGACATGGACATGGGCTTTTGATGTGGTTTGATGTATTTTTGATTTCATACACGTTATCCATGTCACCCTCTACCCTAAGACCACTGCTATTTTCCCATCTTTCCATGATTTCTGCATTGATTTTGAAGTGTGGAAATTGCAGGAAGGGATGAATGAAGATCAACTGCAGAGAGATGCTACTGCTTTAAAGCAAGTTATGCCTGAGGTGCCATTCCAACCATTATTGACTTGTGATTTTTTGCTGACACCCTCAGCTATGATCTTGTTATGCCTTCTTTTTCTTAACACAGAAAACAATTGCCCATACAGGTGGACATCATTATTTAGAGCAATAAGGATATGTTCTGTTGTCAAGAAGTAATTTTTACCAATTTCCTCCACTAAGACATAGGGATTACGTGGATAATTCGAAAATAATCTAAACAGGGTAAGAGTAGTGTATGCTTCTAAAATGCGACTTGGGGTTATGATTTGGGAAACCATTGTAATATAGCAATTTACTAGAAGTAACTGATACATTTGAACCCGTTGGTTTGAGGAGTTGTGGATGAAATTGTGAACCGAGTTCAGTGATCAGATATAAGCTTGGGCTAAGAGTTCGCTATATTATTTAATTTCATGACAATTATGTGGATCGTTAGTAAGCATGTAGCTTGGTTGCATGGGTTGACTTCTAAGCATTAATTTTTAGTCTTTGAGAAACATGTGTGGATTTTATTTTTTTTTGCTTGATGAGAAATGGAAGACGAAAAGGAACCCATCTTTGGGTTTTAGTTGCACGAAGTAGGAGCGGGGATAAGTAGAAGATTAGGAGTGTTGAGAGGAGCGTAATTACAATATATATGATATTACTTTTTTTTTTGAAAAGCAAAGAAAGATATATAATATTACTTTTTAGATGGGGATATATTTACATTACAGTAAAAATTTGAAAAAAATGGATACATGTACTCAACACAACATAATAGGCCCAGCTCGTTAGCCTAATGCAACAAGAGAGGCCCAAGGTTGGGAGCAGGAAAGGTACATGTACATATATCAAGAAAATTACGTAACATAGAATATGCACTTCAATAATATAATCATTTTAGGCGGAAGAAAAAATATGGGTCAAGTCCACCGTAAGTGTAAAAATGTGCTCGGTTCACAATATATGGTTTTCTTTTCATGATATAAAGACTAGAGCTAGATATATAAGTTCATTAAAGACCAATTAATAAAGCCAATTTAAATTCTTGATTTCTATACGAGGATCATGCAAAAGCTCCCATCTTCGCAAGGAGCAAGCTCCCATCTCAATGGGAGCGGGCTACCATCATGCTTCTTAGTTGGGAGTGCAAAAGCGGGCTCCTAAGCAAGGTTCTAAAACTCGCTAGGCGGTCCCAGGTCGGTCGGGGACCTTCGAGCTTCCAGCCCGAGTACTCGGCGAGTACTCGGCCTTCGAGAAATTACTCGGTTTTTTTTTTTTTTTTAATTTTTTATAATATATAGATATTGTAGAGACATGTAAAATTGTAATGTAAATATTACCAAGTACCATTGGAAAAATAAACTAAAAATTCTAAGTGGGCTGTGGTATTAACTAATTAATAAACACTAATTATAAACTAGACAAAGAGTGGGCTGTAATAATTATAAACTAATAAATTAGACAAACTAAAAATTTTAAACTAGACAAACAGTGAGCTGTAGTATTAACTAATTAGTAATAAACACTAGTGAGGGGAAAAAAAAAAACAAAACACTAAACAAACAGTCAAGTCAACAGCACCTGCGGTTAGTGGGGTATAAACTAATATAAATTATATAAATAAACTGTAAACACGTGGTAAGTGGGAGTATAGTTTATAAATTATAGGAGTATATAATAAACTGTAAACACGTGGCAAGTGGGAGTATAAAACTAAACACCTGTGTTGTGTATACTGTATATCACCGACAGAGAGAGAGAGACTCAGCTACCGCCTACCAGACGAAGAGAGAGACAGAGAGAGACGACGACGACGACGATAAATCTGACGGCGATGAGCAGACGACGACGAGAAGAGCAGAGATCGACGAAGAGAAGATCAGAGAGCAGAGATCTGACGGCGAGGTGTGTTACTGATCGACGACGAGAAGAGCAGAGGCGCCTCTCTTCAATGGACCAAGGTTGATTTTGGTCAGTAGTGAGGGTAGACTACTCGTAATTTCTGTATAAAGGTAACTCAAATACCACTTAACCCCTCAAATTTGTAGAATTTCTATTTTAATCCCGATTTTTTCCGGCTTCTTCCCAACTCGCCGAGTCGGCGACTCGCCGCCTCGCCGACTACTCGGCGACTAACGCCGACTAATTTCCGAGTTGGCCTTCCACCGACTAAGTCCACCGACTAGGGTATAGTCGCCTCGGTGGAGTACCGAGGAGCGACTACTCGCCGAGTACTCGACAGTGAGCTGTAGTATTCAAAAAATTTTTGTTAGAATGACATCGTTCCCACCTAGTTGACTTGTACAAGTCTGAATTTGGGGGTGAGGGTTTCCTTCTCTTTTTTGAATGACGATCAATAATGTTTGAAGGCCTTTGAAAGCAGGAGACTACATGAGGGTAAATGCCTAGACTCATGTATTGGTATTTTTTTCGCAAGTACAGTAGAGTGTCTAAATATAGGAGAAATCTAGTTCGGTACCAAAGTCGAATCTAGTTTCTATCTGCTTCTTGGTTTTTGAGTTATGGTGCTGTTCGGAAGTGGGACTTCTCAGGACCTATATTCTTGGATGAGATGAATATTGGTGGAAAAGTCGTAATGGTTTTATAAACAAGATAAGTAGGATTTAAAAATCACAAATAGAACTAGGTTAGTAAGAACTGTCACTTTGCTCCCCGGTTCTAAATGTTGCTAATTATAGTTCCCTTAATTGTTTATAGAATTCTCATGGACCCAAGGTAATTCTTTTAAATGCTGATGGATATACAGGCAATTGGTTTTGATCCTAGTGATGCTATTTTATTCTCCAATAGAAGTGTCTGTTGGATCCGTTTGGGACAAGCCGGGCATGCCTTAACTGATGCAAAGGCCTGCAGAGCACTAAGACCGGATTGGCCAAAGGCATGCTACCGTGAAGGTGCTGCTTTACAGTTATTGCGGGCAAGCTCTCAAACTTCTAAATGTTGTTCGCTCAAAGTAAAGTTTAAATGAAAACACCCTTTGCTTTTTATTTGATTTTTTCTTCTACCCCTTGCTGTTGCAGAGGTTTGATGAGGCAGCCGATTCTTTTCGGGAGGGTGTGGAGCTTGACCCCAACATTAAGGATCTGGCAAATGCTTTCAGGTTGTGCAAAAACAATCTTCTTCTCTGCTTTCAGCTGATGTTCTTGCATTTTAATATGCGTCTGTGTTCGATTAAATATGCTTTTTCGTATCTTTACACCTCCCTATTTCAGATTCATTATGTGTATTCATGGAGGCTGTATTTGGATATTGGAATTGAGTAGGGAAAAGGAAAACGAACTTGAAATAATTTACCTTTTCTGGTTGGGTTAGGAAAATGTGAATAAAATGAATATATTGGTTGGGAGAAGTCCTTTTTGAACCTTAAACCCCCAAACTTTGAAGAACCCAATTCCACGCAAATCCTATTGTAGACAGCAATTCCCCTACTTTCCTAAAGCTTGTCCTGCAGTGGAACTCTGCTGTGGGTATAGAGGTCTTTCTCGGGGAAGATTAGGAGTGGAAAATTGGTCACGCAAATTTTGCCGCCTTTATCATGTACAAGTGTACCATCTTCTACGTTACATCTTGTCATTGAAAACCAAAACAAAGGTGTTCTTGGGATGGGAAGAGCAAAGGTAATGTGAAGTATCTTAAAAGTACTGAATTCAAGTTGAGTCGGTGAAAATGTTCTTCTTCCTTATAAGTTTTATGACATGGATGAATATTTCAGGCGTACAGATAAAAGAAGTATCTACACTGGAGCTGATATGATTTTAAAGTTATTAATGTTGCCAACATTTTGTTATTACACGGTTTACCTAACATTGATGTCGTTTGAACAGTGAAATGTGGAAGTCTTTGACCTAGCAAAAAAAGAAAAAAAGAAGGAAATTAAAGGAAGAGAGAGAACATAGGTGCCAGTATTTTAACATCATTACATTAGCATATGTTGCAAAACTTGGCTGTATTCATGGATTTTTATCTCGCGTTTAAATGGATACTATGGTGAAAGCACTGTGGTCCTAGTATTCTAGCATAGAGAACTTGCCATTAGCGTAATCTCGTCCGTCAACTAGTACCGTAGCTCCTTAACTGACTGCCCTACTTGCAATCTTTGCAGGGAAGCTGTTGAAGCTGGGAAGAAATTTCGTGGTACAAACCAGTAAAAATCATGATGGCGCTTCACAAATGCACATCAAAGGAGAAAGAAGAGGGACTGAAACACACCTAGGGGTTGCCCCAGTGGTTAGGGCGAGAACTCTAGGGGTAGTCCATTTGGTCAGGTGTTCGATTCCCCACAGGGTGAGTACCTGTGCTAAGGAGGGGGCCGTGATTGGTGTGGGTTGCGCCAGCTCCCTCCGAGGTTTGGGTCGTGCAGTAGGTCCAATTAGTGGCCTATTGTAGGGCTGTTCCTCGGTTATCAAAAAAAAAAAAAAAAAGGAAAAGAAAGAAAAAGAAAAAAAAAAGAAAGGAAAAGAAAAGAAAAAAAAGAAAAAGAAAAAAAAAAAAGAAAAAAAAGGAAAAAAAAGAAAAAGGAAAAAAAAAAAAAAAAAAAGAAAAAAAAAGAAAAGAAAGAAAAAGAAAAAAAAAAAGAAAAGAAAAAAAAAAAGAAAAAAAAAGAAAAAGAAAAAAAGAAAAAAAAAAAAGAAAAAAAAGGAAAAGAAAAAGAACAAAAGGGGGACTGAAACTTGACGTAATTAGTTGTTGGATCACTGTAGATACTTAATTGTAGAAAGCTAGGCCAAATACTTGTTACTTTTATGTTTCTTGGTTAAGAAAAAAGAAAAAAAAAAGAAAAAAAAAAGAAAAAGAAAAAAGGGGGACTGAAACTTGACGTAATTAGTTGTTTGGATCACTGTAGATACTTAATTGTAGAAAGCCAGGCCAAATACTTGTTACTTTTATATTTCTTTGTAACAAGTTCGAACTGGTGTTGCTTTTCTTAGAAGTTATCCAGTCCCCTGCTTCTTTTGAGACTACCATTTATCCTCGTTCTCCCCCTTATCTGCAGTTTACAAGGTGAATTACATGCTAGTATTTAATTGGCTTCTGAGTTGCCCTTGGCTTTGAAATTTGGTTGATGTGGTTGATTGAAATAGACAATTAACAGGGGGCGATTCTCTCTCTCTTTATTGTCTCTGTGCTTGTTCCTCCCCCATTGGGCGCATACATGCTTCCTCTGGAATGGGTTATAGAAGTTAACTACAAACTCCAGTTGCCCATCTAAAATGGGACTTTAGGCTACAAATGAAACAACTCCTCTAGCTCAGCTCATTTGAGACTCATTTGGTCTTGGTTTGTTTGGTAATTGAACGAGTTCAAATTAGCTCGTTTAATAATCGAATCTTGCCCAAGCATGCCCACTTTGCCCAACCTCAATAGGCTTATTAACAGTGTACATACATATGATACAAACTAGAGATATGCAAATCGGGCAATTTTATTTATTGTAGTTTGGAGAAGCGTCCTCAATGAGGACGGGGCTCAAGTCTCCTGGAATGGGGCGCCTGAGAGGGTTAGAGTCCCATTGTGCTCGGACCTTGTCGGATCATGAGGTGCTATCGGCAAGTTAGGTTGTTTTAGGATGCAGCCCCCAATCGAGCGGTAAATTCTGTACAAGGATAAATATTGGCGAGAGACCGATAGAAAACAAGTATTGCGAGGGAAAGATGAAAAGGACTTTATCCCTCTAATCTCATGAAACATTGCTGGTTCTCATGCTTTTATGATGTAGTTTGGTCTGTTTGGATTGGGAGGATTGTTTTGGTACTCAGAAAGGAGATTATTGAGGTCTTCAAGAGAAGTTTGGAGGGCTTTAGAGGTCGATGGAAGTGATCCTTAGCTGAGGAAACCTTTGTTGAATCCTTGCGGATAGAGGAGAATAGCAGTGGAAATGAATTTTGTGGTTGCTGTTCAGATTTTCTTGAAGATCAATTCAGATTTCTATTTATGCTGTCTACAGCCAGTCTGCCTTGCTCGTTACTTATCAAAATTTTCTAAGAGGATGCCCATGATGAAGTATACTGTCGATATGGAGGAGCTATTGTTCAGTGGGATATTGAAGATTTCTTTTGATGCCGAGGGTAGAATGTTGCTTCTTGAAGTAAAGGCCTGTGCTAATGCTTTTGGTAATCATAGGCCTCACCTGTCAAAGATTTCTTCATTGCAGTCTGCAGATTGTGGTGTCTGGTGATATATTTGGGGATTCCTATATAGGGATGGAGCCGGGGAGGGGTCAGTAGAGGCGGTCGCCCCTACGAGAGAAAAAAAACGTCTAGTATTATATAGAAAAAACAAAATTTCCTATGAATTATATAGGTTCGCCCCTGTCTCGAATTCATTTTCATCCTTATGTAGTGAAATTCTTGGCTCCGTTCCTGGATTTCTAGTTTAGCTTTCAATGTTTCGTTTGGCTATTATCAGTTTTCTATTGCTTTCTCATCCAATTGTTTGTTGGATGATTTTTTTTCCCCCCTCTTGTTCTGGCTGATCTCTAGGCACATGGTATGTTCATGGTTCCTAGGATTATCCTGTTTGTTTCGCTTGATGTCCATTGTCGAGTTCTCTTTATATAAAATCTTGTTGCCGTTCCAAGGAAAAAAAAAAAAAAAAAAACAAAAAGGATGCTGGATTCGAATTTTGTTGACCTTCTCAACATCTGATCGATAAAAGTTGAGTTGAGACTTGAGAGAGAGAGAGGAGCGGAGAAAATTGTGGATCCTATATGAGGATATAGTTGGATATATGAAGAAGAACTGAATACAAAAGCAACCAAAAAAATGGAGAACCGAAATGTTCTAGTTGAACAAAGATTTTCATTTCATATACTGCAACACATATTCCTATTACAAAGGGAAAACACATCGCTATGTTTTTGTTTGGAGAAGAAGGAGAAATTTATTAACTTGCGTAAGAGATACGACAAGCTAAAAAGGAAAAAGAAAATACATACCCCATTGGGTTGTGTATGAAATGCACCCATTTGAATCACTTTGAATATGTAATAATATTTGTATAGAAATTCATAACGTTTCGTTTTATATGAAATTTGTAAAATTTATGTAAAGATTCATAATATTTGCATAGAAATTCACATCATTTATTTTAACATAGAAATGTTAGGACTTCATGTCGAAATGTTTTTTTTGGTAAAAACTTTATGTCGAAATGTTAAGAATTAATATAGAAAAGTTATGAATTAAATACTAATCTTATGGATTTTTGGGGGAAATGTTATGAATTTTAGATGATTCAAGAGGTGCATATAATACACACAACTATGGAACCTTATAGGATGGAATGTTAAATTAGACACAGTTATCCTTATATAAGGACATTACAGGATGGAATACATGTTAGTCGAGCTGTGTAAGATATCCCAAAGTAAGTGGTGGCTAGCTCATGCGGCAGAGTTCTTGGATGCCCTATACTGCATTTTGGGATCGAGTCCCATCTCCGGGACCTCCCCTAGTCCCCTCCCCCCATGTAATAGATTAGGAATGATGAATGACCAAAAAAAAAAAAAAAAAGCTAACCCAAAAACCTTGTGATAAAGAAAACGAAAAAGAAAAGGATAAGGACTGGATTCGAGTTTTGTTGACGTTTTCAATATCTGGAAGTTTGAGTTTTTAAAGAGAGAGAGGGAGAGGAGAAAATTGTGGATTTCACATGGATTACTCATAAACAATAAGTCTACGTATATACCCTCTCATCACACCCTATAGTGTGAGACCTACCTCGGGGTTTCATACTAATGATCGGAGCCGCTCAATTTGTTTAGAATATTTTTGTAAGGGCTCCTGTAAAAAATCAACTTAGTTAGAAATCAGTAAAAGCTTGATAAGTTTGTTAAAAGTTTTTGTCCGTTTGATTCAGGAATTGAAACTTGAACGAGTCAATCGAGTCTTTACTGGTATTTGACTGAGCTGATTTTTCACAAAGATCCTTAAAAACATATTCTAAACAAATTGAGCGGCTCCGATCATTTGTGTGAGGCCCCGAGGTAGGTCCCACACAATAGGGTGTGAGTGGAAGGGTGTGTATGTAGCATTACTCGGGTATAAAAGGAACTAAATTAGAAACCCTAAAACTAATTTCTGTTAAACATAAACAACCTACAACCGTGATTTTCTACTATGGAAATTTTATGCAATTGTAAACCAATGATATGAATTTATGTGCAAATAATTGTATTGTTGTACAAGTGTCATGAACACTGGTGATTTAAAGGGGTGCATATCATATAAACACAAATACGGGGTGTACCGTAACATTTTCTGCATCTATTTAGAGGGAGGAATGAGAGAATTAGGGTGCCCAGTTGTTTGGTTGGAGGGGAAAAACAATGGAGGCCCCTGCGTTCAATGAGGTTCGACGGAGGAAGAACAACGGCGAGGAGAGGGAAAATTCTGTTGAGAGGGAGAAAGAAATCCCTCCTAATGAGAGAGAAAATAAAAACCTTTCGGACGATGAGGGAGAAAAAGAGATCCCTGGTGGTGAAAAAGCAAACGAAACCCCTCCTGATGTTGAGAAAGGGCTTATACCTCCCGATGATGATATCTGTCCCATTTGTTTTGGAAACTACAACGTTGCGTGCAAGACAGATTGCGGACACTGGTTTTGCGGTTCGTATTTCGATATGAGTCAAATAAGTTTTATTTTTCGATATTGATTTCCATTTTTCTCTATTGATGTGGATGCTATGTGCATTGACTGTAGTTCGTTTATCACATTTGTTGAATCAATGATAAAGATGAATATGCTTATCCATGTAAAATCATTTCTAATTATTTAATCCTCTTAATTATGGTAATCATTGGCTCGCGAAAATGGTACAATACATATTTGTATTGAAGTGTGTATAAATTTATAATAATATTTGACATGACGGATGTAGAAATTCGATAGCTTTTTTGTATAAAAGCATAACATTTATCTAAAGATTCATAAAATTTGCATAGAAATTACTCCCTTCGTCCCGCAAAGTTTGTCACTTTCACTATTCCAGCCCTACGAAAAAATTGATTATTTCTTTTAATCCGTAATGTTTTATATAAGCAATATGGATCTCATTTGATAGATTTCAATTAGATCTTTTGAACAAAGTTTTAAAAATCACATAAAACGTTATGAATTGAAAGATATAAGCAATTTAAAAATGGCACGCACTCCCGAAAGTGTCAAACTTTGTGGGACGGAGGGAGTAATAACACTTGTTTAAAACCTTAAAACATAACCTCAAAAATTAAAATATACAAATTTTAGGAATTGTTATCCAAAAGTTATAAATTCACTGCTAACGAAATTGATTTTTACGCCAAATATTATGAATTGTTATGCATAATGTTATGAATCTTCATATAGTAAATGTTATTTGAGCTCTTCAATACACGTGCAATTGAAAAGCGAAGACACTAGGCTGAAAATTCGCCCCAACTTGTTTCTTTTCTTTCGACACCGATTAGAGCGGGTACCTTTTTATGACCGGCAACAATATTTTCTTAAAACTTGATAAAGGGTACATCGAGGAAAATCATATCCAAGCATAAAAGCAAGGATAAGGAAGGCAAAACGTCTAGTTAGAAAACTGAATGTATCAAGGGATTTGAGTTTCTCACTTATTTGCTAATATTCACAAACAAATTAAATTTTTGTAATTTTTTTTGGTTTGTTTTTTTCATTTAAAAGTAAATGTTTGTTTATTTACTTGTTTGGCACAGTGAATTGTGTTATCACGTATTGGGCCCATGGTGACAAACATCAGCGTTGCAAGTGCCCCTTTTGCTCTCAAGGCATCACCAAATTGACACCCGAGGCATCTCTGACCCTTCGTACAGACGATGAAGCTGTTGTGGCTTTGAAGAGACTTCAGGGATACA
Source organism: Vaccinium darrowii (assembly GCA_020921065.1). Taxonomy (NCBI): domain Eukaryota; kingdom Viridiplantae; phylum Streptophyta; class Magnoliopsida; order Ericales; family Ericaceae; genus Vaccinium; species Vaccinium darrowii. The sequence goes on from CM037155.1 coordinate 21,596,195, forward strand.
ATCGTCTTTTTGAAGCCAGCGTCCGTGGTTTCATTTTGGTTAGTTTATATTTTACACATCAATCTGTCTATCGGTACGCACGCACGCGTATGCAACGTGCACGCACTTATCAGTCAGTAATGCTTTTGAAATGTTTTTGGACGGTCAAAGAACTTTCTTACCGGTTAAAGAGTAAATAAAATCCGAACCGTTAAAAATATTTTTGGACGATCAAAAGCACCGTCCGTGCAATATACGTACGAGGACGTGCCTCTACACAACATTTTTGTTTACGCATCGTTTACTTTTCTAGTAAATGTTATAAGAGGAACATGGAACATTTGGAGTATGTGTTATTCGCTCCCATATGAACGGACCCGACTACAGCTACACAAGGCAAATGAATATAAATTGTATAGACGGTTTGTGAGGCTCACTTTTGGGTTCCATACAAAAGACATTCAAACTGTTAATTAATTTTAAAATAATATTTCTAGTGGCCTTATAAGAAATTAGCTCAATATACGTAAGTGGTTGATCATTCTCACATTTCATTCAGAATTCGAGATCCTGAATTCTGAATGAAAAATTGAAATTTCGAATTCGGGTAAATTTCACTGACCTCCCTTGAGGTTTCTAACAAATGCAAAGACCTCCCTTGGGGTTTCTAAAATGACACTAACCTCCCTTGCTTTTGAAACTATTAATCAGATTCCCCCATTTCGTTAAATCCACACTAACGCCGTTAGTTTTTGCTACTAAATGACTAAAATGCCCTTGTATATTAGGTTACTTAAACAAACTAGTCTTGTCCTATTGTTTCTCTAATTGGAGTTTATAATGTTAAATTACGACTAACTAAATATATTTGCTAAATTTTATAATACTAATACGTCTTATTTTTTATAAATTTAATACTCTTTTTATGCATCTCATTTTATTAATAAAGTTAATGCTTTTTATATTCCTAACTCATCATATTCCAAAATAAAAAAATAAAAATCTTGGTTTTTACTTATTTGTCATGAACGAAGTCAATATATTGTTTCTTTTCATTTTTTAAATATTTTTTAATTTATAATTCAATATTTAACCTAATTTTGCTTGAGTTATACATGCGTTGGACATAGTTAGATAAAGAGTTGTACATTTTTTATTTTAATAATCATGCTCTTATTTTTTTTTCCTGTCCTACGTGTATTTTGAAAAATAAAAGATACATGCATGCCTAATCGACCATATAAAAATATTATTGTATATTTGTAATATGCTATTCAATAAAATAAAGTAAGTATAAAAACTTCTATTAACTTTTTTATTAATTTTTCCTTCTTGGTGATGGTTATGTTTCATCACTGATGCACTAGTAGAAAAAAAAAAAAACTAGAAGAAAACTTTAAAAAATATTCAATGTGCAAGTTATACTGATTTTATTTTTTGAAAAATCGCTATGAGAGAATTTTTTTTGGCAGTATAGTGGATAGGGGCCTATATGCATGTGTCTTCCATTTGGAAACGATACTTTGAAGAAAAAATAAACAGACAATGACTGTGATATTGTACAATGCATAAGTAATTATTCACAGTTGACAAAAGTTTATATAATTGGGTCTAATTTTATGTCAAAATTAAAGCTCTACTAAAAAAATAAAACGCATAACTATTTACTTTTACTTTGAAAACATATAACAATCTAATTTTACTTCTACTATTTAATACTCCAATTAAAGTAAAAAAAAAAAAGGAAAAGACTAATAAATTTAGTTAAGTCATATTCAAGGGCATTTCAGTCAATTACTAACAAAAACTAACAGTGTTATTATGAATTTAAGTAATGGGGGAATCTGAATAATAGTTTGAAAAGCAAGGGAGGTCAGTGTCATTTCAGAAACTTCAAGGGAGGTCTCTGCATTTGTCAGAAACCTCAGGGGAGGTCAGTAAAATTTACTCTTTGAATTACCCACTTGCGCATATCCAATCGAGTTGAATTTCGCAAGGATATCCAAAATTTATTGAACGGTTCGAATTATTTGTATCCCTCGGATCTGCACCCTTTGGGTTTATCTTATATGAGCTGTTTGTTCTTTTTCAACAGAGAAAACGCCATCAGCTATCGGGGCTTCCCAGGGCATTCTATCGTCAGATATCGTGGCTGTTGAGGATGTTTTATGTAGGACTGTGGTGCCATCATAATCTTTTAAACAACTTAATCATTACCAAGGCCATTTCAGTAAGTCCACTCCACACTAATTTAGCATTGCATTTCATTTCATTATACCTACTTTAAATTTGGGTTGCTCTAGCCCGATCCCAATCTTGGTTGCTCATTTACTATTATGCAAAAAAAATAAAATGACATTCAAGTTAGAAAAAATTAAGGTTACATTTGTATTATTAACTTGAACAACATCAAGAAAATCAAAATCAAAATGTGACTCTTATTATATAGTGTTATATGATGATCGGCACAATCCGATTGAAAACTTTTCATTACATTTTTTTTTTATGCGAATTCTTCGATTGAGTCATCATACTTTAAGAACTCATTTTCAACTTAGGATCATACGCAACAAGTACCAAAATCATATGTAACAAGTAGTATTAAAATATCTGTAATGGGGCGTACTGTAGTGTTCTCCCAAAAATATTAACACATTACACATGCCAACCACATGCTTTGTTTAATAATTCTGTTAATCACGAATTAATTTCATGTAGTTGTTTGTGTTATTTTGGCTATACCGCATCTTGTTTGACAAGATCTTGTGAAGTTAGTTGAACAATTTCTCATCATTGTTGATGGATTGGATTATTTACCAGTTCAAGTAACAAAATTGGCGCATGCTTGGCACTCGCCACTTTCACTTTGACATCATTTTCCTTGTGATTTTCATTGTAACAAATGTATTTCTTGGCTTGGCATAAAAAAATTATTAGTTTTAAAAATATATGAATGGAGAAATAAATAGGAATGTAAAGAATGTAATTTCTTCATCTCTCTCTCTCTCTCTCTTTTTTTTGCTCTGGAAATTAAAGAAATTTATTAATCTTTAAAAAGGCTATACGTCAAAGATTAAACAAACTAAAGTCACAAAGACAAACACCACTCGAGACCCAAAGACACAGATAAAACTCCTTCGATAAATTTTGTTGCATATACGTTCCTTGGCTAAATCGCTAGCGAATTTCGGGTGAGATGAATGGGAAAATTACTATAAAATGTGTTAAGTCTAAAGATTGCATCTATTTATTTATGTATTCATAAAGACGGAGCAGTCTTTTACCATGGACAAACTTTGAAACTAGCTCACATTTTAGATTCTCGAGAGATATAGCACTTGCATATATAGCCCAGCAGTTTCAGGGGTGAATTGAATTTTATTAAACAATATTTCCTTGTTGAACGACATATGTGATGTTTATTGATGAAGTGAATTTTATTTGTTTTTCTTCTTTGCAGTTACTTCTGACTCTTTTCTTTTGGTATTACGACTTCTTTCTTCCTGGAGGTATTTTGCGTCAACTTATTACGGTAGAATACAACGAACTTGTATAAATATAAGGACATATTCTCCCTCCGTCCCATTTTAATAGTTCCTTATAAAAACACATGCAATTTTTGGATAAAAAATTAAAATACTTCCGTTCATTATTTGTAAGAATTTTTTCGCAGCAAATTAAAGACTAACTGAGATCTTTAATTGGCGCAAAGAAACTAAAAAAAAGACTATGGAACTAGTTTATATTTTGATCTGAAAATTACACGTCTTTTCGTAGGGGACTACTTGAAATGAAATAAGAAGATAATGAAGTGAAAAGGTTTGATGTCATGCACGAGTTTCTTTGGCAATGATAACGTCTTTGGCTTGCCACTGAAGATGCTCTTATTATTTTCTTCTGTGAGGGCACGGAGAACAAACACACGCAGAAAATATGCAAGCAATCAAAAGAATAAGAGAGAGACACGCGATACACGTGGTTCGGACTTAAGCAATTTGCTTAATCTTACTCCACGGGGTGCTAGGGGTTTCACTATGAACAAGAATATAACGTTATGGAGGCTACATAAACTTAGCCTTTTACAGAGAACAAGAGAAGTCCTAAACAAAACCCTAAAACAGCCTCAAAACGCACTAAAACGCGCGCGGTGGTCTGGACCAACCTTCGCTAGGTCTGGACCAAGGTAGCTGCAGTAAAACATGTGTCTCAGGACCCTTGGTCCGGACCACCAATCCCAAGGTCCGGACCAACACTGCTGCGAGCTTGTTTTTGCTTCCTCTTTGCTGGTCCGGACCACCAAACCCATGGTCCGGACCACCGATGCTGCGACCGCCCAAAAAACGCTTCCAAACACGAAATTTGCTTCACACTGAACATCTTCCATCTGCACTCCGAACTAATAACTATCGTATCTACAGGGTTCTTCGTGACGCAATTTATCTTCCAAACGTTCACCGTTCTTCCTGTAATCCTTCTGGCTGTTAATAGTCTCTACCGCCAAATCGACGTCGCTAATCGTCCAGATCGTCTTCCTGGGGAGGTAAACTACTTCACTGGCCCAAGTCTCTAGCTAATTCGATTCTTACTAAGAGTACAATACTTTGGGTCATCCTTCCTGCTTGCAAAAATGTGTGCTATTTTAGGCCTATTTTGGCTTAATAAAGTCACTTTACTTATTTCTTGTGTGTGAGTTTTGTGTTAAATTTTTGTGAATTATTAGTTTGTCTCGACGAGAGGAATCGGAAAAGTAAAAAATTATGATTAGAATTCTCAATTTTTTTGACCAAAACCGAAAATAAGTAAAAAAATCTGACTTTTTGGCTTATTTTTGTATTTATTCAAAAAAAAAAAAATTTGGATTGTAATTTTTTACTTTTTTGATTTCTTTCATCGAGAAGAACCAATAATCCATAAAAGTTTGACACGAAACTAAAAAATGCGGAAAAAATTAGAATAAAGACGAAAAAAAAAAGGGCAAAGTTGCTAGAGACCCAAAGGATTTGGAAGAGAAGAAAAGAAGGCTCCCATTTCACAATTTGTGATTTGTGTTTGCTCCCATGTGAATTGTTTTGCTTTTTCAACAGAGCCAACGTGAGCTGTTACTGCAGAATATAGAGTTGCTGATGAGGACGATCTATATAGGATTCTGGAATCCTCAAAACCTTTTCCTCAACTATGTCCTTGCAAAGAACACGGCAGTAAGTCGTCGCTGCAGTAATTTAAGCATTGCATTTCATCATATCTTCTTACTCTCAGTGTCAATTTTTTGGTGAAATGAAATGGAAATTACTGTCAAATGTATTAAGTTCCAGGATTGCATTCTATTAAACGACGAACACCAAAGCTGGATTTGTCAAGTGGGTTGGACAGAAAGGTTTATAAGGGAATCAAAATCTTTCCTTCTACTTGAAACATTTTTCATCGGAACAAGTGTTTTTCGCTACTATTAAACGGTATAGCACTTGCATGTACAACCTATCAGTTGCATCATTTTCATGCGTAAATCGAGTTTTCTTAAATGATATTGCAGTTGGCAAATTTTTGGCGCTTAAGTCCTGGGGGGTTTTTAGACCATAATTGAGGTATTGCTTGTTTTTAGCCTGGGCAGGTTTGGATTGCCTGTTGTGGGCTAGTTTGTTTTGCTTCCTGTTGTTTGTTCTTTTCTCAGGGCAGTCTATTGGGATGTAAAGATTTGCCCGGCTGTTGAGTTTGTTTGTTCTATAAAATGATTTTAAGTTGCCCAAAAAAATATTGCGCGCCTTCGTGAACAAGGTGAAGTTTATTAATCAGGTGAATTTTGCTTGTTTTTCTTATTTGCAGCTGTTTCTGTCAACTGTCTATGACTACTCGGACTTTAACTTTATCCCTGGAGGTATTTTGCGTCAACTTATTGTGGTACTATAACACAACGAACGTGTATAAGTCTTGGACATATAAGAAGTTAACGAAGTGAAAAGGTTTAAGTTATTTTTTCAAAGTTCTCTTAATAAATCCCCTCACGTGCACTTCGTCACAACAGAGCCGAATTGGGTCCTATCTGTCAATGTCACGCGCGATTTTTGTTTTTTCAACGATAAACATTTTCGCTTGCCCCTGAAGATGCTCTTATTATTTTCTTCCATCTACATTCTGAACTAATAACCATCGTATCTACAGGGTTCATAGGGGCGCAAACTCTCTTTGAACTGAGCATTGTTTTTCCTGTAATCATTCTATGTGGTATTGGTATCTACCGCAAGCGGCGTCACCCTCTGCGCCGTCCAAGGCCAAGACAAAATCCCCTTCCTGGCCCTTAATTGCTGCCTAGGATCCTCTGTGCATTTGGATAGAGAGGCAGGTGTATTGGAGAAGAAATTGCTTTACTTGATGAGACAGAGTACTACTGCAATCTATGCTTTCTTTTGAACCGAAATAAACAACAGGGGACTCCTAAAAGATTTGGATATCTGTATTAAGTTACTAACCCACCCTTTACTGGCCTATCTGTATGGCATAATTATCTTTCATGCTGAAATAACAGAAAAAAGATATTCTCGTGGATATTATTGATAAATTGCATAAATGATGTTTATTTATGTATTAATAGAAACCCTCTTGTTCTATTGATCGATCGATCAATTTTGAGGAGTTGAACTAGCTTAAAACAAAGGAAAGTCTTTGGATCACTGATCATGTTGTACAATATCTAACTGAATGAAGGGAGGACCTGGCGCTTCCGTGTTGGATCAGGTACTGACCAACTCACCATATTAAAGCAATTGCTGTTAGGGAATGTGCAACTTAAGGGAAGCACACTTTACACTTAGCGGTTGACCGACATGAGGCGATTTGCAGTGCTTCCCATACAACACCGACGGGTGCAGGCGGCTAGTCCTTTCTATGCTCGTCCCGCGCCAGTAGGAGGTATCTTGAGTACAGGGTGGATGCTGATGACCATAAAGCCAATAAAATATGTTTTGGTTTATAGCTCAGGTTCGATTCTCGGAACCAGCTTCTGCTTGCAGCGGTAAGAATGCATACATCAACCCTTCCCAGACCCCACATATGCGGAAGCGTTATGCCCTTTATTTTTGTTTCTCCTAAGAATATAGATTAAGACCAAGTATCGTTTTTTTATCGGCAAAAGAGAATTATACTAATGAGAAGAAAAAGAAACAAGGAGAAAAGACATTGAAAGGAAGGACTCTGGATCACATCGCAACTATGTAGGCACCCAATCCATAAAACTTCAAAAAATCCAAGGCCAAAGAGATTCAAGTTGGCGAGATACCAACTAAAGCGAACTTATACAATTACGAGAATAAGAGAGCCTAAAGTGGTACAGACGCAACGACTGCAACAAGGCCAGTTTGTAGAGCATCCCCTAATAGACTAAGCACACCCAAATAATCTGCATCATCATACCACAGACAGACCAAAATCCGGCAGTAAAAAGTCCCTTTTCATCAGCATTAGCATGATCAATGGCATGAAAGTGGCCCCATAGCAGCTTGGACCGACATTAAAGGCAGCAAGTAGGCAAGAGCATCGATGTAGATGCAAAGACAGCAGTGTAAGCTGTTGCCCCTGTATTGGCTTCAAAACCAGCAGCAGAGGAGCAGCATATAGACATACTATCCATGGCTCCAAGAACATTGCAGCAGCCCAGACCTTGTCATATGAGCCTAACTTGTACTGCTGATAAAACTGCACCCCAAAACCTTGATCACTCAATCAATGTAAACTGAGATCAAGCAGAGCACCTTCTGCATGGATCTTTTGAGCTAAGTAACAATAATATTAACGAACTTCTATATTAATTCGTGGAAAAAAGATTTGAGTTCGAGTGATCTAAAGTAAAATATGATTAACTAAAATTATTTATCAGAAGTTGAGAGAAAAA